>JAPIVC010001004.1:2627500-3827500 GCA_030586385.1 Camponotus fellah
AACGCGATTAAGATAATTAATAAAAAATGTAGTAACATAATGTGAATAATGATGTACCGCGAGAGCAAGAAGAATGAGTGTATGGTAGTGTATAATTTTCGTATAATTTTTCTTTAATCACACTTTATTGTTTTATTTTTATATAAAACCATCATTAAATAAAACAATAAAGTGCGATTAAAGAAAAATTATACGAAAATTATACACTAACATACACTAAATCATTTTTTATAATAATTTCTTTGAATTGTGACTCTTGTATATTGCAAGGTATCGCGAAATATATATTGATAAAGTATTGAGGCAAAAAAAAAATAAAAAATTACGATAAATATGATGTTTCATTAAAAAAAAAAAAAAAAAAAAAAAAAAAAAAACGAAACTATATTAAAAACCTACGTTAAAACTACAGTTCCTGCCATATTTTTGCAGTATTAAATCAAAAACATATTTTTTATATACTCGATTCTATAATGAATACTTTTATAGAACGCGCGCATCGTTCAATTTCCCGCTCTGACTCTGAAAATATTACGCGTGTTTTAAAACATATACGCTCCACTAGTAACGCAATTTTTCAATTATATCAATTAACTCTTCAAACATTTACATTGGTCTCTCTCTCTCTCTCTCGCTTTCTCTCTCTTTCTCTTTCTCTCGAATTTTCCCGCATTTTTTTTCGCCTCTACTTCGACAGATTTCACATCGACAGCGCGTAGATAAACTTGATCTACGAAAAAGAAAAAAAAAAACGAGTCGCGTGTTACAACAAATCCGATCTGAGAACGTCAAAGAGCGCGGCACGATTAGGATCCTCATGCGAAATTGATGCTAATTGGTTAATCCGGCTGTATTTACGGAGAGTAAATAAAAGGTCGGTATTTTCACTTCCTCTCTACCCCTCCCATGTATAACGTCAGATATCGGTATAATATTCCGCCCTCCGTCCCCGCGCGCGACGAACACACACACAACATCGTCACCATCGTTGGGGATGCGTAAAAACGACGCTCATGTACACGGCAACGTATGTGCAGTCTATAATCGAGTTATGCACGCCGCATTTTTTCCATCAGCCCCGGCTCTCCCGTCGATCAAAGTGCGCGCGGGGGAAGGAAGGGTATGCATAAAACGTTAGTAATGCATCCCGATGTGTATATAAAATGCGCTACTCGCGTTCGTGCAACGCGATACATCAAACGGTTTATAAATCAAAACTTATAAAAAATTTTTGCGTATATGACATTACGTGTGATATAACGCCGCGCGTTTTCAACGTTTACTATGCCGGGGCGCGCAATTAATGCTCTCGATATAACCCGTTCCCCGGCCGAAAACATTTTTGGTAGTAAGTAATCGAGCCGATCGCCCGCTTCATTTGTGTTTGCCCGCCCACATAAAATGTTGAAAGTTTTCGAAAGTGTTATAATAAACATCATTGTGCTTGTTACACGTAGCATTTTTAGATATTTATAGATGGAGAACGTTTTATTGCTGGTAAATTTATTTCGATCGACGATTCAGACATAAGATTAAAGAATCCCGTTAGCTTTATTGATTCCTTGAATATTGAGAGTAATTCATTTGTTATTTATTATATTTATATATTATTATAATTTTTTTATATAAATGTAAAATTAATAAGTTGTGTATGAATGAATATAGGCTATGAAAAAGATAATTATATCTCTCAGAGCGTTTTTTTTATTAAATTATTTTAAAATATGCACTGTGTAATTCGCGCGTGTGAAATATTTCTTGATTTTCTTTAATGTATGTTTGTAATATATATATATATATATATATATATATATATATTATATATATATATATATATATATATATTAAAAGAGATCTTGAGTATTGACTTTTTTACTTTAATTTATATAATATTAATAAATTAAAAATAATAAAATGAAATATGATGTATAAAAAGGACAAGCTAAAACATATCATCACATCTCAAATTATATTAAAAAATATTTGAGACGATAAAAGAAGGAGACATTAATATAAATATATATATCGAAATATATATTAATGATCTTTTCTATTGGGTTCTTTATAAACGCTAATTTAGTTTTATTTTATATAAATACATACAAAGCATCTTTTACCCGATATTATTTATCATTCATGAGGTATGTATAATATGTAGAAACTTAAATTAAATTTAATTTAATTAAAACCTAAATAGAAATTTTATATTCGAGATATGTTAATATTTTATTTGTAACAGTTCTATTATAGATAATTATTTAAAAGTTTACATTCACGATTTATGTAAATTTTCACAGAAAATAAGAGTTTTTGAATAACATTTTAAATTACATGGAAGTTACGTTTAATTCGAGAGAGATTGCGTTTTAAAATATAAAAATTTGCCACATAATTGCAAATGCATACGATTCAAAAACCTATGTTTTATAATATATATATAAATCAAACTGAATTATGAGAGTATGTGCTTGTAAATTATTATCAAAACTGTTACAAATGAAATAGCAACACTTTTAAAATACAAAATTTCTAAATATTTAATTTTCTTCATAGGATTCAGTGTCTCTTGGACGAAGGTATTAGAAATGTATACAACGTATGTATTTATATGTAATATTTTAGCTATATTAATATATACTCTATATATATTACTTTTATAATATTCTTATATTCTTAATTTGATTTTTTAAATATATACTATAATAATCACGTATAAGGAATAAAAAATGAAATTAAATCTCAACAATTTCAAATTACATAAACAAATAATATAAGATATTTTGCAGCTTTTATCAAATTTGCAAATCTAAAGTTTTGTATACTAATAATCGAGAAAAAAAATTTGATTATTTTCTAGTTTATTTTTAATATGCATTCCGCTTCTTATACGTATTATTATATATAATATCTGATATAATTTTTACTGATCTATGTATTAAAGAGACTGATCTAGTCTCTAATTGAAATAGGAATTTGGTACTCACCGATATGATAAACAGCGAAGAGATTCCAATATCACATCTGTAAAATACAAATATATCCAAATTATATATATAAATATATAAAACAATGATTACAATAATTTATATTTTAGAAAATATTTATTATGCAAAAATAAAATTTTTTATTTAAATAATATTTTCTTAAAAGAATTTAATAAAAAAAAAAAATAAAATTTTTCCACCAAAATATCTTTTACTAGATATAAATTTTTATAAAAAAATTCTATGAAAATAAAAATTTTCAATTCATATATAAATAATATAAATAACACAATAATATAAATAAAATATAAATATATAAATAATATATGACATATAATTAATATAAATAAATAATTAATATAAATTAATATAAATTAACATAAATACTATATGTATACATTCTTTATATTTTGTAAATAATTACTGTATTCCTGCTTGAAAGCTTATATCTTAAGATTATAGTAATAACTCATTCATTTTATTCATTCTGTCTCTCTTTCATTCTTCAGAAGTAAATAAATAATAAATCAAATAGATTATAAAAAAAAATTGCTTACCCGCAATTGCTCCGCCATCTTCTTTTTTCCTTCTTCCTTTCCTTTTCTTCTCCTCTCGTCTTCTTGTCTCCACTGTTCCTTCACCAACAACCACCACTACAATCGTTCCTCCACTCAACACTCGATGCAGAAACACTACATATTACAATCGCGCGATACTTTGTACGACACTCCACGACGTTAATCACGCGCGACGCGCACTTTATTACATCGAGGCGGAAGAATAACGTGAAAAAAGGACGTAGGGAAAAAGATTGCGCCAAGCTACGCGCGACACCTGCACGACTAATTGGACGAACGACGCAGGGAATTCGAAAATTGCGCGACCAATTTCACGCGTCACCCGCCGCGGCGATGCTACACCTGTTGCTCCTAACTGCACTTTCGCACACACTATCCGCACTTTAAATAAATAGTTCTTTAAATAAATACGTTGGCGCGTTTTAGAACGATTACTTTCTTGTATTATAATATACGAGAGAATAAATACACGAGTCGTAATTCATGGTAAATATTCGCGGGAAGTACAATACCCAGAAATGTGAAATCATCACTTTGCTCGCGCGAGAGATTTCGATCAAATTAATTATGTATTCTAATATTATCGATATATAAATACCTACTGAATGCTACATGATTAATAAGCGTTAAAAAATAAGATTTATGTTATTTCGTATCTCCCGAAAATGGTTTAAATGAGCAAATTATTATACATTTCATTTCATTTCAAATTCAAAAATTCGAACTAATTATACGAAATATTCTAATCGACAAGCATCATTAAAGAAATATTTATCTCCTTAGGTTATATTCTAAAACATTTCCTCTTCGAGACAAGTTTTATTCAAAATTAATCGAAAACACTCGAGCAAGTTTCCGAAATTGAGTAATTTTTTCTTAGAAAGAACATTCTGGAATGTGATATGTAGATATGAAACAATAGGTTACAATTTTCTACTTGTTCCAAATCCTACTTTTGACTGTGAATAAATTGCTGAGATATCTGCTTCGACAAATATCTGCTTTAAATAATCATCCTCTCGATGTATTTATAAATCGTGGGAATCAATTATTCGCACGGACTGAGAAATAATCGTGTTTCGAGAAATAATAATGCGACGTAATACGAAACCATCTTACCCGTTCGAGTCTCGCCGTCCGACTACAAGGTTACCATGACAACAAGTATGTGTTTTTGTTTTTTGTATACGCCGCAAGAAAGCGCCAGCCCGCCAGTCGAGTCGTCGACACAAAATATTCAACACGCATAAAAAGTAAGTACGCCGAATATATTTTCCGTTCTTTTTTTTATATCAATCTTGATGAACGAACTATTATTATATAAGCACATTGCACATTTTTATATATAAAGTTTGAATACGTTTTCGTCGAATTAATCTTCTAAATAATAATTGAGATTTAATTGAGATTTTCATTGAGGCGCGATCAAAAATGAATACAAGTGTTTTGTTGAAGTAAAACGAAATTAGATATTTTTTTAATAAATAAAATATATTGCTGTACATTTATCTCATATACATTATACGTTATAAGATATTTTTTTTAAATATGACAAATTTATTTGATACATTTTACTTACCACGTAATTATAACATCAATATATAGTATCAAGATATATATATAGTTCCAAATAATTATAACATCAATATAGTTTCAAATATTTTTTAAAAAATCGATTTATTATCGGTGTAAAAAATAAACTTAACGTCTTATTGATATAGTATGATTAAAATAATATTATTGCACATAAGACATTAATGTTTCCACATTATTTATGTTCTTTTAAAATTCCCAGTTATAAAATGATTTATATTCTTTTAATTCTCAGCTGTAAAATTATAATTAATGTATTGATATTAATTTACTGATAATTTCTATTTATTTAGAATATGTTTAAAACATCTTTTAACTATATCTTCTAGAAAAATATTATTTGGAGGTTTTAAAACCGTATTCTTTATAAATAATGTGTATAAAATAATTTACAAATAATGCTATAATATTTGAGAAAAATATAATTAAATCATTACATTTTTTAAAATATTTTCATTAAGGTTATACGATCAAAAATGAATACAATTGTTTTATTGAAGTAAAAAGAACTTAGATATTTTTTTAAATAAAATATATTGCTGTATATTTATCTCATATACATATTATAAGATATTTTTTTTAATTATCAAAAATTTATTTAATACATTTTACTTATCACGTAATTATAACATCAATATAGTTCCAAATATTTTTTAAAAAATCGATTTATTGTCGGTGTAAAAAATAGGTTTAAATAGGCTTAACATATTATTAATATATTATGATTAAAACAACATTATTTACACATAAGACATTAATGTTATCACATTATTTATATTCTTTTAAAGTTCCCAGTTATAAAATGATTTATATTCTTTTAATTTTCAGCTGTAAAGTTATAATTAATGTGTTGATATTAATCCACTGTAATTTCTATTTATTTGGAATATATTTAAAACATCTTTTAACTATATCTTTTAGAAAAATATTATTTTGGAGGTGTTAAAAACGTATAAATAATGTATATAACATAATTTACAAATAATGTTATAATATTTGAAGAAAATATAATTAAATTATTACATTTTTTCGATAACATTTAATCCCATTTTTTTGATTTATTAAAATTATAAAAATCTTTGTATGCATATATATATATATATATATATATATATATATATATATATATACGTATGTAACTGAAAGCTTTAAAATAAAAGTGTTCGTTAAAGTTAAAAGTTTATTCAAACTTAATTGATAAATATAGTTTCGATATATCTATTTGTTTTTTATATAATATTTAATTTGCAGAAATGTTTCAGTTTTTAATCGCTTATAATTCAAAAACTATTGAAAACTATTTTTCCTCATTTTTTTAAACTCTATATCTTAAATATCTTCCAAGATATTTATTTTCTGAAAAAAAAAAAAGATTATATGACTTATAGTGATTCTCTCTCTCTCTCTCTCTCTCTCTTACATTTTCAAAAAATTTTTTTAATTTTTTAATTAACATATCTGTAAATTGTATTATCTGTAAATTGCATTCCTATTAGCATTCCTATTCTAATTCACACGTATGATTTTGTAAATATTGTGGAATTCCGAGTGCTTATTTCTTCATTTTTGAGGGCGATGTTGATATCCTGAATGATCGCTTTTTGCAAACAACGCGATTTTGAGCGCGTTATCTCGAGAAAGGGAGCAGAATCGGATGAAGAGAGCACCGGCATCATCGGCTCGAAGAGTAACGAGGTTTCCCCGGTTGGTTAATCCGCCGCGGATTGGATCGCGCGAAAACACGCGCACTAACGCGGTTTTCGGCGGGCTCTCGCCCTTCGCCCTTTTGCCGCCGGAAGTAGCGGAACCGTCCGATGCCGGTTGACATTCCGATCGTGTATCGTTGCGCTTTCGAAAAATATATCGCGTATATATCTGCTATACGTGGTCGTCGCTCTGCTACGCAAACTTAATCGAGAAATCCCGTCCGGAAAGCTATTCTTTTAATTTGTTGAAATGATACATATTTTCGATATATCATTTAATTTCTTGCTTTGCATGAAATTAATGATAAACAAAATGTTTTGTAATCATCGGTAATTTCCGTTAAAATATCTTATGCACATGTCAAGTATCACATTTTATTTTCTTATTAATCTTTACATATTTTCCCGAATTTAAAAATTATTAATCTTTATGTTCTTTATTTATCTTGTGTCTTAATGCATATTTATATTGAAATATTAAAAATTAAAAAGTTTTTACTGGATAGAGAATAACGTAATTAAATTTTGATGGAGAAAAGAGATTACTCCAGTTTCCACTGTTGAATAAATACATCTATATTAATAACTTCCATTAACATCTGATATATTATGAAACCATATATTTTTTTGAAGAATTTATATACATTAGTGAATAGTATAATATTAATCAAATTATATTTATAATATTCATCATTCGTATATTATTATATTATTCACGATATATAGATGTATTATCTATTTATAGATAATTTCGATGGATGGCTTTTTTATGCAAATGAATAGGATGATCCTTAATGTATTATTAAGAGTAGAATGGATCGACGGCAACCGGAAATGTATCCAGGATGTTCTTTGACGCCGCCCTATCATTATCGGCCGCTTTGCCAGATTTATCGAAAGTGGTTCGGCACGTGCCAAATGATCATTACGCCCCCATCATTAAGAGCCAGCGTGTGTTTGTTTCGAATCGCATTTCCGCATTTACTCGTTTCTCGTTACTTCTACTTCAAGCATGTAATTACTCAATTACATCCTTTAATACACATGAAGCACTAATTTCAAAATATCTTTCTTAAAATCGTGTTCTGTAAAACTTCGAAAATATCATCGTAATGTTTACATCGCGTTACATATTATTTACAATTTAATTCCATTATATTATTTACATTAAAATCATAATAACTTTTTTCATCTAATTTAATGCATGACTTAAATTTTAGGTCTGTCTGAAGCTCAGCACCGAAAATTCTCTTCTATCGACTGACACAGGTCCACATACAAGTACGTACCGACGAATGGCTTGTGCCAACTGATGAGGCGGAAGGCACCTAAAGAGATAAAGCAACGAAACGGAGGGACGAGACATAGAGGGATGCTTAAGATGGGAGGAAGTGAAACGCCAAGAGGAGTAAGACGAGTGGTAAGAAACGTAGGAAAGACGAGAGAGACGCGGGTGCGGGAAGAGGGAAGAGAGAAATCAACTTTTATTTGCCCGGAACGTCGTTAGGGGTAAGTGGAGGACCGTGAAGGGTGGCCGGACGTAATGGCGCCCTCAACCCAACCTCGACTCTTGCCTTCCGGTATCCGTAGCGTGTCTATCGTGCCTCTTTATCCCGTTCACCCGATCTCCTCCCCGCGCGTGTCCATCCCTCTTTTTATCCCTCGATCCGTGAAGCTCCCGCATTTCTCCGTCCATCTATGGACGAGTGTTTGTCCGTTATCGAATTGGCGCTGGTCTTGGCCAAGACTTTCACCGGAAGTAAAGTGTCGCCGGACTTTGATAGATGAAGTTGTAGAATCGAAAGATTTTACGCGCGCTGTACATTTTTAAACTTTAAATCTGCGGTACATGTTAAAATTTAATCTCTTTTTTCTTACATAATATCAACAAATATATTTATAACTAATTTTAAATTGTGTACGAATCAATTGTAAAATTTATTTACATATTGGGGCACAAGATTTATATCGCAAGGAATATTGTAATGCAAATTTTATTGAAAAACACAATGCTTGTGGTTACAATCTAATAGATCGTGGAAAAAGCGATTAATTCTCGAATGACACTGCGATAATTCCGATCCTGATTCCCGACCAAACATATTACCATCACAATGGCGCACGAAAAGAAGGGTGGGCGGGACGACGGAATTGCGACGTCCGGCGTCCCGACGCCCCGAAATGCCACCACTTTTCTCATCCACGACGCCCAGTCGATTACACGTATCCCCCAAATGCATTTGACTTAACCGTATCTGCTGACGAAATGGGCTTCGTTTTTTATTTTATATTTGTTTGTGCATCTCGCATAATCTGCAAAGATTCCCAGCATCCTGTGTGTCGCCAGAGAAATATAAAATTCTCATTAAATTTTCAAGGAATAAAGTAAAAAAAAGATTCACTTGTTTTTCACACAAGTGAATTCGTTTAAATTCACTAATTCATAGAGTTTTTAAATAATTTGAATCTTTTTCAATATGATTTATATCTAATATTCTAACGTTTCTGAGTAAAGAGAGAGGAGAGACAATTTTGTTATGATTTTCAAGATATTTTAATCCGTAAAATAATAAAAACAAAAATGCTATGAATTAAATATTTCTGATAAAAGACAAAAATTCGCTTCTTACTAATAATCTTATTAACACAAAATGTGCGTTAAGATGAATTTAAAAAAGAAGATAGAAGTGTATTAGTGGCAATTTAGAAAATTAAGAGACGCAATGTACATTTGCATATAAACGCATTTATATTTGAGGGAAGTATAGCTTCATTCTCGCAAGCGGTAATCAATTAATCGCGATCCCTCTTCTCGACGCTATCCACGATCTTATGACCCGTAAGCTTAACACGGTAAATTTAGCGCGTTAGACACACTCGGTAAAAGCTACCGGGTTGCCGGTCGGCAGCGTCTTCCACCCGTCATCCGTATGGTCACGTGCCGTCTGCTTCGCGTGCATATACACATTTAATAGCTGTCGGGACATTATGCTCCATCGCGGGGGCTTTTGTGTATAAAATAAGACGTTCCCTTCTCTCGCGCGTCCGTGGCGGAAGAACGGGAAGAGCGAGGAGGGACGGAACTCGTTCGCAGGGGACGAGAGAGAGAGAGAGATGGCTCGGCAGATATTACGGCGAGTAGCTCCAACCCCAGACTTCCGTCGTGATAAATTAACAGGAGCTTACGACGCTTCGTGCCTCTTTGTCAAAGAGCGAGACCGTCGCAGAGACGCTCAATCGGCACTGATGATAATCAGCCATTGTTTCTTATCTAGGTGATTTATATCGCGGATCTCCCTCAATGTGTGAGTTTGCAGAAATTAATGCTATACCGAGTGCTTGATAATATTCTCTAATTAGTAATCTCGCATTTTTTCACCCTTTTTCTTACTCATGGATTTAGTTACTATCACATTTTACTTATACATTAAAAAATACTTATATTATTATTGTATAAAGTAGTAATTAAATTGTAGTTGTTTACAGAAGAAAAATGTGCAAGGTTTAAAAATGCATTATATAATTAAAAATAAACTAAGAGAGAAAATAATGTCCCATTTATGTCATGTAAAATCATCGCTAAATGCAATTTAATAGAAACTCATAAAAATATTTTCATTAACGTTACATAATCGTTTAGCCGAGGTGATTAGTTTCTGGACAATCTGACCGCGGGAACAATGTAAAGTAACGAGATTTCACCCGAGGGAAAACGAAAAACAGTACACTGAGCCCCGAGCAGCGAGTAACGTAAGTAAGCGGCTTCGCAACGTGTGTAACAAGCGATTATTTATTTAACGTGGGGTAAGACGTAGCCTTACCGTATACGCCCTCCGCGATACGAAATTTCAATAGACCACACGCGAGAATTCGCGGTAATATAACCTCATCAGAAAATGTAGCGGGGCGAGCCAGCCGTGCGCGAATAGATAATAATAAACGCGCGTTAATAATAAACAGGGGTTAGAGGAACGAGGGACCTGGCCTCGAATATGTGCGCCCGTGAGCGTACGTGTGCGCAGTGCCCCTCTGTTAATGGGATTCTAATTCCAGCCGTTATCACCGACATTGGGTTTCTTCCAGCGAGTGATTCGGTTTTAAAGAGCTTTTACGATACTCGACAAATTTAATCGTTAATAACAATGTCATTGAGCGATGTCGATTAACGTATTAAATATTTCTTAAAGCCATGTATTTGCCTAAATTATATCTAAAGCGTTTGTCATTTAATAAAATAAAAGAAATAACCAGGCGTTTCTAGTACAATTTATAAAAATTTATCTCGTATAGCAAAATAATAACTTTTATGTAAAACAAATATCGTGTTTTTATACGAATGTTAATAAATATTATTTCTTGTTATTTAAAATTTATATTTTTTTCATTTATATTTTTTTCCATATTTTTTTATCCGTTAATGCTATATATATGTATATATATATATATGACATAATAATCTGTGTTTAAAAAAAACTTGTTTAACATGTCGCAGCTAAAAAATTAAACGACAACTGCATTGCTTTCGTAAGAGTGTCTTACCACCAGTAACCATCAACGATCATAGTAGTGTACGGCCGCGTGTCGTATAGAGTAGTAGTGGCAACGAGGGTAACGAGAGACGGGGGCGAACTAGCACAACCCCGGAGGTCGGGCTATCATAATATAGATTAGCTCATATGGTTCCTCCCTTGTGTTAGCTCGGATCTGGCTCATAGCCTCGAGTGCTCCGGGATTCACTATTCATACACGCGACAATTAGATAGGCATTACTCCGTACACACAGTACTCCCCAGTGCGCTCGCGTGTGTGTATGCGTGTGTATGTATACGTGTGTATATGTGTGTGTGTGTGTGTATGGGATGGCACCACGAAGCTCCGAGTTGGCTGAAACCAAGGATCGGCGGAGGAGGGGACAGTGGATAAGGGACGAGGGGGGATGCGCGCGGCCTGAGTCAACCCCTAAGCCAGTGTAAACACGTTTTAATAGAGGTTCGCTCGAGCGGTTATAATAGCTTCGCGGATGTAGCGCGGCCCGGCCGCCTCTCTTTCGTTCTTCCCCTTCCGTTTCCTCACCCCCGTTCCACATCCCCACGAATAGTCTCCCTCCGATTCGCGGCTTCTCGTCCCCTGGTCCTTTTCCGCAAGCGCCAACGTCTCCTTAGCCGTGGCGTTTCGTCGGTTACGCCGGTTTCCTCTTGCTCTTCGATTACACACGCACTCTGCGTCTTGCGAATTTCCCGTCGTTGATCCTGAAACGGGACAATCTCGTATTAACTGAGAGATGATTGGGATATTCTATTTACGTTATTGCAAACTGCTCATGTATCTACGCAATCGGAGAAGACAGTTGGATATGATGCGTCGCGACTCATGATTTATATCTTTTTAGCAATAGATTTTCCAAACTTATATAAAGGATTAATCTTACATACCAAGTTTTTTGTATATAGACAGTGTACAAATTTATCTACTATTTTTTTATATGTATATACATACATGTTTTGCCTGACAAAAAAATTTCGCGAAATATCAAATTTCGCTTTTATATGCAATGGAAAACATTAACGAGGTTCCACAAAATGATGTTTTTAAAATACAAATTCGCGTGTACGAAATTAATCCTTGAATTGGAAAAAGAAGATAATTAGATTTAAATTCATTAATAATTACGCGAGAAATGATTAGACACATCTATCTCTATAATGTACTAGAATTCTAATTGATAATCACATTGAGATAAAAGAGCAACATATACATGTATTTTCTTTTTAAAAAAATGTGAATTTTCTGATATTTTTATAAAACAAAGAAATCTCTCCCTTTTGATGCGTCCGAAAATGACGATATTATGTTCTGTGGTCTGGTTACGGCACATATATAAGGAAATCTCGAAGATGAGTAGTTGGCGGAAGCTTTATCGACTTAAAAAGTTTTCAGAGAATGCCGCGGCAGTAACGTAAGTCGTCAACGTGTAAAGGGGCCGAATAAAAGCCGCTCATTTCGTCCTGAAATCGTTCCTTGTCGCGTAAAAAAAGGATCACATCACAGTACAATTATGTCGGGGAAAATGAGCTTTGCATATAGGGGTAGGCCGTGAATGCAGGCGACCCGAAAGAGGTCGGATGCTGCCGCGCGGCACCGGTAAAAGCTCGTATTTAGACATTTCGCCAAGACTAAAACGACTTGCCGGGAGTGTTCAAGCGGGTGTAATATACGCTCCACTTTTGAAAACAACTCGGAAGTAGTTAATCACGAAAGTTTAACCGGAGCTGTAAAATTCTTAAGAAATTGGTCGACAGCGTACTCGCCGGTAGCTCGAGAGTACCTTTAGATGGGAGTTATTCGTTGCTGGTGGAATTTCTCGGCCACGTTTTGATTCGCGCGATTGCGCCTCTAGTTATATTACTAATACTGTTACTGATATTCGTCTTAAAAAACAAGAAACTTAAAATCAAGAAGAGTTAATAAACTGCTAAATATATGTATGTGATTTTACAATTTACTTATAAAATTAATCACTTATCGTCTTATCTGAAAAATTAATATTGTTATAAAAACGATATTTATAAAATCTTATAAATTTATGAAAAGCCGAAAATTCTCATTCGAGAATATGTATGCATAATTTTAATCGTTGTCCATCAAGCACCTTAATCGCTTAGACAGAAATGTAATATCTTGACTGCATTTATGTGATTATTAACGCTCATTAATGCACTTCACAGAGAAATTCCATCACATTAGTTTGATATTACATTTTCATTTGATTGCGTTTAATGTTTTGCCACCGTCAGTACAAACGTACGAAATATTCGCCATTAAAAACGATATGTGTACATTTCAGCGTATAACGGATAAATTTAAATGGAATGAAGGAGTGAGATCCGCGTAAAAGTTATGCATATGAATTTTATACCACCACTATATATCGGTAACATTATGTTTGAGAGAGTTAAAAATATTCCGATAGATTTTGCGCGAAAATTCATGCATATGTTAATTATAATTAAAGCGTCGCCTTTCACACACGAAAAATTCGATATTACAACAACGAGCATCCTGTAACAAACGGCATAATTTAAGCAGATATATATTTACAATAGTTATAAAAAAATATATTATTTCAAATTTTTGCTTGTATATATACGTTACTATTTTATCGGGTTATATATAATTACAATATAATAAATAATATCATAATTTCAATAATAAATAATCAATAATAAATAATATAATAATAATTATTATTATATTTACACGTGTGCAAATATATTAATATTGTTACTTACTTGTTATTTAAACAGATATATTTACAATAGTTATAAAAAAATTATTATTTCAAATTTTGCTTGTATATACACGTTACTACGTTATCGGGTTATATATAATTACAATATAATAAATAATATGATAATTACAATAATAAATAATCAATAATAAATAATATAATAATAATTATTAGTATATTTACACGTGTGCAAATATATTAATATTGTTATCATTATATAAAAGATATTATTATAATTGAGTTATCATTATTATATGAAAGATTTAATCTTGGTTTTAGGCTTCCTTACGATTTTTCCAGGAATGCAATTCACCATTTTCGCGAGTTCGTCGCTAACCGGAAGAAGAGGCGCATTAATAGCCGCATGTGTACGTATAGGAATGAACGACTCTTAAGTGTCGCGAGTATGAGGGGGCCCCATACGAGAGTCGTGGATGGGCGGGCGCCTCGGCGTGGAAGAAGAGAACCGACGTATAGGGTGGACCGGGGAAGAGGGGGAGAAAGGCCTTCAAGTTGAATAATTCAAGCTCTCATTAGGGCGACAAAAGCACCCTGATGGATAGCTGCTCGACTCCACTGGCTGTCGTGAGTCCTCCTATTCGCTCGCGAGAGTGCGCGAACCCGCCGAAACGCGCACGCAGAAGGGTGTCCCAGAATTGTACCTCGTCCGTTCAATCGCAGATTCAACTGCAGCTTAAGAACATTTGAATTACTCTTTCAATCGTTCGAAATGAAACGAGCGATTATTTAATATCGAAAATTAATCATAGAAAGAATTGTACATTGATCCATTTTTTTTTTAATTTTTCTTGTCTCCTTTATAATTGTTGAAAACAAATGATTTAGACTTATGTCGTAATAGAAAAAAAATTACAATTAAAAGTACCAATCAACTCTTTTGCAGATTTTCAGATGTATTATAAATACAATCACAGATATAATATTTGTGAAGTTAAAAAATATCGGAAAACATTTTACAGCATATAAGAAAAGTAAAAAAAAGATTTATACATATTTTTAAATTAATATTAAGCGAAATATTTACATATATTTACCTCAGCAAATGTATTTATGAAAACTTGAGATATCGAACAACAATTTTTTCAAACATATGTGACGAATAATCTCCCAATTCTATTTCGAATCCTTAATAGAGGCCACGATTAAAACGACACACGCGACAGTGTGGGTTGTATCCTGTAAATGCGGGTAGAGTTTTCGCGAAAAACTCTCTTCTTCTCGTTTTTCTTCCTCTCTTTTCAGTTCGTTTTCTTCCACCCTCTCACGCCCCCTCTTGATCTTCTTCGTCGCTACCGACGTGTTCACCCTCCCGCCTTTCCTCCGCCATCCTCGCGGCGCCCTGTTTTATTTCGAATGTTCTTTCATTTCTTAAAAGGTTCTCTCGCTGATAATTAGCACAATGCGCGGCCGCATTAATTATTACCCGTGCTAATTACCCGAGGATAAATCGCTCGGCAAGGGGTGGCCGGCGAGGCGAGAGAAAGAGAGAGGGAAAGAGAGAGAGAGAGAGAGAGAGAGACGGGTCGGGGCAGTGGTGGAGATGCGGGAAGGGTGCACGAGAGACTGGAAGCGGGGGAGGCCCATTACCGTTATTGCTGCAACAAACCGTCCAACAACAGCGATAAATACGAGCGAGAGGCTGGCGTTACAAATGTCTCTCTGAGTTATGATTATTTAGCGCGCTCGCGCGCGCTCTCGCTCATTCGCCCGTTCGTTGGTTCGTTCGTTTCCGCAACGGTTACTTCCGCAGGTTTGTACAGGACGTTTCAGAAGGGGAGAGTTCGATATTTATTCGCGAGAAATGACAGTATCGTTAATATTGTCATTTAAATTGCGATTCTCGTTTCGTGGCCATTTCATACAGTTTTGACGAAAGAATAAAGTCATAAGGACAATTTCTTTTCCAGCAAGGAAAAACGTTTTGACATTTTGAATATAAAATTGGTATTTTGGGGATAATTTATAATTTTTTAACTGATATATGTATATACAATAAAAAGTATTGGGCATTTTATCTTCAATTTTAACGCGGTTCGCAGAATATAAAAATATTTGAGGCACAATGCACGGCAGTACTCCAAGCAATATATATGTTAAAGAAAAATTCTGCATTTGATTAAATTAAATTATATGTTTTATCCTGAATTATTATACATACAATTAATAATACAGTTAATAACTAATAAAATTATAAACAACTTTTATTAGCAAGCTTTTTCTCATACTTATCTCACAAATTAGAAACTTTTTTTTTACACTGATTTTGTCGCGTTATTATTATTGCATCCAAAATAATGGCCATTTCTTTTGATATATCTTATATAAATGTCGCAAGTGTTTTCACACAAGACAAGATTTTATAATAGTATTTTACTCCTTTCTTTCGTCATTTTTTGGCACTTTTGCAAAGACTTTATTTGTTACAGGAAATGAAAAGCACCGATTATCTGGTGCTATCAATATTGGCTCGTTTATGCATATTTAAATAACTAATTAATTTGAATAACTTGTTTATTTATATATGTATTATAATATAACATGTGTAATGATAAATGGAATAATACCATATACATGGAATTCGGAAAATTGTTTATGAAATTGCAATGTATAATCGAAATAAATTTCCGATAATATCATCAACTTGTGAAACGATTATTAAACACAAATCGTTTGCGAAACAATTCAAAAGATATTTTCAGAAAGATCATTTTACATCACCATAGATTTTTAATAATAAGTTTTGCATATAGTGATATTCTTATAAATTATTAATGTTTTCCTTTTATCAGAAAGATTTGTATTATTTCAACAACAATTTCTATTCTAAAAGTTTTTATTCAAAAATTATCAATTAAAAATCCGCAAGTTTTTAAAAAGATAATTTATATTAATAAAGTTTACGTAAGTTCAGAATAACGAATAAGCTTTTTTATATGTAATAATTAATAAAAGTATTTAGCTTTAGTGATTTCTGAAAGAAATAAATTATTAGCAAATCAATCATTAGTAAAGAAATTGTAATAACTACTTATTTTTAAATTTTAATTATTATCAATATCATAATATTTTTTTGATTAAACTGATTAAAATTGTTTTCAAAATAATTAATTTAAAAATGTAATTGTTATATGAGCAATTCTCATTGCCGACAAGAGTTATTTTATCGATTTCATGGAATAGCTCGCAATTCTAACAATAGTTAGCGTCATTATCTGTCTGAATTTAATTCATTTCAACTTTTTAGTTTGAAATTGAATTTCTTTTATAAAATTTGTAAATTTCAATTAATTTTTAAAAGGTAAAAATTATATTAGAAATATTTAAAAAACGCTTTGTGTTATCAAAATAAGATATTGCATTTCTTTAGGAAATACATTGTCGTGCCATCTCAAGGAATACTTTCTAAACTGGACACTCTATATATCGACATATATCGATATCAAGAATTCTTGAATAAACGAATTTTAAATAAATGAAACAAATCAAAGATTCGTAAAAAATGTGATGCACATATAGAAGAAAAATAATTATCAATATCCAATTAATAAAAAAGGCATGGTGTAGTATATATTATTATTATGTACAATATATACTGTGATTATGTTTTATATATATATATATATATATATATATATAATTTAATAAATGTATATATATATATATATATGTACATATATATTTTAAATAATTTACTCTTAATATGTTAAATGTTAATATGTTAAAAATATAATAAAAATAAGAAATTAAATAACCTATTATCACAATCTATTTTTATATTAATCTTTATACTATATTTTTATACGAAAAATTGACAAAAAGTCTAATAATATAAATTTAAAATTATAACTCATTATCAGTTGATATTCATAAAATAATTTGACCTATATCGCATTTTTGCCTTCAAACATTTGCATAATCGGATTTTAATCAGCAATATTTGAATTTATCTTATTGATTTCGTCGGTACATTGTAAGCAAATCAATGAAAGAACGGCGAAATTGAAGGATCAAATGAATGATAATATCGGCAGCGTCATTCGAGGTTCAGGGGTCACTACTGATTGATAAGAACAGCTTCCAGGGACATTCGTGGTTGTTCGCTTCGAACGAACGAGACCACCCGGATTCCATTCTGTCGTAGTAGTCGCTTTCGGTCTCACGACAGTGCGTTTCGTTAGATTCATGACGTGTATTAAGTATCCCATTCTTGTGCGTGCCATTTATTTCAACGGTTCCGTGCTCACGAATTTGTTCGAATTATCCGTTCATTTCTGGCTTGCGTGGGAGTTATACTTTAACAAAATATTATTTTAAGGTTGCAAGCGTCAATTGTACGTCAACGTGCTTAACAACAATTTGAAAATTTAAATTTTAATTAATGTTTGAATTCTATCGTATTGACATTATCTAATCTTATCTCTTTATTAACAATACAATTGATATATTTTGCGATTTTGATAATGCGCTTTCATTGAAATAAGCTTTTCCGACGAACGGTAATCATGTATCTCGGAGATAGTACACGTGCCTAGGACATATTGACCTTGTATTAAAATCCACACACTTGCATATTTAAAAGTAAGTACATTTTCTTCCTTTTGATATTATAGATAATATCGAGAAAGACAATAAAGGCAAAGTCTTTTTTTTCAAAACGATCTTGCACACACATACACGCACGCACACACACACACACACACACACACACACACACACACACACACACACACACACACACACACACACACACACAAACTGACACAACTAATTATATATAAAATGTAATTATATAACGAATTCGGTTGAGTGCAGTAGTACCCATAGGTGCATTTAAAGGCTGTCATATACTTTACAATAAAGAACTAAAAGTAAAATAATTTATTTTAATTATTATCGCATTTGTATTAAATAACAACAGATAGTAACTTACAAACAAATTTACTTATGTATGAATCATCTTATTATCATAATTATACTATTATAAATTACGATAAATATTGTAAATTATGACAGTCAATGTAGAACATCATAAATATACGATAGTCTTTTAGTGCATTAGTACATCCTACCAAATTCGCTAATAGATCTAGGATATTGGAAAATTTGGAGATTTTTCTCGTAGGTGAGGAAAAATCAATTTTCTCCCCTTGTAAATGAAGCAAGGATAAAGATCAAAAAGCACACTTGATTTAGCATGCATTAGTTCGAATTGAATAAATGAAAACGAATTGACGTCTCACTCTTTCCTCAGCGTCCGTTTGCATATCTCGCTCTTCGCATGACAGTTGCATATTATCATACAACTATCGCGACGCATATATTACACGTGTTGCGCACTCGCACGCCTGTTACAATTTGTATATTTCATAGCAGAGTCCAAGAGTTTGCGGTATTGAAAAGTATTCGTCTTTTCTTCATCGAGTAGGGGGAATGAGTAAAGGATCCTGCTCCGATGGTAGAGGAATGGGTCCGCGATGGTAGGGGTGAAAGGGGAAGGGGAGTTTCTGAGTCGCGATAACGCAGGCCTGTGGCGTCTAATTATTCCTATTTACCCGCAGGGAAACGAGAGAAGGGGAGCGAACGCGAAACGGGACGGCACGTTGACGTTCGCGAAACCACTACGGCGCAGTACAGGACGAGGAAGCGAGGAAAGGATGGCCGGTCGTCTTCTTCGGAGCACGCCAGTCAGGATGCTCGCCGTCTGCCTGGTCTATCTTTTCACGCTCCTCGGTGAGTTATCCGCCAGTTGTTGTGGTCCCCCTATTTTTCCCTTTGCCCCACGCCCGCTTTCACCCTCTCCATATGAGATTCTCCCCCCCCCATTCCTCGGCATGGCACCTATATATATTTCATCGTCCCCCTGCGGGGACCCTGCAGTGCCCCGGCCCCCCTCTCACGTTATGCCAGACCGAAAGTCATTCATTGAAAAATACATCGTACAAGCCGGCCGGACTGCTCATTGAATACGCGCTACTATTTTTAATAAATTGTAGGCGTTTTCCTGTTTATGAAATTATATAACATAAATGACGTACAACAATTTTTTCATTATTCATTTTTCAAGATAATGATTTTAATTACAAAAATAATGCGTCAAATGTGGATAGTTATCTATATATATACATATATATATATATGTATCTCGAACCTGTTTTTGCATATCAATATATATTAGCGATGACCTCTGCTCATATTAAGAAACAGCGAGAAACTAACCATGATATCAAAAATTATAAATATCATATCGAAAACCTTATATAAAAAAATTGTAAAATCGTACATGACTTTACTGCGACTTTATATATTCAAATCAATACTTTTCACATTACTTTAACATGCAAAATGATTTATCTCGAAAACTAGAATCGAAATATGTTTAATAAAGAAACTTATTTCATATTTTCTATTTGTCTTTTTTCCACAAAAAGTTATTTATATTTTTATCGATCTATTTTTCACCGAGATATGTAAGTTTATAAAACAGAATTCTTTTCTTACAGGTTCGTACTGTCAGATGGCACCAGGTAATTGTTTTTTGAAGAATTATAAAAAAAAAGAAAAAAATATCCAAAGCAATATTATAAAAATTCATTGAATTATTTAAAACGTTAACCGGTCGATATCTTGTCGAGACGTTAAAAAAGAATCACACGCAACGCCCATTCTTGCCCATCGTGTAACATGGACTGCTCGTGAATTAACGGTATTCAGTGCGACGCGTGTACAGACGCACGCATACATACCATCGTGTTCGCGTGTGTCCGTACGCACACACGCACACGCGTATCCGGGATGACGTGCATTCTCTCCTGAATCTGTTCGGTAGTCTAGTGCGCTTGTCAGTCGACGCGCAACGCGACTCGCGATCGGTCACGTTGCCGAGCGTCCGATTCATAAGAATAGATATACAACTACCTCACTACTATCAGCTGCTGCGTGAATCACGCGATAATTTGCACGATGAAGAGTATCTGCTGGAAATTGTGCATAATACTTGCAGCCGTAGCCGGTGCCACCAGAGGCTGGAAAATAGGAAGTGGCCACAAATACAGATTAACGAATACTCTGATCTTCAGAGAGGTCGAATCAACTGGAGCTGATGTCGGCTTTCAGCTGACCGGTGAGCTGGACATCACCGCTGTATGGCAAGATCCTAATGATCCTAATGCTTTTCTACTTAAGTTCAAGGTATGACCATTTTTCTTTAATCTGAATTTTTCGTATTTCAAGATTTATCGCCGGCGTCACATTATTGTATATCTGTATAGTTTTCATTAAAATTTTATAATCGCGTGCGAAATCGTTCTTGGAATTTTTCTATGGCTTTTTTATATAATCTTATAAATTTTGTGCCAATCGACATATTTTATGTCAAGTTTATATTATTTTATTGTAAACTTTTAAAAATTTGTGACTCATTTATTAATAAATTTTTTTATGATTTAAATTATTATTTTAAGTTATTTCTATATAGATGAGAAGAATTATCTATATAAATGATGTAATAGCATTATACATATTATCACGTATAAATACGCTATTTGTTGTAATCGTATAATTCCATAAGCAGTTAAATATTAATATTTCGATATGCCTAGTACACATTCAATTTTTAAACTTAGATAACTCAGATAATCCCGATAATCCAATAATAATATATTTTAAAATTATCAATATATATATATGTATATGTATGTATGTATGTATAAATTTTCATAAATATCTTGCGTTAAATTTGCCACGTATAGATTTCTACATACATAAGTGAAGTATTGTTGAAGTTGTACATCTGTTTCACACATGCCTCATATTTTTGTCTTCTTTATGTTTCTTCAGAATGAACAGATTGTATATCTGTAGTGTATCACAAAAAAGGAAATCTTTTAAAGCTTTTATATCAAAAAAATCTTTTAAAGGTTTTATACCAAGATAGAATATCTATTTTTAATAAGAGAAATGCTGTGAAAAACATATTGAGTTTTGATAGTCAGAAAAGATTATGTCAAATGCTTACCGGATATTGATAACCTCGCATCTAAGAGTGATAAATTATTTCTTGAATACTCTTTGCGAGGAAAATTTCAAATCAAATTCGTTACTAAATTAGTTACAATTATAATTATTTATAATTTGTCGATAGTTTCAAAATCGTGAAAAGATTGAAAAGAATATTTATATTTACAACATACATATTATTTACATACTTTTGCGAGGCATTTATCACACACAAGAAAAAATTCAAATAAATTATTGGATGGATAAATATAAAATAAATATTACGCTAAGTTAATTAAATATATTACACACATGATGTTGATTTAAAATAATTTGTTTATCAATTTATTTGTTTGTGGAAAACGAGAAGAAAATATTTTACGTGATTTCATTCATAGAGCGATTCACAAGTTTGTTTTAAACCGAATAGAAATTTCGATATAAATAATTTTCGCATATTTTAATTTCCATGATCTTTCCACTCAGAATTTTTCATTCTAAACTTTGATATGATAAACATAATGTATTTACATAAATATTCTTTCAGCTGCTATCGCCACAGTTATGGATCAAATCTCGCCGAGCTCCGGCACCAGAGGGTTTCGTGGAACATTCATCCAAAGTGAATCAAGTCGCCGAGAAGCCCTTCTTCGTGCTCTGGCGACGCGGGGATATCGTTGCAATTTACATAGATTCAGATGACAATGCGTCAGCCGCGAATCTGAAGCGCGGCCTGGCAAGTTTGTTTCAGTACCGAACGCTCGACGATGAAGTGCGTCAACGTGACGCTTCCGGCATCTGCGACGTGGTCTACGTGTCCACCGGAGAGAACATTATCGAGAAAAGAAAGACTGCTTGTACGTACGATACGTTACCGCCGCCTCGACGACATCCGAATCCGGTATTCGCCGTCAAGCTCGAAAGTTATCGCAATTCCACGTACCTGCTGACGCAATCGCTACTGCCGGAGCTTGTGCTCGATTATGAGGGACATAGGATAACCTTGGCATCCAAGGTGGACATCGGCACGAACGTTCTATCAGAAAGAATATTGAAACAGACGCCGAAAGTCCTGAGCGCGAGCGTTGTTCAAGCGGATTCCGTAAAGCATGCAGTAATGATGCTCGAGCCTGGATATAGAGAAAGCAACATCGAGCTACAGCCAGAGCCCGTTACATGTCCTAACACCGGATGTCCCACGGTAAAACTTACGGTCAAATATCCATGTTATCGGGCGATAAAATGGAAAAAGAGAGGGCGAGATATATATGAAATATATATATATATGAAATAAGATATATATGAAATATATATATATATATATCATTAAAATTGATTTTAATTTTAATGATATATATATATATATTTTTAATGTACTTCGAAAATCGAGAATAAAAATAATTATTTAAATCGTAAATCATTTTAATAAATTTTTATTTAAGATATCAATCTAATATATACTTTGTATTTACTTGTTAGTATAAATTTTTATCTAAGATATCAATTTAATATATTTTTTATTTACTTGTTAATATAAATTTTTCATGATTATGAAAAGTAAATAGTTAAACTAAATAATATCGGAGAAAGGAAAAGAGAGAGAAATAGAGAGATAACTGAATAAATGGAAAAAAGACAAACTATATTTCCAAAATTATAGATTGAGAATTTAAAATAGTTTCTACGAAACAGTTGCTAAAAATTGTTAATAAAATAATATAGATATTAATATATTATATATATTTATATATAATATATTATAATTGACAATGCTAAAGAATGCTATTAAATAATCAATCTGAATGTGATTAAAATATCAAATATTGAACAGCATTGTTAACAGCATTTTAAGTTTTAAAAATTCTAATTCTAATCGATCTAAAGCGGTCTATCTATTATGAAATTATCTTTCATATATTATGAAATTATCTTTCATATATGATAATAAGAATTATTAAAGATTTTAAATAAATATTTCAATATTTTAGTGTCTTACATACTTTATCATAGATACTTATAATATGTCCCATTGCAGATTGAGCAGACAATCGAGGAGTATCGTGAGGCGCTTACCTTTTCCGCGCTGGGTACAGCAAAATCCGCATCGGCCTTCCTCAAGCTTCTCCCTCTAGTCAGAAACGCCTTACCGGAGGAACTGCACAAGATCCTGAAAACTCCGCGCTATCGCCAGATGAAGATGCAACTGTTGGATGTGCTTGGCTCCGCATCTACGTTGCCTGCTCATCAAGCGGCCATGAAGATTCTCCGGCAGGACGAGATCGGCGATGAGACCGAGAGATATTTATGGGCTCTATCTCTCTCGCCGACGCCGAACATCGATGTCATAAAGGATATTCTCAGGCGCTCCGAGGAGACGATGCAAAACGATAAGGTATCCGAGACCTATGCGCTTGCTGCGGGTGCGATGGCACGACATTATGGCTCAGCCGCAATAATCGAAAAGGCGAGGATTAGTCTGGAACTGGGTCTGGATACTTGTAGCGGTGAAGACTGTAAACTCAAGTTTCTTCGGGCTTTGCGAAACCTGAAGAGTCCAATGGCAATTCCCACATTGTTATCGCACGCGTTAAGCACCAATAAAGCCATCAGTGTCGCCGCTTGGCGAGCCCTGGCAGTTATTTCTCGTGAAGCTGTAACTGACGAGTTGAGGGACGCGGCTCATAAGGTTTTCTACCAAATCGGACCGCGAAGGGACAGCAGCGCGCGAACAATCGCGTTAGATATCATCCTCGAGAGCGATCCTTCCGAAGATATTCTGCGTGATCTCGTAAAATATCTAAACAGCAACGACTCGGCTTATGAAGTCCGCAAGTATTTGAGTCAACGACTGGAACAAATTGCTGAAAGGAACGAGCGATTCGCCGGGTACCTGGAGAATATATATATGACCGGTGGTACGACGATTAATAATTATCACGCGCGAGCGCAAAGAGGTCTTTCTACTGCCTTCACGAGGCACTTTTTGCGTTCACCCGAGACCAACGGCTCTTTGGTGACCATTCAAGAGGTAAATTCTGGTCTGCTGAAGCACGGCATTGTAGACGTCGTGCTGGAGACTAACAATCAACGGCAAGCGATGTTCTCGCTGGGATTATTCGCGGGTGGTCTTGGCAGTTTCGTTTCGAATCAGGAAGACGAAGCGGAAGCCGACGAAGTGGCTACTGCCGGTATGGAGATAGATCTTCTCGGCATTGGCATCCGACCGTTCGTCTTCTTTACCGGTCAGGGAGAGCTGATGAGCCATGTCTGGTCTGGCACGGCATCTGAGAGGACCCCTGCTTTCCAAGCTCTCGCTTCTCTCTATAGTCACAACGAATATGTGCCATTGGCATCCGGTTTTGTTGCCGAGATCGACATTCAGGGCGCCGTAAGCTTTGACTTGGCCGGCCAGATCCAGCTGAGCTTATGGTCGAGAAACGCGCAGTCCTTGGTGGAAATGGAGGCCGGTGTGATGGTCCACGGTGGTACCAGGATACACTCGAGTTTCGTGCAGAGTAAGGCGGATTTCTCGATGACAATGGAGCCTAAGCTCGAACTGTCCACCAACGTAGATTTCTCTGGACCACTGTCGCTGTGTATGAGGCTCAGCCAGCCGGCCACTACAGTGAAACAGCAGTTTTATAAGATTGAGAGAATAACCGGCAGCCGGCACAGACTGAGAAAGACACGCCGGATAAAGATTCATTCACCTGGCAGGTGTTATAAACTTAATCAAAAGAACAATGAAATGTGCAGGAAATTCGCGTTTAGTTAACATTCTAAAGATTGTTCAGTTTTTTTAATATTAGAGAGATGATCGCGATATAAAACTGTTTTTGTGGACCTCTTTAATGTAAGGATAGTGTAAAGATAGAATTTGATAATGTGGCAGCGTTTATACATATAAGACCGAATAACGTTACACTTGGACTTCAATATAATGCTTGCATTGATGTCACTTGAATGCACTCAGCGATAAAAGAAGGAAATTAATATTGCCATAATAATTTAATTATTTAATAATAATATTTCCTGATGGAAATATCATTATTTTTTTCAGGATCTCATTTTATGTGTTTGACAACTTTAAAATATAATTTATATCTTTGATTATTTCTTTATTAACGTTATCTCTATTACTTCGCATTCCTCAATTTATTTTTATTAACATGACAAGATACAGTGCATTTATTTTCTTCGAAATTCATTATATCGAGGCTCAACGCTATTTATATTTTATATTTTGTACATTCATTTCTACAAAGTAAGCGTTAATAAAAAAGGAAAAAATACGCACTCTCTTCGCATGACATACGATCTCAACTATTAGCGACAACCACATTCAGAGACAACCATATCCTCATAGCCGTACTCGTAGGTTAAAGTACCACTGGCGTCCAAATAAAGTAGGCTCGTAGGTGCCAATCTGGTGGGTACGCAACAAGGTCTGCCGACAAATTTGTTACCGTTGAGATCCTCGCTACCCTGAAGAGCATGTACCAACGTTTGCACTATCGCGTGCTTGGTCGGACTAAGATGATCGCCGAACGGAAAAGAACACTTGCCGGAGCATTGATAAGCCTCGTATCCGGGTGGCGCGACTACCCAGTCGTCGTAAGAGATCAGAGCGAAATCCACGTACATCGGACGTCGACGGCAACTGTTCCGACGTCGTCTGCGCGGCGTTTCTTCGCCCCACTGATCCTGTCGATCTTCCTGTTGATTTTCCGCGGATCGACGATGACGCTGGACTTCACCGATCTTGCTGTAATTCAACAGAAGGATCGGACTATCGCCGTAAGGACGATAGGTCAACCTGCCATGAACGTGAAGTCGGACAATATCATCATTATTCCTGCCGGTGACAGCGGACGTGACGTCGAAGGCACGCCAAGTATCATCCCTTCTCGATCTTAAGATCTCTTCGCTTCTGTTCTTCGCCGACAGATCATTCAATGATCGCACCCGGATTATCGCACCGGCTATTCCGAGCAACTCCGCTGCCTCCAACGTCTCGTCGATGTCGACTGACGGAATCACGAACTCTAGAATCCTGCCGCCATCGCGAAGCGGACCGGAAGTATGCACCGGCTGAATCGCACGAACGATATCGGCGTCTGGACGCCGATGGTACAGTTGTAGCATGTATCTAGACAGAGTGCCCTGATGTTTTCGACGGACGGATAGTCTTGCGTCGATCCTGTCGAAGGGAGGACGACGCGGAGTAGTCCATGACGAAGATGATGAAGACGATGATGACGGAATCGATAGATCAAAGTGGATCAAAGCTTTCGCCCGCATACTCCAACGACTGATCGATCCAGTCTTCCATAAGCAACAGGCGAAGAACGTACCAGCGACTAGTAGCAACCAATAGTGTCCGGGGATAAGTCGCATGATAAATTTCTAATCTTCCTCGGAGAGAGGCGAAATATAGCGATAGATCTTAAAGAAATCCCGACGAGGTATATCCAATATTGCACCTTCAATGCAAATATACTTGAAATGGTTTTGATATGTATATTTTTTTAATAAACTTGAATAAAAACTACAGGAATCGCGACACTCGTAAAAATATGAGATGTAATTATTTAATAAATATTTCACTTCACAAGATTTCCATTTTTTTGTCAATAAAATGGAAGTATGTACAACTTTTTTAACGTTTTATTTTTTGTCAATTCGTCTTTCCTAGAGGAGAAACGATCGAACGATTACCGATGCCATCTCACTTTGAACTGCGGACGTCGAGTCCTTCGGAGATGAGTAGCTCGGTTGAAGGACCGCTCTCTCCAAATAACCACCAATGAAAGCTTTCGAAGTTACCGCCTGGAATCCCCTTATCAACTGCAGACTACCACTCGACTGAGCGACCCCAAATACTTACCCTGACATATGATATTCTGCACTGTGTATTAATCATAGTAGGTATCTTTATCGCTTCCGATAACGGCAAGGAATTATTTCGTTATCTCAAAGGATCTTTCTTGCTTTACGTCGTATTAGCACGAAGGGTGATTTTAATTTATCAAGAGCCATATATAATTATAATGTTATTAATTTTAATTACACATTACATGTGCATCGTTCCTATTTTCTTCTCCGCACAAATATATGTATATGTTTTGCTTATGAAAGTTTATAAAATTATTAAATATAAGTAATTCAAAAGATTTTAATACATGATTTGAATAATTTAATTTTGAAAAGTTTCAACAAAAATTGTATATTATCGGGTGTACGTACAACAAATTTTTTGCCTTAAAAATGCATTAACTATTAACATAATATTTGCTATATTTTCTATATACAACGTAATTAATTTTCACACTATTATAAATCATATACATATATTTTTATGACATGACTCTTATACTTTATTTTATATTATAATATTCCCACACGTGTTCAATAAATTATATTTCTAATTCTCTTCATCAAAGAAAGAGGAATATATGATTTAGATCTTTCTCTCTCATAGATTCCAGTTTAGGCAGTCGTGATTCTTCTACAACGCATTAAAAAGGACAAAATAATCCAACGAAGATAGGGGTAAGGGAACAATATGGTAATGCAGAGATGCATAGCGTACATTTCCCTCCAGCCGGCATCCCGCGACGATAGCGGCGATTGCGCGCGCGTGCGCCCTATGCGGGGGCGATTATCATCCTGTCGGGGTCGGGGTGGCCGCCGTCGTCGCGGTGACGAAGAAGGGTGATCGTCGCAGCGCCCGGCATCGATTCGCGCCGTCCTCGCCATCGCGCGGTATGCGCGGGGTGACGTCATGGCGCCGCGTTTACGCCAGCAGTGAGGGTCCGCATCGCGTAACGTACGTCGAGCAAGCGAACGAGGAGGGAAATCTTTGTTTGCGAAGAAAAGGCAGTGTCATGCCGTGGCCCTGACCCTAAGCCTCCCTGCCGGCCCAGTCAAGCCGACCAGTCCCCGGGGTGCGCCATCCGTTCCGGTTTCCCTTCACGTTCGTCCGCCGATTCCTCAAATCGTGCCCTCGTGCCCGGATACGTTCGACCGGCTCGCGCTTCCTTCGCAGATCACGACGGAGGAGAGATCATCCCCTACTTATTATTCTTCACACCAGTGAGTACACAACTGTCATTGTATCGACTTATTGTTGGACGGTGCGAGATGCGAGGGGCGCGTGCGAAGGAAATGCCGGTATCTCACGCGTTCGTTCTTTATCGTTCTTTATAATATTCCTTCTTTTTCTTTGCTCTTTGCTTTTATTTGACCGTTACATTCTCACGCTTATATTAGCTCAAAAAATTATCTATTACAATGCTGTACAACTTATACCGGAATATATATTCGAATCTCGTAGCTATCTGTATGCATATGTATTACAGTTTGAAGAGTGTGCGATAACGAGCTTGTAGATATCCGAGAACAAGGTCCGTAGACATACAAATAATAGGATTCGGACTTCGAGCTCAGATGACTGTCAAGTTCGAACGCTCACTTCATCTCGATTCTTCGAGTTGTGAGAGCCGCGTATTTGTTGTTACTCTCGTCGATCGTTAGCAAAAGTCGTTGGGCGACTCTCGCGGGAGTAGTATATCTCGTATCTGCACCTGTCTACCTGCACCCGTACCATCGGTATGCAGGTAATGTGGGAGCGGGGCTCCAATTACGTAAGCTTGACTATACTTGAGTATTGTTTCGAACGGTTCAAACGATTTTAAACGAAGTGTTACAGTCTCAAATCGAGGACTACCTGCCATACCTGGGCGGCGCGGCTGGTGCTCTCTTCGTCACTGGGGTGGCTTACTGGGCTTCCAGACCAAAGGCCGAGAGACCGCTCTTTCCGCTCGATGCCCAGGCATTGATACTACCGGTAAGTGAGGAACAGAAACACGTGTCGATCGTTACTTCTTTCCGAGTGATTGGATGTTTTCTCTTGCTCTAAGATGTTTGTGATCTAAACGAAAATAGATTCGATCTATTAGCCATTCCTTCTACGCACTGTTCTATGATGTCTCTCTCGATCTTTCTCTCTCTTTCTTTTCGGCCTTTTCATCTAAACATATACCTGCTTCGTTTTGCGAAGGAAAAAAATTAAGAGGAATAAATCAATTTTCATGTCGTTTCGAAATTTAAAGTTACATCGAACAGGTGTCTTTGATATTGCAACACTGATTCATATCTCTGTTATCTTAAAATCGCTATCAAAAGATTTTCTTATCTAAAAGTCGAAAAATGTTGGAGAAATGGAAATATTTTAATGGAACACAATTTTCAGTGATTTAATGGATTGATTTACGTATTGCACATTATTAAGCAATCTAAAGATCGAGAGATTTTACCGAAGAAAAGAGAATATTTATCTGACAGCTTTTAGACTCGATTGCAATCTTATTTTAGTCTTAAGCGACATTTAAATATGTGTCTGTCTTTATTTATTTAGAAAGAGAGATAAAGATAGATACATATTTAAGTTTCGCTTAAATCCAAAATAGTGTTAGTGCAATTTGATCTTACAATTAGTGAATAATTCAAAGCGTATTAGTACTTATTTATGTAACGTGTGTGATAAGTAAAAAATATTATTGTAAATACATGATTATGATAATAACAATGTTTTTTGATAACATTTGAAACATATACATATGTATGTGCGACGTAAAATTGAATATGAAGGAATTATGAATATTTATGGATAAAAATGATTGTTAATATATGCAGCGCGTATTGCAAACCAATACAAAAAATGATTATTACAGCAGATTAATTTATTTGCATACTTTGATATCGTTGTTCGTTGCACTCTACTTATCGATGGAAAATTACGAGAAACGTGACGTTTCATTGATAATGTCTCATTTCGATTAAACAATAACATGTATGATTTAATATTATATTATCTATCCATAATGCTATGGATAGATTTATTAAATATAGCGTATTTTATTACGTTTTTTGAAAATCATTATACAGATCATCATTATATACATAGAATAATTCATAGTGAAGTGTCTTAAATTATTTTCTTGAAGACTACTTAGAACACGTAACAAAATTCTTTCTCAATATTGTAATATTTTAATATTTTAATATTTATTAGAGTCTTTTATATATGTAGGTTTTCTTTGATTCAATATTACCTCATTACATAAAAGATGTACATCAAAAAACCTTGAAACAAATGATAGAATTTTGCCGACTTTCATGCCAAATAATTTTCAAAAGAATGGCTTTTAACATTTTATGTGAACTATTTTATATATGCATATGCAATACGCGGCCAATATTTCTACTCTTGCATTATAATTGATCTCTCATTCTCATTCTAATTACTTATTTTAGCCTTACTATATTATACATATTTTCTGCTCGAATATATATTAGTTGCCCACATTTTTTCATTTAAAAATTTAGTTAGAAGAAGTAAAGAACAGAAGATTTATCTTTGTTTTTCAAAAATTATGCAGATAATTCTCAAATAATTATATTCTTTAGAGAATATAAAATCCGTACACACAAAATAAGAAAAAATATCATATATCGTATATCATATATCGTTTAGATTACATTTTGTTATAATATAAAAAATGTACTACAGACGCATTCGTCTTACCTTATGACACACATTGATACTTTTTAAAAATGATTTCCGCATTCGTCGAAAAAAATATTATGTCTATTTTATTTAAATAATCTTCAATATATTTGCTTGCACATCAATGTATATCATTGATATTGTAAATATAAGTAAAAATTTTAAATATCTTTAGAAATAAAGATCTAATTTATAAGTTAGAAAATATTTCGAAAAAGAAATTACACATAATATGTATCAGTATGTTTTTCCTTAGGCAACACAATAAAGGCTAAAGAACAAAAAATAATGACAATAAGATGTCTTCAAATCGTTTTTTAGACATGTGCTGTTTGAATAAATATTACATCGTATTTAAACATCGCATTATATAACGTGTGTTAAACAGGAGCGGAAAACAGAAAATAACTTTTGCATATTATTAATACATCATTATATTAAAAAAAAGCATAAAAAACTTCTTATTAAACGAGCTGTTACAATTTATCATTAACTTTTTCTCAGATGTCAGTAAACATGCTATTAATTCATGTGATAATTTTTTCTTTTTTTAGATTCTAAATGTCTTAACTCTAGATGTATATTGACATATAATTAAAAATTTATATAATCATGAATGCATGTGTACACATATCAATTGATTTTGAATTATATTAGATTTTTATAGTTATATTTTATTACATACACATATACACTGAAAAAAAATTTTGTTGAATATTGTCAAAAAAGTATTCTGTTGTAGTAATTGTACTGAACTCTCTGTTTTGATGATTTGAATAATTTTTTTTTACATCAAATTATTTCGAAATATTTTAGTTATATTTATTTGAACGTATCGGACAATATATTTAGTTGGGCAAAACAAATTTTGACTTTTTCAACCAAGTTTTTTTTTCAGTGTACACATACACATATACACGTGTACCTCTTGTAGATATGCTTAGGTAATATAATAAATTAGGTAATAAATTATTATCAGTAACGATTGATGACAAAAAAATGTCAAGTCATATATCTCATTGAACATTAGTCAGTGAATATTAACAAATCACTTTTTTTTGTTATTTCTTTCTTCGTATAGCTCAATCATTCTTATCTTTGGTCACATTGTCGTATTGAATTATGCGACATTATCTATACAATGACAATGCAAATAATATTATTGTTATCGAAAAAAATTAAAAGCTTAAAAAATAATCTCATATCTCGAATGTCATTGCAAAAATGATCAAAAATACTTATTTTAACTTGACTTATTATTTAAACAATTTGAATCGATTAAATATTTATAATAGTCTGAGATATTATTTGCTTGATGTATTTTCAACGCGATATTGGTAGTAATACGCTTTTGTATAATATCTATCGATGTCTCTTATATAATCCTATTGGCTAGAAAATATATTTAATAAACTTACATAAGAGACATCGTAGATTAGTTTATTGTAAATGGAAAATTCCAAGAAACATTTAAAAATCGGATACTTTTATTAAAAATAGGATTGTGGACAGAAAGAAAGAGAGAGGGAAAGAGAGAAAGGGAGGAAAAAAGAAAGTAAGAGCGAAAGTTATCTATATTTGCATTGTTCTCTCTCTTTCTCTCTCTTTCTATTAATTTCCGATTTATTAATTAACAATAATATTGCATTTTTATTTATACACATTTTTATTTATATATACAAAGATATATATATATATATATATATTTTATATAATATTATTTATATTTTTATATTTGACTTTATATATTATCGTTAATTCTTTTAGATTTATTTTTATCACAATATATATACATTTTAATATTTATGTAAATATTATACATAAAGAAATTATAGTAAATCCATAATTTTTAAAAATTTAATGCAATTATTACAGATTTATTCAATTAAAATTGTAAACGAAATATTGTAGTCAAACTTTGTTTGTTATTCTGAAAAGTATTTCATTCAATTGTCATTTTAAAAAATTTTGATTTTTTTTATTTTATTTAACAAAAAATAAGAGATGATTATATATATATGTATTTGATTAAAATCATATGCAAGCAATAGAAATACGCGTATTCTCTGAAGTCATATCATCAATTTGCCAATAGATATCTTGCAGACATTTCCTGCATTTTTTTCTCGTGTTTATTGAATTAGCCGCAACGCTTATATGTCATGTTCGCGATTTATTCATAGGACAAAGTATTTTACAAAGATATTAGCATCACGCGGAATCCTTTGCAAAATGGTGTTAAATAGTGCTTTTGTTAAAGTTATTTTCGAAGTCTGACTACAGATATATGTAATGAGCTTTCCAGATTAACTTTAAATCGCCTCGTCTCGATTCGGTTTACATAAGTTTTTCTCCAGACTCTGACTGTCGTTGCGAGGAATAAGATATCGATTTTGATAAACTCGATGTACGTTTTTTTTTTGAATCACCGAATATGTTTACACGTTAAATATTTGTATTTTTAGATTGATATTTCATATTGCCAACTATTTTTATTAAATTTTTATGAGGTTACAAGTTTCAAGTTTCAATTTTTATGAGGTTACACGTTTCGAAAGAATTAGTCATTGCATTTTATATATTTATTAACGGATATAAGATTATATATATATCAATGGTTGATATTGGCCTTTAAAATGATGTATAATTATACAATTAATTGAACACTTAAATCATCAAACGAATAATTGACATTTGATTCTATTCTCCATTCTGATCGTTTCATAAGAATGTTTTAAAATATCTAATAGAATATCTTTTAATAGATTTTTTAACAGAATAATAAAAATAAAAATAGGTTTTAAAAAATTTTTTAAAGAATTTAAGGAAAACAAAATTGATTCAAGAGGAAAGTAAAGAAATAATTAAACATTCTATGCATTATATATTTTTGGAGATCGTCATTATTGACATGTTAATTTTCTCTTAATGCTCGTAATTTTTTATTCAAACATCTCTAATTTCTGAATACTTTATTGCTCCTCATCAATCGATCAAACTAAACTCTAATTTATTATAATCTATTTAATTAATTTATAAATATTTAATATTATTTACAAATATTTAATTTATTGTTATTCTAAAAAATATTTTCTTAAGAAAGATATTGCAATAGAAGCCTACAAAGATCTAATTAATTTGACAGCTAAATAGTTTCGAAAAAAACTCAAAATTTTGAAGAATTCTAGAATTTCTTATTATCTTTAATGCAATTTTTTTTAATATGTTTAAAAATATTTTTTTTATATTTTTTTAAATGTTCAACAATTTAATATTTTTAATATATTTAATAATGTTTTGTAACAATATATATTCTACGTTACCTGCTTTATGTATCGTCCAAGTTTTCATTTACATAGCAAATGATTCATGAAACAAGCTCAGTCTTCAAGTGGGCTCGGCACATTTTCCACGTAATCTGTCAACGTAATAACACATTACCCTGAACTTTTTAGAAGTTATCTACTCACACGATGAGAAACGATACTCGAAAAGAAAAGGAACACCGCGAAAATCAAAGTTCCATCACTGTCGACGTGTGGCGTTGATCGGCCAAACTCCCGCTGGCGATCGTCCAAACTCCTCGAGGACGACGACTATATTTAAACGCATAGTCGAGGATCTTCATGTGTAGGATAGGCCTTCATGCTTTCGCGAGGTCGGTGTCGTACTAGTGCTGTCAATACGAATGTTGCGAATTAAATTATACGGTTCCATTTTTACACAATCAGAAATCTAAATTAGATCAACAATTGATGAGAACAGAGGATTATATATTATCCGGAATTTTTTTAAAATTCTACTGCTTGGATCCGATCGACTCATTTTCGCTTTTTAAATGCGACATTTAATTTCTGATATTTGCACAATAGAAAGAAACAAACATGTACTTCAATATATAATCCGAGTACTCCAATATATAATACTTTCAACATCTCTGTCTATGTGAACGATATATAAAAAAACACGAAATCAAAAATAGACAAAAGTCTGCATTGCAGGGTTTTGACATTTTACATGGAAGGAAGATACCGAAACCATGCGCGCGGATATAAATATCTGACTAACTGATATCTCTATCCCTCAGCAATTAAGAAACTTCTGTTGCACTTTATTAGAACTGATCTATTTAGTCATCGGAAGCCTAGTTCGTATATTCATTGCTTGCTTATATGCTATATTGTTTTTTATCGAGAATCCTTAAAACATTTTTAATGAATTATACAATCATTAAAAAACAAAATAATAAAAATAAAATAAAAAATAAAATAATAATAAAATATATATATATATATATATTTTTTTAATAATATTTTATGTATATTTTATGTTATTCTATGTATTTTTGTAGGATTTACATCTCTTTATTTTTGTTTTTAAATTTCTTTTTATTTTTTTCTATATCTATATAATATTTAGTGGATATATCAATTTTTCGGATTAATTTCTAAGTTTTTGTTCGTATTTAAAAAAAGCTATTTATTTAAAGATTTTCGAAACGATAATATGAAAATTATAATAAGATTAGAAAGGAAGCAATTTCTCTCTAATAAATATTTGTGAATTTAAATTTTTATTTTATATTTTTGGTCAGGGATTTTAGAAAAAATAAATATAAATATAAGTAAAAATAAGTCTTGGCAATTTCTTTTTAATCTTTGCAAGAAATTTAAGTGATTTTAATTAGAGAAGAGAAACTTTAAATTATGCGTAGTAATTTAAATCTAACAAAGAAGGAAAGTTCCTATTTAACAAATGATCGCTCGAGTATATTAACCAAGTATTCCAATTTGATTTAATACCATAATTGTGCTTCAATGTCGCACTAATGATCCAAGTATCAAAGTTTCTCCGTACAATAATTATATATGTGTGGGTATTAATTATATATATTCAAACTTCCTGATGTTTCCAGTAATTTCGTGATATTAACTTTATACCGGGATAGACCTGTTTAAATGTCTGATGACAATATTGACAATATGACGCACATCTTTTCCCTGCAAAAAGCAGCGCCGAGCAGCATCATCCGCGTGATATCCGCGTCGCGAGCCAAAAATTCGGACCGTAAGCTCGATCACAAGCTCGACTTGAATTCAGTGACCGCGGGCGCGTTGGTCCGGCTGGTCCAATCCGTTTTTATACCTGCCTGTGTCGAAGAGACCGATCTCTTTTGCGAGAAGAGCCCGACGGCGTATGCGCGCCCATCAAGAGTGCGTGTTACGTTAAACAGCATGTCGTCAGCCTGCTTGCTTCCCGAGCCGATCCACCCGCCGATAGATCTCGGCGATCAATCTGACACGATCAAGGTGATGATCAAGGCTTCAAGATGGAAAAAAAACGATCTCGCGATTACGCGTAGTGCGGTTCGTTCTCTCGTTTAGGAACCGATTGTAATCATGCTTCGAAATTCACGATAGGACTCGTTACTTTGCAAAATATAAATCCTCTCAAATATTAAAACTACTAAACTATAAATATTAAATATTAAATATTTTCGTCAAATAAATGTAATTAAATGAAATTTATGAATTATATGTACGAGATACATCTTTTTTGTTTAAATATAACGGGATATAAATTTTTTGTACGTTTCAGTGACAGATGATTATTCGAATTTTCTTATTTACCACGCTACAATCTTAAATTTTTAATGAGTTATCTCGTAATTACTAGACGTAATATATAAATTACACAAAGATATAAGATAATAAAACTGCATTATGATTATTAATATAGTGAGTCGTGATATTTGGATAACTTTTAACTTAACTTTAGATAACTTTTAACTTTGCGCGTTATATTTATAGTTTATCTCACATTTATATTTGAGATGCTAAATATTTGATACATAAGTAAAAATTAAAATTCAAAGTAAATTTTAATCTTGAATTTAATTAGCGAAGATTTCATCGTTTATTAAATCGAGAAAAAACTAATATTTTTAAATTTTATTAAATGTACCAACAAACTACAATGCATTTTTAAAAATGCAAATTTATTCGACATAATGATTATTTTCCATAGATTATAAGTTAGACCTTGTGTGCTTATAAATTAAAATTTTAAGTTTCGATTACAAAAAAATATTTTCGAACGACGTTATACTTTCTTCAATACTAGTGTATCGAAAAAGCGTTTTATTTTTCCCGTCGATTATAACTTCAAAGAGATCACATTTTCATAAGATCTTTCGCGATGAAATCCGCAAATTGCTGCAAAGATACATAGATTATTTTAACCTTGTATATGAAACGCGCGCTTTACTGGTGCGTCGAGAACGTGGGTGGTTGTCGTTACACAAGCACATCGATGAGACCGAAAGAAGCGGTCTTCCGCGTCGGTCTCGGCGGCGGAGATCGATATATAGAAAACGGACGAATACGTACAGCGAATGGGTTCTCACGATATATACAACTATCCCTTCATCCGCACCCTTCGCCTCGCGTCTCGTAATCAGCTGCTTCGCACGCGTTGATACATACAATACGCGGGGCCGCGTGTCGCCCGGCTAAATTTAGTGTCGCATTTGTCGCATGTCCGATTACGTAATGATCGACCGGACCTCGTGTGTGCTGGATCTCGTGTGCGCTTTACTTGACTCTTCGTCTCTCTTCTTCGCAGGGCAACGAGCATATCCGGGTATCCAAGTTCTACAAGGATGGCAGAGAGGGCAAATTCGTTACGTTCCTATATGAGGATACACTCACCCTTTACGACGGCTTCCGTCGCGGCGCCAAGGAATCTAGTGAGTCATTATTTTCAGAAGCAACATATAATTCTTTCTCTCTCACTCTAATGTTCGAAAATGAAAATAGTTGCTCACTTAACTTTAATTAAACATGTTAATTAAAGTTAAGTGGCGTTTAATCGATCCCTTATGCACATTTCAATTAATTTTAATTGATGTCGTTATATACGTTATATACTTAACGTCGACTGATGAAATTAAGTGAGAGAATAACTCAAGGAGAGGCAGGCGGCTTAGAGAAAATCGTATAAATCTCTATAATATTCGTCAAGTTTACGGATGCGGCATTAAGTGTTTACGCACACATCCGCGCGCAATTGCGTACGTCGATTTATCTAGCGGACTCTCGTTTGGCAAACGATGCGGCAAGCGAAAATCGTGCTATAAAACGCGTAAACATGCGCGTAAACATTCTTAACGAACGCGAACTTAACGTGCGAATTATCGGCCAGCGATTCATGCTCCCTCGAGATTCGACGACCTTTCTGACGAAGGTTGACAGTTATTTCGGGCACGTATATAACATCTCTTATTTTCGCCTCGCCGCGCGAAACCTACGCCCCCGCAGCCGACACCTGTCGTAGCCTGTGACCTGTAACGATGACGACGTTAACGATGACGGCAAACGTGTTCGAAGATCGATAATCTTGCCGAGGTATCGCTCGCCTAACATAACAATGGGACGAGAAAATCATACGGCTAGTAGCCCGACACGTGCGCTATTATTTATTCACTAGATCGGCCTGCATGTGTGTCTTAGATTCATGAGAATTTTCTCTAGAAAATGCATAAATTTATGAAACTTTGAAAAATACGAGTTCTGAACTCTTAGCGTTTTTAATGCAGTTAGGAATTATAGTATTTAAACAATTATAAATTTAAATATATGAATAACTAATTATCTAAATAATTCGTAACTGTATTAAAAAGACCTTGCGTTGAAAAAAGTATTTTTTCTTTATCAAATTTTATTCTTTGCAAAGAATAAAGTGAAAACAAAAAATTATCCAATTTCTAGATTTCTTTTATCCTCTCATATCAAGCTTGGACAACAAACAAAAATAATGCATTACTTATTAAGGTATTCTCTGTGTGTTCTAATTCATAATTTCTTGAATATCGTTCATTAATAATCAAATAGAATGCTGTTCCGAATAACAGCGGAAAAAATAAAAATGTAGCATTATTTCTTCTATAAATCAATTTTATTAAATGTAATAATGTAACAAAAAACTACTTTTCAATTTATTTTCAATTACTTTTCAATTAATTTTCAATTATGCCACAAATTACACTTATATATTTTAATTATAATATAGAATAGATTGATATTAATATTTAAGTGATATTAATAATTAATATTAACAATATCAAACATTTATTCTCAAGTGTTATTTTAATAAGAAATTTATTTCCCTTCAATGTTATTCTTGATGCATAAACGTGTATTTTAATCAATCGCATTATGATATATCAAAAAATGTATTAATAAGTAAATGTATTAATAAATGTATTAATAATCTATCAATTTTTGTTATTCTATCAATTCTTGTTTATTCATTTTTCGTTGAAGTAATTATTCTCTTTAATCAATATGACATTCTTCATTTACAGATAATGGTCCCTGCCTCGGATGGAGGGACGGGTACAACAAACCCTATCAATGGCTTCATTACAACGAAGCCCTACTCAGGGCGAAGAATTTTGGTTCCGGCCTAGTGTCCTTAGGGCTGGCCCCTGGACCACAAACTTTGGTAGGCCTATACAGTCAGAATTGTCCCGAATGGGTTCTCGTCGAGCAGGCATGCTATACATATTCGCTCGTGGTGGTGCCATTATACGACACCTTGGGCCCGGACGCTTGCGCATACATCATCAATCAGGCTGAAATTAATTTGGTGGTATGCGAAGATGACCAAAAGTGCAATTTACTTCTCGACAAAGCACCGAGGTATGTGACAACGTTGAGAATCCCCCAAAACCTTACTAGGATGTTCCTAAATATCTTAAATTGTTCTTCAATTCTTTGAACAATCACCTAACTTTATTAAATTCTTCTAATTTTAAAATGCCTTGTATATTTTATTTTCTTCTACTTATCACTGTCGATTAATTGGTTTAATTATCAATTATTCAAAGTGCTAAGCAACATGCAAACATATACACGATACAGATATACATTTTCATGGAAAATTCAGTTTGCATAAGTATACGCAATCTAGGAAATTATCAACGTTATTCAATATTAGTAGAATTGTCGATTTAAGAATTAAACAACACTTCATTTAGCATACACTGGAGAATCGTACATAATGTAATTTTTCTGTTGATATCGATTGCGTAAATATAAATAATACATTGCGGATAATTTATGTAAAGACGTACAGTTATCTATACATATATATATATGTGTGTGTGTATAGATTACAAGGCATAATTTCTTTTTAAATACCGAATACGGAAAGAGGATGATTACTCGGTCTAATATTTATGCGAAATAATATCCAGAAAAAAGAAACCAATTTCACAAAACCTATGCTTAAAAATACATGCAAAGTACCTTCAGCATTGCAATATTAATAACAACGATTAATTTAACGACAACATTAATGACACTTTGATTACATGTTCTTCGACACAGTCCATATAGGAGTATATAAATATATAGGAGCATATATAAATATATAGTGTATATAAATAATTTTACCAATACTTTTTATAACAAGTTTTTGTCCATGACGCAACGTCACGAGATGTGGTTAACACGTTCGAATCATTGCTTTTCTCAAAGAAAACATTGAGAAAGACAGCGTGATATTGGAAGTGTTAATTTGTAAAGCTGCCAAGAACTCGCAAGAGCTTTCAAAGCCGAGACGAGCGACTCTTGTGCGGCTGAAAAAGCTTCATCTTCTGTTGCTCCTGTCACGTTTTAACGTTCCTTCGATATTGACAGGTGTTTACGGAAGCTGGTGGTGGTGAAGGAGACCCGGCCGGCGACGAATCAGCGGGCGAAAAACCGCGGCGTCGAGTTATACAGATTCGATGATATCGAGCATCTCGGCGCCCAGAAGAATCACCCAGAATTGCCGCCCAAGCCGTCCGATCTCTGCACGATATGTTACACATCCGGTACCACCGGCAATCCAAAGGGCGTTATGTTGACGCATCAGAACATCATGGCGGCCAATTGTTCGGTGATGTTGCAGTTGGGCGATCACGGGCTGACGAGCAAGGATACGCTAATCAGCTTTTTGCCGTTGGCGCACATGCTGGAGCGTTGCTGCGAGAATACCGTTTACATGATGGGCGGCTGCGTCGGCTTTTATAGCGGCGACATCAAAAAGTTACCTGAGGACATGAAGGCCCTCAGACCTACCATTATGCCAGCAGTGCCTAGGCTGCTGAATCGGATTTACGATAAGGTGAGCGATTATTGGGATACACTTTGTTGTTCTATTGTTGTCATTCGGAACAAAAAAAAATTTACTAAAAGGTTATACATCGAAATAACTTTATTTGCAATTATTAAGAGTCGAGCGACTGACAATTTATTCATATTAAATTTTTAATGCCACACACTCTTATTATTCTCAAGAGAGCTGAAAGATAATAAGAGGATTGTATATATAATATATATATAAAGATAGGATTATTATGCATAAAGAAAGAAGCGAGGAGGGAAAACGGGGATTGTAATTTTTTAGAAAAATTTATGACTTTTTATGAAGAAGACACTTGTACGCTATTTATGTCTGACAATGAGTACATTACTTGAGAATCAATTCTGAAATATCGCATGATTGCATTCTCTTTATCACCATGGGTTATTTCAAATAATTTATTGCTGTTTATGTTTTATCTACGATACGTAATATTTAGTCCGCACTTTCGATCGACTGTTGGATTTGCATGATAAAGATGTGTTATGTTTTGCAGTCATATATCATTTTGTTTTTTGACACTTCTGACTGTATATACATACATGCATATATACATACACATATATATATATATATGTATATATATATATATATATATATATATATACACACACTGAGAAAAATATTCGCTGAAAAGGTAACGAGCGGATATTATCCGATTATTGACCGATCACTTTAATCAGATCGATTGATATTTTCTGATTGGATATCTGATCGATTTCTTTTTTTTCCGATTAAAGTGCTCGATTAATAATCGGATAATATCCGATTAAAGTGATCAGGTTAATAATCGGATAATATCCATTCGTTACCTTTTCACCGAATTTTTCTCAGTATATATATATAAAACTAAAAAATAAAAATAATTCTAAAAATTCATTCTAAAAATAACCTAATAGAATTATATAATTTATGATACTTATAAACTCCGTGAAATTAATTATCAATATAAATAAGATTTGATTTAATCTATTACTTTCATCTATTACTATTTCATCTATTTAATCTATTACTTTCATCTATTTCTATTTGAATATTTCAAATAATTAATTAAAGTACATATAATTTATTAACAAAATACTGAACATTTATAATTTATTTTCAGAAATCATTGATATAGGACTGCGTTTCTTTTCTTAATCTTTATGTTGCAAGAATGGCTTGTAAACATTCATTCTATATCATATGTATCTAATAAAAAAAATCTATAACGTAAATTGCATACAAAAATAATCGATGTCTTTTACATGGCATTGTGGAGTATTTTCTTGATGTTTTTTTTTTAATTAAAATAATTCAAAGAAATTTACAGAGTTCACAGAATTCGAAGAATTCACAGAATTCCTTGTACATTTTTATTTAGCATAATTGTTATTACTAGCATATGGTCCATTGTGTCAAACGGAAGTTGCGTGTTCTTGGACACTATTCAATATTTTTACAACGCGATAATAGCATACTGTACGACGACATTAAACCTAAATAAACTTGCCTTTCATAGCCTTCTTCACGTGCAATAAAAACATATTTTTAAATGTCTATAATCTTGATACAATTTATAATTCATTCGGTATGTTTCTTCATATATATATGTCGAATTATAAATATATATATCTCACTTTTAATTTATAATATTAATCTTAACAGTGTAATAGAAATATTCCGTCTGTATCTCACTTCATTTCAAATTTTCTATAATTAATCCTTAAATGAAGCATAATTGGACATCGTTATTGCAATCCCCAATTGCAGTAGAGCTCACTTGGCACGTCTCATGAATTTTCTACGGCTGTGCAATAATTCGTGACATGCCAACCCTATATCGTGCAAACAGGAATGGAACAGGTGCGGAATTGACTCCTCGATGTTAATTCTGACATTCATCTGAATGGGACACACGCGCGTGAACGTATCGTTGAATTACGCGTCGTAATTTTTTGTTGTGCGCGATTCTCTTCTGATCCATCCGAGCTCTGAAAAATACAGTCGACAAAAAAAAACCAACAGTCACGCATCTTCTAGTGATGCTGTGGGACAATATGTGTAGATTTCGATCGTTGATAAATGTCCAGTTTGCTGACAATGAATAAAATTTAATGGATAAGTCATGTAATACATACCGCATGGATTTTCGTTTTCGATAAAAGATAATAGAAAAGCGAATAAATTTAGATAATCTCGAACCTTTCTGTTTTCACTACTGAATTTGCAGGTGATAAATTCATTTATCATCGCTTGACTATTGATTATTGACTATTGGCAAGATTGTGACATCGAATTTGATCGCAGCTGTCTAAATAGATTCTTTTCCGTTTTATAATCATTCGTTAATGATAACAAAAATATCTTATATCGGATGGCCAAACTTGAGGTGCAATAACGTTTTGATGACGCGGAGAAAAATATTATTGCTTTTAAGTGAGAAAAACATACGAGAGATATTAATATAGCTGATCGTGACGCATCTCATAAAACGGGTTTACTAGAAAACTGGTAGAAAATACGATCTAAAAATATAATATATGCATGGAAAATATGTGCGTCATGCTCTGTATTATATCATGTCATCTTTTTTCATTATTATTTTATTTGTATTTGCAGGTGCACACCGAGCTTCGCAACTCGTTTCTAAAGAGAATGATCTTTAATATGGGTATGCGAGCGAAAGAGACGGAGATCAAGAAGAGCATCGTCAGGACAACAAGCATATGGGACAAGATCGTGTTCAGGAAGATCCAGGAATCGATGGGCGGCAGATTGAGACTGATGCTCGTGGGTTCCGCGCCGCTGGCGGGGAACGTGCTCACATTCACCAGATGCGCCTTGGGTTGCGTGATAGTCGAGGGTTACGGTCAGACGGAATGCAGTGCGCCAATAACGCTTACTATTCAGGTTCGTATTTTCGTACAATGACGATGTCAGTCGTCGAAAGACTCGTTTTCGCGGGTTTATGGCCCTCAGTCGTAAATTTAATATGATATTTCCACAAAGGTCTTCGAGAAATTTCAAGAGATAGCGTGGTGTCAAAATGTATCGCGGTCCTTACATTCTGTGCACTGTATTCTTTTGTTGCTCCTTTTACGTCATTTTACGTCAACATTAAACATTTTTTTATTTTTTCCCTTTGTATTTTATTATGTTATTTATTTTATTTTATGTAAATTATTCATTTTATACACACATGTATTTTCTTTTATATATTTTATTTATGCCATTTATTTTATTTAATTAATATTTTATTTTTCTCTCTCTGTCTGAATTTGTAGAGAATTGTATTTCTTCACTGAATAATACAATTGTGCCAGTTTTTTTTGTATTCGAAGAAAAGTAGAAAAGAAAAAGTAAAAAGTATTTATGGTGATAGTTGCATGTCTATAAGACCATTAATATTTTATACAGCAATGTTTAAAGAAAAAATACGTAAATATAGATATATATCAGATATTATAGAGACCTTTCGATCATACATAGTTGCTAACGACAATTATGTAAGCGATCAATAAATACTCCAGGGATACATTTTTTATAAGACCAAGTCTGATAAACCAAGTTAATGTAAGCGTGCTATGAATTATGCATGGCAGTATAGATAAATTTTGGAGTAAATGTTTAAATTATTTCTTATATAATGCGCGTTCATTTGTCGGATATGTATGTATTATTTATTTATTGCAAAGAATTTCTATGGTCTATAAACGTGAAACTATGTTGAAAGAAATACAAAGTTTCGTGACAAGCCTATAGTTTTACCGATGAAATATAGAGAATTTTATTGTTTCTCTCCTGCCAGTGTCAAAGCAAGTTTGAGTTTCGAATATCGTGAAAAACGAATATCCTACCTCATCGAACGTCGTTTGGCACTGCGACAAAACCAGTATTATGCGGAAAACTTTAATAGAGAGATATAGATCTCCTTTGTGTGTATGTTTGCGAAATTCCGTAAATTTTTGCCCGAATATTTATTCGATAATCGATTTATACAATTATCGAGTAAATAAACAAATCGCGATGCTCGATCGTTCATCGCATCAGCGTTCAATTCGATCTTCAATTACGAAAGCAAGCAAAATCAAATAGTTTTAACAGGATAATTTACAAACATATCAGATTGCAGATGATTGTATATATTTTGCACGGACAAAATTCTCTTCGAGAAAAACTATTTTCCACTTAATTATGTATTTTTAGTAAATTTATAATACTTTTTTTATCATTATAAATTTGTGAAAGAGCTTGAACAAGCATAGCTTGACACAAACGCTGCTTTATAGACACTTTAATCAATTTTAGATATAAATTAATAACTTCGTTCTTTACTACATGTTTGTGAAAAGTGCGCAGTTAACTTTTTACTACGTAACTTTTTAATGTATCGCGAAAAGTTAGCAAAGTAAAAGTATAGAATAGTGAAGTTTACCTATGTGCACAATATTCTTTCATAGACATTTTGATACTTGTAATTCGATACTTGTTTTTTCTTTTCTTTCTTCTTATAATCGATAATTTATTTTAAGAAAGATCTCTAAAGAGAGAACGACGGGAGAATATTTATTGCTTGACAGATTGATGGCATTCCAAAATGTTGTTTTTATTGAGTACTGACTAATAATCAAGTGATACGTATCCTCTCTATTCTTGGCGCGTCTGCGAGATATCGACATAACTGTAGTATAGTCGCGCGCACGCGGTTGCAGATATTTCTGTCATCGAATCAAAGCTTTAGAGCCACGTGCCAGGCATGCCACCTCTATCACAAGACCATTAGTTACATATTACGTTATTGAATGCACCTCGTATTCCATCGTAAAATGCATCGATCCATTCATTTATGTATGTGGTGTGTGTGTGTGTGTGTGTGTGTGTGTGTGTGTGTATCTTATAGATTTTGTATACGTAGCTTGTGTTATACGTACAAAGTATTCGCTGATATATTCGATCCTGATGAATAAAGTGACGTATGTTCTCTATGAAGTGATTCTTTTTAATTCGCGTGTTTATTCATCTCTAAATGCAGGGCGATCACGTGCCGGAACATGTGGGACCACCGGTGGCTTGCTGTTGCATCAAGCTTGCCGATGTTCCGGATATGGAATACTATGCGGTGAATAATCAGGGCGAGGTGTGCGTCAAGGGCACCAACGTCTTCATGGGATATTTCAAGGATCCCGAAAAGACTGCCGAGGTGATTGATGAACAGGGATGGCATCACACGGGAGATATTGGCATGTGGCAGCCTGTGAGTAATTACACTTCGCACACAATCATAATGTCGCGAATTTTTATTCTCATGATAAAAATGATCCAATTGATGGATCGAGCTGATCGATCTTCATTCCTTTTTATAGATTTTTATAATAAATAATATATATATATACAGGGTGTCCCGCAACTACCGCTCTATATTTTAAAGGTAGATTCTCTGGCCAATTTAAAAACGATTTTTCCTCAACGAAAATGTCGAGACACTAAGTTTTCGAGTTATAAATGATTGAAAATAAAGGGTTTTTCGCAAACTAAGCCTTATGGGAATAAAATATTAAGAAAATCACATTCTTTAGTTAATTTTAGGTAGAGTTTACTTTAATAGAATTTTAATTTAAGGCTTAGTTAGAAAGCTACATCATGACAAAAATTGGGAATATGCAAAAAATAATGATCTTCTTCGACATTTTCGTTGAGGAAAAATCGTTTTTAAATTGGCCAGAGAATCTACCTTTAAAATATGGAGCGTAATTACGAGACACCTTGTATATATATATATATATATATATATATATATATATATATATAAAATAAACGAAACGATTGGAATTCTTTTTTAAGAGAAAAAAATGTATAATTTTGATTTTAATATTGCAAGAGTTTAAAATTAAATTTCCTTCAAATTCCTTCCAGAATGGAACGTTAAAAATAATCGACCGGAAGAAGCATATATTCAAATTATCGCAGGGAGAGTATATCGTGCCGGAAAAGATTGAAAATATCTATATACGCAGCCAATATGTGCAACAAGTATTCGTCCACGGGGAGTCACTGAAATCTTGTATCATAGCAATAGTAGTACCAGACGTAGACGTAGTCAAGTGTTGGGCGGTGGAAAATGGTATACCCGGCACGTTAAGCGTCTTATGCGCTAATCCAGAAGTCAAAAAACTAATCATAGATGATATGTTAACGTGGGGAAAAGAAGCTGGTCTCAAGTCCTTCGAACAGGTAAATTCGTTTCTTACTCTCTTCTGTTCTCTTTCTTCTATTTGGGCGAGTCAAAGAGAGGTCTTTTTTAATCATACTCTGCTTTATAATTCCTGGAAGATTATATATATTATTAAAAATCAGAATTAAAGTTCGAAAAGTTTAAATGTGAAATTTCAAAGAATGACGATAAATGGAGAATTTAATGAGGTTTTCAATTATTTTCGGACGCAGGTGAAAGATATTTATCTCCATCCAGACCCGTTTTCCGTACAAAATGGGCTTCTAACACCAACAATGAAATCGAAACGGCCTCAACTAAGAGCGTATTTCAAGCCACAGATAGAAGATCTCTATCAACAATTGGACTGACCAGACTGAGCGATCTCAGCGTACTATCGTTCGCTCATACCAACACTGATCGTAAAAAAAAAAGATGATAGAGAAGGAAGCAAAGCCTTTCCTCGTCGCCGCTGCCTCTCTTATCAAAGTCACTATTATCATCGAAAATATTCGTTAACCCTCGATACTTTTATTATATATCATTTTCACAGGTACATTAGAGGGTTGCAGACAAAAGCACCGTTTAGGCTAATTAAGGTAATTGATAACATTAAAAATAATAAAAGGAGTTATTATTAGGCGCGTCTAGTTTCTCTCATTCTTTCTCTCTCTTTCTCAATTACAAGCATCCTTTGATACTTTCGATAATGGATGTATGTACAACTCGATCCTTATTTACGTAAATCTCAACAATGTACACACCGCGACCGTTGTTATTCTCATATAAGATAAATTATAGAATGCATTTTTAATTGATAGAGTCCGTTAATGAACTCGCTCGATTATGGCTCAGGTCAAGGTTACAACAATTACATGTAGTTGTTAATTCGAAGGGGTAATATTTCAATATGCCCAATAGATTCGGCGCGCACAACAACGTCGAAAAAAATACCTTGAATATTACTTAATAAATACATTTCTTGTTGAATATATATTTTGTGATTCGGAGTATTTCTCGAAACTTGAACGTAGGGCAAGTGTTTACCATCGATCTTCCAGATATGACGTTAACGAGATAACAATATAGAAGCGATTTTACGATTCTTTCCGCTATACGAAAATAATGCATTTGATAATCACTGATTCGACGGATACTAATTATCTTTGTTGCGCTGATAGAAAAGAATAGTGAAACCGCTTTATAAGATTTATCTTCCTACGAGAATGGGTCAATATTTTTTTATATAAGATTTTAAATAACACTGAATGGGAATCTTTTGTTCTTGTTTGGTAACATTTTGCCAGTTTTGTACTCGTTTGCTATATTAGCTTTCATCTAAGAAATTTAGATGTTTGCTATGCTGATTTTTTGTCTAAGGAAAAATTATCATTCAGTCATCCAATGTAGTTTTAGATGAATTGATGATAAAATATAGTAGATATAGCGAAGATCGGTTCTTTGCGGCAAAATGTAACAAACAAGTACAAGATAGATAATATATATAATACATAATTACTTAACCTCGCAATTTGATAGAAATAACATATTTTGAAGTCTCTGATTTCAAATAAATATAACTTCCAAATCACATCTGATGGATCTGGCCGAAGAGAATACCTTTGTTCTCTTTAACTTTTAGACTTAAAACTATAATATATCACAATGCACGCGACAATTATGAGTACTAATGCTACCGCAGCTAAGATAATTCTCTGTTGAAGGCTCCGAAAGATCATCCCTGATAATAATCGAGACCCGCGCCCTAATTCTGCATCCGTTTCGCGTAACTTGAAAAACAAGGGACAACGTTATTATGCACTAATTAATATTATTTTGTACTTTTTTTAATTGGCGCGTCGATTTCATGCTTTATACTTCATAATTGTATAATCAATATCTTACCCTTCCTCTGCTTCGTTGTATCGTTTCTCGCTGCTCGTGAAGTTCCTTTAGCACCTGAGAGCCGATTTCCTCTGTTTCCAACGCCATACGATAACCATTTTGTAACGTGCGTCCGGTCCTTTCTATCCTCTCGGATGCATCCAATAGTCTTTTTCTTTGGTCTTCTGTTACATTGTTGTCCCATGACTCGTCTACTGTTATCTCTATCGCGTCCTCTTTTGGTTTTTTCGCCGTTTGAAACTCTTGCGTTAAGCGTTTCAATTCCGCTCTGTGACTTTCTACACGACCGCGCAGGCGATCACGAGCAGTTCCATTTATCCCACGAACTTCCAACTCCATTTGCTCCAGCTGCAAGTTAAATAGACTCTGATCTGACAAATATTTTGTAATAAAATATTGCAAATGAAAGTGAAGAGAAAAGATAAAACATATTTAAACACATAATTGTGATTCTGATTTTATTAGACTACTTATAGCCTATCCTAATTTTTATTTTTAATTTTTATATTTTTAATTTTGTTGCTTCAATTGTAAAATCAATTTTTCACTAATTCAAATGTAATAAATTAAACATTTTTTCATATACTTTTTTGATATTTAACTTAAACATTTCCATAAAAATTTATCTATAAGTACAATTCTTTGAATGCTTACTTAAAATGAAGAGAATAAAATTTTGTCAATATCCATTAAAAGTTAAAAAATTTGAAATTTTCAAACAATAATTCAATATATTTTTGTTAAGGAAAAATTGATTTTTAAAATTGAACATTTATGCAAAAAAAATGTAAAGTTACAAATTTAAAGCTTTTGTAGTCTGTTTACTTAAAATGGAAAGAATAAAATTTTGTTAATATCCATTAAAAGTTAAAAAATTTGAAATTTTCAAACAATAATTCAATATATTTTTGTTAAGAAAAAATTGATTTTTAAAATTGAACATTTGTACAAAAAAAATGTCAAGTTACAAATCTAAAGCTTTTGCAGTCTGTTAAAAAATCCTTTTAACTGCTTCAAGTATCATACATCAGAGACACTTGTGATCTCATTTAGATTTTTAGATTATTCATGCAGAACACATTACCCTTGTGCTTCAATCATAAACATTATGTAAATCAGTCTTTTAATCAGTCAACATATAGTCACACCTATTGAACACAAAAACATCTAATGTTGTATACATGCTTTTTAGAACATATCACGTCAAGTTCTTACAAAAAAAGCTTATATAAATTATAAAATAATTTAATATAATTATAAAATAATGAAATAATTTTCTCTTACAAAAAAAGCTTATATAAATTATAAAATAATGAAATAATTTTCTAACCCTACACAACACACTACGCATCTTTCGATAATTGACAAGGTGATATCTCCAAGGACCTTGCTTTGAGATTATGATGTAAAAGAGAATGTAAATTCAAATTACCAATTCTTGAGCCTCTTCAATTTGCCGGTCCACATCTTGAATAAAGGCCCTTTTCTCACCTGTAAATTACGTCACGTGTATCGATTGACGTTCTTAAAGGCCGATCTCGCGTGGCAATCGCTTTGTGCATCGAACACGTTGTAAAGCGCATTCTTTACGACGCGTTTAATCGCGTTTCGACGATTTCTTACCGCCGCTCTGGATTCTAATCCGGCCGATTTTTGCGGTGATGTCAGCTGTCAGAACGGCGTACTGCTGTTCGTAGTTGTCGATGAGCGACGCCATCTTGGACAATGGTGTGTCATCGACTACCGACGCGAATCAGATGGCGATTCCGACTACCTACGCGACAAGAGGTCTGTTCTTTTTAGCTGCTACACTAGTGCAATAAGCTGGAAAGAGACGAACATATTTTCTTTCACTCTAATTGCACTAGTGCAGCAGTGTAGATAAAAAGAACAGACCCAAGGCAATATCGCAACGGAGAAGATTAATCACAATAAAGATAATCCGTGCCTTCTTTGATAAAATTGTCAGGAAAGTCATTATAACGTGTAAAAAATATTCTAATCTATTTTTTTTTAAACATTTACGTAAATAGGATATTAAATTAAATTGCTCTGGAAATCGGAAAAAAATAAGGCCAAACGTACAGAATCATACATATATTTATATTTAGAAGATTATTCTTTTTTGTGACGTTATTTTTCTAAGAGATATTCTAATATTCAAATTAACATATGTATAATAAGGTTTAAAATATTAGTTTATGCGCTGTGTTTAAAATAGATTATTATTCTTTATTTAATCTCTTGTTAATATTTGCATTTAAATAATGTCGCGAATACAAGAATTAAAGAAAATTTATTGCTTGAGGAATTATATTCTATGTGATCAATTTCTTCAACATATTATGAACAAATTTTGCTTTGAAAACGATCAATGACATCATAAATTTTGTCGTATTATTAAAAACACTTGAATTATTATTATAGATTAATCAGTGAAATATATTTTAAGTATAATATAAGTGTTTGATCAATTAATCAGCAAAGAATCTTTGCTTTGGAGCCAAAAGTAATTAACTTTACATACTTTCTTTAAGAATGAATTATTAATATATTATTTGTATCAATCAGATTCAAAGCCCATTTTTTGGAACATATGTTTATAACAAATTGAATTGATTAATTATTTTTAAAGCGATCAAACCTGCTTCATTCAAAAGTACTAGATCTGTTCGCGTTGTTCGCACTCTTTTCCTCTTTTTAACCCTCAAAGACATATTCTCACTTCAATCATCTCACTTCAAATGTAGGAATTTTTCAGAAGTGTAAGCAACGCGAACAGACTTGATTCATGGATTCAAAAGGCAGGGAGAGGAAGAATTAAAGGAAAGAAAATTTAGAAATTTGGCCACGAAAGCAACACGTCATATGATTTGCTCACCAATCACGGCTCCCAAATCTGGCGCGTTCGGCCAATCGTCGACGATTTGGACCGGCGTGCACGGGCCGGCTTCCGCCCGAAAGCGGCGAGCAGTCGGTCGACAACCACCGACAGCGACGATCGCCGTCGTTGACAATCGCGATGAAGATGGCCGCCGAGGTGAGGTGGCTCCTGGCCTTTTTGATATCGTGCGCCGTCCCGTTCTCCTGCGGCGAGACGCCGCATCGGAAATTCGAATACAAGTACTCGTTCAAGCCACCGTATCTCGCGCAGAAGGACGGCACCGTACCGTTCTGGGAATACGGCGGAAGTGAGTATATCGCGACTCGCGTGTAACCTAACCAAGAAGTCGACACCTGTCGCGCTGACGTTCCGTATGTTGTACTCGTGCGACGTCAATTAGTGTCGAGAGGATTTAAGTCCTCCTTTTTCTCGAGTTTTTTCGAGCTCCAAGACGAGCGCCGCCCGAATCGCCATCTCTTTCATGCGTAACGCGTTATACGCATGATTACTTCAAAAGATCAAAACACTGATGACGTGTGTACATACACGTTTCTCGTATGCGTGCAAAAAAAATAATATAAAAAATCATCCCTGAGGCAGAATTGCATTGATCTCTAATCTACGTATAATTAGATGTTTTTTAGAAAAAGATATTTATTAACTGGCGAGCGTTTGTTTTCTTAATAATTTTTTTTTATTAGATGAATGGAAAATGGAATTTTTTGTTATGAAAAGATTATTTTTAATAAATGAAATGTATATATGTATTGAAGTATCATTTATAATAAGTATCGAAACATATATTTTCTTATATGTCCAATAGATATTCATCATTGAAATATTGTTAAATATGTTGAATTTAATTAAACATATGTTTTATTTATCTTAATTTATTAAATCACTTATTATTACTCCATATGTGATTCTACATACAATATATATAAAAACTGAAATATATATATACAATATATTTATGTAAATTACAATATTATGTATTTAATAATGTATGTATATATGTAAATGTATATAATATATTTAATTAACAATTAAAAAAAAGGTTTAGAGACATTTAAAATACATTTATATTTTAAATTACAGATACTATTGCTAGTTCAGAAAATGTCAGAGTAGCACCATCACTTAAAAGTCAAAAAGGTTTGTATAGAAATATATATATTAGAAATTTATCAATGTTAACATAAAATTTTTCATAAAAATATTATGAAAAGCTTCAACATTATTGTATGAGAAAAAACTCTTAAATTTTGCTACTATAAAAAAAGAGATTTAAGTACTTAAGATATAATTTTAATTTTAAACAAATAACATTAAATTTAATTACATTATTGATAGTTTACAACATTTTCTCTTGCAAAATGATCTAAAATTTAAAAAAATATTGTATTTAGGTGCAATATGGTCGAAGCTACCAGTAACTTTCGACTGGTGGGAGATAGACTTAGTATTTCGTATAAGTGGACGGTCAAGGATAGGAGCGGATGGTTTAGCATTTTGGTATACAACTGCCCCAGGTGCCTATAATGGTACCGTTTTCGGCAGTTCGGATCTTTGGACAGGCCTGGGAATTTTCTTTGATTCATTTGATAATGACAATAAGCACAACAATCCATATATTATGGCTATTGTCAATGATGGCACAAAGATCTTTGATCACGCAAAGTAAATTATTTTATTTAGTTTTATTTAGTAGCTTGCACATATGACATATTCAAAGTATTTATTTTACATAATCTTGTTTTATTTTATTTTGTTTCACAATAGTGATGGCTCTACACAGCAATTGGCAGGCTGTTTGCGAGATTTTCGTAATAAACCTTTTGCCACGCGAGCGCGAATAGAATATTATAAGAATACATTAACGGTGAGCACACTCGAAAATTTTCTAGTAAGTCTTATATTTTATTTTAACTATCTGATTAATTAACTTATCTGATCTGTTCAGTTGATGTTTCACAATGGCATGACAAACAATGATCAAGATTATGAAATGTGTTTTCGTATTGATAATGTTGTGTTACCGAAAAATGGATTCTTTGGAATTTCCGCTGCTACTGGTATGTTATATAACAAAAATATTGAAATATTGTTATATAAAAAAATATATGTAGGCGAAAATGTATAGTTATTTTATTTCAAATCAAATTCTTTCATCCTTTTCATACATTTTTATCTACCTAGGTGGTCTGGCCGACGATCATGATATCTTACATTTTCTAACTCTTTCTTTGTATCCCCCCGGACAGTTACCAGTTGATGCTCATAAAGTTTCTTTAGAGGAACAGGCAAAGCTTCAACAGGAATACTTTGACTACCAAAAGAAACTAGATGAGCAGAAAGAGGAATATCGCAAGTAGGCATATACACCCGCCACACACTTCTATGATACACATTGCATAAATGTTAATATTGATGTGTTATTCTAACAGAGAACATCCAGATAAGTTTCGCAAACAACAGGAATACGAAGAATATTATGAAACGGAGAGCCAGAAAGAATTACGGCAGATATTCAATGGACAAAGTCAGATGTTTGATGTCTTGCGTGAACTTAACAGGAAATTAGATGAAATTGTTGGAAGGCAAGAGAGAGCATTGAGTTTGATATCACAAGTTCAAGCGATCCAAGGAGGTAAATCACTCATATTATTTACATTATTATTATAATTTATATTATAATTTACATCAGTATATTGATAAATTTGATTTAACATCATTGATTAGGTATGCAAATGAATGGTCAAATAGGACAACAACCTGTAGCAATTGATTCTGTCGGCATACGTCGGCAGGAAGTCGACGCTGTGCTAAATAATCAAAATATCATATTAAATGCGGCCAAGGAAATCAAGTCTTTTGTGGGAGAACTTCATACTAAGACTGAATCTATTCTTAACAATCAAGCGCGCGCTCCGACTGCACAGGTTCATATTACTTGTTCTAAGAATAGGAATAAAATTTTTTAGAGAAGGATTCTTTTATGATATATAATTACACAGGTGCAGCCAATGGGATACGATCATCAGTCATTAATGGCAGAGATACGAGACGGATTGAATACATTGAAGAAAGATAATAAAATTACAGGAAGCGCGGATTGTCCTAATTGTTTATCAGTCAGCATGTTCTTGCTGTTCATCGCAATACAAATGATAATATTATTGGTGTATAGCATTTACCGGTAATTATATATAATAAAGTCTTATTACATGCAAAGAAATACATACATAATGCTAATTTTATTTTTGCTTCACAGAGACAATAAGGAAGCGCAAATGAAGAAACTCTACTAACTGTACACATCATCTGTGGTGATTTTGCAACGCATTCTCATTTGTGAATTACGTGACTCAATATTTTTATTACTCATTATTCATATCCGCGAAGTGTCTCTCGAGATTTGTACAATAAATATATTATCTTTGTTAGATTGATTTGAAATTATGCAATCGGATATTGTCCCACAAAGACATAAAAATATTTTACACCAATGTGAGACCATTTTAAATAGTTGCATTTCAATGGAAGGTCATCTCTCTATATTAGTATATACAATAACAATGACATGTATACGTCATTGTATTTTGGCAAGACGTGGATGAATGGAGGAATAATTACAGCTAAAAGCTATTTATTAGAGTAGATCTTACAATTTTAAGAGTTATTAAAGATGTTTCACGAGATTTTTTCTTGTATATCGTTATATATATATATATTTTTTTACTGTCGAGATTGCTGCCTGTTTATCATTATACATACATCGCTTTCAAATTTACTCTAAAAAATAACTATTGGTCAATTATTGGTCTCTTGCGTAATTCTTTTCATAAATCTTTGTATGATATTTTATAGTATACGTTTAGTAGAAATACGTTTAATAGAAATGCGTTTAGAATATATGATTTATTCATAAGAATTATTTGAGATTGGCATTTGATTGCAAAAGATGCCATTTGGAGTTTGAAAAATTATATGGCTCACAATCATTATACAGTAAATGTGATTGTTCGATTACTTCATCAGAGATTGCAAAATGACATTATGCATGTAAATTTGCATTCGCATATAGTCTACAACTTATCACGTCGTAAAACTGGTTGTGTGCGACTACTGCATTTTTGAAGTTACAATAAAAACTCCAAATACTGTATATATTGTATGTGTGCAAGATGCATGAGTAATAGTGATAGTATAATGGAAAATGGGAATTTATAAGTTTGTTGTTCTTCTGACATCATTGCATTTGTAAAAGTTTATTGAATATTGTAAAGATAATAATGAAAATACAAAGACAGAAAAGAGTCTTTAAAATATCATATAATATATTAAAATATTTCTATCTCTCTTGCATATATGTATGTATGCATTCAATCTGAAATTTTATTATATTAACTGAAAAATTATTAATTGTAATTAATATTTGTTATTTAATTATGTTTTTATTTGTTCTGTTTCTTTTTTTGCTAATTAAATACATAATGCTATTATAGAATAATAAATTAATAAACTAATTTTTTTATATAATAAATTTATTATAATTAATTAAATTTTAATCATTTTAATTAATTATAATTAAAATAAATTTGCAATTATTTTAACTTTAAGATGAAATACTTTTAAATGGGAAAAGATTTAATTTAAAAAAGTTTAATTCTTAAAAGATATTAAAACACTTTAAATATTACATAGATGTTAAAACACTAATTAGTATTTATTTTATCATTTCTTTATTTTTAGTTTATTATAATGTTAGACGTAATAATTGTGACTAAGAATCATATTATAGAAGATTGCTTCTCCCCTTCCCATTGCATTTTGTTTTATATCCTGCAAAAAAATTCAAAAGAAACGAAATCTGTTTTATTCAATTATCGATTCGAACAAGAAAAAAAATGAAGAAAGTATTTACTGTTGGTAGAAGGGAAACATCAACTTTTCCGTGATAACTTCACTTTTCTTCCAATAGATGTGTTTACTGGAATAACACGTGGCTCCATCTAGCAAACAATTTTTACCAACCTTTACGCTGCCGCTCGCTTCACGGTAAGATTTCAATATGAGAAACAATTTAATAAAATCGAAGAAATCCGATTGTTATAACAAAAATTAATTGAATTTCACGTACAAATATCGTATAATATAAGCTCAATTTATAAAGGCAACCTTATATTTTCGTGGCATCGAACGCCAATTTTATTTTCTCACCAAATATCATATGTGTGGTTTTAACATTTTGGATTAAATAGATATAAATTATCTTTTCGTATCTTGTATAGAAATTAATTTATATAGATTTTAATTTTTTTTAATAAGTTATATCTCATATTTTACTTTTACACAATCTACTTGCAACGTGGGAAAAGTATAACCTTTAAAACGATTTAACCTCTAAAACGTTACTATTTATGATTAGACTTTGTAGTAGCATGTGTTGCTATCATCTCGCTTCTTTATACAACTCATTCTATTTTAGATAACATTTATTAACAATTACTTTTATTTTCGCGCTCAATAAGATATTTAATAGATATTCTTATCTATTGAAAGTATGAAAGTATATCTCTAGTCTATATTTACTGTTATATTGTTCTTTTTTTATTAAATATAAAAATAATTTTTACAGATGGCAGATACTAAAGTGCAAACTCCAGAGAAAAAAGCTGCACCTGCTGCAGCCAAAAAGGATGAAAAGAGCAAGGGAAAACCTTCGAGGGGAAAACCAAGAAATTATGATCTAGGAAACGGTGTTTATAGATTCAGTCGTACACGTATGTATCATAAAAAGGCTATCTATAAATTCCTGGGTAAGAAGAGTCCGAAAAAGGTACAGAATTGTTTATTATTATTTCATTATAATTTAGATCATTTCTTCAAGATTTTATATATATATATATATATATATATATATATATGTACTAAAAAATTATGTAATAGGTTTATATATATAAAATTGAAATGATAATATAAAAAATTTGATTAAATTATAAAAGTTTATTTAAAGATTAAAAATTTTATTTTAATTTCAAATAAAGTTAAATATTACAAGCCCAATTTGTATACTGATGAATGCATTATTGTAGCCCAAGCCATCAACGCCGTTGACTATTGAAAAGAAAATTGGTGGTGATAAAAACGGAGAGAAACGTATCGTGCTTTTGAAGAAGAGGCGTGCAAGCTATCCTACTGCTGATCCAGTCACTGTGCACCATTCTAAGAAATGTTTCCATGAACATCGTCGTTATCTACGACCTTCTTTGACTCCTGGAACAATCTGTATTCTGTTAGCTGGACCTCACAAAGGAAAAAGAGTTGTCTTCTTGAAACAACTGAAGAGTGGTTTACTTTTGGTTACAGGTATGTTAGATTAATGAGGAATGAATTTTGAACTTACAACATTTGGTAGTGTTCAATCTGTTCAATATTTAATATAGTTTAATCAAAAAAGTTATTATCAAACTTAATTATAATTTATAATTGTTAACAAACAGGACCATTTCTGATCAATGCCTGTCCCTTGCGAAGAGTCAGCCAGAATTATGTGATTGCTACCTCCACAAAGTTAGATTTCTCTGGCATTGAGTTGCCTAAGCGTATAAATGATGATTACTTTAAGAGGAAACGTGACAAGCGCGCCAAGAAAGAGGAAGGTGATATTTTCAGTAAAAAGAAGGAAGAATATAAAGCGAGCGATCAAAGAAAAGCTGATCAGAAAATCGTTGACAAACTAGTGATTGATGCTATCAAGAAGCATCAAGATAAAAAATTGCTGTTTACTTATCTGTCGGCAATGTTTGGTCTGCGAAGCAGTCAGTATCCGCATCGAATGAAATTTTAATTCACAGCTTTGAATTTTTCAAGGAAATAAAGATAAAATCTCAATTCTACTCTTTCTGTTTTATAGTATCCTGTGTTATAATTTTCTTTTACTATTGAATCGTGAAGATTATTATACATATCTCATATCTTAGAGTTTTAGTTTTTTAAAAATAAATTTTTTGAAATTTAAAACTAGCATGGATGAACTGAAGAGATAAATTTTATTGATAGTAATAATTTATCACAAATATATAAAAGATAAAGATAAATTTAGGTGGAACCATATAATGCATAACATAGAAGCAGTTATCTTTCTAAATCTAAATTATATACATCAGATGTCTTCAATAGTTATTAGTAGTCTTCAGTAATTGTCAATATCAAGTATATATATTATACATTTATTGTGTTAGTTTTAATTTGAATATTTTTTGTTAAGTCACATTTGCTTTGCATCAAACTAATCTATTAAAGTAGGGAAATTTAAAATTTAGATTAGTACCTTATTTAATTTTGTTTTATCTTTTATTGAACCATCTTTTTTACACCATATAAGATATATGGAGTCTTAAACGACATATAATTTGGGATAGAATTCTACATATTATGTAGTATAGAAAACATATTTAAAGCAGTAAAATATATATCAAATATATACACAATAGAATATATGCAATACATAAAATTATAAGCAAAAACTTAAATATTCATTGCATATCAGTAACTTAAGGTGAAAGATTTTTTACGTTTTCGTCTCTAGAGAAAAATTATACAATCGTTCAGTTCTTACACATTTAGATTTGCAATTTACTTCGATTTGACTTATCTTCCGGATTATACAGTAAACTCTCATATAGCTTGATATTTCTATAATGTAATAAAAAAATTGAGACAGACTTCGTACATATAAATCGTATATATAAAATAAATTTTTTTACAGGAAAACTTGTTTAATAATAAATAGTATATTTTAAAATTTTGTACAATCAATTCGCGTTGTATAAAGATGAATATATTTTCTCCGCGTTATGAGTATCTCTGGAGAGCATAAAATTTGAGTAGAAATAATTAAAAATAATTTTTTTTGCAAAGAAATATGTTCTCTTAATAGTTATTTTTTATCAATTATATAGAATTGAACATAAATACGATGTATGTATGTACATCGAATTTAACATGAAAAATTATATATCGTACGCTGTTATTGATATGTGGACTTCTTATTTAATGCGTCTGATTCATATTAGTATTGACTACTTTTATATTTATTATGCACGTATATATTATTGATAACATATGTTTGACAGTAAATATTAATAGATTTATAATAGAATATTGTATCACGACCAAATATCAAATTGAAGATTGAAATTTGACCAGTCAGGACAAAAAAATTTTAATTATTATTTTTATTTTGTTTTGATTGAGTTAAATTCTAATCTTTAATTTTCAAAAATACATGTGCATAAAGAAAATTAAATATCTAATGTATAAGATGCCATTGCTATCTTCGTATTAGATTTGATTGATTTTGTGTGCGTATATATTATGCATCTATATATTATGCAAATCTAGATGTCCTAAATTCATGTTTTTTAACATCTAGTAATATTTCTATAATAATCAATAGTAATGTGAATTTAGCATATTAAATATAAATAGTCACATAATTAATATTATAACAATATAAATATCAAGATGCGAAAATAAATAATAATAAATAATAAATAAATTTTTTAATTATAATATATATATTTTGTAATTATAATATATATATTATATTTGTAGATACAACACTGCGAACTAAAAATTTTTATTTAAGCGCCAAAATTGGAGCAGTTTTTTTTAGTCGTATGTCGTATAAGATCCGTGCGTATTACGTCAACTTCACGCGGGTCAACTTCGCGTCGTTTCTCTCGCCATTTTCGAAATCGAGTCCTGCCTGCAAACAACGGTCAATCGGAGTAACAGTAATAATTAATCATAATTGGTACGTATTGCATAAACGGCGTTCTGTCGTATATTTTCTACTTATTTATTAAGGTGCGTTAATCTATTAATTTATTAAGGTTACTTGTTCTAACAATTTTTCGAGAATATCAAAATATTGCAATTTTGCCTTTGGAAACTTTCAACGTAAAAGAGTCAGAGAGCCAATGTAAAAGAAATCATTTTTACAACGTTTTATTTTACTCTACTGATTAATTAATTGATTAGTTTATCTGATTGATTAGTCTATTGATTAGTTTTTATCTACTGATATACTGACTATGATTGAACAATTTATTCAAAATTAAAAGTTATTTTCAAATTTGATGCATTTAAATAATTGTCTGCTGTTGAAAGATTGTTAATATTATTGATATTGTGAATTTGGACTTTATTAAGTTTTTTATTTTAATTTCTAGAGAAAATTGACAAAAATTTTCTTAACTTATGTTAACCAAATGATGTTCATTTATTGTTTTTATTGGTTTTGCTAGTTTTCCAATAAGATGTTTTTCAGTTAATAATCATATAAGACAGAAAACATTTTATTACTTCTTAATTTTTATTTCTTATACAGATTTTTAAAATATATTTAGAATGATATATCTATAAATACAAAAATAAAAGTTCCTTAGTGTTGAACAAGAATTTCTTGATAATCTAAAAATAATTTATGTATGAAAAGATAAAAAGTATGTAAAAGTTTATTTTTTATTTACAATAATTTCTATTAAAATTATACTAGAGTATTGATAATTTATTTTTGACAGTATTGAAAGGTTTTTTCACAATGTGTGCAAATTTTTATTGAAAATTCTTTGACAATTGAATTGATATGATCGTATCAAAAAGTCTCTTTTTTTAAAGAAAAATAATAGATAAGTTAAAATAATAGAATTTTCTTTCTCCTTTTCTGTAATAATGTTAACATTTAATATAAAATTAAACATATTGTATTTGTATTTTTTTTTAAATATTATTAGCATCGATATATACATTTTCTCAAAAATCTCAAATATATAACGCTATGTTATCAATTATGTTGTTATAATTTAAATAGTAATATATTTACAAATAGAGAGAAATAGAGAGAAATTACTCAACTTTAAATTAGTTTAAGATGCTAATTTATTTTGTAAACTATAGTTTTCTTACTTTTTTTTTTTGCTTTAATTAATTTTCGTTAATGTTTAAAAATGATTCACACAACAATTTCATATAAAATTATTAAGCAACTAAACTTTATTTTTATCTTTTTTTAAATTATATATTTAAAAAATATAAAATAAGCTAAATCTCACTTAATTTTTATGTTTTGTTATTAATTATTTGTTTCGGAAACGTCGCTTCTTATAAAATAATATGACAAAATTTAATTATTTTACATATCTCATTCATATTTACCGAAACGAAAAGTTTAATAGATGATTAATAAGAGATAAAGATAAAATACGTCAAACAATAAAATTATTTATAAATTTCTATGAATATTAATGAAAGTGTCATTTAAGACATTTTCTCGTCACGGATAAAAAAGTCATGAATGTAACATGAGTTCAACCTAGTTAACTAGTGTTCTTAAGAAACATTTCTAGATTCCATTTAAGATCAAATAGATGATGTTTATCTTTCTTTTGTTTTACTTTTTCGATGTCTCTATTTCGCGGAAATTTTGCGCAAACGTATTCTCGTTTTCTTCTTCTTATATGTGTTCTCGGATGGAATTTTACGCGAATGGGAATTTGAAATGCGTCATTAAACAACGTCCGATATTATCGCGTAAAACAGCTTTTTCATTAATCTATATATCAATTAAAAAAAGTACATGACCAGAAATATATATGTGTATATTTTTCTATGTCCAAGAAAACTCTATTATGTGTATGTCTTAGCAATATATTGGCAAAGAAGGCGTAACAAAAGTCGCTGTTTTTTGACGGAAAACCTCATCCCCGCTATACTCGCAGCGTCCATATCTGTAAGATTTCATTCGGATAAAACGTTGCAACCCTCTTGGCCGAGACGAGACCAATAGAATCGCGGTCTCGGTGGCGCAGAATCCGCGAAATTCATCCCTTAGTTGCCACATCCAAGCCCGATTGGCCGAGGCCGGGATCCAATCGGGTTTCATCCGTTATTGATCCCGGTGGTGGAATTGTTGAAAGTTTTTTTATTAGCCGGAGTTGTAAAGTGTTTTATGGCCAACGTAAAACGACCCACGTTATACGGATTACCGTGGTGAGTTATTAAAATTGCCCGGGACGCCTCGATGCGTCCGCGAATTAATGGACGCGATTCCTCGAGACGATCGACTAAGATCGCCTGAATTACCCTGTTCACGAGTATTATTCCTTCTGTCACTGATAGAAAAAAATGCGTCTTCGAAAAATATCCAGTGAAATCTTACATTTGTTTCGAGAAAAACGCTAACATTGATTAATATTGTATTGTCTTTGTAACTGAATTCGGATAGAAATCGCGCTGAATTACCCTGTTCACGAGTATTATTCCTTCTGTCACTGATAAAAAAAATGCGTTTTCGAAAAATATCCAGTGAAATCTTACATTTGTTTCGAGAAAAACGCTAACATTGATTAATATTGTATTGTCTTTGTAATTGATTGAATTCGGATAGAAATCGCGCTTTCAAAGAATATCTGATTGTAAAATATACGGAGAGATTTGAAGAAACTTTGAGAAACTAAATAATATGCATTTCAATTTTAATATCGGTTACATTTTGGAACATCATCACATTCTCTCTTTCAATCATACTCTATACAAAAAAGTGTCACTAATATAAATTCGTAACTTCTTTAAGATAGGATGGAATATATGTTTGCGTTACGATGATGGCTACCATTGTAACGAAATGGATTTAGGCAAGGGTAGAAGCAGGGTGTTTCCCTTGAAATAACAGTTTATAGAAAAATTAGCGGCACTTCACTATGCAAACAAGCATCAATCGTGTCCCCTTTCGTGAAACTAAGCGCAAAGTTCCCTTCGATGTAAGAGTACAAAAAATCTATGTAAACATTTCTATTGTTCGTGGAAAACGATACGATCTTTTTTTAACGGCCGCAAAGTCCAGGTGTGCGTTTCCGGGCTTGGACAAATATCGTCGTACTATCATTTTGACGCGTTATTTCGAAATTAAATTGTACACGTGTTATTTTTAACAAAGATATTTTTACAGATAATAACAATTATTTGATAAATGTAGACTAAAGTAAAATATCTAAAATATTTAAAATATTATTACAGAGATATTACATTTTGTAACATTTTATAAATGCAAATTATTATTTCAATTGTATATTTAAACAGTATTTTAAAAACAAATATTAAATGAAACAATTATTAAATATTTAAATATATAAATTTTCAAACTTATATACAAAAATGAATGAAAAAGAATATATATATGAATGAAAAAGAGAAAATTAGATCTAAAAATTTCTAAACCAACTTCTCTCTAATTTTAAAGTTTATAAATTTAAAATTACGCATAAAACTATATTACATCTACAATAGATATTTATTTTTTCGCTAAAATATTACATTTCAGTCCTATTCTCAATTTCACAAATAATTTTTTCGCAATTATTGCTTGTGTAATTATTTATGCATTATTCAACAATTATTATTAAATTTATATATGAAATTCCGGAGTGAAACTAAACATCCTCGACTATCAATCTCGAAGAAATACAGGATATAAAAGTTCTTATTTGGATTCTCACGATGATAGCGTTTATGTATTACGCAAGCATAACGTATTCAATCGTGGATAGTGCGTATCACATGCACACCTACTGTGACAAATCAAAATATATTTCGTATTCGCAAAGATGAGGGTTCGCGATTATCCTCTAATAGATTCTTTTGGGTACACTCGCGCGTGTGCACACGCATATCCCGGTTACGCGTGATTTATATAACGGGGACGCACGATATGATTTAGGGGGCACGAGACATAATCCGGACGAGAGCATGATTCCACGAGCGATTTGCTTGATCGAATTGCCGAATCGAGTATCGTATATGTATCGATTCGATTGATTAAAAGCCTTCGGCCCGATTGAAAGTAACACACGCTCCATGGGGTTCGTTGCCCTTCATTAAACTTACTATTCTACCGATCACGAAAGACAAGTAATTTCATTCATATACAACTGATATGATTTTTGTAGATAAGGACGAGAAATCATTAGATGCAATGATACGAATAGCAATAAATGTAATATAGTTTTATGCGTAGTTTTAAATTTATAAACTTTAAAATTAGAGAGGAGTTGGTTTAGAAATTTTTAGATCTAATTTTCTCTTTTTCCTTCATATATATTCTTTTTCATTCATTTTTATATATAAGTTTGAAAACTTATATTTAAATATTTAATAATTGTTTCATTTAATATTTGTTTTTAAACGTTTTTAAAATACTATTTAAATATACGTATTTAAATATTTTACTTTTGACATCATAAATCAAGAATAGATCTGTGATGAACCTTGAAATGGTGAATCTTTAAAATATGGAAAACAGTATATATTTTTATTTAACAGTATATATAATATATACTTATTTTTAAAATTCTATTCTCTTAAATTGAATGTAAAAATGTCATTAATGAAATAAAAGTAGTGACACTAGATTTTATTGAAGATTGATGAGTATTTCATTGATTTTCAGTTAAAACAATTACATTTTGCTCTTTGTTTCTATATCCCATTGATTATAAGAATAAGATTTTATTAAAAAATCAGTAATAATTATATTTACAAAATGTATTTACAAAATGTGTTCCAAAACTTTTCTTATTTATTTTATGTTATTATTTTTAGAAAAAGTTCATACATATTTAAAATAAAACATGTATAACTAATATTCAAATTCAGAATTATATGCAATCATATTTCGTTTCTTTATTCTTAAAGTGTGATAAATTCACAATAGATCAATAAATAAATATGTGTATATAAAAAAAAAGATTTCTAACTTAGATTTATGTTTCCTTAACAAATCATATTGCTATAAATTTATCTCATATATAATATTATAATATAAAATACATTTTAAAATATCACTAGTTAAAAAATTGACTGATACTTTCGATGAGATTTCATTAATTTATTGTACTTTTTATCTCTCTCGAATCATCAGGAACTATTTAATAACAATGTAATACATTGATTTCACTTAAGAGAGTACTTTTCTTTTCATAGATTTTTTATAAAGTTATTCCATCGACGATTCATGCAAATGTGCATTTGATGGCGTCTGCGAATATAATTGATGTTTCTTGACGCCACACTTTTCTTTTGATTTCTTTGACATGCAAAATTCTTCCTTTATGAATTCTTCTGTGCATAATGCGCACGATGAGTCGGCGATGACTCCGCGAATTTTCTTAGAGATTATCGAATACTTTGTTCCAAATTGCAAGAACAAAGAGCTCCCCGAATAATCCTTCAACGCGAAAGGAAGCCACGTAATACTTTCTCGTGTTAAGGTTTACTATATGAAAAAAGATAGAAAGAGAAAGAGATAGTAGAAAAGGAAATATATATTATGTGAAAAAAGACCTCCTACGCGCGGATGATGACATTTATAATCTTACGCGAGCAAGGACATAGATCAACGATGTTTTTGCTCGGCTGAAAGGGGATCTCCCTCGCGGAAAGATGCTGAATTCGAATTTAATTATTATTAATTGTTTCTCGTTGATGACTGCAGGGGCGATTTTGTTTCCGCATAATTATTTGTACAACATTTGCAAACAAAATTAACTAATGTTATCAAGGATTTTATTGCAATTCACGAATGATTGTAAAGTACAAAGTTTAAAAATATTCCAAAAAAACCACATAAGTTACATAGAGTTTAAAATACTTACAATTTTGTGTTTAATATTATGTTTAATATCTAATTAAAATATGCGATTAAAATATAATGATTTTAAATCTTTCTGAATAGTATAAATATATAGATTGATTTTTTTGCATATTTATAGGTTTAGAATATTTAAAATAAAGCAGTGTTTGTATTTGTACAATTTCAGAAAACTTAAAACCCTTGTATTTTAATTACAAAGGAAAAACGCATAAAACATTATGATACTATTTAATTGTTGAGATTTTATTTCTAACTTAAAATATATATTTATATTTTATATAGAAACTGTTTCCTATCAAGTTTCATAACAGTAATTATTTATTGTTTCCAATTTTTAAGTAAATGGACTTTTTTAAATAGAAATTTAAGTTTGGATAATAAAAATTTAAGTCTGAATTAGTCTCCAAAACCGACATATTGAAAATTACAGAAGCGTGATAAAAATATTTCAAAAAGTATCACAAATTATACCAATATATTACACTAACTTTTGAGTTTAAAATAAAAAATTATATTTGTTCATTTATTTATAAAAATAATTATTTTAAAGAATATATTCTTTCTTTATATATATTTTAAAACAAAAAAATTTAATATAAGAAATTTTTATAAGAAATTTTTTTTAAATAATAAAAATGAAAATTAAATCAGCTAATTTACTAATTCTTTGAATTAACATTTTTAAATAAAATGTTAAATTGTATTGATGTATAATCTCATAACGAACACATTGTTTTATATACATAAAATATCTTGTTTTAATCTTCCAAGTTGCACTATGAGAAAAGTAATAAAGATAAACGTAAAAATAAAACAGATTTAAAAATTAAGCACGTAGAATAATACAATATTATAAAAGAGACATTATATCAGCTCTGATAAAATGCAATATTTAATTATGGGAAATAGGAAATGTTGATTTAGGAGATTTACGTCGATTTAAATATTATTTTTCTGCATATATGAATTACTAATTTAATAATTCACGATAGATAATTCATGAAAATAATATTATTACAAATTTATAATTTTTTGAACAACATTATCAAAATTAAGTATCTTTTGCAATCCGACATATAACAACACAATGGTTGCACAATAGTTAAATAAGTGACGCAATGCGGGAAAACAGACATAAGCAAAATTAAGCCACCACTTAAGAGAAGAGTATCGGAGCCACTTAAGTGGTAATCTGACGTGTACGGTGGATTCCTTAGTTCGGGACGATATCAAGGGTAGTCTGTGTACTTTAGCCACGGTGAACCCTCGGTTGGCCCTCCTATTCAGGATCTAACTTCGGGGGGATAAATAACTTTTGTCTAAGCTGATACGTACAGATCTCTCAGCGGGAGGGTTATCTACGAAAGGACGCGAATACATCGCGAGCACTCACGATGGTCAGTTTATGTGGTTTCTCCAGATATTTATGGGGTGCGCGTTGCTAGCGAGCCTAGAGGGTAACTCTGAGAGCTATATATTGTACAAATTGGACGCGGGTCTTGTGAAAATGCGAGGCAATGGTGTGATAGAATTTCCGTCATTTGTATATGTGCAACTGACCATCCTCGAGTTCTTGAGCACTCACAGCCGATTTAATCGCAAATGTCATCCCTTCGTCATAATATTTTAATTCTATTGCTTTATATATTTATATATTGTTGAAGAATTAATTTATCATCAAATTTAATTCAATGATATCTAATTACATAGTTAATTAACTTATCAACTTATTATAATTCTATTCCGTAAAATAAGATTTTACATATTAGTAGATATTATATAATATTTAGTGATCAAATTTTTAATTATTTATAATTAAAATAAATTTTTATTGCTTTTGATGATATTACAATAGTAATTCCAAAAAAATTAGTATCTATAATAATATTATAAATCTTTATTGCTTTTGATGATACTATAATAAAGTAATCATAATAAATTACTATAATTAATCGTAAAATAAAATTGGTTAGTATATATTTTTTTAGATCTTTTAAAATTATATATTGTTATTCTTTCAATATTTTCTTTGTTTTATTTTGTAAAACAATCAATTTTATGAGCTTTACTCTAAATTTAAATTACATATCTCTTGAATTTAGTTAGATATTTCTTGAATTACATTCTTATTTAGTATTTTCATGTATTTTATATGAATATTATTTTTTTATATTTAATTCACACACACACATAAATAATTCGTAAAAACTGCATAACTAGATATTTTGCATATTTTACATTTCCTTTCTCGAAATTGTAAGTCAATGAGATCAAGAGTTTCCGCTGCAAATACGACAACTGGCGCACAAGTGCATGCAGGCGTTTTGTAATTTAATATTCGCGTCCCCCTTGCGCGACGTGTTCATTACTTAAGTCTGCACCCGGTATACGCATCCCTTCGGTCTTGTCGCACATATATCCATGATCATTCTACCAGGACTAATGCATCGCGTGGCCAAATGTTCGGTGCGATTTAAATGTTAGGGGGAACAGTTAAGTATCCCGGTAGTTAACGCATTGCCGTCGTAACTTTCGCGTCGACATTAACTCCTCTTTAAACCCCGAGAGACTTGTTAACTAACACTTTATTATCATCGCGATCGAGCCTTGTTCGAACCTACAAACGTTCTATAACATGCGTAAAAATTTACATATTCTCACATCCCTTACAAATATGAAACAATTTTAGATTAGTATAAATAGATTTGTATAAATTGTTTATGTTGAATTGTGTAGTTATTCAAGTGTAATAATTATCCAAGGAAAAATAAAAAATCTGTAATCTAGAATATTACTCAAAAATATTGCGCAACTTAATATTTTAATATTGAGGAGCTGTACATAGTAAAATTAATTATTTTTAAAACAAATATAATTATATTGTGCAATTTATAAATTGTTTAAATCATTACAAAATTTTGATTAATCTTATAATCTTTGGTCAATCTTATAATAATTTGTACAATTTACAGATATTATGTAACATAAATTATTTTTATTTTTTGTAAAACGTTTGTATAGAATGATATTAAAAAATACATTAAAAAATATTGGATAACTTTTAGTATTGTTTGTGAAAATTTACAATTATAAAATTAATTATTTATTGTTAGTTGTATTGCAAGATTTTAATTTTATTTGATAATTTGATAAATTCTTACACTATAATAAAAGCATTTATAGATTCGTGTTTCAAAGCGGATAACACGTTCTTTATATGCGTGTTAATTCAACGAAAATTATGGGAGACACGTGTGCTAAATTGAGACTGTAATTTTAATGGCACGAGACGAGTGGCGGCAGACCGATTATCGCTGATTTAATTAACCCCGGGGGCTCCATTTCACGCAAAACGAATAGGAGCACCGTGCATTTCGTCACTGATATATATTACCAGTACGTTGATTCGCTAATGCCTTTACATTTAATGTTTTCTTCCGTTATGAGTATTAGTAACAGAATAATCATATTTTATAACATTTTCTCTATAATAATTAAAATACAATTCCTTGTAACAATTAAATTATAATAATTTCCTTGTAATAATTGCAATTTCCTTATGATAATGCAATAAATTGATATAATTATTAAGAAATTAAGTCTGTCGTCCATAAAATTAATTTAAAATATAATTTTCATGGAAGATTTTTAATATATTTCTGTTATATTTTCAGAAATATTATTATTTATAATAGTCTTCTAAGGGATATGCAAAATTTTTTAAAATTTGTTTTAATGTTTTTTAAATTGCACGTATATGTAAATAATTTCAATATATTAATTTAAAATATCAGTTTATTATACTTTTTATATATACATTTAAGTACTAATATAATTTTTTTCTTATTAATGAAATAGAAAGGAAATAGATAATAAAATATTATCTATCTTTAAATTGTAAATATCTTTTTTAATTATACAAGTATTTAAGTATTAAAAAATGCCATTAGCTACTCTGATTAAACGTAATCATAATATTAAATAAATAATTGCTTTCTATTAAATCAGAAAAAGAAATATTTTACGTTCTTTATTAACGTATTCCTTCGTGTTCTTAATAACGTGTTCTATATTAATCATTCCTTTTGTATTTATATATATAAAAGTAATAGTATTGATCACAAATTTATTTCGAGTTTTTTGTCAGAAACGATCACAAAATGGCGACTCGAAGATTTGATATTCGCATCACTGCTTCTGTCTAACAAACGAGTTTCCGGCGAAATCCCATGCGAACATTACGTGCGCCTTCGCTGACAAATGACACTCTGTGATTCTTGGTTTGCTCGAGCGGGCGGATGCGACGACGTATCGTTTCGGCGGTTCCTCTTTCCAGGCATCCCTTCTTCCACGCACAATAACTGTTTTTCTTCCCTTTCTCGTGGCATCAAGGCCAACCCTCTTTGTGTGTGCTCCGCCGTTTACGCTCGACTGACTTTTCAGATTCTGTGGAATCATCGCTCGTCTCTGTTCTTCCCCTTCGCGAATGCTCGCATAAAAATCGCTACCGGAACCGGATACCGGAAGCGTCGACAGGGGCGTCGTCGGGATCGAGAAATGGGCCTTCGTGCACCCTCGAACATCCGTTCGTGTCATTCATCTTCTAGCTAGAACGAAATCAGATCGAAGTTTAATTAATTTCTTCATTCAGTATCATGGATGATGTTATGTAAATATAAAAATAAACTTTTATGTAGAACATTGATAGAGAATACATAAAGTTTAGAGAGAGAAATACATATTTCCGCTTGAGATATGTGTGTTTTATAAAATTTTGTACATGTTAAAATATTTTTATAACATTTAAAATTTCTAGCAATGCGCTAAAGGGAAAATGATGAAATATAGAGAATATGGTAGAATAAATTGGATATATTAACATTAATTTTTAATTTTTTGAATACAAAATTTTACTTGCTTAAGAGAAAACTTCAAAATTGAATTCAAAATTGTTATATTATCACTAAACAAAACGTAGACACACAAAAAACTTCGTTTATTACATTAATATTCAAACCGATAATAAAATATTTCTCATAACCAATACGCATACAATAAATTTTATAACAAAATCTTAATCACGCAATAAATCTTTATTACTTAAATTATCCTGCTATTCAAATTAATCCGCCGTTTCTTTACTTATTTATTGTTATTTCTACTACAACACATTTTTTATTTAACAATAATTTTTAAAATTTCTTAAAATCTCCTGTATTTCTATTTCACAAAATCTCGCGATTTATATTTAAAATGATTACTTATTGTGATATCATCAAAATATGAAGCAGCAATAAAATAGATAGAGATCAAAGCAATTTAATTCTCTTCGAATGTACGCTCCTACTATCCGCGTGTTAGATACGGACGATTTTTTATGGTGATTTCGATGCATGAACGCGCTATCTCGTATACCTTTTGTCGAACAATCCTCGCGTACTCTGGTCGAGAGTTTGTCAAATCATCCTCGGCTCTGCACTCGCGTAAGGGCTCGTTCCATTGTCTTCTTTTTACAGGGGTTTACGATGTATCCACGCCCGTTCCCTTTCTTCTCCGCGGGGAGGACAGCTATAAACTATATGAGGTAGAAACATCTAAATACGAGTCGAGTCAGTGCTGCATGAGTAAATGTCATTGGCGAATGCAGCTATTTACATGAAGAGTAAAGTCATATTTGTCTTACGTATAAGTTAAACAGATCATATTTATGCATGTTATTTCTTTTCTCGGACGTATTATTAGCATAATATTAAAAAATATATATGATGAAATTTGATTCAATCAACTCTTAAAGTCGAGACCAAATGCAACCGTGGCAGATAAATTTTAATATTTACGAAATTTATAAAAGTTTCTGCAATTCTTTTTCTTCGATAGCAACAAAGAAACTTTTTGAAGGAGATACGACTAGATTTATGGTGATATCGCACCTCCCCATAGTAGTTATTTCTAAAATAAAAATATTTGCTTTTCACCCCCCTTATTTCTCTAACGCTTAGAGGAATAGATATCAGGATAGCCGCAACTACGATCGAAAGCTCTCACAGAAATGAATTTATTCCAGAATTTATTCCTGCGGGTTGACGTCAGCTCGACCATAAATCATCTCGGCGGAGAATGATTTCGCTTCTGTCGTTTTATGCGCAAAGTGATTCTCGGTCTCGCGAGATTTCGAACATGCCTTTTTTGGCCCGAAGCCGCAATTTAAAATCTTATTGGACTCGTCGTACCGATGCATATTTGCATATATTGATACAGACGAGAAAAACTGACATTTTATTTTATATAATTATTATATAATTATATAATTATAATTATTTATATCTATTATATTAATGGATAATAGTTTGATATCAATTGTAGCTTTAAACTTAAAAATTATTAATTCTCTCAAAATGCTTGTTATTAAAAACTTTGACATATATATCTATAAGAAATTAAATGATATGAGATAATCATTTCCCATAGATAGAACTCTTTAATATAATTAATAATTATAAGCAAAAAGAAATAATTAGAAGAATCATTTTCTTAGAATAGAAATCAAAAACTTTATCAAAAACTATATAACTTTTTTAAATTCTATATCAAGTTTTTATTTTATCGAGGTGTCTTGTCTAACAGTTTACTTATAATATATTACGCTTGCTTAACAAACATAATATAATTTTTTAGCGTATTGAGAGTTAATTTATCTTTGTTCTCTGTCTGTATATTCCGCGGATTCTTCAGCTATCATGTTCGTTTCGTTTAACCGTGAACGACGTAATCAGCGCACGAGGACGACGAAATGTTGGCGTTGGCGTGGTCGCTGGAAACGATCATGGCGGACCAGTTTTCGGGAGGGCGAGTTTCCCGGGGATGGGAAGTCGCCCGGAATTGACAGGAATCGGAAGAGAGAGAAGGAGACGAATAGAGGGAGGGAAAGAGAGACAGAGAGCGAGAGAGAGAGAGAGAGAGAGTCCGGGACATTGGCTCCAGACCTTCTGGCGCCGTCGCGACGCTTCCCAGCTTTTGGCAAAACACATCTTATCCCGTCGCATCCCGGTCCTACGGGCGCCTAGTTTTTTTATGGCTATCACTGCTGGTTTCAGCACCCGGGATCCCCCATAAAATCCCGTCCTCTCCTCGTTCGCTGTCCTGACGATCCACCATCTCTTTCTCATCCCTCTTCCTCTTCTTTAGAGGCAATGCTATCGTCTTAATAGTAGAGACGTAACTACTTCCAATATGAGGAAGTCGTCGAATTTTATTTTCTTGCGATACGAGTCTCATTACTCGTGTGTTATCGATTATTACATCCGGAGAGAAGTGTCGTGAAAGAGTTTTTCCGGATAAGGCAATAAATTTAATGGTTAAAAATGACTTTTTTATAATTGTCGGGAAAGTTTTGAAATGTTTCAAATTATCTTATTATTCTTATATGTATATGTAACTCCGATTGGACGTTCCAAACTTTTCTGTCGATCTCTTGTGCTCGACTCACTCTGACGCTTGGGTAAACTGAGAGACACTGGTTCTCCATGCAAGAACGACAATAAATATGAAAGCAGATAGTCCCGACAATCTCCTTCTAGATGAGTCTATCGCTCCTCTTCCCCCGATTCGCTATTCGCATTGCGTACTGCTATCGTTATGGCGTACGAAATATAGGAAACTTTTCCCATTGTCCCCCCGAGAAATTTTATCTCCCACCGAGTAGATTTGATGTTGTCTCTTCTTGAAGAATTATTTCCACTTTGCGAAAATGAGTTATCGCGAGAGTTACATATTATTTAACAGAGAAAAAAATAGAATCTCTGTTTTATTACAGAGACGAGCAACATATAAAATGATTTACGAATATAGTTTTAGATGGTGATCCCATAAGCAATTTTGAATAAAAAGTTATCAAAAAGATTTCAAGAGCAATTGTTTGATTTAGATATGTCTGATAGATGTATCTTCTCTGAGAAAAAATATAATAGCTATATTAATTGTAACAAAAATATAATAATTGATATGATAATACTATCATAAAAATATTTGCTTTCTATTTTAATTAGAATTAAAATAAGAAAATTTAAGTGATAAAAAGAGAAAAAAGTATTATAATTCATATATTAAGTTTCTGTACGAGAAAATAATAATTAATATGATAATATTATCATAAATTTGCTTTCTGTTTTAAATAGAATTAAAAAATAAGAAAACATAAATGATAAAAGAGAGAAATATATAATAAACTTCTGCGCAAATTTTTCCATTCAAACAATCTTTAATTTTATTTTATTTTACGAAAAAATAAGTATTTAAATGCCAGAATTTTCGTCTAACAAGTCAATTCTATTTCCTGTATCATCATGTAGGTAGCACCACGTGGGACATCGTTAAAAGTCGGTCGGTAAAATAGTGGAACGCAGTTATGGCGCGGCCTCGAAAGAAGTCTTCACCTCGTACGGTAAAATATCCCGTAAAACGAATGAAAATTGGATTACAAAATGTGATCCTGGCAATCGTCCAGCTTCATCTATCGTCGCGTTCTCCTGGCACCGAGACTACCTAGACGATAAAGGAAATTTATCGCGTATCCCATATACGGGGTATGTATGTCACGCATTGTTTTACGTGGGTGCTCCTTTTCAGCAAAGGAATTCTGTTCTAATTTCAAGAAAAATGGACATACCTTTTGAAATTTCTCCAATACTTCTTTACTTTATACATATATTCATATATGCATTATATTTGTTTCGATGGGCAATAAATTTCCAGAATAATGCCAAAAATAAAAATATGCAACAGGATTATTTAAGCAAAAGAAATTTTAGAAAAAGTTACAAATAAAAAAAGCAGAAATAATCAATAATCATAAATTAAAAAAAAATCTTGTTATAATTAGAGACAATTTTCAAAAAAACAGAGAATCTTCTCTTCTATCTATCATATATTTGCGTCTTTGTATAAGTAAAGGATTCATTTATCAAGTATCTTCCTGTTCGAGAAGATGTAACGAAACAGCGCTTCTCTCGAAATCTATTGAGCGTGTAAATACGAATTTCTTAGCTTATTGTACGTACGTCAATCAGGTGCAAAGGAGTCGAGCGGCTCGCCTACGCGCGGGAGGGAAACGACATCTGGAGGGCCAGCCTTGACGCCGACGCGACAGGCACGCGTGGAATGCGCGAGCGAGCGAATTACGTTAACGTGGGCGGCTGAGTAGCGTAACGAGTCGCCGTTGCATTCTTTTTTCCTTTTTTAGCGCTTACTCCTTCCGACACACGTATATGTGACGTACCGTTGCCGCATCGATGTGTTCCGTCCTCCGGATCCGTAGTAACATATGTATCTTTACATTGATGCGTCCCACTCGTTCGGGCTCTCTCTCTCTCTCTCTTTCTTTCTCTTTCTTTTTTTTCTCTCACTCTAATCCATTTCTAGGAAACCTTCAATGTACTCTCTTCTCGAATAATAATGAATAACATCAGGAAGACCTAGCTTTTGAAATAAAATTCTCTCTTTGAAAAATAAATGCAAGCGTTGACCGTTATTTATATTCTTGTTCTTACTCGTACCTTTAATTATCATAATGTAAATCAAGAATTAATTAGAAGAATTAGGTTTTTTAATAAAGAGTCAAGATTTTTTTTAGATTTTCTTTTTCGTGCAATATATTTCATTGTATAATATTATTATGTTTGTTATGTTTTTTATATTATTTTAGATGCGGAAGGTTTTTGATAATTATTTCACATATAAAAATTAAATTATTATTGATAATAAAACATGTCTATATTCATGACACGCATGTAAAAGTGATAAGACAGTTGTTGAAGGTTTTCTATCCACAAAGTGCGAGAGGAGGATATGCACAGCCACTTCCTCAAGATAACTTTCAAATGATAACGTCAGATTATTTGTCCTTGCGTAATAATGCTTTAACCTAACGCTCTTAATTATCGTAATTACGTAATAATAATTATGTATGCCTTTTTCAACCTTGAATCAATTTCTATACCACGGAAAAATAATGATTTGAATTGTGCATTTTGATTTAAATTCCTGTATTTATAGTCTCTTGAAAACAATGGATGAATTAAGAGAAGAACTTTGTAAATATACGCTGATGTCATTCTGAGCGTAATGTTAAGTTTATATAACATTTATTTAAGTAGAGTTTTCCGCGGAAAGAAAACGCATTTCAGCGCATTTCAAATTGTCTCGACGAATTTATTTTCGTCGATCTCGCGATCGAAGTACCATAAAACTGCAAATCATAAAGTTGTATTTTTTTTCACACGTGTAGTTTTCTAACAGCCAGCTGGAACAAGAGAGGAGACCAAAAACGCTATCATCGTGAAAACATTTAAAACACGATAAGAGGCGGACGCTTCGGTCCGCACAGCTGTAACATACGTATTATACGATTACGAAAGCACGTACTACGAAAGCCTACGGGGGGCTCTCTGGAAGGAGACTGGCATGACCAAATTTGGTGCGGTCTCGCTCTCTTGCTCCGGACTCGCCAGAGGAAGTTTGGCGTTTTTAACCCTCCGCACGTGCAACGTGACGTTCAGATAGAGTGCATCTATGGGACTGACGCATCTAATTGTAAGACGCACCGCGTTTCTTTGTGAGGAAAATGTATTTCATTGATATATTAATAAAATAGAATTGATACTTTATTTATGGAAAGAAAGAGAGAAGAGAGAGAGAGAAAGAGAGAGAGAGAGAGAGAGAGAAGGGAACATTTTGCATATTTCAATTGCAAGCGAGTATCTTGAAGAAAATCTACGAAATTTTTATCTCAAGGTGGGGAAACATTGTTTAGACGTACATACACCACAAGATTACATTATTGGTGTAATCGTTATTTTTACAGAAGGACGACGGCACAATTGTGTTTGTTTAACGCAGGCGGATTCATTCGTATTCGCTTTATATTTAAAACAGTCTCGCTTTCCGTGCTTATGGATTTTAGAAGTGATATTTTTAGAAAGAGACGCGCGTTTGTTTAGATCGGTTATTTGCACCTAAGTAGGGACGTGCATATTGCACACGATGCCATTTGCCGCTACATTGAATTTGAAAGATCTAGAGTGGAGTGCTCTTTCTATTATCCAAACTAGAATCAGGAGATAAAGTGCCCGAATAATCGATTTTTTCTATAATAAATCGCACAATAAAAAGAAATTTATATTCATCGCATAATATATTCTATATCTAACGAAATAAAAAATATAACAATAATACATTTGACAGTCTCTTTCAGTCTCTGTTTTATTTATCGTTGGAACTACTATTTTATACATTTTTTTTATAACGGTTCAGTTCAATAGATTAATCAATTCAGATTTTTAAATATCCGTTTGTTCCAAATGTAATCTACATAAGTTAAATATAAATTTTGTGTGGTGTATTCAAACGTAAGTATAAAAGAAAATTAAAAACACACGCATATACTGTATGTTAATATTTCCTTCCTGTTTGTATGGAATATAAATATCAATGACTTATCTTTTTCAATCAGCGAAAAGAATACAATGGAATTCAAATCGAAACCCAAAATATTATTTCGCTGAAATATCTCAAAATACGGAAAGCCCGATAAAAATATAATCCTATCGAAATCAATATAAAAAGAATACAAAAGTATACAACGTTCAAATTTTTAAAATTTTCCTGAAATATTTTTTGCGAAATCACGTGAGAGAAATATACGTCACAAGTATACATCAAAATGTCATATTTTGATTGACGACAATGCGACATTACTTCGAGAGAGAGAGATTTTGGTGTTCTCTTTCAAATATAAATAAATATATTTTCGAGCACTGGCGTACAACTCTCGTCATCTTCGAAGCTTCCTTTGGAACATCCGGACGTATTCACGGAGAGTACATATTTCCCGAGATAAAAGATAAAACATTTTTTTTAATCTCGTCACGTAAACACTGTCCGTTTCCCTTTCCAGCCCATAACATTCCGGTAAATTCTCGAGTTCCATCGCCTTGGATTCTTTGAAAAACGGGGCGCCGCAGCGCCATCGCGTTCCCACGTCTCGGCCGGCCCTGCCGCCGCCACCGCCGCTGGACGACAGGAACGGCGGAACCGTGGAACGAGCGGAGAGTCGCAAGAGTGTTGTCGGACGTGGTGCCTGTGTGCGGCCCCCCGAAGTGTAGATAAATCGCTCGCCGTGTCGACGGGAGACGCGTGTCCGGCGCGCATCTATGGATATTCGTCGCGGTGAGTAAAGCACGTGGAGCACCCTCGGCCGAATTCGCGGCCCGGCGTGTTAGCGAGACGCGCGGCCACGCGGCCAGCCGTCCGATCATATTGATTTTTTCCGGCCGCGATTGCCGACGAGACGGGAATGGGCGTGCTGCCTCCGGGACCGTCTCCGGATGCTCCTCTCAGACGACGATCCTCCGACGAGGGGGCTTCCTCCTGCCCCCTCGATCTCTTCCCCTCGTCCCCTCGAGCGCCCGGTCGTCCTTCTGTCATCGAGCGATGCTCCGTGTCCCTTTGACGTTTCGTCGCGATCGCGAAGCTAACCTCAAAGTCCCCTTCGAGCTTGTGCGAGAGACGTACACGGGCGACGAGTGGCGTTTCTCCCGAAATAGAGATGATTCAGAAGGCGCGGACGCGATTGACAGATTGCCGCGATTTTCCACCGACGACGATTCACTTATGTATGCACGATTATGTGCGTGTACGTGCGTGCGTATCATATGCGAGCATGTGTGCATGTGTGTCCTCCGCGGAGATACACAAGTGTGTGCGGCGAGGGGGGAGTAGCGGGGGCGGGGGAGCGTCTTCTTATTGATACCCGTGCTCCGGCGGTTTTCGTTTGGTTAAATGCGCGACGTGCCAAAACAATAGGTTCCCCGGAAAATCAATAGGTAGGCCGTGCGAGAGGTTAAATAGGACGTCGTGTTGCTGGGATGCCTCGGCGTCGCCGATGCCAGGATCTCCTCTCTCTCGTCGAGATTTGTTTTCTTTCGCCTCTTCTCGTTTTATCTGCCTCACACGTCGACACATCGAGGTCGCGGAGTCCCCGCTTGTGCCTCGATTCGATTGATGTTTTTGATTGACTTTCCTGTTGATCTCGATAGGTTCGATTCTCGATGTTGCTCATCTGTCCTTTTCTTTTTCTCACGACAGATAGAATTCGTCATGTGTCAAGGATTCACTTTCCGAAGTAGAGTAATGGAATAATTTTATTTGACACACACGCGCGAGCTTTCTTTAAATTGTGCTTGACATTTCATTTTTATACTTTAAATTATCGACTATTTAATCGTTTATTTCTAATAGATTTGAGATTCTTGGAAAATATATCAATATCTTTATATTATTATTATTTATAGAAAATTTAAAATATAGCTTACATCTGTTCGCTATTTTTGTTATTGTTTAAAGTGAGCTGTTTAAATTTGGTGTGTATAACATTTATAGAATAAAAGCATATAATATTAGTAATATTGTAGTAATTTAATTGGAATAGGCGAGCAGAAGAAATGAAGAAAATAATTTAAGGTAAATTGCTGTGAAGTCGATTTCCGGAAACAAGGAATCATTCGACTTGACAATTATTAGTGAGTCACTTTAAACGTAAGGCCTTCTATAGATATACCATTAAAATTTTTTTTTTAGAAACTGAGTCACTTTGCATACAAGTATTGTATTCCTATTGTGGTAATGTCAAAAATTAGTTTCAGTCTATTTCCATTCTAGCGCGATGATTTTTAAAATAAATTTTTATTTAACGCATTGATAAATATTTGTCGTTATTAAAGTATAATAATAATAATAACATGGATTTTCTATTGATGCGAATTTTAATAATAATAATAATAATAATGGATGGTAAATGTGAATCATTATTTGCATTGTACTTTCTGTCCCGCGAGGTGATTTAATTGAAAGCGAGACTAATCAGAATGATAGCGGTCACAAATCCCAATTTACGAATTCATCACGCGTGACATCCAAACACCCAATTATCCAAATATCAGCTCCCATCGATATGGAACACGTTTTCGCGTCTTAATAGCATACTGGGAGTAAGGCTAATCAAAATTATACCTCTCGCAATCAGAGTGCTAATCAGTCTATGATTGCAGCGAGAGAATTATTCTGAATATATGAGGATCGTCTGGTTACAGTGGGGAACGTCTTTTTGAAATATAAAACGTACAGTTAGTCGAAGTCAAATTTAAGTTAGCTTTATACAAAAAGAGAACAAGGCTTGATAATTAACGCACATTTCATGAAATTCTCAATATACAGTAATCAACATTTTTGCATGTCAATCACTTAAGATTATAATATAATATGTTACCATCTAGCCCGATGAATGTTCAATTATGAGCGATATCTTGCGTATCTTGCATATGGATTAGGATGCGCAGTTATTGAATGCATATGAATAGAATTGCCGTTTATTAGGCACGTATGCATGTATCGTTTAGTAATCTAGGAATGTAATAGACATGAAACTGCATGATCCGTTGAAATATGTTAATAATGGCAAGTTTCCTCATCAACTCGTGCAAAACTATATTGAACTTTACGTGCATAAATTACGAGCAAAATATTATCCTTTATAAATAATCCGTTTTTTTCTAAAGTGTGTTGAAGTTGTATCGGCAAAAAATATATGTACATAAAACGAAATTAATTTTCTTCTCGACATGCATTCGATCATTTGCAAACTTAGTTTATAAATAATAAGATTATTGATGACTGAAATACCGTTTGAATTTTTTTCACATGAACGGAAATGTTTTCTTTCCATTTAATCATTATATATCTTGAAAAGCTTGATTTACACAATTCTTTTTATTTTTAAGTTATTCATAATTCGAAAATTATTAAAAAGTCTTTCGACATTTTGATGGAGGAATATTTTCAAGCCGGTATTGTTCAAAGAACTTGTAATAAAAATTGGGATCTGGGAGATTTTAGCGGATCTATAGAACAATAGTGTAATCTTATGATTTTCCCTATATTGGAATAATTCTTCCGTATTTTAATATCGATTTTTCACCCAGCAATTTATCTCAAAGATGTCGAAGATGAGAAAAAACGGGAGCATCGTCGTCCGTGAAATCCTGGCGATACTCGGATTACGTGTTACCATTTACGACAAAGCCCGGTAAAAACAGAAAGTATAGTTCCGGTATACGAGCCGGGTATAAATAGCTGAAGAGCGCGTACGTCCGGTGCGTGTGTAAGGTTACAGCCGTGCTGGATGATTCAAAATTAGTAACACGGCTGCCACATGTATTGTGTACGCACGTGTGCGGTGCACGTGTGTGAACGATGCGCATGTTGGTCGAGATGCGTGCGTGTTTCCTTGAAGATCGTAATGGAGCGCGAAGGAGACGACCGACTTATGCGCGCTCGCGACGATGACGCATCATCGCGCGAATCCGTGGCGTCATAGTCGGAGATTATGCATGTGCATCCCGTGGATGCTGCGCTTTGAAGCGTATACGTGTGAGAATGTATAATAATGAAACACAAATTACTTTTTTTCGAATACTTTTTAAGAAAAGGAAAAATAATTTTCCGTAGTTTTTTTAATACAGTTTTTAGCTTCGAATTGCTCCATTACAATTTGCATTTTAAATACCGTAAAAAAGAATTATTTAAATGTATCATCATCTTATTCTTATCTATAGCTATCGAAGAAATTTTATTGCAATCGAAATATGTTGTTGGAATTTGTAGTTCTCAAAAGAAATTTGTTCTATCAATTGTAATATAATAGAGAATGATGATGGATGTAATATAATAGAGGTTGATTATATCAGATTATTATTACGAAGAAGTTGCAATTATTACGAAGAAGTTTCAATCGATGATCTATCAAATAGTTTTTAATTATATTTATAATCATATTGAAGAATTTTTTAATACACCGAATATGAATCTGAAATAAAAATTAATAAGTTCAAGATGTATACATTTCTATGTAAATGTTTGCAGAAATTTAAATACTTTAATATTATTTTAAATTTAGTTGTATAAAATATGATAAAATATATTAAAATTACTTTTACAATTTTTATCATAAATTTCATTATATATACATACATATATATGTATATATTGAAACGTTGATTTAATAATAAGCATAAGTCACATTTTTCAGAAAATGAGAAAACCAAGGACCCGACAAATTATGCACAGATATTCATGTTATTTATAATTTATATGAAAAAAAAAGATCTTATAAATTAAAAATTCTTTCGTAATTAATGACACATTTCTATTTAACTTAAGGAAGGCACTCTTTATTGCAGAAGATACGAAGCATTTTTTCATTAAGATAATTGTCCAACAATTGAAAAGATAATACTAATAATTTTTTTTACCTAAATTGTCTATAAAATTTCTTAATTATCAATGTTCGTTAAATATGTATTCTGCAATTTTTTGCTTATATTCACGCTGATCATCATCGATCCTCTCCCCGTTTAAATCCAGATGTAACACAGATTCATGGGAGAGAAAACTGACGAACATCAACGGCCTATCTAGAGTGAATTCTCTATAGAAAAGTATCTGCTATTTGTCTCACGTTAGAGTTTGCACTCCTTCAGCACGTACGCTCATTACAACTTGATAGTCATTGAATTTCCGTGTTAGTTTTTGAAACGTAGAAAGAGAGAGAGAAGTAATCTTTATGAGGACGAAAAATAATATTGACATTATTATTCAATTACATCTTATTAATTGATGGTAAAAGTTTTTGAGAGAAATGGGGATAGCTATAGTGTATACATTCATAAAACAATTTTAGCACTTTGCCCCGGTTATCGACAGATTCGCTGATTCGCCAATTCAGCTTCAACGTCACAATGCTCGGATGTTTCGCGCTATCGTAAATTCACCGAGACATTACATATACGTTTAGTATCGTTATTGCGCGAACCTGATCTTCGATACGTCTTTTTTCCCAATGGATCGTTCAATGAGCCGAGAGAGAAGAGAGAGAGAGAGAGAGAGAGAGAGAGAGAGAGAGAGAGAGAGAGCCGATATCACCCCCCATCCTCACGTTTATCCGTCACATTTAATCCAAGACTGCCCTTGTTTGCGTGGTTTTGGGTTACAACGCATCTAATGGATTATCCTTACATTCTACCCTGAGACACCTTCTATCCTATGTCGTCGGTTCGAATGGGTCGCGCACGCGCGAAACATAAAAATAACAACGATTCCGATATTTACCGAACTTATTAGAAGATTTCACCGCGGACGGAGATCGACGGGGGATATTATAACGGTGTATGTCGACAGCATGGCCATTTTGCCCTTTTACTTAGCGTGTCAGCGTGTTCCCAGATGATATTACGGAGACCGTTGTTGTAGCATTAATTCGATACCTTTCAACTCGATATCCGCGATGCATGTTAGTGAAATCGTGAAATTCTTAATTCAATAGCTCAAATTTATCGCCTACACTTCTGCGTAAGACTTAAATTATTGTTATATTTAATTTAAATTGTTCTAATAATTTATATGTGACTTAAATTATTATAATAATTTATATGTAATTTATATTTAATAATTTAATTTATTTTTGAAAGGATATTATTCATGATAAATGAATTATTTGTTATTTAAAAATTGATTATTTGATTATTCGAACACTCGCTCTCTTGGTGAGATTATTCTTCGTAAATTTTTTTACGACTTATTAATCGAATGTCCATTCAAATTAATTTCGTGAAGAGCGATATGATTGACATGTTGAAGATCACAAAGAGGATATTTAATAAACTCTTTTACGGGATTTTGCATCGTAATTCAGGTCGCGTTACGTTTCGTAATAATCGCTCATTGCAAGCGTGCCGGAGTCGTTACAGCAAACGAGGATCTTTCACGAATCGATGCGCGAGGCGGGACAGGACAATTCATTGGATTTATAGCCGTTATGATCCTCGCATAACCTACGTGTGCAACAACCCCATTACAGGATTATACGTTATGACTGGCACAATGCGCACTTTATTAGTTGTCTCTTGTCACCATTTTTACGACGATATTTTATTGCGCGTTATCTGCGATAGTGTGTGTGTGCGCAAAATCGCATTCATTAGGTAACGAGCAGGTCGAAGGACACTTATTTTTCTTTTATTTCTGTATTTCTTACTTTTGTGCACGTTGTCCACATTATATATTCTTCGGTAAAAAAAATTAGTTACTTGGACTTGAATTACATTGCATTTCGAATCTACAATTTATGAACACACAAATGTGTATATGTTTGATACGGTAATTTAGATTATTGTATTACAGACATACATGCAATTTTTGTGTAAAATGCCCGTAAATTAAAAATGCAAAAGAATTCAATAATACTCCAAGTAATTAATTTTATTGAATGAACTGAAAAAATTTATATAAAACACACACAAATACAGTAATTTATTTTGAACGTCGGTTTTTTTCATAATTCATTTTCGCTTGATAAAAATATTAAAAGTATTATGAAAAAATTATATAAGTGAATATCTATTTTAATTGAAACATAACTACATTTAATCTGGATATGACATGATGAGAAATATTATTTCGATAGTCTAAAACATCGAATCATACATATATATAATATATCTTCAAAACATTTATATTACATACTCTATATTCTGTCGATTTCCGCCTGGAAATTCGACCGACATTGAATTTCGTCGTCGACAATTGCGAGACAATTTACAGTGAGATTAATGAATTAACAGCGAGATACGAGAGAGCGTAACTAACAAAGAAAGTACAGTTTTCTAAGCAAGTTTCCCGACGCGAACGAGATTAGGATACAATAAATTCATAACAAGCCGCAACTCAATTTCGTGTGTTTGCCACTCTTCTTATTACATCTCGTTCTCGTTGTCGTAATGCGATATTCTCATTCTGTCGTCGTTCGTTCGTCGTGTCTTGGTAACGCGTATCATAATTTAAGACGGCGACTGCGTATACAGCGCCCACTTGTTTGCATATCGTTCTACCTGGGCGTGAGATAATTGATGTAATAATTAATTTCGAACGAGCAATTTCTCTCGATTATGCGTGGTCGCAAGAATTTCGAAAATAATGAAATCTCGACGATGCGTTATTTAACTTTGTTAATTAACAGTTATCGTACATTCGTAGATACAATCAAGGTCGTTTAATTCCGGCAAAGTTCTGAAAAATCGTAGAATCGGCTGTGGTTGGCACTGTATATTACGGTTACTGACAAGTCATTCGTTACTTTGTAATTTTATACGTCATAAATGGATAAAAAACTGTATGAGTAGAAAAATGAGTCATTAAATAGCAAACTTGCTTTAGATCTCTCGGATTGCGCTTTTAGAAAGACATCGAATACATTTCAAGATATGTATTTTGCTGTAGTGTTATAAAATTATAATATTAGATTGATAATATCTGTCTGATATTTATATAGATTGCATAAAATAAATTTAGGCGAAGAGAAATATGTTTAAAGAAATTAAATTTTAATTACAATTTTGTAACACATGTTTACATATGATCTCTTTATAAAAGAATACACCTTTTTTTTACATCTTTTCAGTATCATTAGCGAAATTCTAAGCAAGTGTAAAGATCACACTCCGATTTATCTTCATATGAGACTTTTTAATTAAAGAAGCAAATCACGTAGCTCGAGACGCTCTTAAGATGTCAACAACGATCCATCTTCTCTCTCTCGCGATAAGGTACATCGGCGAATACGGCCCAGATAGCCGGTTCGGACCCTACACCACACCCTCGGAATCGTCGTCGAAGACGACGAAATGACCTCGCCCTTCCACGGCCCGAATTCGAGAATGAATTCCAGACCCGTTTCTGGTTGCGCACCTAACAACACCCTCCTCCCTCCTTTCCGCGAGCTCATCCACCTATCCATCCCCTTCCGCATAGCGTTCGTGTATGCACGATGAGGTGACGAGAGAGGCAGAGGCGGCGTGTACGCGTGAGCGAAATGGAATCTCGAACTCTCATTGTGCCGCGTATATATGTGTATTATGGGCCGGTCTAGAGTAACGCAGGGGGGGTTAGAGGGGGAGGATACGAGGGAGGTCGAAGTCGGGACGAGAGGGTGCACGCGCGGATGTGTGCGTGGGTACATGCAGTCAGCATCAGTGGAGCGTCTCGGCGTCGGAGGCGCCAAAGCGTCGCGGCGCCACCCTCGGCGCCCGCCATAACGCCGCCAGCACTCACCCCCTTTCGATTCTCCCTATCTCTCTCTCTCTCTCTCTCCCTCTTTCTCCGCGTACGTCTCATTTCGCTTCTTCCTCTCGCTTTTCGGCTTCCTCTCTCGTCTCTTCGCCACCGACTATCCTTCTTCTCTCCTTCTCCACCCGAAATTTGCGAAAATCTTCGAGGCGCCATTCCTCCCTCCCTCCCTCTGTCCTCTCTCTTTCTCTTCTCCGACTGTCACATCTTTTGAAGAGGAAGAATCGTCGAGAATTTTTCTGCCAACATGACACGGAACTTTTATTTCTTTTCTTCTCCCGATTCGCGACGACACGTGCCGGGCACGTTCCATATTGTTGGTGTCGCGTGGTTTCGCGACGGATAGGGTTATTTCGGCATTGTTTCCCGTGAACTTTCGCGTGACTTAAGGGTGTCTTTTCGAGAACTCGAAAACAAAATAAAACTTTGAGGTCGGAATATAAAATAATTTAATTGATTGAAATAAATAATAATAATAAATGATTTAAATCAATTTTAGATTGACTTGAATTATGTATAAATTTGGAGAATTGTTATAGAATAAATTAAAGACAATAGAATTTGAAGAAATATATACAGCAGAATCTTTATTATCTAAATTAGTCAGATATATGATGAGATAATCATTATTTCCCGTTAATCAGATACATATATATAATGTCTCTCTTTCAAAACAAAGATAATTTATTTATAATATAATATATCCTTTAGAAAATAAATAATAATAATTTTTAATAGTCTTCATAATTAATAATTATATTTAATAATCCTATTTTCTCTGTTTTTTTGAGTTATTAGCACATAAATTTCTTAACATAGCTATTTCAATGGAGCCATGTTTTCTTCTTGTACTTATTATCTAATAATAAGACTTGTACATATATATGATATGCATCTAAATAGATGTACAATTATTATTTATAAATTTCTGTATATATGAAATATTTTTTTTTCCTTTTTTAATTGTTGGATAATTGATTGTGTCCACAATTAATCTCGTTCATAATAAAAGCTTTACTATGCTGTATATTATTTTCCACTTTCAATTTTATTGAGCTTCTTATAATTATTAAATTTTAATTTAAGCCTTTAATTAATATTTAATTCTTTAATTAATATATAAATATAAAAGCAAAAATATTTTTATAAATAAAAAATTATACTTGATTTTTCTAGTCTAGTCTTAATCGTACGAGAATTAAGAATTTCTCTTTGAAAGACTCCATTTATGTGTATATAATTTCGTTATCTTCGTTAATTTCCAGATACGCGTGACTGACGAGAAACGAGAACGAATAAACGCGAATTTTTGGATTGCGCGCACACAGCCAAGGGAAAAGAAACAGGAACGACGAAAAGAACGGTAAGTAACGAAGCGGCCGCTTCCGGTTCGCAAATCATATTCACGTCCGCGCTTTCTCGTTTGGAGAACCTCGTAAAAGAGAGATCCCTTCTTCATCGCATGCTTCTTCGGCGCTTCTTCGGCGTGAGTCAGACAAATCGTGAAAGTGCCCTCGCAAGTGCCATAAACTCGTCCTCCTCTCCTGCAGGTCCCCGAATTTATCTTTATTTCGCGTTGCACGAAGACGAGAAAACTCGCGTCCCTCGCTTCAATATGGAATATTTCTGGGCCATAAGCCCGAAAACATCGTACTTAATTGCGACAAATATGGCCCGTAAAATTTGAATAGGCATTTCGAGATCGAAAGGAGAAAAGGACGCAGAGGGCGAAGGGCGAAGATGCACTTCTCGCCATGAATACGCGAGCGACTGGAGGACGCGCGATTGGAATACATCGCATTTGAATTCGATCGAAACACCAGAGATCTCGTTAAACATTTTATCCTAGAATTTTCCTCGAATATTCATGTGGTCGCGTTTAATTCGATTTAATTCAACTGATAATATTGTAACCACTTTCTCCGACAATTTTACGTCCCCTTTTGTAACCTAGCAAAGTTTCATGCGCTTTCGGGGCGCAATGAAGATAAGGAGAAACTTTTTCCTAACGTTGTGCTGGACGCTGTTCTACGTGTCACACGTGTCCGGGCGTAGATAAAAGATACCTTCTAATAAGAATATGGGCAAATGGCCCGTCGCAAATGGCGTTAAACGTCGATGGTCTCCGTTGACCAATTCTCGTATCTCCCCGCATTATCTTTAATCTCCATTCTGCGGTTCCTACGACCTGCGCATCTGTCCACCGACTCGAATGCGGCGGTTGTCTTGTTTGCAACTACGCTTAGAAGGATCACAAGCGTCGCTTATTGCTGCAACCTATCATTTTCGATAATACCAGAACGTAACAAGCTTAAACAAGGAGAAACAAGGACTCGAAAGCAGAATAGAGTGCATCCTCCTTATCTTACTATTGATCAGAAATTAAAATCTCCCTCAATTTGAAGTTACTCTTCTTCTTATTTTCCTTATTTTCCTTCCTTTTTGAAATATTTGTATCGCGTAAAATTCGGAAAAATCACATCGCTTTCGAAATTCGAAGTGATGCATCATATATGGGTAACCCGTTTGGATGGAAATTCCATTACATGATTAAGTATAATATTATGCGACACGAGAAATTCTTTACCCAGGACATTTTGGAATATATTCGAATTTCATGTACCTATCTACATTCGGAATAATACGAGCATCGATGGTCCATGCGATGGACAGCGAAACGTTATGGTCCAGACATTTTGGCGCCGAACTTACAGCTGTCTACACATTGAAACTCGCACTGCGAGCTGCAAACAAGCACCGAGTCCGACAACACTTGTTCTACTTGCGCGGATTTATATGACAAGTTGAACGGATGACATTCGTTGCCACTTTTGATCATAACTTTTGCAACCATTTTATACTTTTCTCCATGTACGAATACAGTGTACTTTTTCATAAATGTGTTTTTAAATAGCGCATTTCGTTCCCTGTTTTATTATTCACTACAAATACCCGATAAAACATAAATCTTTCGACGATATATCGATTTCTGTAAACAGTACATTAGTACATTATATCATGACACTTGCGCCATAAGATAAATATACGCGATATTATATTGCGAATTTTGTTTATATTATTTATGTATCTAATTTCTTCCATGTTTTCGAATACGTAATTATATTACATGCGTAAAAGCCCTTTTAATTACTTTAACGCTATTAAGGTATCTACGACTGGGATAGTAATTCTGACTCTAATATAGTTTACGTTTTCGCTTATAATTTTCACGAGAGAGAATCCTCCACTGTATAATTGGCAGCCATAAAACTTTTCCGGCCGTAAATCGTTGTCGGACGAGCGCTGCATTTTCGGGGACTGACCACACGCGCGCGAGGGGGGAGGGGAGGGGACGACAGGGTAACTCGAATCGACAGGCGCATTGTCAGGCCGATTAATCGAACGATAAGTTTCATCGTGTATGGAAGAGAGTGATTGACGCTACCACGATAAGGGTTGATGGCCGAAGAGAGGAAGAGATAGAGATAGATAGAAAATGAGAGAGAAATAGAGAGAGAAGCACGAAATGACGAACAAAAAGAAAAGCAGAAGCATACTTGGGGATCTTTAATTCATCCCGAATGAAAGCCATCTTCTGTTTTTCATCCCCCGTCGATGCTTGCTTTTCGTCATTTCCTTCCATTTCGTTACAATTGGTGAAGCAAAGAAATACGAGATACACGTAGACATCTTTCCTTCGTATTAATGTCGTTTCTAGAGTAAATAAATTTTAATTAATATATTAATGCAAGTTTATTCTCGCGTCTCGGTAAAAATATAAGGCGTGGAAAATTTTTGTTTAAAAGTAAGCGGCTTTCTTTTTTTTTAATCCTTCATGATATGAATTATTTTTATCGTTATTTATTACAGCGTTATTTTATATGATAATATTTAATTACTATATATTTGCGAAAAAGAGAATAGCTTGTGTACTATTATATATTTATATAAAAAACTTTTAAAGAACTTGTAAAAGTCGCGTTACACCAAATTGTATCGTAAAATTTTATTGAGCTCAGGTCACTAAATTGCGAAATCTGTCATACATTCTGCATTTTTAATAATACCGCATACGTGAACCACAATCAAGAGTAATGGGAAACAAACACTTTTTGCAACCAAGTTATAAATTGATGACACGAGTTGTCGCGAGCGGTGGTGAAAATATCGCATCAGCTGTGCGTGGAAAAATCGTCTGTTCGTGTTCGATTTTTTTCCCGGGGAAAAAGCTCAGCGATGTTTTGCAGGCGGTTTATGATCAGCAGTCGCTCGCTGACTTTCGAACGAGAGTGGTGCTCCCCCTCTCCCTCTTTCTCTCTTGCTGCATAAATTGCCTGTACATCTCAATTCACCCCCCGGGACGGTGACCATTCTCTTACACGTCGTGCTCCTGAGTGACACTCCCCATCCTCTCCCGCAGGAGACCTCCCGCCTGCAGACTCGCATTATCATCCCTTCGCGTCTCCTTGCTATAGGGATGGGGGCCTGCTTCGAATCTTTTGTATACTTCGTAATCCGTGTCCGCGTCTAAGAAAATTATCGGACCCGATCTTACACCGCGTTTTTTTTATCACATTCGGTGTTCAAAGTTTCTTCTTTTTTTTAAATGAATGCTGTTAGATGTGATTTCGCTAATGATACTTTAGTAGAACGATCACAATCAGTGACAACATTCATAATTTTCTAGAGTATTTATGTATAAAATTGTTCTGATTGTACAGAATATTTAAAAAAATATTTAATCTCAATTATTTATAGTTATTTAAAATCAATTAATTTGAGATTTAAAAGAATCTTGAGAAAGTTTATATATATTTAAATCAAAAAGAAAAAACAAAGATGTATTTTTGCGGAAAAATATAAATAAATCGATACATTTAATAGAAATTAATGCTAATTTCACAATTTTTTTATTAATTATTTTATATATCTACTATGTTTGCCGGTCATAGAATATTTTTTACAATATTATAAAATGCAATAAACGGTAAAATGCCATGTTTGAAAAACCTCAAGATTAATGATAGATTTTTTTCTAAGATTCACATTATTATTTACTTAAAATAATATTGTTACATCTATTATTAGAAGTCACGTGTCCATTTTTTTGTGCATATAATTCCTTTCCATAATGAATGAAAGATATGTGAAGCAAGATAACGTAAATAAATTTGGTTTGCACACCGATTCGCGTGCAAACTTAATTTTCTTCTTGTGTACTATGTGAGAGAAACATGGAAACGAAAATATTGCGTACCGTGGAGAATAGCTCTAGTATCATCTTTATTTTCCATCCATTTCTTAAAAATTTCAAAATTAAACTTTCTTGCGCTAAGGATAAAAATAAGAAAAAAAAGTGTCTGTGTATGTCTATTTATGAAAAAAAATGATATTAAAACCTTTATTCTTTTATTCTTAACAATAATTATAAGTAAAAGAAATTTTTATCTCTTAATTTCTTTGAATTAAATTTCTCTCTGTATCTCAAGCTTCTTAACATGTTATAAAATTAAATTTAAAATTAAATTCAATAACAACTGTCTTATTAAATCAATTGAATAATTATTTGATACAGTTACTAATTAACAAGTAATGTTATAGATACCGACAAGCGGAAAGTCCTTTAGCGTCATCATTAGACTAATTATAACTGCATTCTCGTAATCGTCCTATAAATTCGGTGCGGTGTCATTCCGATTACTGCAATTTACTGCCGAATTTGCCCCCTCCCCTTGTGTACTCGCTAAATCTTGGCGTAAAGTCGCAAATACCGCTCGCCCTTTCGCGCGCGAAAGGGCGAAAAAGGGCCAGCGGCGTTCGAATAAAGCGCAATACGACACTCGAATTTCGGAGGGGTCGCCGTCGTCGGGCGATTGCGCCCCCCGCAATCTTCCCGTAGGATACAGGAAGGGACTTCGGCGGGGGTCGGCTCACCCCCTCGCGAATTGGCGGAACGCGAGGAAGCGGGGCAACGTCGAACAATCGCCGCCAATCGCCGTTGTCCTCGTTCGCTGATGAACCCTCGCGTCTGCGCCCTCGGGCGGACGTCGGTTCCCTTTTCGTCGCCCTCATCGTTCGGGTACCGCGCGCAAGGCCGCAGACCTATCACTTCTTTGGCGACAGCCGTCGGGGTAACATCCTCGCCCTCGTTCTCTTCTCCCATCCCTTCGCATCGCCGCCAGAAACCAACGACTTCCATTTCCAAATTCCGTTTCGAGCATCCCGATCTCGCAAGCTTCCGCATTTTTTACTCCGTCTTCCTTTCAACATTTGGTTTTAATTGACTCTTACGCGCGCGCCCCGGTTATTTATAGTCTTTTTTTTTCGTTGTTTGTGTTGTCGAGAGTTGTTCGCGAAGATAGAGTCTGACTGGCGACCGTTTTCTACTTCGCCTCACGGTGAACAAGATCTCCTGATTGTTCCGGCTTTCGAACGTGCAAAGCGGTATCAGTCTAACAGTTCTAACGTTTCTCGCTGATCTGTCAGGTAAATTGTACTCCCGTTTTTCGTTCGATTAAATCGCTCCGAGCGTTAAGTGATTTTTACCGAGAATTGTTACTACTTCCGTCATATTTCCACTATATAAAATCATGTAGTTTATCGTGATACTTTTTTGGAAAACTATTTTATTTGTGCGGTTTTTACGTGCAATTTTCGGAAAATACACTTGCGGTTTTTGCTCGCGATTGTTTTCGACGTTTATCATTCGTTGTTTTAAAGAAAAAATATAGTCGATTAAAAAGTATCGGAACTTTTTCACGTCACTTTCGATTTTCTGTTAATTTCGCAGGTGATGCATCGATGATGTATCATAATGTAGCGCATGGCTGTCGCGCTCCGAAACTGTTTCGTGCCTTAAAATCGCCGTCCATATCGTGACAATAAATCGTCCTCTCTTTGAGATTATTTTTTCTTAAATTTTTCGAAATCTTGTTATTCCCGTTTTTTCACTCAGAAGCAAATTATGTTCGTCGGCATCCGCGCGACGAATGTACTTGAACGAGCTTATTTTCCCTCCGTGTCTATTATCGATCTAGCCACGAGATTGCCTTACCGAGATCCAAGATCACGTTCGGGTCTCTTTTCGAAAGTCTCTTTTTTTATTTTTCTCGATCGTCAGTTTGAACGAGAATCAGCTCCGTCCCTTCCTTGTGCCTTTTCCCGATTCACTACTCCTATTATTGTGATTGGGGTGAACGTTCGTGATCCCTCGAAGAACACGAAGATCCAGCAGCCAAGGAGGACCGACTTCGTAATCTCTTCGCAGATATAGAAGTCTCTCTCTCTCTCTTTCTCTCTCTTCCTCTCTCTCTCTATTTCTCTCTCTCTTTCTCTCTATCTCTCTCTCTATCTCTGTCTCTGTGCTGTTTTGCTTGAAATCCGCGCTGAACGTCCACGAGCGCAACGAATCCGTCCGAGCAAGAGAGAATCCTACGAGCGCGATCGAGTGACACCATGATGACACTAGCGCGGTGAGTAAGAACTGTTGAGCTGTGTGATGCAAGAGTTCGACTAGTTTGTGCCCGTAGCTTTAGCAATTGTTAGCAAAGTTAGGATAACGTCTTCATTCCGTTTTCTCGCTGTCGCGCTGCTTTTAGCGCAAATCTTTCGCCTCAAGCATGAGAAATCTAAAAGCTTTTATATAGATAATGATTATATATTTCTGTATAATAATTTTTTTTTTCGTAGATGTCATGATTATTTCAAAATATATCTTCCCCGAAAGAATCGTAATAAGCATTTATTTTTTCTGATACGAATCAGAGATGTAGATAAAATAAGATTAAACAAAAAATTTAACAGCAATTTATATCGACTTTTTGAATTTATTGATCGAAATCTAAAGATTTTATCTTTTAACTAGTTATTTGTACATGTAATATTTTAATTTGAATTAATTTAACGAAAATTTGTATAATTTATGCGATGAATATTAATATAAATGAGAATAATTTTTAAGATATTTTGAGACATTTTTCTTTTTCCTTTTCGTTAAAAGTATTTTTTTCGAGTTTTGTACTGAAATATTATAATTCACATATGTCTTTCCAAATTTAATGAATAAACAAACATTCAGAATAAAATTGATTGAGACAATACTTAATTATTAAAAGCGAATCGTGTAGCAAAACAACCCTCTAAGATCTCGAAATCAGATAGTATAATGTAGGGATCGATTTTCCGGGGGTTTCAAAATTATATGAGGGTAGCAAACTCTAGTAATGACAATCAATATTATATGTAGGCATTAGTTTTTTACATAAAACATTACCACACATCCCCTTGAATCACTTAAAATGACTCAACACAATAGTTTTTTTTTTCTCTGAAATTCAATACGATATTCGATTTTACGACAAAGACCGAAAATGTCTGTATACATATAGACATTTTTATTTATATATAGTTTATTTATATATAGTGTATTTCTATTATATCGTGTTAATTGTATGATTTTTTTTTATAAAATTATTTATATGAATATTTGTAAAATCATATGTATGTAACTGGGGTAAGTAAACTTCGTAAATCGTTTAAATTTGTCAAAGGAATCAAGAGTGATTGTAAAATTCATTTTATAATATATGTAGAGTGCCTAATAGGATATGCAGCTCGAGGTTCCTAAATAATTATTTGAACAAAAAAATAAAAGGTTCATAATATAATACGAGCAAACGTTATATAGATTCTGAGTTTGACATTTTGCCGATAGAACTACAGTTATTGACAATACAGTTTTCAGCTGTACAATCTCTCCGTTTATACATTCAAGTATTATTAATCATTTTCCAATATAGAGTTATACGGTATGTAACTGTCCGGGTTTATTGGTGACGTGAACGTGCTGAAAAGTATACCAAATCTAGTAGATACGATTTTATGTGGCGACATACTCGTTTGACGTTTGTAGCAATTGCATATACATTTGACATTTGACAATAAAAGACATAAATCCATGCGTTTAAAACATTTTCTTGATTAATGTGTTCAAGCATGAACAGATTAATTAAGAATTAATTAGATTAATTCTTTATCAATGTAGTAAATTAACGTGAAAAATTATTTCTCAATCATCGTTTTTTTTTCACTGTCGCGAAATAAATTGTTCTTCCCAGAGCCTGGTAGAATTTAATTACGAAGACAGATTTTTTCATATATTTGTCTTTATTCGTTTCGTTAAAAATTAACGCGCAGCACATCTTATTTTAATCTCTTTCCGATGTCGTGGAAGAATCAATGATTTCCGTATCTGTCACAAGCTCGGTTACAAGTGTTCAGACGTTAAAACGACTCAACCAGACACACGAGCTTACGTTTATTTGAAATCCCTAGCAGACTATATTCCTTGCGACTCGACAATAATGCTAGGTTCCTATTAGTGTTGGCTCTAAACCTCGCAAAAATTCTTGCATCAATATTAAATCTGACAGGCTACTCGAGTAAAGATTCTGAAACATCACAATTCATCATCTGTGAAAATGTTGGAAAAAAAGGTTCGAGATGTAGAGAAAAATATGCATCGGAAAATTTGTTATAAGACTAAAAAATCGTGAGGATGTATAGAATTTTTCGTATTTGAGATAGAGAAATGAGATAACACATGATCAATATTTCAACGTTACTTATATATGAAAAATCGAGAATAGTATAACAGAAAGATATCTTTCTGCTTCAAAACTTTATTGTTAGTTAAATTGTTGCGCTACTTTACACTGCAGAATTTCAGTTTCCAAAAATTGAGGAACGGGGGAAAAAAAGAGGGAGAAAGACTCATCTAGGTCGAGAAAATCGTGGGGAATCGAGACAACCGAGGATGACGCGACTTGTTTGCGCTCGCACGATACTCGAGGTTTCCCCATCCGATGTGCACGGGGGTGTGTTACTGGGGCACTAGTGCGCAGAAGCCCCGAACATGCCCGATGTGAATCCCAGAGAAATCGTCGTAGCCCCCTCTCGTCCCCCGGCCGTTCGCCGCCACATCCCCCGCCCTGGAGTTCTGCATCCCTTTGGAGAGTAAGAGAGAAGTAGAAAGAGGAAGAGAGAGAGAGAGAGAGAGAGCGAGCAAGGGGTGGCTCCCCGACTCTCGACTACATTTTGAGCCTTAGTAGCTCGAACCGCGCCACATTCAGTTTCTGACCGGCGATCGAAGCGACGCGCGATTCCTGGTCGAGTTCGCGCATCTCTCCCTCAGGGTCTTTCGGGATTCCACCTTCGTCTCGGATCCTCAGAGGTTCACGGGTCTCATCCTGTTCGTGGTTTCAAAATCGGAAGAGTCCGAGGGAGGAAGGCAACGTAGCGTGGAGATCGCGACGCGTTACATACATACACGCGATCATCGAGGATGCTGCGAGACTCGTGTTCGCTCGAAGCCATTGATCCTTCAATCGAAGCGATTTAGTGACGCCTGTGCGGGACTCGCGCGACGATAAGGCTAATCGGGATAAGTGGAAATAAATAATGCAATCTAACGATCTGTCGTACAATAATTTCTCTTCTTGTTCGTGTATCGTAGTGATTGTTTTATGATAGAAATAATATTCCAATCTTCTTGATAATCGATCAGCGAATTAAAATCTTATCTATATTTTGGATATAATTCTCTCTTTTTGCGTTAACTGTAAAGATTATGTGTACGAATTATTTTTAAACTCATCTTCTTGAATTTTAAATCAATTAAAATTGCTCTATAATCTATTTATTAATTCTTACTATTATTAATTTTGCTTCGTCAAGCGGTATCGTCAAGCGTCGATGGATAATCCTGTTCATCGAGGATCGCTGATTGTTCGATTAATGGAATGTCGATGTAAATAGCGAGATTTGCGAGGTTATACCGAAGCTCGTCGTCGACGTAAATCATTCGCAATCTCGAGTAAATATAGTGGAAATGGAGCTGAACCCGTGCTGCAGCTTCGTAGGGATAGTAAATTATCTTTACACGAGAAGCTTGCATCGGAAACGGCGGCGATCGGCGACCACCAACATTCCACGATCCTGGGTATTATAAGGAGTCGTCAAGTAGCCAAAATTTAAATGTATAGACGTAGTTGTGCTACGCTAGATCGCTAACAATAAGAGCCAAGCCAATACAATGCATCGTCCTCGAGGTAAATATCTCATCATTCATATTGTGGATCTCATATCACGTCATCAATGTTCATCATCATTGCTCGTTTGCCAGCCACGTGGCACTCGCCTGTCTAGCAATTCAAGAAACGTCGCGCCCCGTTTCATAAGACTATTTTGTAATGCTATAAAACAGATTTGATATAAATTGACGACAATTCAATAGAGAATAGTTGTAGAGAGATACACTTTGCTCTCGTAATTTTAAATCATTCGCGAATTATTTTAAAATCGAAATTAACTGTAATGTCCTTTACAATGTTCTTTTTATAATATGTAGTTTATAAAATGAGGCTCCGATCGTTTCTCGCAAGAAGAATGTTGTTCTGACGATATCTCTAGATTAGAGTAGAACTGTTAGATTTAGAATGAATGCAAGCTCTTGCGTATTAAAAAGAAACTTATTTTTCTCCCACGAAGTTGTTTAATATGCGACGTTACTTCGCGAGAAGCTGTATGGCTTTATTTGTTCACTTCGATGAAATATTCATTTAATTTAGATGGTTAACAGCATTTAGTACTTCACACTTTTTACAAGTGAATTTATCAAAACTTTTGTTGCGTCGATGGAAGTTTATTTACAAAAATTTATTCAATCGATCTATGTTGGTGAACGTCGGTGAATGTATTTGTGCTTTATTTCGTAATGTGTCCGCAAACGTATATGCGTGTCTATAGTCTTATATCATAGTTAAATGCTGATGCATTCATTTAAGTAGTATAATGAAACTAAAGTGTCATGAGAATACAACTGAACTATGTTTCCTCGTCATCTTTTTGACGTTCAAGAAACGCAACATGATAGAAACGCTAGAGAGAATTACAAACATATAAGCAGCATTAATTATAATATTACAAAGTTTACATTATATAATGAATTCATTATAAAAAGCAACCAAACCTAACCGAAATTTTTATTTAAATATCTATTTTGCATTGTATATCGATTTTAGACGTAGATGTTTAAAATTTAATTTCCCATAGAATATAATATAAAATTAAATTTTCTATTCTTTATTAAATTTTATTTCTTTCTATTCTTTCTAAGACAGGAATAGAATTTAAAAATTAAAATTTCGAATCGCGGACAGTAAGATACAACGGCAATATGAATATTCTCACATAGCCACCGAATTATTAAGAGATTAATAAGTTATTTGCGATCCGTAAAGGGTTACGTGCGCGTTTTATATCTTCCTACAATTTACCTGGGGTAGTGACGCGCGGAAAAAATGTGGTGACACTCGCAAAGGGTGGCAACGATATAAAGAGAGAAAGAAAGAGAAAGAGAGAGAGAGAGGGGAAAAGCGTTGGGATAGAAACGGTATGAGAACCGACCAACCGCCACCCTCTTCGCGAGGCGGCGATGAAGTTAAAAAAGCTGACGATGGCGCTATAACTCGCCCCGAGAATGGAGCATGGTAACTACATACCACGAAGTAAGTGGCAATAAGTGTTTCGTACTTGCACACCGATATAATAGCTTCTTCGATTCGTGTAAATTTCATTAGGTAGATTGTACGGATTCTTTCCGACATTAGCCGCGACTTTTCACAATAATTAATTATTTTTATGAATGTAATGAATTAATAATTTATTATTGAATTCATTTGTATTATATTTTATTATATTTATATATTTGTGAACGATTTTTATACATTACTAATCGGTGTATACACTTATATAAACGATCATAAAATAATTATCAATCATAAATAATTACACGATTAATTAATCAGAGGCTATATGAAGCTATGTGTTCGAAATTTATAATCATTATAATCGCGGTAATTATCAAAGGACATATTGCTGTCGTCTTTATTAAATATGTTAGCATACATTAATTCATCGAATCAATTGCAATCGTCGAAAAGCGCAATCATGTTTCATTAATAATCAATAATTTAATTATTACTTGATAATTATACAATAATCATTAATTAGTAATTCGATCAGTCGGTTGTTATAGCTTATTATTAATCCGTTTTTGCTTAATGTTTGCATAAATGATCAATTAGTGAGCAATTAGGGAAGCTGAGTTCCGAGAAAAGGATACCGGAAGTAGTCCATGTAATCAAAACGATGCCGATAAGGGAAATAGGAAATTATGTCATCAGTATTAATCACATGTAAAGTGGGTATGAAATATATTCTAATGCATAGGAAATGTAATTTGTGGAATATATGCATCAGATTTGCCGTGAACAGCAACGCGTGTGGCCTTGTTAACGTTCACATGAATGCGTTTCGTCCGAGCAAAAACACTGATTATTGATATGTCGTAACGGCACGTTTAAATGGTAATAATTAGGCGTAGTTAGTAAAATCGTTTTTATTTGAAATTAACAATTAAGTGAAATTTTGCCTTTAAGAAAAAACAGTAGAAGGAATCAGTTATAAATCTCAATTCGCTCAAATTAATACTCTTACAAAAACGGATACTGTATAGAATTCACATAAAAATTAATTCAAAAGGATGATCAAGAAGAGAAAAAGAGATTATATTTATTTTCTTGATTATCTTAAAATTAAAGTTAAAATTTCTTATTATTCTAATAATTTATTATAATTTATATTTATTATAATTTATTATATCTATAATATTAATATAATTATATCTCTAATGTTATAAATATTATATGTATAATATTATTAATATTATATCTATAATATTATATCTATAATATTAATAACAAATATTTTAATTCTTTATTATTCCCTAATGATAAATAACAAAGCAATATTTTCTAGTGTACGCGCTATTATACATTATTAATTACTATATATCATTAACGAAAATTACTATCTAATTCCCAGAATGAATGAAATCTTCTCTCTCTCTCTCTCGGTGGGAATGAAACTTATTTTTGCGAATTAGCGCGGGATTTAGCGCGCACGATAAATAACTATTCAATCGCGCGCGCTGCACCGTGATGATAAATGACGGAGAGCCTGGACGAGAGACAGATTAACACGTTTCCACTATAGATTCGTCGTTTCCACGATAATCGACGGGAACCTCTCGGCTGATTGGCACGTATGCGCGGCGCGATCCATTAGGGAGAGGATCCGAGAGGCCGGTAGGATTAGCCGATTTTGTAGAGCGCCGGCCGCATAATCGCGTCTTCGTTATCCTGTTAGGTCCTTCCGCTCTCCCCCGTCTCGGTTTTCGTTCCGTTGACCCGCGCCGCCGGATCGCTACCCTCAATTAGTTCGCGTCAAGTGTCATCGCGGCAGATACTATACGTGACGTCTAATTTTAGAAACGGCGCTTTTGATTAACGCAAATCATCCTCCCCCCCTCGCCCTCCTCGCCCTCTTCCCTTCCTCCCTCTTCCTCGCCTCTTTATCCGTCCTTCCCATATCTCGCGCTTCCCGTTTTCGAAACTGGTTGCGTTAATAATATCGCCTGTTTCATATTCGACAATCAACCGTGTATTGAAATGGAAGATTCGTGGAAAATTTAACGTTGAGCAAGCACGCCATATATGTATGTAAGAATGAGTAATGGCCGGGAATTTATTTTAATATATCAAAGGGATATTGCATTTCGATAGCGAGAGATGAAAGGATCTATTTGTACGTTGAGAAAAGCGAACGCTGCATCAGAGAGAAAGATCGTCGGATAAAGAAGCGATTTTATTATGTAAACAAATTTTCATAACGGTTTATTTCTTCAGCTTTTTATCGCATGTTTTTCTTTTCAAGACTGTTGTAAGAAAATTTCTAATTTTCTCTGTACGGTATATAAATTTCATATTATAGGATATAATATACGTATAATAATGCATTATTAATCTATTTCTAATTTGAGCGAAAGATGCAACTATTTCACGGGACGTTATACCTTTTCCATCATGTTAAATATAATCAATAATAATTAAAAAACTTATTTGTATTCTCTCAATTGTATATTTCATGTTCATATATTTAATTTTATACTTTTGATCGAATTTATTGTGTAAGTAAAAATTGAATTTAACATATGCTCGAAACACAAAGAGTTTGCCAGTCACTTCATCACTAGCCTTTCATGATGAATGTTGCGAAACGTTTCTCTCGTAAGAATATTCAATTTCCAGTAATATCAATGCTAGCATTGTCGAGAAGTGGCTCCATCCTACTAGTAGTATGCATGGAGTTGATGATCCAGTTGTATGTAATGAGGTCATTCCCTCTGAATCGAGTTCGTGCGGGTAGGAAGGTGACGTATTGCGAATCGAACGAAGTAACTTTGTAGCCAACGGTGGTTTCAATTTCGCAGTAAAATGCCGTTGGCTCTGCGAGCGATTGCCTGAAGCTGTTGGCGATCTTTTTTTTTCTACATTCCGCTATTCTGATATTCACTTTGTTCCGCCCTTTTTTTTTATAAAAAGGAAGCTCTGGCTATTTCGCGCATGATGCTCGCAGCAAAAAGTATTAGTTCGCGTTTCTGATGAAGGATAAAATGTGCGTTCAGGTATATGAGCATAGCGAACAATCGATCACGTATTAAATAAAATTTTATTCTATTTATGTTTTTCTATTTATGTCTTTTATGCAAAATAATAAATTCTTCTGAAAAAAATACACAAATATTTGACAAATATTCAATAAATTTAGTGACGGATTTAATCCTGGTTTCTCATATCATACATTGAATTATGATGTCAAAAGAGAAAAATCATGTGAATATTTCCCTTTACTGAATAAATTAGAAATATTTTTCTCTTATATTGAAACAAATTAATTGATGTCAAAAGATAAATCATGTGAATATTTCCCTTTACGGAATAAATTAGAAATATTTTTCTCTTATACGAATTGAAATAAATTAATTTTTTGCGTTCGATAGTATAAAATGTCGAAATATACCGAAGATTCTTTCTTTGATTATCAAATAATTGTAATTCTTTATCACAATTGTCACGAGAGATTCGCTCGGAAATGTAGGTCATACATAAATAGTAATATATGAAAAGAAAGGAAAAATTAGTTTTCGGTATATATTGTAAAGAAAAATTTACATAATTTTTCGCACTTGATGTCGTAATTAAAAAGGAGTTTTTACTGCAGTAAAAAAAGAAGTCATAAACATTATATATAATATATACATTATTCTTCTCATATATACATAGCTTCTTTTATGATAAAAATTTATTAATGATGAAAGATTTTATCAACTGTGCAAATTTTTATATTTTGTTATATTATTAAATCATAAAATATTTAATTATTAGAGAAAGACAAATGTGATATTGTTTCTCGCAATTTTGTCAACTCTTTGTTAACAGATACATTCGAAAAACATTTAGATCGTTAATCGTAATCATCAGAAATTCGACACGCGCGATGAAATCAAAACCATACGTTAATTGAACGAGAATCGTCGATGAAAAAACAACAGGGGTGGAAAGAGAAGGTTGAAACGAGGGAGAGATAGAAGAGAACGGAAGAAAAGGAGAAAGAAAGAAAAACAGGGGGAAGAGAGAGAGAGAGAGAGAAAGTGCGATCGTAAGAAAGGATAGCCATGGATACAACGGGGTTTACGCTCGGAGTTTGACACAGTGAGAGACCGGCGTTGCTTGGCAACCTCTAAGGGTGGAAACCCACATTGGCGTAGGGTATATACTTGCGACGAATTTATGCACCATTACCATTCCTTATACCGGCCCACCCCGTGAGAACACGTGGAAAAACGTGAATGAACCCTAGCTATACAATCTGGCTCGGGATGAATACAACGAAATTGGCTGTTTATTCTCGTGACGTCTAATGATGCGCGTATTGTTGCGAGGAATATGTGTTGCGTGCACCGCAAATTAGCAGAAAGATAGCAATCTTCTCGGATGAAGTAACTAAGCTCGAGCTATGTTCGCGTCACCCTTTATGCGCTTTATATATCTGAGTAATGAGACACTTTATTAAATTTGTTCTATTCGTGTTTCAAAGAATACGTCTCTCTTTCTTCCCCAGCAAGATATATTCGCTAGATAATCTATATATTTAATTAGAAAGAACTAATTTATATTTTTTTCCTCTTTCCATTTTGTACAAGAAGCGCTATTCATTTAAGTATTCCCCTATTTGGACATTATATCAGACTATTTTTCACACATTTATTAATTGATAAACTGTTAGATATTTGTATCACGTGATTGATAATTACGCTAATCATCAATTAAATATTTTTACTTTTATTTTATCGGCAGATATATTTGATTTGATTATCTCGTTAGGGTTAAAAGCAAAGAGGGTATGCATTTTCACTCGCTTCATTAATTTCTAACGTTGTTTCTACGCCCGTGGAAGATTGCACCCTGTGGCAAATTCTACGGCAAATGTAATATGTCCCGTCGGGAGATCGATATATAGATACACAAGTCCCACGGTAGCTTTCTCTTTTCAGCGCATCCGGGGCATTTTTAATCCGTCACCGCTCGTTCCCACAAATCCGCACGAGATATCTTTGCAACTCATTTTCCAAACGGATCATGATAGAATAATATCGTCGCACAAAGTTTTACAAATCGAAAGCAGGTTTTAAGCAACACGATCGCCTCCTGCCACGCGATTACGTCCTAAATTGCGTTATAAAATAAATAATTATTATTCTTTCATCAAGGATTAATAATATAGATAATCGTGTAATTGAACGGTATGCATATTAACGACTTTGTCGTTAGATTGTATCGCGTTCTAGTGGATGTAATAGTTGATCTTTGCAACTTGTTGCGTTCAATTTCGTCGTAAAGCAGAAATTGCATGCTCGTGCATAATTCTTTAGATTATCGTTGACGTAATACTAGGGAATTATCTGATAATATTTTACAAGGCCGTGTTACACGCGATGAAATAATCTAAGATGATTACGCGCAAAACTCTTTGCATCTCAGGAATAAATATCAGGAATAATATAATTAATCATCTTGATCGATAAAGCATTACATTAATTAATCAGATGAGATAATCAGGATGTTTACTCCGTAGAGAACCTGGAATTCTCCGTAATTTCTTTTGTATCTGGAAAAGTCAGAATTATTATGAAATTTTATTGAGATTCGGAAAATTTTTTAAACAATTTTCTCGGATAATTTTATTTTTACATTGTTAAAAACAAGTCATGTAAATTGTTTTTAAAATGTATTGTAAATATATTTTTGTTTATATATATATATATATATATATATACATATAAATTTGATATCTAAGAATAAAATATTGAACATGCAATGCATATTTATTTTAATTTTTACGATAAAAAAAATGAAAATATTATGCAAAAATGTTTATCTTTCAAAAACTATTTAATTTTTTTCAGTATATTTATAATCCAGCATTTGAAAATTAAGTAACTCTGAGTTTTTTCGTGTGAATAAAAGAATATTAGAAAAAAACAATACAATAAGAAACTTATTTGCAATAGAAAGTTGCACAAAAAAATCTTCAAAATATATTTTCTTTCTGAAATTTTGAAAAAAGAATGCCTGGAAGATCAGTAATTTTTTTAAAAATTTGAGTAGAAAATCTTGCCCTTTTCTTATAATATATTTTATTCACGTAATCTTATTTTACGCTATTGTTTTTTACAGTCAAGTGATTCTGGAGGTTTTCGCGCACGTAGAAGATCACCCCAGGCAATCGCAATGGCTACGCTATCCTTGCGCATCTCTATACCAGAAAAGAATGCCACCAAGATGATGCAGTTTGATCCCAGCACATCGGTATACGATGCCTGTCGCATTATCAGAGAAAAACTCGCTGAAGCCAGCAACATGGGTCAACGTAAGTATTCGAATAATTTATATTTGTATAAGAAATATTTTGTTAATTTGCGGTATATTTATTTTTATTTTTGCGGTATACATATTTTTTTTTCAAAATACAATTTTTTTCAAAAATATAATTTTTTCTCATGGAGATATATATGCGTTTTATTCAAAATTTTAATCGAATCATTTTAATATCGTCCATATAATACGACAGCGAAGAGCAGTGCAAATAAAGTAAAATTCTGAAAATATGTCGGAATATTTCATTTATTAATTCATGCAATAGAGGAAAACCTGAGGAATCATACATCGAAATATAATCTACTTTGATAAAAATAATGGAAATTTTCAACTTATCACTGAAATGTTCTTTTATTCATATGAATGTATTATATATCATATAAAAATATTAAACACACTTACGATAAAATGATATATCGTGTACCGAGAATCATAAAGGATACAGTTGCAAGATGTCTTATCTGGTTTGTTATTTTTGTAGCAAAAGACTACGGCCTATTCCTCGCTGATGAGGATATAAAGAAGGGAGTTTGGCTCGAACCCGGGCGAAACCTCGATTATTACATCCTAAGAAACGGAGATCTACTCGAATACCGTCGAAAGCTCCGTACTCTTCGAGTTCGTATGTTAGACGGAACGCTGAAGACCATGTTGGTGGACGACAGTCAACCTGTGGCAAATCTCATGGTAGTAATATGTACAAAGATAGGCATCACGAATCATGACGAGTATTCTTTAGTGCGCGAATTAGTGGACGAGGAAAATGATAATCAGAAACCCGGAAATTTCGGCACTCTTACATTGAAGCGAAAGAAGGAAGAGAAGGGCGAAAGAGACGCCAAGATGGAACAATTGAGAAAGAAGTTAAAAACTGATGATGAAGGTAATAAAATTTTGAATTATGAGTTTTTACTCATATTTAAACTTAGATTAAAAATTTTATCAATATATACAAGATGAATCGAAAAATACAGTGCAATCGAGAAGGAAAAGAAGATGATTATACAAAATAATTAAAATATAATTGAGATGATTATTATACAAAGTTATTAAAGATGACTATTATACAAAGTTATTAAAATATAAAAAGATATAATTTCCTTTTTATTAAAATATAGTTTTCTTGATATTTTACACATATATTTTTTTCATTTTTTTAAATAACTTAAATTATTTTAAATTAGTTTATTTTTTAAATAGAATATTATATTTTTGTATCTATTAATAATAATTAAAGAATTCAATGATGACATAAAATAATTAAAAGTAATTCAATTAAAAAAGAAAAAAAACGTAAATTATTATTTTTCCAATTTTTAAAATCAATTCTCCCGAAAATGAGAAAACTGACACAAAAAAACTTATACATTTTCTTCTTATATAAAGAAATCATCTTCTTTATGATTGTAGTAATATTTCTCGACGTATTCTATATTACAAAAGAATATCGAATGTCAAAGATATTTTCGAGATGTATTCAAGTTTCGCGTTTATTATTTCACAGTTAATTGGATAGATCCAAGTAAGACTCTGCGCGAGCAAGGTATAGATGAATCCGAAACCGTTTTATTAAGAAGGAAATTTTTCTTTTCGGATCAAAACATCGACAGTCGCGATCCTGTACAATTGTCGCTATTGTACGTGCAAGCGCGAGATGCGATTCTAGACGGTACACATCCGATTACGCAGGAAAAGGCTTGTGTTTTTGCCGGGATCCAATGTCAAATCCAGTTTGGCGATCATAAAGAGGAGAAACATAAGCCAGGTTTTTTAGAGTGAGTTGCGATTCGATGTGATTTTTCAATTTTATCAATATCAATATCAATATTTTACTTATTTTTCTGTTTTTTTTTTAGTCTTAAAGAATTCTTGCCGCAATCGTATGTGAAAGTCAAGGGAATAGAAAAGAAGATCTACGCGGAGCATAAGAAACACATCGGGCTGTCAGAGCTGGACGCCAAAGTCCTATATACCAAGACTGCCAGATCGTTGAACACATACGGTGTCACGTTCTTTTTGGTAAAGGAGAAGATGAAGGGCAAGAACAAGCTGGTACCGCGTTTGCTCGGCGTGACAAAGGACTCAGTCCTGCGACTCGACGAGAAAACGAAGGAAATTCTAAAAACGTGGCCGTTGACGACTGTGCGACGATGGGGTGCTTCACCGAACACTTTTACTCTTGACTTTGGCGACTACTCTGACCAATATTATAGTGTGCAGACTACCGAAGCGGAGCAGATACTTCAATTGATTTCCGGTTATATCGACATCATATTGAAAAAGCAAAAAGCAAAGGATCACTTTGGTATCGAGGGAGATGAGGGATCTACTATGGTAGAGGACAGCGTATCGCCTCTAAAGTGAGTATCTCTCACGCTATCAATACGTGTTAGCTTCTTTGTGAACACTCTGAGGCGGGACCGAGTAATAATCATCATTAAGACATTGTTAGAGCAATTATCAGTTCTCGACGAGTCAAACTCTCGGTGAAGCAATCGACTTACGCATTCAACGCGCATCATGTCTCGAGAATATTTCGCGTTAATTTGATACGATCATGGAGGAGTTTCTAAGACGTCATGCAAATAAGCATATTCGAGCAGTTTCCAATCCTAACGAGTATTAGTCGGATTAAATAAGAATGTTAGGTATAACTTGATGTGCTTTACATATATTTCGTTTGACAGGGCTACCATCATGCAACACGAGACCAGCAATGTCGGTAAAGGAAACGTAGAAGCCGTCTCGGTTGCTATACCAGCTGTCATGAGGGCCGGAGGAGATGGTGAGTGTCTCACTGAAAATCTTATAACATTTTACTGTATCCTTAAATTATTTAATATACAATAATTAAGATTGTTCCTAAATAATAATATTTTACTATGTTATTCCACAATGATTATACATAATTATTAGACTCTCAAAGCCTACAATGTAAATCACAGTGTACAAAAGTTTAATCTTTTTTTGCTCAAAATTCCAAGAAATTTTTGCAATTTTTATTTACGCAAATTTGGATGTATACAGGCTGTTTCGCGCTCAATAACTTCTCGATAAAAAATAGATCGAAAAAACTTGAACCATTTTTTCTGCGATGCTTAACGAAGGAAGAATTAAATAAAATTCACTTTATCAGCGCCATTTGTTAAATGGATACATCTCCGTGTTTATTAGTGTGCACGACTATATACTGTCCGGCGTGAGGTTCACAAATCGCGAATAATATGTCTAAAGAACGATTGCTGAGATTGAAATTTATTTTAGAATTTCTTTTTCATTGAACATTGCAGAAAAAAATGATTCAGAACTTTTAGATTTATCTTTCATCAAAAAAATAATGTAATTAATAGACGAAACACTTTGCATATATGGCAGCTTTTAAAAAGTTTATTAATTTTGTAAATTTAAGAACTGTAATTTATTTAAAATTTTTATATCATAGATTATGATACACTGGCTTTTTTTCTTAATATTTGAGAGGCAGAGATCAATTAATGATATTCTTTGCACGATTGAATCCTCGGATCTTAGTTATTGATATGTATATGTTGTACATATATATTATACACATTTTCACTTTGTAAATACACATTCAACAAGCTTCAAGCATTTGTCAAAGTATCGCTTAAATAATAAAATGGAATTATTAAATTCGTCTTTAGCTTTCGATGGAAAATTACTACATCTGAACGAACAGATTCGTAATATCGAGGACTCGATCGGGACATTCGATAATTGTAAATAAAACCATCGAGTTAGAAAGGTGCATGATATGATTTGTAGGGGCCCGACCATACGGGACTGGTCACATAGGTGGTGCCCAGTACACGACCGTCAGCGGACAGGTGAACATCGCTCATGCCCCACCTATGGTAAGCTCTATTGAAAACCGTTGCTCTCAAGCTCATCTTGGATGTCGGTGTTTTTTAGTTGCTTGTTATAAATATATATCGCGCCTCGAGATGTTGTAAAAATTGGTATTTTCGGGAATTTTGATGTAATAACGATAAGAGCGAATTATATTGTACTTTGTAATTATGGACGATTAGTAATGTGTGTATATGTGTTTGTATATATATACATATAGATACATACACATATACATATACATATACACATGTATACTTAGGATAGTATTATACACTTTTCGCAAATCTAAAGTCGCACTGATGGAATCATTGTGTTGCACGAGCGAAGAGCGAAATTTTTTAAGGGACTAATAGACGGTTAAATTTATTTTCATGCTAGGCGCCTTCTATTGCGGACACAGAGTAGGTACATTACGATAACTTTTTCAGTTATCTGTTATTCTTGAGTTTGTAGATCCCTTCGGTTTTAATTCTCTCGATTGATTTGTTTGCATTTCATGTTTCTCTCGCGGTACAGCGCTTACTGGTAAGATAAAATCTCCATATGCGTCATCAGCGCGATTTAGATGTTCTTTTATGATAGAGAATATTCATATTTCTCGATCGATCAGTAAACCCTGTATCGCCGCAACTATTCGTTGCAGTTTATGTATGCTTCGTTATGTATGCGCGTTATTTACATTTCGTTGATTAATTACTGTAAGCAAAATGTTGCGTTTCCAAACTCGCATATTTCTTTATGGCGAAAAAATATTATTTTTTATTAAAATCGGCTGTAGATTGTAGATAGATTTTTGTAATGTACAAATGTTCAAAATTAGGTCCAGCAAACTAAAGTGACATCCGTCCTATCCGAACCGCAACGTGCCTTATTGTCGACCATCAGCGCTGGTCATGAGGTGATCCACATCGCCGAGATGGAACTATCTACGAAGGCTCAGCTGCCCGAACTAGGAACAGATCCAGCATCCTTGAAATGGATTGAGCAGACAATCGATACCCACAAGCAAAATGTAGGCTCGCAGATCGCGGCGATGAATGCCGCAACCGCACAGGTGGTTACGTTGACTTCGGGACCAGCAGATGATGTCGATCATACCGCGGTGGGAGCCGCGATTACTACAATTGCTACAAATCTACCGGAGATGACGAAGGGCGTACGAATGATAGCTGCTCTCATGGAGGATGACTCGTCTGGCGAGCGATTATTGGACGCCGCTAGAAAACTTTGTTCAGCGTTCTCGGACTTGTTGAAGGCCACAGAGCCAGAGACCAAAGAGGTGAGTTCATTGTGACAATAAAAGGAAAACTGCATAAAACAATATAACGTAAAGTTAGAATCCATGTTTAATCTGTATGATTATAAAGTTAAATATTAAAATTTCAAATTCCTCCTTTTTTCCTGCAGCCTTTCTACATAACAACAATCTACGAACAATATGTAAGCACTAACATGCCAAGGCTTTGTAGCGCAGATAATATATATTTGTTTTCTTTACAGATTAATTTTTTTTCGAACCCTCGATTATTAAAAGATGCGTCTAAGATTGTAATAACTTTAAAGAGAATTTTTAAGAGAATCTGTCAAATTATTATTTCCAATATTTCTTTAATTTTTTCCTTTTTATTTCTGCTTATATATATGTATATAAACATTATATAAATTAATTTTTATTTGCATTTTAGCCACGACAGAATCTCTTAAATGCAGCGTCACGAGTGGGCGAGGCGTCACATCAAGTATTGACAACTATTGGCGAAGAGGATGACTCGAATCGTGAGCTGCAGGACATGTTACTTGCGCTTGCCAAGGCCGTCGCTAATACAACCGCTGCTTTAGTGCTGAAGGCAAAGAACATAGCAGCTACATGCGAAGACTCAGTTACACAAAACAGGGTAATATCAGCGGCGACACAATGCGCATTGGCTACATCGCAGCTCGTAGCCTGCGCCAAAGTGGTGGCGCCGACTTTACACTCTCCCGCCTGTCAGACACAACTGATGAATGCTGTGCGTGAAGTGACTAAAGCTGTAGAGCGTCTGGTTCAAGTCTGCAACGAGACATGCGGCGACGAGAATCTGCTGAAGGAATTGAGTATCGCTGCCAGCGAAGTCAGCCGCACTTTGAACGATCTTCTCAATCATATCAAAACTGCGACTAGGGGAGAACGCGCTAAGGAGTCCATTCAGGAAGGCGCGGTGGAAACCATTTTAGTTGCGACAGACAAACTGTTCGCCAGTACCGGTGATGCTGGTGAGATGGTGCGACAAGCACGAGTAGTTGGTCAAGCTACTGCGCAGTTGATTCAGAGTATTAAAGGTGAAGCGGAGAGACAAACGGATTCAGAGCAACAGCAACGGCTTCTGGCAGCAGCAAAACTGCTCGCTGACGCCACAGCCAAGATGGTGGAAGCGGCACGGCAGTGCGCCAGTAGCCCGCATGATGCAAGAATGCAGGATCAACTTCGCCAGGCAGCTGAGGAATTACGAGCTGCGACTACCGCAGCAGCGACTCCAGCATTACGCAGAAAACTCATTACACGCTTGGAGGCGTGCGCTAAACAAGCCGCGTCTACAGCCACGCAATGCATCGCGGCATCTTCCGGTGTCGGACATCACAACACGAATCCGACTAGTCAGGAAGAACTTAACATGGAGTGCCATACGATAGCTCAACATATCCCTTATTTGGTATCAGGACTGAAAGGCACACAAGCACAACCAGATAATCCTACGGCGCAACTAAACTTGATAAACGCTTCTGAGCAATTTCTACAACCGGGTACTGCTGTGGTAAAGGCAGCTAGGGCCGTTTTACCAACTGTTACAGATCAGGCGTCTGCTATGCAACTAAACAATACTTCGCAGCAGTTGGGATCTTCATTAGCGGATCTAAGATCAGCGGTGACGCGCGCTAGAGAAACCTGCGGTGGATTAGAGCTTGACGCTGCGGAAGAATTGATAAATAGTTTGAAAGACGAGCTGGGCGAATTCTATCGCGCCGTCGAGGCTGCCTCATTGAGGCCACTACCGGAAGAGACAACGGAATCTACTGCTTTGCGACTTGGCGCCACATCAAAAAATGTTGGATTTGCTATGGCACAGTTACTGTCCGCTGCCAAACAAGGTAATGAGAACTACACCGGAAGCGCTGCTAGAGAAACTGCGTCGGCTTTGAAAGACCTTACTTATGCCGTGCGCGGTGTAGCCGCTACATCTAATCAGCCGGAGACGCAGAAGAAAGTATTGATGACCGCCGATGATGTGATTCTGCGATCATTGTCCTTGGTTAAGGAAGCGCGACGTGTACTGAAAAATCCTGACGATCCTGAGAATGAGGCCAACTTAGCCGCAGTCGCCAAAGACGTCTCTAATTCGTTGAATAAATGTGTATCCTGTTTGCCCGGCCAAAGAGACGTAGACGAAGCGATACACAACATTGATGATATGGCACAAGTGCTCAATATGAACGAGTTTCCACAAACGAGCAAGAGTTATGGGTAAATAGCTTTTTACGTTACATATTTTTTCCGTTTTTAGAATGTTTTTAATTATTTCACTTATCCTTATCACTTGCCTAGAATAATTACCATATAATAGATACATTCTATTTCAGTTTCGTTGTACACTTTGCCATTTTTACTTTGCAGACAATTACAAAGCGACCTCAATAATGCAGCTGCCAATTTGAATGACGCATCCTCGAACATAGTGTCATCCGTGCGTTCACCCGTGCAGCTCGCAAACTCGTCGAAGCAATTTACTAATGCTTTCGGCGATTTATTGGGCGTTGGCATGGAGATGGCGGGTCAAACAATGATCGAAACCCGTAGCCAAGTGGTGGTGTCGCTGAAAAATGTCACTATGACATCCGGCAAGCTCCTTGTAACTGCCAAATCAGTCGCAGCCGATCCCACTGCGCCAAACGCGAAGAATCAGCTTTCAGCAGCGGCACGCGCGGTCACCGACTCTATCAACTATTTAGTAGACGTGTGTACTTCGGCGGCACCCGGACAGAACGAATGCGACAACGCTATCAGGAATATTCAGTCTATGCGGTCTCTACTGGACAATCCGAGCGAGCCTATTTCTGATGCATCGTACTTTGAATGTTTGGAAACTGTCATGGAGAAGAGCAAGAGCCTCGGTGATGGTATGACTGGCATTGCAAATTATGCGAAAAAATCGGAGCACGAGAATTTCTCTGTAGCGGTTCGCGGAGTTTCCTCTTCAATCTGCGGCTTGATCGAAGCCGCGGCTCAAGCTGCTTACCTTGCAGGAGTAAGCGATTCTACATCAGTAGCAGGTAAACCGGGTTTAGTGGATCAAGCGCAATTCCTAAGAGCAGCGCAGGCCATACACAGCGGCTGCCAAAGTCTTGGCAATCCGACCACTACACAAGAGCAAGTGCTTTCAGCCGCTACCATAATTGCTAAGCACACTAGTGCTCTTTGTAATGCCTGTAGACTCGCTTCCAGCAAGACCAGCAATCCGGTAGCTAAACGGCACTTTGTTCAATCCGCCAAGGACGTCGCCAATTCAACGGCGTGTCTTGTTAAAGAGATTAAGGCGCTCGATAAAAATTATTCTGATGTCAATCGCGAGAAATGTGCGGAAGCCACGAAACCGTTACTCGAAGCAGTCGACAATCTCTGCACATTTGCGAGTTCTCCCGAGTTTGCGAGCCAACCGGCTAAGATATCTATCGCGGCTAGAGTTGCTCAAGAACCGATCACTAGCGCTGGTAAATCCATTATTGATGGTTCGTGCGCTATGGTACAGGCTGCCAAGAGTCTCGCAGTTAGCCCGAAAGATCCGCCGACTTGGCAGTTATTGGCTAATCACAGCAAGAGCGTCAGCGACTCGATAAAATCGTTAGTGGCATCAATCCGCGACAAGGCACCCGGTCAGAAAGAGTGCGATGCGGCGATAGAAAAGCTGTCAGCACGCATACGTGAACTTGATGCTGCTTCGCTAAGTGCAGTTTCGCAGGCACTGATTCCGCGCCGTGAGAACACCGTACAGGGATTCACCGATCAAATGGAGAGCAGCGCGAACGAACTGCGCGAGAAGCTGGAACCCTTGCGCACTGCAGCCAAGTACGAGGCGGAAAACGTCGGTCATGCCGTCAATCAGATCGCTCTTTATTCGGAGCCGCTCGTCTCTGGTGCAATCGGCGCCGCGTCCAACATGGTGCATTCGAAGCAGCAAATGGTGCTACTGGATCAGACGAAAACTGTGGCCGAGTCAGCATTGCAATTGATCTACGTTACGAAGGAGTCCGCTGGTAATCCAAAGGCCATCGCACTGCATTCCGAGGTGGATGAAACTGTCGAATCTACTAAAGACGCGCTTCAAGAATTACAAAATACTCTCGAAACTATATCTACATCCGCGGGCATCGTTACCGGCCTGATCGATACGATTTCTCGCGCGATGGTTAGACTAGAGGATCATCGAATGTCTACTATCGACACCGTGGATTCTTATGTGGATTATCAAACAAGAATGGTCGAAGCTGCTAAAGAGATTGCTCGTTTGGCGCAAGAAATGGTAAATATCTAATTATCGTAAATATCTAATTATAAAATATATAATATACAATGCAATCTTGAATTGTACACTCTTCTTTTATTTACAGTCGACCAAATCGAGCACCGATGTAGCCAGATTAGGTCCCTTAGCAGTCGACATATCGCACAAATACACTCAGCTTGCTCGCGATACTTCTGGAGCGTCCGCGGCCGCATCCAATGCTGATGTGTCCGCTAAACTTCGTACCGGTGTCCAAGAACTTGGCCGGGCGTGCGCAGACATCGTCCGCACTGCTGGCACCTGTCAGATGTCACCCGGTGATGCTTATGCTCAGCGGGAGATTGCGGAACACAGCAAAATCGTAACCGAAAAAGTATCGCAGGTATTGGCTGCTTTACAGGCGGGTTCACGCGGCACTCAGGCATGTATCAATGCTGCCAGCACTGTTTCTGGCATTATTGGCGATTTGGACACCACCATCATGTTCGCCACTGCTGGCACTTTACATGCTGAGAACGAGAACGACACATTTGCCGATCATCGCGAAAATATACTACAGACCGCCAAGGCACTAGTAGAAGATACAAAGACGTTAGTCGCTGGAGCAGCATCCTCTCAAGAACAATTAGCAGTTGCAGCGCAGAATGCGGTATCAACCATCGTTCAGCTCGCCGAAGTTGTCAAATACGGAGCGGCTAGTCTGGGCAGTCAGAATCCGGAGGCCCAAGTAATGTTGATTAATGCCGTGAAAGATGTCGCTTCCGCACTTGGTGATCTTATACATGCTACTAAAGCTGCCAGTGGCAAGCCCATCAACGATCCTAGTATGGCGCATCTTAAAGATTCCGCTAAGGTAATTCGCTTTCACGCAAAATCTTTTCCATTTTGCTTCTGTGATCAATCGTTAATCATTGTTTTAACAACGAGAATGGAATTTATCGCACATTGTCGCTTGAGATTAACCATCTGCCTTCACTGGAAGAAGCTGTTTATAATAAAATGAGGAGATAAGTCTCTACGATAATTTTCAAAAGAATAATGCTTAAAATTAATTCATATTGTGATATATTAATTTGACGATGAAGTATTCTTTGAAAACTAATAAAATATGATATTCTAATGAAATTCGTATAATGAGAATTTCTCTAATTGATTAATTTAACGAAATCTAATAATATATTCAGCGTAATAGAATATATATCCTCGATTTAATTTTCACAGAAATCTTGTGAGATGAAATTATGGATCCTTTATATATATCAAAATGAATGTGAAGACTAATAATAAATTTGCATAATTTCGATTAATTTACCGAGTTTTAATAATGTTTTAATAATTGTTTTTAAACATAACCATAGCGAATGCATATCCTTCTTAGACATTTTTTTGGGGTGGACTTTAATCGACTCATTTTGACGAACATTTGTCTTCGTATTTGCCTCTCTAACCGATTTCGTTTTCATTCTACTAAAATCTCCTTCATGTAAAACAATAGCATTCATCATCCTCATTCTCGATCGTACGAAATTGTAGATACATAGGGCAAGAGTACCTCCAGACCAAAATATATATATATATGACTGCTATTAAAGTCCACCTTGAATCGCTCTCCCCACGCTCAGCTTCGTATTTCTATCTTTCTATATGTATAACATATGGCGGATGTGTTTTATCTGGCGGAAAGTGGCATTTTTGTTAGAAAGAATATGCTGTTTGTTTAATGATTCTCCGCCTGTTTTGTATACGCTTCTTCTCACCCCCTTTCGAGGGATCCGAGCGATATATAATGAAAGCAGTAGCAGTAGCGTAATTTATCTGTATCTTGAATGTTTCGACGATGCATATGGTGGACTTTAATAATACGAGTCTCATATTGACAATTTTGGTCTGGCCGATCCCGGATAGGTTTTAGAGAGACAGCTGCAGCAGCAGTTTGTGCATCTGAGCGACATCGGCGGCTCGGAATCGGAATGGTTCGTGTCCGATCAAGAGGAGGAACTAATTCGTCTACTCTCCACTTCCGAGAGTTCTCAGCCGACACAACGGACGTCTGACTTAGTGTTACTTATGTAGTCATGTTTTTCGTCCCTCGTCATTTTATTTTTATCGTAGTCTTGTATAAGTTATATAGCATGTAGCTAAAGTATATATATATATATATACAAAATTTATGTGTGAAATTTTTTACGTAGAAAATATGATATAATTGTTAAAAATTATATAAGGCATCAGTGAGAGATGTCTAGTAATCGGTAATTATCAATGAGATTTATTTGTTAAAATAGTTAACATTTCTAGCATTCGTTGATATGAAAACAGCTATTATAATTTAATACTTGAAAATAAATCCCAAAATATTCAGGGTCACATAAAATCATATCAAAATTAATATATTTTATGTAAATATTATGATAATCAAAATATTTTTTGCGCTTTTTTTTTAAATGGTACATTAAAATAATTTTAAGTCAAACGATTTTCTTCGTTAACGATCTACATCTTTTCGCCGAAGACTTTATTTCACTTTAATTTATCATTTTCAATTTAATTTATCATTTTATCATACGAATCGTCTTTAGGTACGTATATTCTATTCACAGCGATGCATTTTGACTATTAACAGTTCTTCTAGTTGACGCTTCTGCATAATTTTTTGCTTATTGTTTCACCGTCAGATCATTAGATAGGCACATGTAACTACGACACGCGCAATAGGCACTAATTTTACTTATGTGTTAACACGTTGCGATAGTAATATTTGCATTTTCTTGTATTTGTTCATTATTTTAAGATCATCACTAAAAACTTAATACTACTAATTCTATTCTGTTTCTCTAGATATCAATGTTACAAGTGTAGAAACGATTTATATATAATTAACATACTTATACTATGTTCTAATCTTCTTCAGGTAATGGTGACCAACGTGACGTCGTTGCTGAAGACAGTTAAAGCCGTGGAGGATGAGCACACGCGTGGTACCAGGGCACTGGAATCTACGATCGAGGCTATAGCACAGGAGATTCGAGCACTCAGCAGCTCAGAGATTCAGAAGAGCAACGTGACCCCAGAGGATCTTGTACGCTGTACGAAGAGCATCACTCTATCGACGGCGAAAGCGGTCTCCGCTGGAAACAGCTGCAAGCAGGATGACATAATTGCTGCCGCCAACATGGGAAGAAAGTCTATCAGTGATATGTTGACGATCTGCAAGAGTGCAGCCTACAATTGTGCCGAAACCGCCGAGTTGCGCGATCGTACTCTTCAAGCGGGTCATGATGTCGCCATTAATTATCGGGAATTACTTCAAGCTATTCTGCAAATATCATCTAGATCGGGCGATGCCAAACATACTTTACCAGCAATTTCTCGCAAGATTGCGCAGAGTGTGACGGAGCTGGTGGCAGTGGCGGAACTATTGAAAGGCAATGACTGGGTCGATCCTGACGACCCTACGGTGATTGCAGAGAACGAATTGCTTGGTGCGGCCGCCAGTATTGACGCAGCCGCCAAGAAATTGGCTAGTCTGAGACCGAGGAGAAGCATTCAGGTAAATTTTCAATTATTACATAATGATTATTCGTAATGTCATAATGCAAGGTACGAATAAACATCGTTCCGGTTTCCGCGAGATATGTTTGATTTTCTTGGTCGTTGTGAATGATCGACCGAGAATCGAACATATTATTACGGCGATCGGGGAAGTCAACTTTCGCAACGGGTAAGTTAATTAAAAATTAACAAAAAATTCCACAGTATTGTTAATTATTCGAGTTAATAAAAATTATTTTTCAAAAATATTAAAATATTCTCAGAAAGATTATTAAATTCATTTCATTTTTTAATGCGTGCATTCTCTTATTTTTTATAGGAAACTAACGAAGACATGAATTTTGATGAGATGATTCTGGAAGCCGCCAAATCGATTGCCGCTGCGACTTCAGCCTTAATAAAAGCTGCTAGTGCCGCTCAACGGGAGCTTATCGCGACTGGCAAAGTGTCACGTACGCCGTTGACTAGTTCCGACGATGGTCAGTGGTCCGAAGGTCTCATTTCGGCTGCTCGAATGGTGGCAGCTGCTACTCATAGTCTCGTGGAATCCGCGAACGCTCTCGTTCAAGGCGTAAGTTCCGAAGAGAAGTTGATCTCCAGCGCTAAGCAGGTTGCCAGCAGCACGGCGCAACTGTTGGTCGCTTGCAAGGTCAAAGCTGACCCTGACAGCGAGAGCACGAAGCGCCTACAGGCGGCTGGAAACGCCGTGAAACGTGCTACCGATAATCTCGTTCGCGCTGCGCAACAGGCTATTCAGCAGGAGGAGGACAGATCGTTGGTCCTGAACCGCCGTATGGTGGGCGGTATCGCGCAAGAGATCGACGCACGCTCGGAGGTGTTACGAATTGAGCGCGAGCTGGAGGAAGCCCGAGGCAGACTTACCGCTATTCGTCTAGCCAAATACAAAAACCGGTCGGATCTGACCGATGGTGATGACATAGCGGCAGAGCAGAGCGGCTATCAAAGCTATACCACCCGATATGAGACAAGGGCATATGAACCACAAACTACATCCTCGCCTATTCAAACGATGAATCACACTTTAGACCAGCTTCAATCTACCACGCAACACATCAGTCATCAATTCGGTGATCGGCAGAATCTGATCAGCCCAGAGAAGGTACATTCGACACAAAGCACGCTCGAGAGGAAGATGAAGGACAGTCAATATCATCGATCCATCATGGATAATCAGTACGGATCCTTGGACAGAAAATATACTATCGACAGTCATCAAGAGAGGAGTCCGTACGTCGTCACTGAAAGGAAGATTATAACAGATAATTCTCCCGGTCAATATAGCTCGATCGAACGGAGGATCAATCAGGAAAGTTACATCGCCGAAAAGAGACACGCAGACGGGATCGCTTCGTATGTGCCGCCACCGCCGCCTCAACACATCTCGTACTCGCCGAAACCTCCTTCGATCATCCCCAAAATTATTCAAGAGCAAACTCCTAGTGATCCAAAATCTTTGCAGGATCAGCAGAAATATCCGACCGATCGGTTTTCTAGCATTAGCCCGATGAGTACGTTCCGTTCCGAGAAGCAAGTGGACACTCAGCGATTCGGTAGCAGCAGTGTTCCGCAGCATCAAACCTTCAAGAATATTGAAAGCAAGGTCATCCCTGGCGGGAGAATCGAAACTATCACAACGAAGACGTACACATCTACGCCTGGCAAGAGCAGCAGCTCCAACTATGAGGCTGCAGAAGAGGTCAAAGAGTATAAAACATCTGGCAACGATCTATCAACGTTCAAAAGTTTCGACAACGATAGCGTCGAAGAACGCACGATGAAGCAGTCGATGCACAAAGTCACGGAGAAGAAAACCGTCACTATGACGATGTCGAGTCGACAAGAATCTAATACGAAGACCTTCCGTTATGAGGATAAGCAGTGAAATCGAAAATAATAAAACGAAGTCGGCTCGCGTGGTAATCGTCTAGAAATAATTTTAAGAAAAGTGACCCGTCTAATTCATATGGCTTAAAAGAATCCACTATAGAAACGTGATAAGATATAGCGCAAATTTAACAAAATAACAAAATAGTCTGTCAATTAAAATCAGTAGTATATTCAGCTTTTCTACCGATATCAGAATGAGAAAAATTCGACAGTGATATTTGATGTATTTCACAGGAATAATGTTTAATCTTGCTGATATTGTACGTACATACAATTTATCGTTTCGATGCAAAAACGAAGAGAAACGACAAATTATTTATACGTAGAAATGAATATAGGAAGTGCCCTTAGACAAATATAACAGTCGTGCTTTCGATCTGTAGCCTTACGAACTACGATAGCTGTATACAAACAATGATTTTACGATGACGAATATTGAGATTGCACGTAATATTACATATTTCGGAAATATACGAGAATAATTAACTGTTCGCCTCTGTATTCGCGCAGTAAGATTTTTTTTCGCTTACCATACTTCTCGAAGATATTTAAACATATGATAATCACGCTTGGTTAAAGTAGAATTTAATTTTATGTTTACTCATTTACGGGTTAAGAAAACCACGAATTAACAAGAGAAGCAACATATCATTTAATTTTATTAATTTTTTCGATGCCGCGCGGCGCCAATATCGGCCCGGCGAAGCACTGCTACTATTAACACTTTTCGCTTTCTCGATTAACTCCTTTTCTCCCCTTTCCATTCTGGCGTCTCTATTTATTCCGAATATCTACTGCTGTCGCAACACTCTTTTTTTCTATCTATTTCAATCCGACTCTTATTACAGTTTTTTCTAATGTGCGATCTACGTGCCTGTAGGCGGTGGCTCGTTTTCGATGAATTTATTAACATAATAAAGCTCATATTCGCACGAGTCTAATTAGACTTCTGTGAGTGATCGATTAGTGCAATTGTTAGTCTCCTTTTTTGCGAATAAACAAATGTTATTATTATATAAATATTCGTAGTATATACGAAAGTCGGGAAATCTCCACGATGTTTAAAGCTAAAGGTTTCCAACAAGAAAAGTGCCTAATAATAAGTTCAATGAGCTGCCGCTTCCTTTTTTAACGTAGCGATCCTATAGGAGGTTTCTAATATTACCAAAAAATCGAATGCTTTATTAATATGTTTATAATGGGATATAGATATACCGAGAGCAAATGGCTGACATCAAAGCTCTTCTTCCAAAGCGATACGCGTGTTCGTTTTCTTTTTTTTTCTATCATTGTGTACCTTTTAAGAACATCAATCGAGTTTGTTTTTAAATTCGCACAAACCGATATTTCAATAATAGCACTTGACATTCTGTTAATTAGTCTTGTCAGTTCTGCGTCTGCATTGTCATTGTATTATAAAGCGAACCATGGAAGAATCATCAATCTTTTTATTGGATAATTGTCGGATTTAGGCGAAAATTGTGAGATTAGAGACTCGCAAAAAAATCGAATATTAATAACGCGTGTATCGCGATTGGTTTGTGCGGATTTTTGTATCTGAAGGAATGTGCCATGATATATTATGAATGTATTGGAAGATAATGTGAATTATATAAGGTGAATCAAAATTCGCGGATGCGGAATGCACGGCATAATTGTTTGTATCAAAACAAACAACTTTTTTTCTGGAAAAATTGTTGAACATTACTTTTTACTTGAGAGCACTTTAAATTAACGAATAAGCGCTTTAGATTACGCTTGAATTAGGGTACGCACGGCATATGTGGCATTTGAGCGTGTATTTGATGCTATTTTACTATTTTGCTAAAAGTTTTACAAATTTAGAAATCTAAATATCATGCATAATTCTTGTAAAACTTTTAGCGAAATAATAAAATAGCGTACATGCTCAAATACTACATATGTCGTATGCATGCCGCTCATGATTCAAGCGTATTCTAAAGCGTTTATTCGTTAACTTAGTTGCTCCTATTTAAGGATGCTTTGTATGTACAATCTCAGCAAAAAGTAGCTGAGAATCAATATTGACGAATATATCCACTTTTGATGTATTTTTAGTACGAAAAATTGCGTGGAATATTACAATTTGATCTTAGCTATAGTGCAGAGATGTATTTTTTAATATTTATTGCGTTTTTATTGAAATATTCCGAATTTTGTTAATCGAAATGATTAACTTTTGGCAGAGAATTTCCCCTTGTGTCAGATATATAACTAATTTTATTAGATTATATTTAATATCTTTTTAACCAGTTAATATTATTTGACCAAATATTTTCTCTGTATCTAAACTTTTGCGAATTTTAAACAAATTCTGAATATTATTTCCATGTGTTTTTCTCATTTGAATCGACATGGTTATACATTTCAATAAGAACACATGTTAATTCGGTGCAAATTAAAATCGTTATAAGTTATGAACGCTTTAGTAAATCGATTTAAAAATTGTATTGAAGATTCTAAACATATGTAAAGACATTCTGTACAATTTTTATTAAATTCTCAATATTTTGAAAATAAGTGCAAAACATTCTTAAAAAGTAATGTTCACGCTAAAGGAAAAAGGTGTCTATTTACGAACAATCATGCTGTACATTCCGCATCCGCGAATTTTGATTCACCTTGTATAATGATGTATACATAGATTATATATTATATATATGTTATATGCGAAATGTTCACACATATACAAGATAATGATTTTTGCGATTAAAATAATGTTTTTCGTATATTTTACGTTTTAACAGTTTATAATTGACTATGTAGAGAATATTTTTATACATAGTATATATAGAGGCTGAATCTGCGCACGAAATATCTGGTTCTAATACTGTTCAATCCTATCGGCGTTTTCTAGTGTCTTCAAAGTGTCTATCAGCAAAGTGCAGATATTCTTACATAAAATTAATAACGAAACTCTCGGAAAGACCCGTCTTTTTTAAAAAAAAATAGGTTTTTGCACGTTTCTAAAAATTATCGTTTTCTCATTTTAATTTCCGTTCGCCTCTGTTTCTTGTATTACTGCTAATCGTTGTAATTGTATTACTGCTAATCGTTCAGTAAATGATGTACTCGATTTAATCAATTATTGTTGAACAGGATGTGTTTGATATAATTATCATCGAACAGGCTCAAAGTAAAATCAGTCAAAAAATATATTTAAAAACGCTAACATTTTCTTTACTGTGATTCGTGATTGGAAAGGAAGAGGGCCCTTGAGGCCTATATTCCGCCCCCTTGAAATTTTGATCCAAATAATTGAAATCTATTTCCTGACAAAGAAAAAGTATATTTTTAATGATTCTAGGTGAAACGAGAGTGTTTTGGGTAAATTAACCCTTAGATTAGTAGGGGTTTGTTTAAAAAAAGATCAAAAATATGTTCTGGAAAATATTTTCAAATTGTCAAGTAATTCGCTTGAAACTCGTTACTCGGAGGTTTTCGGGGTCGCTGATTACGACCCCTCTGTTGTCAGATTTCAAAAATTCAATTTTGAAAACGAGTAAAATCTGTTTTTGGTCAAAAAAGGATGATATAGAGTGGAACGGAAGTGTTTCCAGCAATATTTTCTATAGAATGTGAGTTAGACTCGAATGCGGTGGGGAAGTGGTTTTTCTTGTAAAAAATAATTTGTACCGACCCCGAAAACCTCCGAGTAACTAGTTTCAAGCGAATTACTTGACAATTTGAAAATATTTTCCAGAACATATTTTTGACCTTTTTTTAAACAAACCCCTACTAATCTAAGGGTTAATTTGCCTAAAACACCCTCGTTTCACCTAAAATCATTAAAAATATACTTTTTCTTTATCAGGAAATAGATTTCAATTATTTGGAATCAAAATTTCAAGGGGGCGGAATATAGGCCTTAGGGGCCTTCTTCCTTTATAAATTTAGTAGCTTTAGGATTATATCGTCGCAAAAATTCTACATCCTTTGTGTAAAAGTTATCACAACAAATTTTATTAAATCGGATACTTTTAAATATACATATTTACGTATGCGTTAATTATTTTAAACAAATTTTTGTAAATTTCTTGAATTATATATAAATATTACGCATTTTTTACGGAATGTTACACGACATTATGTTGACATTTTTAAATCGCTCTTTTATCCATTGTCAATCTTGATTACATGTTACGAAAGATATTATCATTATTATGGTTTGTATTATTAATCTTTTTACGCCATTATATTATTGAATCTAAATGTTTATACTCACATATATATATATATATATACATATATACATACAGACGTAATCAATAAAGAATTTCTAACATTTGTTGTTTGTTATTTTTTTTAAATTTTTCAAGGATATCTTTTGATCTGCATATTAATTATTTAGAAAAACAGTTTATTAATAAATTGATCGAAATGTTTACGACAACAAGTTAATTATTGGATTAATTTACGATGTTTTTATTAGATAAAAAAACATAAAAAGATGAATTTATGCATATTGCTTCACAATTATTTGAATATTTATTGGAGTTTGTTGAATTCTTTTTATTCGATAGAAAGATATATAAAGAAATAAATATATACATAATTCTGATACAAGAAGATGTGCGATTGATCTCTAAGAATAAAGATTAATGCGGGATTAAACATGTATATAATAAAAATGAGAAATTTTGATATTTAAAATTACAATATAATAAAAAGAAATAATTTGCATAAATTCGTAGATTAATACTGTCGAATTTCATATAATAAAATGCTTTGTATTATAATTAGTTTTATAAATATTTATAAAATAATATTCTTTCAGAAGAGCATTGTTTTTTTTTACTTATATATTTGCCACATAACTTTAAAGTGAAAAACAACGCAATAAATTGCAATTTCATTTTCTGAATGTGCTATTAAAATAAGAGTATAAAATAAGGAAAATTCTACAATATTGTACATTATTTAATTCCAGCGAATTCATGAATGAGGCTGAAATAAATTATGTTTTTCGAAAATAAAATAGTAGTTTAGTTGTCTTTAATTTTGTTGTAAATAATTTATAATCTGTTTTCGATTTAAATAATGTTAGATGGGATTGCATATGTTAATTTCATTGAAAACTTTTTAATTAATTTAACATATGTATAATCTTAATCCATATACAATATCGTATTGGTATTATTTATAATTGATTAGAGAAGTTATTTTTGTTTAATGTGTTTTTCAAAAGATAAAAGTATTCAAACAAATTTGAAACAATTTATGTTTTTTTTATCCTTCTAAATAAAGGCTAAAATAATAAATAATTTGCTTCAATGTGTTTTTATTGCAATGTATTTTTATTGTTCTATATACATAATTAAAATCAAAACTTTTTCGACATGAAAATTGAGACTCTAAATAACAAAAATGGTAAAAAATGTGTTATGTTAATTAATTAAGTTGCCTTGTTAATTGATTAATTAAAATTAAATGTTTAAATTCAGGATATGAAAAGTCGTAATTTTTCAAATATCGATTGTCAAATGAAAAATACTTTCAATTTATATCAAAAATTTTTATTACATGAAATAGTTATAAATATTGGTTGTTTACATTTAAAAAATATTTGCAAATATAAATGTAAAAAGAAAACTATATAATACTATACATAACTACATAATACTATACATTAAAAGGAGCATATATGATAATATCAGATGAGCGTCGCATATAGGTTTTTTACAAAGCGTGGAATAAAAATATGTTTTTCTCATTCTAGTTAAAAAGAAAATATTATTTTATTTTTTCTAACTTATTTTCTATTTTTTCTTTATCTTGTTTGGCTTTTACTTTCATCAATATTTGTGTGATACTCAATTTAATAGCTTTATGAATATCATGTTGCTTGAATTTTTCACGCAGATACGGTACGATCAGAGATATCGCAAGATCTTTCAAAAATATTCTCTGATTTCGCATTTCATGTTCGGGATTGAAATTATATAAAATACAGCTATTGACCGCAGCTTGATCTAGCATTCCTAAAAAAAATCGCAGGGACCATCGATTTGTTTTTCTCGCGCAAGTATAAAAGGTACAAAGTTGTTTAAAAATATCAGTACTGTCTTTAGTCTTATTATAAAAATCAATGATTTCTGGTTTATCCGATTCTTTATTCTTAGTTGCACCGTTTTTATGATAAGAAGATAAAAATAAGCTAACTTTTTTTGGAGTATGTTTTTCTGAACAGTATGATAATAAAACGTTCGTGTCGTCATAGGCACATCGAACCGCGCCTGCTGATGTCCAATGGTCGAAAGATTTTGGAATGTGTGTTTTGCGTTTCTCTAGAATACCAACCATAGTCAATTGGTAATCTCTTAACGTTTCACTAAAGATTTCAACAGAATTAATATAAGAATTGTTGCATGTCACATTTCTGGTCGTATGAGAAATTGATTCGCATAAAGTTCGTACGCAATAATTTGGAAAAGTTTCTCTGTTTCTACTTATAAAAAGCATTTCCTCACTTCTTCCTGGATATGGAATCGCGTTATACATATAAAACGTTTTTGCATCATTCAAAGAAGCGATTTTTATGCCGCAGCGTTCAGGATTATTTTTCATATAAACTTTAGCTCCAAATTTACCTTCGAATTCTAAAAATTGGTCGTCAAGCGTTAAAAATTCTGATGGTGTATAATTCTCTCTACAATTTTTTATAAATATATTCCAAATATCGCGAATGGGCTCTAGTAAGTCTCTTCTTCCTTTAACACGGGTAAATTTATCAGCAAAACGCAAGCGAGCCGCAATAAATTCAAAACGCTGACGAGACATAGTTATTCTGTAAAGCGCAGATTCGAAGTCTGCCGACCATAATTCTTCGATCGTAATATCAATTTTCTTTTCCATACCGTTAAAATACAATAAGCCGATAAACGCTTTCAACTCCGCCATGTTCAAATTATCGATAAATGTTGCATTCGCGCAATTTTCTGTTTTTCTATATCTTTCTATTTCTTGATTAGTATATCTCAACACGATTTCGAGCAACTCGTCAGAAAAAAGTAACGACCATACCTCTAGCGGCAATTTCGCATGAATTGCTTGATTTTTCGCACCTGGTGATATGAAGGAGGCGGAATGCAGCATTATGTCCCATTGACGTTCTCGCGTTTCCGGTGGAGCAAGATACCATTTATGTTTGTATATATATTCAGGATATATATTCGCTTGGTTCTCCACATCATTTGTCTCATTGTCAGCATCCACTAGTACCCCGTAGTGTGATTTGATATCTTGGTACAGATTGTATTTATGATAATTGGAGACGTCTTCGTTGTCAGAATCATCGACAAAATCTTCATCGCTTTCGCTAGTTTCTCCTCCAAAGTAATAGTCTTGGGCTTCTAAGAATTGAGATACCTCTTCTGCGGAGCGTTGCGTCATACTTTCAGCTCTATCTACAAATTTAATTCACAGAGAAAAATATCTTATTTTTTTACATAAATTAAACAAAATATGTTTAAAAATATTGCACAAAAATAAATTTTTAAAAATGAAAAATAAAGATTTACTTACCTTTATGAAAAGTATACATAAAATAGACGGAGAAGTTTTTTCCTTGTCCTTGAAAGATCTTTCTGGCTTGTCGTTTAGAGAGAAACTAACGTAGGTAACCAGCCCCTTAGCTTTTATTTCTTCGATACAACAATTTTTTTAGAGGTGGGGAAACGGTCTTATTTAGTACCGTTAAATTTTGATTATTCAAAACCGTTAAAAATGAGAAGGATGAAAAATGACACTTGTATATGATATACGGTTAATATCGTACATAATAGCGATACATCTAGCACTAAATAATGATATGTGATAAAAAAAAAACAAATATTCATATTTATGCCTGATCAGACTGATGTTTTCAATAAAGTGCCTGTAAGTAATAAAAAACTTGCCTAAGCGATATCAAGAAGCAAAATATGGATCTTGAGCTGCACGTTGTAAATGCATATTCTATCGAAGCATTATTCCTTTCATTATTGCATTGTTATATGTTAAGTGCAATCATTATAATATACGAGACAAAACGTCGACAACGAAACAAAAATTTTATCTCATGTAAAAAGACGTCTTTACTTTCAAATCAACTTTCAAAACAACAATCAATATATAAAATATATAAATATATAAATATAAATATAAAAATATAAAATATATAAATATAAATATAAATAATTATACAAATATAAATAATTTCACTTTCAAAACAACAATCGATTAGATCTCTTTAATCTTTGCTCACACGATGCGACATGTTATGAATATTTTCTTAGCGTTTATTATTTGATTAAATAAATCAGACTTTTGAAAAGAAATCAGGATAATATATTTTTAGACATCATAGATTATTCAATCATAAATTTATGTAATAGAAACCGGTTTATAAACTTGCACTCGAGTTTCTGGGTATTTCCTGTGACGTATGAACATGCAATATGCAAGCAGAGCGATTCCATGTGACTCATCTATTCTACTTGATTAATCATATACGTCACAATACGTACAACAACTTCGTCTAACGGATGATACCCTTTGTAGCTGATTTTTCCTGTTTAGGATTAATTCATTTACGTCTTTATAATGCCGATTACATTAATGGAAAATTTTGCTTATTATTGATGTACGTACATATTCCGTTAACACATGTTATTTACAATGTACTTTTGTCTTTCCTTGAATCATCGAAGTTATAAAATGGATCGATACTTTTATGTTTTGGCAATACTTACACAGTCACTATAAATAATTATTTATTTAGATTTTTCTATTCTTACTTCTTATTACTGCTATTTTAATATATCATATTTATTACGAAACAATCAATTAGATTTTTTTAAATCTTTGTTTAGATAAATATGATATGTTATAAACATTTTTAACATTTCTATTTGATTGAATAATTATATATATAAATTTAAATATATACACAATTTTTTCTAAATCTTATAATTTTATATTTTTTTCAAAATATAATTTTTGATATTTTGCTACTTGAAAAGTTATCAGAAGAATAATTTCAGTTGATTTAACTCGATTTCATTTATTAATATTCAAACATTTAAGTGGCTCAGATGTCAAGCAGTACAAGTCCAAACTCAATTTCGGGTTAATAGATTTGAAGTACAGTATTTGATGCAATGTGAGCTATCATCAACTATTATAACTACACTGAAATCATCTTTTTAAAATTAATTAAACCTGCGTAATTAAGTCATTTATTATTTATATGTATATTTATGGTAAAAACAAACGCAAAAATCTTTATTGCGTATTTTATTTTTCGAATTTATGTACCACTTGATGTTTAACCCACTCAATTAATAACAATAATTAAAAATAATAATAATTATAAAAACAATAATTATCAAGAGAAAGTATTATCATGACAGGTGTCGATGGCAAAACGATAATATATAATCAAGAATTCATGTAGAATTTTTTCCAAAAGAAAAAAAAGGAAATATTAAATGTTAATAGATGTTAATAGATGAATTACTACGTCACAGAGAATATAAATTTCCTTCTTCGATTCGTTCATCGATGAATGAAGAACTTCCTGTAACGAATAAGAGATATGTCACAAAATAGATTATATGCGGAAACACTTCAAGTGGAGTGGAGTTCCGAAGGAGTGACGAATCAATTCTTCTATCTTCGTTTAATTGTGATGTAGAACGAAGACCAACTTCTTGAACGTAGAATGTAGAACTTGCTGCGAAGAGGGAGAAGAAAGAGTATTTACGATTTAATCTGACTTCAAAGCCGTAGTAATTTTCATCATATGAAGCAAACAGTATAGATCGAAGCGTTATCACTAATTAATGCGAATAAAGTTACACAAATATTCATTATAAGATGCATCAAACTCTTTAAATGAATAGGAAAGAACAAAAATTATTCTTATGTACTTCTTCCTTTTTTTTGTTCCGCTGAGTTTGATTTTTGCATATCAATGTGTTACTTTAAGCATGATCAATATACGTATGCATTTGTATGATACAAAATCCAATTATTTAATATTATTATGACATCATATTTGGTAAGATTGAAGCACAAGTTCGATCATAATTAATATAAACATGAAAGAAAAAGTTAAATATAAGTTAATAATAATTTGATGAATTAATATATAAATATATATATATATATATATATATATATATATATATATATACAGGGTGTCCCACAACTACCGCTCTATATTTTAAAGGTAGATTCTCTGACCAATTTAAAAACGATTTTTCAGCGAAAATGCCGAAGAAGATCATTATTTTTTGCATATTCCTAATTTTTGTCATGATGTATCTTTCTAACTAAGCCTTAAATTAAAATTCTATTAAAGTAAACTCTACCTAAAATTAACTAAAGAATGTGACTTTATTAATATTTTATTCCCATAAGGCTTAGTTTGCGAAAAACCCTTTATTTTCAATCATTTATAACTCGAAAACTATTAGTGCCTCGACATTTTCGCTGAGGAAAAATCGTTTTGAAATTGGCCAGAGAATCTAATATATATATATATATATATATATATATATATATATATATATACAGGGTGTCCCGCAACTATCGCTCCATATTTTAAAGGTAGATTCTCTGGCCAATTTAAAAACGATTTTTCCTCAGCGAAAATGTCGAGGCACTAATAGTTTTCGAATTATATAAATGATTGAAAATAAAGGGTTTTTCGCAAATTAAGCCTCATGGAAATAAAATATTAATAAAGTCACATTCTTTAGTTAATTTTAGATAGAGTTTACTTTAATAAAATTCTAATTTAAGGCTTAGTTAGAAAGATACATCATGACAAAAATTGGGAATATGCAAAAAATAATGATCTTCTTCGACATTTTCGCTGAGGAAAAATCGTTTTTAAATTGGCCAAAGAATCTATCTTTAAAATATGGAGCGGTAGTTGCGGACACCCTGTATATACTACATATATATATATATATATATATATATATATATATATTGAAAAGGAAAAAAAATTACGTAGTATGAAAAATACGGTTTATGCAACATATATTCAATATTAATAACATGCATCTAACAATTTGTTCAATGAAAAAATCATTGAGATATTTAATATGTTTAAAACTACATAATCAATGACATTTTTTAGATTAAATATGGAACATAAATTTTATAAAAAAAAACGTTTATATAAAATAAGCATTTAAATTAATAACATGTAGTAATGAAAGGTACGAACTGAAAACTTTAAAAATTTCAATGTTAAATTACCAGAATACATAGGAATATAAGTTAAAAATATAAGTTAAAAGTTTCAGATATGAAAATTATGACATTGAAAAAAAATAAATATTAATATTAAAAATATTAATATTATATAAATATTAATATTATGTAAAATTATTGGAAACTCGAAACGTTAAAACTGAAATGTTTTAATGTAATAGTACGTATTATTACGAGACAATTTTCGGCGTGGGAAACATATTATATGGAAAAGAAAAAAGGAAAGAAAATATATTTTAACTTTATATTAAATTTAAAAGAAATTTTTAATTATTTCTTTAATCATGTGAAGGTTTGAAAATGGATTAAGGAATATATGTGCTTATAAGCCCCATTCATTGTTATTACGTCAGAAACGCATCTGAATCAGACTTTATGATAGCGTACTAATAGTCACGATGAGAGATTGTCTTCGCCCTATATATAAGGCCGTGAAGTCTGCAATTTTATGAAGTACAAGTTCACGACTGAAGAGACTAACACGGCAAGGGTCCATTCGAATCAATCCATTCCAAAAGTGTGAAGTATACACGTTTTATTGCATAATTGCAAATTATTGTATAAGCAACAGCATTGGGTTTTCAAGCTCACACATAAACGTTTGAAGTTAACAATAGTTTCTTATCAGGTAAGCGGAAAATTACTTTATTCCATATAAAGTGAAAGATTTCTTTATTCCACGCATATATAAATTTATTTTAACATGATTACTTTGAGATTAATTTAAATTGATTAAGAGTTTAAATGTAAATTAATTAAAAATTAAATGTGAAAGATTTTTTTGACACTTATTAAAATTAATCGAATGTGAAGGATGGACAATTATTATCAATCGTTAGCAATCATAAAATTTTCACTGTTTCTTCATAGTTCTTTTTAAACTGACTATTTAATTTACGCATTTGACTTTTTCAAACATTTAACTTTTATTATTAGAATACATAAACATCAATTGCACCGATTTTTTTATCAACTTGGACTATTAAATTTTTTATTTAAATTTTTTTCTGATATTTTAAGAATGAGCTTTACTAGATATATTAGCATCTTTCTTTTTTGACAAATGTGTCTTGTGTGCTTAAATTAGGTTTTCTTAAATTAAATGTCTTACTTAATTTAGTATTTTCATAGTATTTTCTTTAAAGAAATTATTAAGATAAATTATACAGTTATGCAATTCAAAATTAAACTTATAATACTTATTCTAGTTAGTTATTGTGAAAATTGGCGTTGCACTCTAATGCTGTGCTTTAACAAAAAGTAATTGTTTAAATAAATCGATTGCACAATCTAATTAGTCGGTTTTAAGAAAATAAAATAAATTTCTCATGATTGTATGTATGTTTTAACATTTTTTTTATACGAATATCTATTCCCTTTCATATACATATGATATATCCATATCCATATATGCCTGTCAATGTTCTCTCGATTTATGAAAGAGATTCATCTAACTTCTTGATATTTCAAAAGTGATTTTCTTCTTATAATTTATTGCTTTCATCGATTTATTAACTTCTTTTATAAATAAATAAAGAAATAAACGAAAAAATAATCAAAAGTTACAGTTGAGTTAATTAATAAAACTATAGTAATATATATTATAGTAATATATATTAATAGTAATATATATTATAATAAAGTGTAAAGTAGTAATATACATATAATAAAGTATGAAGCTTGATAAAAATGTTCAATTTATATTCGATTAAAATATAGCTATTATTAGTATTTTCGAGAATAAATAATTTTTTAGCGTTATCTTTCTTGAAATAAAGCAGCTTTTAAAAGTAACTTAAGAGAATTTTATTTTATTTTATATTTGTTTTAATTATGTATTTTCTATTTACTCAAAAACAGATTCAACACTTGGAGTTTTGTACAAATCCTTATAAGATAATTTGGATCGTCATACAACAATGCAATCGACAGAAGTAAAACAATCTTTCGATGAAAATTTATTGAATGACTATACAAAAAACGACATTGCTCTGAACGAAGAGATAGAGAAGAATAGCGAATTCATGAGCAATTTTAAATCTAATAATGATTCCGACAAATCGGTTCCTGTTTCACCAAACTGCCTCACCGATCAGCATGAGAAATTCATAACAATGTGCAAACAGGAACTCGGCAGCGATTTACCAGTGGATTTCAATCAATGGTCTCCCAAAGAGCAATATGACCATCTCATAAGCAATACTAGCAAATATTTCCCGAATATACCTGAATCTCTGAGATTCGTCTTGCCGGCGACTTTCGAGGATGGAGATTGTGATCGACCAGCGAACAAAATACCCGACTGGTTAGATATGAGCAAATTTTATCGCGGACAACAATTCGCCTTGCGTTACTTCTGCACAATCTCTATAAGCAATTTAATGAGTCTACTCCAGATATTCAGTTTTGCTGATGGATTGAAACCGCTAATCCTCAGTCAAAAATCCAACACGCCGTATCGTGCTTTCAAGCGCTACTTATCATCAATCAGACGTTTCAGGAACTGGTACACGAGTGATCCTTGGTGCGAAGGAACGCAAGCTTATCGCGACATTCAGACGGTACGAAAGTTGCATCGCGCCATGAGACAGAAGTTATGTAACATGAGCGATAATGAAATCGATCTAGCTACCAAAATGTCGTATACGAAATGCCCGATGTTTCAAACGATCGCGAAAGACTTCGCGGATGCGTGTCCGATCGCGAAGAGCCGACAATGCCCGTATACGATGTCAAGGATGAAGGGTCTGAATCAGGGCGACATGTCAGGCACGCAATTTGCCTGTATGGGTTTGATAGTACTTTATCCCGAACAATTTGGAATATATGATGCCAGCGACGAAGATCTGGAAGCTTTCTGTCATCTCTGGCGCGGTTTGGGTTACCTGCTGGGCATTCAAGATCAGTACAACTTCTGTCGTGGCAGTTTGCAGGAAATACGTAAACGTACCGAGGATTTTATCGAGCATTGGGTGAAGCCAAACTTGCGCACAGTAACGGCAGAATGGGAACACATGTCCATAAGTCTCTACGAAGGCAACGGTGTAATTTCTTATTTTAACAGTTACAAAGTCTTTCTGCTCTATCTTTGCGACATATTCAAGCTCAATATGCCTCGTCTGCACAACTCTCTCAGTTTCTGCGAAAGAATGGCGTATGTACTGTTGAAGTTTCTGTTACTTTATTTCATGAAATTGCCAGGTGTATTTCCTGTCATGAACGCGATGTTTCACAAGAAACTGAATCAAGCGGCAAATTTCAGATTTAAGGAACATGTCAAAATTAAAGAGAAATCATCCAGAATTATTCCGGAATTTGTCATGAATATTTAAATCCAATTACAATCTAGTTTGTAACTTGTTAACTTTTAACACCTTTTAATCATAGGTAATCAAAATCACAAGGATTTCGTTCTTTAAAGAGATATCTCTTTGCCGTTAAACGTGAAATTATATTCATTATTTATTATTTATTACAGTACATAGTATTATTTATTATAGTACTATTTATTACAGTACTAATATCAACGACTGATATTAGTTTATATTTCAAATATTTTTTTCTGATATTTTTGATTGGTATCTAGATGGAATACTTAAAATACTTTTAAATTTAAGTAAAGAAAATATTATTATATATTTAACTTAAAATCTGTATGAATTACTGAATTGATTTATTTAATTATTTATTTAATTATTTAATTTATTTAATTATTTAATTTATTTAATTATTTAATTTATTTAATTATTAATTATTAATTAATTATTTAATTTATTTACACACTTGACTTCAAATATTTTTTTCTGATATTTTTGATTAGTATCTAGATGGAATACTTAGAATACTTTTAAATTTAAGTAAAGAAAATATTATTATATATTTAACTTAAAATCTGTATGAATTACTGAATTGATTTAATTTATTTAATTATTTAATTTATTTAATTATTAATTATTATTAATTAATTATTTAATTTATTTACACACTTAACTTTAATGTAAGTTATTTGGAAAACTATATTTAGCAATACGTTACTTATTTTCTATTTATTTTGAAAATTGGAATTTATAATTTTTTAATTTTCTAATTTTTTCGGAAGATTCGTATTTTATTTATTATAATTATTTATTGATATAAATGTATTATTTTATTATTATTTAATATTTATTAATTATATATAAATTATTGTATAAATAAATGATATTTATAAATAAATGATATTTATAAAGAGTTATTACGAATGATATTTATATTTATATTATAATTGTATTAATGATTAAGTAGAATTGAAATAAAATAAGCTGTGTGATTATTTTTGATAATATTAAAAAATTTTAAATAAAAAAAATATATAAAAAAAAAATTATACAATATTAAAAGCAAGAATTATATAATATTATGATAAAATTGAAAATTATTAAAATTCAGAATTAATCTGTCAAGCATCAATTCTTAATATAAGTATTAATTCAAGTTCGAGAATTTTAAGTCTGATAAATTCTGATAATTTTATAAAACTGTAGATTTAAATACTGTAGATTTAGATATAAATAGATTTTAATATATTCTCGTCTTTATCCTTAACATCTATATATTTATCCTCTTATTCCTCGATTATTTTTAAAATAAAAGAATATGCACAAAGCATATTAATAATAATAATAATAATAAAATATTATTTGAAAAGTAAGTTAATAGAGTCAAATATAAAAAAATAGACATTCAGTAAACTCTAATCATTTAATGATTGGTATTGTCCGCAGATCGATCACGATTTCTTACAGTATTTACATACTCATAGCCATCATTTTAATTCGTATTCAGTGGTACTTCTAAAAGAGATACTTATAAGAATAACATATTAACGAAAAATATACCTCTATAATTTATTTGTTAGTCAATTGTTTAAATCAGATATATATAATTAATATTTAAAATTACATTTAAATTATAAAGTATCCTATTAAGAATCGGATGCACTGTTAATTTTTTCACATAACAAGTATAATTTATATATTATTATTGTCTAACAATTATAATTAATCAATCAATTTTTTCCTTCTAATTCATTTTTGATAACTAATTATCATTAGATTATTACGGTAATTATTCACGAATAATTATAAAAAAATGAACTAGAAGGATAAAGAATAAAAATTGATTGATACAATATGATGATTAGATGTTATAATTATTAAATACAACATACGATAATAACAATTACATTATCATCGTATGTTTTAATCTAAAAATTATTTGTATTAAATCTGAAATTTATATATCTGATATTTAGATTCTATCTAAAAAATATAAAAATATGATACATTGCAAAAACAATCTTCTGGATTATCAGATTCTCTTCATCTTTTTACACGTATTAACAGAAGTATGATAATGTTTAAAAGATGAAGGAAATAATCGTTTAAAGATATAGTGGATAATATTAACAAAGTAACGTGAGAGATGATATTACATGAATTTGCGTCGTATGCTTCGTCTCGAAAATAAAGATATATGTTAATCATCCGGAGTAAAAAATAATTTCTAACACTCAACTTGTCGTTATTTTATATCATTGTATAATTCGTTATGTAACGAAATAAAACTCACTGCAATAAATTTATTGGCATCTTTATATATAAGCTGATTGTATTATGCTCATACAAATATTGAATAAACATTGACTCTTACTACTGATCTTCCAATTATACGATATACATATATAGGATATTCAGATTTAATCTTCCTAGTTTTTTAATTTATTCCAAACGCTAACAGATATGTGTCGATCCTAATTATTTCGCCTAGTGATTTCTCAGAGTAAAGTTTTTCTAAAAATAAAAATTAGAATCAATGAAATCACCTTTTGAAGTTTAAATTGAAGTTTAAATTATCTAGCAATAATAATATTATATATATATATATATATATATATATATATCATATTATTATTGCTAGATATTGCTGTATATACTATATGTGTGTGTGTGTGTGTATGTATGTGTTTAAACAAGAAACTATCATCTTTAACAGATATTACGATAGCTACTTCTATTGTTCAATTGAAACCAAGTCAGTCTACATCTTAAATGTTTTCGAATATAAGTATGATTCTGATTTACATGTGTATACAATTGACGTCAATATATTATGTCCTAAAACTATTAGATGTTCTTTTAATAGCATGCTTTCATCATCTTAGAGACAATTTTTCTTTAGCAATAATGTTAAAAAGATCATCATTTTTCGTAAGTTTTTTCCATCATTTCCATTATTATATTTCTAATTAAATTTCAAATTAAACTTTTATTAAAGTAAGTTTCATAAAAAAATTAATTGAAGAATATAATTTTATACATTTACTTTTTAATTCTAGAAAGCTTATAAAAGTTCTTCTTCGTATCAATTGTTTATAATTGAAGAATTATTAAAATTTCAATATTTTCGCTAAAAAATCTCAAATTAATCAGAAAATCTGTCAATTAAGGACGTTCGGGCATTAAGCTTATTATTAGATAAAAATTCAAATCTTTAATATTTAGCAAGAATAATAACATTATGATCGCTATTACAAAAATTCGTGGTATGTTATCGGTCATTAAAAAAAGTTATTACGATGAAAAATCTTTTTTTTAACATAGGCTGTTATGAAAAATCATAACTTTTTATGTTTCAAATTTATGAAAAAAATATTATTAGAATAGATACGATAAGAAATAGTGAAATATTCTCTGAATCATATACATAATATCATAAAAATATTATTATCATAAAAAAAGATGTTATCATACGTTTTGAATTATTTATTAACAATTATAATTAGTAAAATTAAAATTATGATAGCATATTTTCAGCCATGATAAAAGCTGGCAACAGCGCATGACAAAAAAAATTTGACGTTTGAATACATACGTATATATATACGGAAAGACAGAGAAAGAAAAGATTTTAAGAATGTTATAGATTATTTTGTAGTTGTCAAAATGTATATCCTACTTAAATAATTTTATAAAACTAAATAATTTATGAAAATTTAATTAAGTTTTTAATTTTAATAAAAAATTAATTTAACTAAATTAAAACTGATTACAATATGTAGAAATAATGTTACGTTCAGTGACAAATAATATTAAAGCCTCAAAGTGTATCATGTTTAATTATAAGTTGTTGTGTTTAATTATATAAATTGTGTATAATATTTAGAATTAAAAATTGCGGTGTTGCCAAATTTATTTTAAAATAAAATTGGAGTCAAAATAATGTCAAATTAATTATTTTAGTTTTTTGCGATAATAAATCAATAAATAATTTTAATAAGTCAAAAAAAGTTAATAAATTATTTTAGAATTATTGAAATATTTTTAAACAATTAACAAATTGTAAATAAAATTTGTAAATGATAATCTTCATTTGACTCACGATTACCGCATGAACGTCCTTAAAAAGACATTTAGCGATATTTTTTAACATTATTCTACACAGGCAGTATACATTTAAATACATGAAAATAATAATTAAAATTGTTTCTTGATTCGGAATACATATTATGTATAATATAATCACTAGGTAAATACCTCCTTTTAATTATTCTAAATCAATTATTTATTTTATTATAATGTATTTTATTATAATGTATATACATACATATATAAATATGTATGTATATACATTATAATAAAATAAACATGTATTTATGTATTACTTCAAAAACATTTAAATAAATTCACTAAGAATTCATAAAAATGATTAACTTTAGCATTATTTCCTCGTTACTCATAATGTAAACTATAGATCTCTAATCTTTTTGATTGGGCAACTTTACTTCAACAAAGAGACGATATATATGTTCTAATGCTTTTATTATCTGAAGTGTAATTAATAATAAATAATCAATGAATGTGAGTAAAATTACAAATAATGGACATCTATTGATATATGACGTTTGATATATGACGTCCTCGAACAATCTTGGAGGAAAACTATTCTTATTTCCTCCATTTTTTTCTTCGAATTTTATTTCTGTATACCAGATCATAAAAGATCAATTTACGCATTATTAATCCATATATATCCAATAGAAAATAATTTAAAATAGACACAATTCGTTATATATTTAATTTTAACGAAAATAAAAGAAATCAGTTCTGAATAATTGTAACGGTTTCTTTTTTTGAGAAATTGTCAAACGTATGACTTAAATCTGAAAAAAATCGATTCCTGATTTTGTGATATCTCACTATTTTAAAAAGTTACTTAAAGAAAAAATGATGCATTTTGTCAATATTATTTATTTACGCAATGTTTTTAATCAATAATGCATTTATAATTAAAAATTTTAATTGTGCTGAAAAAGTATGTTAATAATTGACATCATGATTACAATTTAGTTAAAAAAATGGTGTGTGTATATATATATATATATGGTGTGTGTATATATTATATACAAGTTCTATATATATATACATATATAGAACTTGTATATAATACATACATAGAAATTCGCACAGAAATATTCCAAGAGAAAGAGAAAATGTAAACATAATAAATAAATGATTATTCATTGTAATCAAACTTCCTTCTAAGAAAATCTTCAGAGAAAGATCTTTCAAGTTCCTTAAACAGAGAATACGTCATTAAGATTATATTCTTCGAAAACTAACAAACTTGTTGAGAAATTACGAAAGCATTTGATTATTCTTGTTTGTCTTTTGTTCGTGACGTATATCGAAGATGAGCTTCCAATTCCTGATTAAAAAACTGGCTGCAAAAAAATAATCTATTTATGTGATAATTTGCTGATATTGGTTGTCAATATGCTGCATTTATATTATTATTTAGAAAACCAACAATTTCAAGGAATGATAAATAAGCACAGGTAAATTTGCGAAAAACAAATTTCTAATATTATAATAATTAATATTATTATATATTATATTAATATTATTATTAATAATATAACAATTATAAAATATTGATTATTAATTATTTGAAATGCATTAGCGTCTCCAAATAATCTTTCTAGAGATAATAATATCTTCTTGTTAATTTCTTTTTTTCCATTTTTGCGTATCGATTTGACGATATTATTGATACGCAATGTAATATAGTTTTTGAATATCATTTTACGATTCAGTTTTCGACTATTTAGTATCATTTACATGGCTTGAATTTAAAGTAGACGCAAAAAGAATAATCATTAATTACGATTATATATATATATATATATATATATATATCATTATAAGAAAAACAAAAGCGAAAAAAAATAATTATTGACAATAATTTACAACAGTAACAAACTATTATAAATATATAAAATAAAAATAAAAAAAATTACATTTACAGAAATCACTATATAATTCAATTACTTGATGTCGTGAGCGTTTAAGTCTCTTTTGATATTTTGGATTAAATGTATATACTTATATATATATATATATATATATATATATATATTTTTCTTCGCCTTAGATTGTTAGATTAAAAAGTCTCTTTAACATCTTTTACTCATAAGTATTGATAATCTCATATAAATTGATTCCTCTGTCACACAAAATTTCCAACTGCTATATTAATTTCCAAAATACTAAAAATATTGAATTTATTTAATAAAAAAAATTTAACAAAAGCCGAATAATTCTTTTGATTTAACATGTGTTTACTTCTTATGAATTAAATGTTGCACTGTCAGATCTGATATGAATTTAATCCACTTATTTATTCATTATTAAAAGTAAGTGGATCGAATATTATTTATTATTTTATCTTTTAATTATTATTATATATTTTAATTATTTATATATTATTTATATATTATTTAATATTATTCATATATTACTTTACATGGAAGAGTCTATTACTGAAAAGTCAAAATAATCTGTTTAATTTCTCCTTCTCAATTTGTCTTGCATAGTGGATTCTACTATAATAACTATCATCAGCATAGCTCTTGTTATAAATGCGCCGATCAGCTATACAAATACGAATATGCAATCGCTTCGCGTGAACGCATGTGTCACATAAGTCGCGCACGTGATTGTACGTACTACTGCGCGTAGTAATCTGTCCCACTCTTTCTATGCCAACACAATTATACATTCATAAATCGCGAGCAAGATTTTACAATAATTTTATGTAATGTATTTTGTGCATAGTAATAATTTCACGAAAAATCGAATCACGTAACAATACGCGATAAAGCTGAATCTCATAATTATTTAATTTTTCTTCTGCTTTGTTTCGCAAATGAGATTATCAAAATTTTAAAACTGCGAAGAAAAGAGAAAGCTATTTAAATATTATTGTAGCGTTAAAGTCTTTTCGATTATAAAACCAAAATTGATTAATCCAGAATTTTATTAATTTTCGAGCAAATTAATGATGTAAAATTAATTTTTGAAAAAAAATTTTAGTTAATTATAATAAAAAATTATAATAAATAAAAATAATTATATAATATTCTCTATTGTCTTTTTAAAACTAAATTTGAATTTAAAATAAAACTCAATTATTTGAAAATGTCAGTTGCATTTTCTTAAGCAAACATGCGATTATATTATGATATATATTATGATTTATATGCTTGATAAATTCGCACGTATCTGCTTTTAATAGGCACTCAATTACATAGTGCTTGTGCGCTCGATTCGAATATATCTGCTTTAAAGTATGTAGTTACACAATATTAATGCGTTCGATTAATTCGGACATATCAATTTTAAATAGATACGTGTAGGTAGGTCGATGCTCATGCATTTGTTGCATTTCAACAGGCACATAATTCTATTTCATATTTCTTATTATTATTTATTATTTAGTATGATGAATGAGCGATCTAAAAAGAAATAATTCTTATTTTGTTAAATAAACTGCTAAATAAGATAGAAGGAAAAATAAATAATAATAAAATTTTCAACTTTATTTAATGTATACATTTGAAAATTAAATGATATTTCAGTCATTAAATTCATTACCTTATAAGTTAATAGTTATTTAATTAATAGTTATTTAATGTATACATTTGAAAATTAAATGATATTTCAGTCATTAAATTCATTACCTTATAAGTTAATAGTTTCCTCTATTGTATAATTATTATGTAATGCATTCTTTTAAATTAATCGTACAAAAAATTTAAAGGGCGAATTTGTCAATGTACGTATACTAAGTTAAATCTAATCTTTAATATTAAATCCAAAAATTAATTTTAATTTTTCTTCAATAAAATCTATAAGAACTTACACTTTAATTCAATTAAAATCTTAATAAAAAATGAAATAAAAAGGATATAAAATCCTTATATAATTATTAAAAATACAATTGAAATTTTAATAAATCTACAAAAAGAATATCTTTCTCTTATTTCACTTATATTGCTTTTGTAAAATATATTTATTACATTATATTATTATATCTCATTATATTATTATATATATTATATTATATATAATATAAAAATATATGGAATATATAGATTTGTTTTATTTTAAATCCCAAAATCTCGATTCTACAATTTTTACAATACAGCTTTGCACTTCAAATAACTGTGTTTGACATCCAAACAACTAAATAAAAAAATAAAAAATGATATTGAAAGGAAAAAAACACGCACACATGAATAAATATAATGGTGAAAATGATAACATACAAATACTTTTATATAATAAATTATTAATATTAAATTATTTATATTTTTATTTTTACTTATATTTTTATTTATATTTTTTTTATTTATATTTATATTTCTTTGTATTAATAATTATCTTCCTTATGTATGTAACTATGTATATATGTATATATATCCATCCTATTATTAAGTATATCTAATGCATGTTTTTCATTATTCTTTCAGTAAGAAAGCCAAGCCAAATAATGTTTGTTTGATGAACAAGTACAGCTATTAAATCTGTATAATATTATTTTAATTAGTTTCAACTTTAATTTTATTTTCTCTTTCTTATATAAATATAATGTATATAAATATAATGATTTACATAAATATAATGTAATTACCTGTAAATGCTGACATTTTTGTGTTTATGTTAATGTAGAAACAACATTATGAATACTATATTTACAAATATAACATTTGCATAATAAAAAAAGCATCAAAATTACAATGGTGGAAAAAAGCTAATATTGTAGGTCAGCGTAAGTATCAACCAATTATTCCACTGCTCTGTTTTATTAGATTTGCAATTTTCTTTTATAATATAAATAAGATAAAGATTTTGGCATGTTCCAAATAAATTTATACATCTTATATATATGTATATATGTTATATATGTATCATAATATACACATATTAAAAGGTAATAATATCGCAGTTGTAATAAGATATCTGAATCCTGGTAATATAGTGATTTTTTAATCCCACTGAAAATAATTTAATTTGATTTATTTTTGAGAATGGCACGCAATACTTAAGAGTAAATTATTGTAATGCCATATATTACCTGCGTAAAATTCCATGCACATTATCGTATTGTCTGCGATACATGAAAAACTTCATTGATGAAATAATATGATTGAATACGATTGAGATATAGGAAAATATATAATATAGTACTTGTAATGAATAAAGTTAATGCATAATATGTGGAGTATATAAATATTTTGTATTTAAATTTCACGTAATTGTGATGAGATACGACATTCATGATTACTTTAAAAATGTGTCCACAAATTAACATTTAACTTCAATAGCTGCATACTTCCTCAAATTAATAGTATTACGTTAAATGCATCATCATTACAGCAGCTTGTTTTAATTCAATCTAATCTAACCAATTATATTATATGTTCCTCGTTAAAAACTGTGTAAAACTGTATCACTGCTACGTCGCACATTTAGTACCAGTATTAATATACTATGTAATAAAACGTATTGCACTAATAATTAAATATTATTTTTAAAAGCATGGTAAAATTGACGCAGCACATGCTCATGTTTACATTTGACATCTAGAGACATTAGAGAGGTTAGATTAGGTTAGTCGAAAAAATTATCGTTTGACAGTTGGCATTCCTACAAGATAGACTGCGCAAGCACTGCGCGCGCCTATACGAAGTAAACTTCAAATCGCTTTTAGCCTAAGCATTTTCACGCGATTGATTTTACTTGAATTGCATCGCGTCGCATCGAATAATGATGCGGCGTCAATTTGCCCGAACGTAATTCGGGACATCGCGATGCTGTATAAGCGTCAAATGAGCACAAATTGTCACGCAAATATGATAAATCGAATCGACTCACCGTTCACCGGCTGTTCCAAAGGCCGCTCCATTCGCTCGCCTCGGGACGTCCCATTCCGATCTTGATGCACGCAAACTCACCCGATATCATCAACGCGAACGCACGACACTTTATTCGACACTCCCGATACTCGCTCGCATCCGATAATCATCGTCAAGGGCGCGAATAACGCGACGCGATTTCGCTCCATCTTCGCGATGACGCCATCACTAAATATCGCTGAATACTGTCAAAAATAGCTGTCGCACACTTTCATTGACATAATATGAAAGACGTACGATCATCCTTGGACACTCTCAACGCTCGTTCACTCGCGATATTCGTTTATTTACGGTTAAAAAACGCGAAAAATGTGGAGCTACGATGAACTGCGTATAATTCCGATTCATGTATGACGTAGGCAACGCGAAACTAACATGGCGGCCGAACCGGTGCGCATTCGTTTCTGCGCATGGCCACCCTAGCGAAAATGAATATTCGGAGCGTAAGCCGAATGTAAGGAAGTGTAATAGAAGCGTAAACGAAGCTCCTAAGAAGCGTAAATTGAAACGTTGAAGCGTAAACGAAGCGTTAAACGCTTTGTTTCAATTTACGTTTCTTAGGAGCTTCGTTTACGCTTCTATTACACTTCCTTACATTCGGCTTACGCTCCGAATATTTATTTTCGCTAGGGCATTACTACGCTCAACTATGCTTTCCTCGCACGATTTTGATTTCTGAATTTATTGTCTACGAAATCTTTATTGAATCGCAATTATTAATTAAACAATTAAAATTGAAACAGGGGATACAAAAAGGGATAAGAGAATTAATTATGTTATAATCTTTCGATCATTGATGCTTGTTATAATATTTCTTTAACAATATTATAATTAAATATATTTCGAACAATACTTTAAATTTTCTCGAATCTTGTTAATTAAACAATATATTATTACAATTTAATCTAGAATCAATTAAATAATAGGAATCCAAAATATTAAATAATCATTTCGATCATTGCGATCTTTACGGACAATAATTATTATTTTAATACTTATCCAACCAGCAGAGAATGTTTTTTAAATATATTTTTAATATTTATTATTTATTAATTGTACATTTGTACAATTTATTGCAAATATAATATTTATTTAATGTTTATTTAATATTTATTTTTTATGAAACGTTCGTTTAAAATAGCAATTTAGAGAAAATAATAATGTTATGTTTATTTAATGTTTATTTAATATATATTTTTACATTTATTATACATTAACATTATTTTTTGTTTTCAATAATGATTTAAAAAAATATTTATGTGATGCTTATTTAATTTCTATTTTATATTAATTATGCCAATGCAAATATAATATAATTTATTAAAATATTTATTTAACAGTTATTAAACATTAATTTAATATTTATTTATATTTGGCATAATTAATATATAATAGAAATTAAATAAACATTACATAAATATTTTTTAAAATCATTATTATATACAAACAACAATAATAATAAATATTAAAAATATATTTAAAAAACATTCTCTGTTGGTTGGGGAAGCAATAGTGAGAAACGCTTCGTATATTATAATTTTTTAACTAAACATGATTACGATTGGTATCGAAACATAATTTGCTATAAATAGTAAATAAAATATTAATTAATTTTTGATAAATCACATACAATTGTATCGCAAAGATGAACCTTTACCGAATCGTAATCATTCATTATTAATAAAAATTAAGGCAGGGAATATAACGGTTAAAATGTTTTTAACGGTATAAATGTTTTTTATTCAGCAGGCATTTTGTGTTTTGTAAATAAAAATATATAAATATGGCAATGAATATGGAAAAATATTTTTTTCATCTTTGAACATTACATTAGAAGATTATAGGATCTTTCGCAATTGAATAATTTATTTACTATCAATTTATATACATAAGTGTCTTGTTATACTCTAGTGCTACCGACATTTCGTGCACATAGCACGGAACAAAACCAGAAATTGTGCACATATTATATATTACCCTCTGAGAACATTCATGGACATTTGCTATGTAGTTCATGTTCACGTTTTCAATGTCCATAGAGGGGGTATCGCTTCACCTAAAAGCGGCCATGACACTTCTCACAATCAGTCTTCTCTCTGGTGTGATTGTGGTTGTATTTGATGTAATTTGGTGTGATCCCTCAGCTTTCATTTCTTTTATTCTTTGTAATTTTAGAGTTTTTTTTATTAAAAGACAGTTTTATTTAATTTATATAAGATATAAGTTATTTAAAAGTATAGGTTGATTCTCATATAATTATATGTATATAAAACAAATTCCAAGAAAAATTACAATTGTATTGTGAAGTGAAAAATTATAAACCATGGCTGCAGCAGATGTTGAGGATGACATTTATACGGGATATAATGATTACTCGTCGGTGTACAAGGATCTTGAGCAAGATGAATTATTTCAAGAGGTTATCAAAACAAGTTATGGAAAGAGATCAATAGTAAGTATGATGAGTCATTAAATTTTCATTGCCAAAAAGAATTCTAATGTCGGTTTCTTGTTGTAATATATGTATAATATTTATTTATTAGTAAATTTTAAAGTATTGTTAATAATACTTCTTGTATTTTACTAATTTCTTGTTTGATATTTGTTGACAGTTCACTCCAAAGACACCGGGTACAGCAATGCGCTTCGGAACAGCAAGCAGAGTAAGAGAGCATATAGTTTATAGCATTTAGTTTAACAATATTGTACCATTATATACCATTATTTAATAGTAATCTTTGTTATTAATTATTTAAAATTTTTTTAAGGAAATATTCAAAAATAATTTTTTAAGTTATTAGAAGAAATAAGTTTTTATATTATGAAAGAAACAAGTAAATGGCAAAGTTGTATCTTTTAAATTATTTTAGATTAACTTTATTTTAATAGCATTTTAATTTAATTACATAAGAACTATCTAATGTGTTAAAAATTGAGAAATTATAAAAAATGACAGGATAACATCTGCATTTTCATAGAGAAAAAAATTAATTGATTAAAGAGTCTGGTATTGGTGGGAAAACAATATTTTCTAGCTTTTGTCATACTTTTATGATTTATTACTTTTATTATAATATATTATTAAAATTTTTATAACAAGTTCCAAGTTTAATAATCTACCTAGTGCTTTTACTTTTCTAGTTTCAGAGAAGTGATACTGCTACATCCATGCAGCCTATGACTGGTGGACTTAGACCTATGACAGCAGTAAGAAGTGCTGGTTATACTAGTCGACAGACTTTTGATCCTCTCAATATGGGAAGCAGCGCCAAAGGTCCTGCACCTCCATTGGAAACTAACAAAGAAGACACGTAAGATTTAATATCTCTATGTATATTTATCTATATACTTTAATATATTTTTATTATATACACACATATACTAAAGAGCATGATATTAAAATATTTTGTACAATTTTTTTTTTAAATTTAAGACCGGAAGAAAAAATAAAAGCAGCAGAAAGAAAAATAATGGGATTGATAGAAAGCTCTGCAGAAGCAGCTTCTGAAAATAATATGCGGATCGCCTTAGAACGTGCGCGTGAAGCCTCTTCAAGAGAGAGAGCTCTTATACGATTGCAAGAACAAGCTGGTCTCAGTGATAATCATAATATAGACTTGACATTTGCTGTAAGTTTATTGAATCATTAAAATTTTTAACATTTGATTCTACATATATATTTATAAATTTTTTAAATTCCTTTTTCAATAGGTGCTGTTTAATTTGGCGGTTCAATACACAAACAATGAGATGTACACAGAGGCTATAGCAACTTATCAGGCGATAACAAGAAACAGAATGTTTAGCAATAGTGCCAGACTTAAAGTCAATATGGGAAATATTTATGTGAAAATGGGCCAATTATCCCAAGCTATTAAAATGTATAGAATGGCCTTTGATCAAGCACCGACAGTCCACAAGGATTTAAGGTTTTTAAAGAATTTATATTAAATCATTGATATTTATATTTTATAACTGCCAAGGAATATAATTGCCTCATGTCATTATCATTAATATTATAAACTTGGCAAATATTTCGCAGAATAAAGATTATGCATAACATGGGAATGTTATTTGTGCAAATGGGTCGGTTAGAAGAAGCGGCTAGTAGCTTTGAATGGGTGATGAGAGAAAGAGCTGAGTTTAAAGCGGGCTTACATGCTGTTTTGTGCCATTTTGCATTATCTCATCGCGATAAAATGAAAAGAGCTTTCTTAGAATTATTAGATGTACAACTTAATGTAGATCAGGAGGACAAGTATAGCATAAATCCTGTGAGTTGTTGGCACAATTGTACTTTGCTTACTAAAGCTATATATTTTGCAAAACATTGGCAGCACCTGCACCATGTATCACAGTGTCAACTTATTACCCATAAAGGTGCACATATTTCACATAATGGCACATTCTTACTAAAAATATCTCTTTTCATTAAATATTCAATGTTTAAAATTTTTTTTATATTATTTGTCGTTTATCTTCATTATATTTTATTTTATTACATGTAGGAATTGAATGAAATGATTATATGTGAATATTTATTCACATATAATCTTTTTGTTTATGTATAAAATATAAGTCATATGTTAATCAATATCAAGAGTATACTTATTATATATTTATTAATATATATTAATCTATATATTTTCTTATTTATATTGCATAGGATGATGCTGCAACTAATATATTAAATGAAGTTATAAGGAATGATAATTTATCAATATTGGAAAAAGAAATGAAATTGGAAGCTGAAAAAAGTATACTTTGTGCAGCAAAGCTTATAGCACCTGTTATTGAAGATACACTTACAGCTGGATTTGCTTGGTATATCTTAAAGAATTAACATTTAAGAAATTATATATCACATTGTAATATCTTAATATAAATTCTTTATATAAATTTATGCAAATATTTTAGGTGTGTTGATGCGATAAAATCCTCCGCTTATGGTGTTTTAGCCGCCGATTTAGAAATAAATAAAGCTATGGTATTTTTGCATAATCGAGAAACGCAACTCGCTATAGATACATTAAAGATGTTCGAAAATCGCGATACTAAAGCTAACAGCGCGGCAGCAACAATGCTTTCGTTCATCTATTATCTCGTGAGTAAAATTTACAAATATTTGTTATATATCGGTTTGTTTCTTTAACCAGAAAATTGTTGTTTAGCAAGGAGATTACGATCAAGCTGAGAAATATGGCGAAGCAGCTCGTAATGCTGACGCTTATAACGCAGCGGCCTATGTTAATTTATCTGCTTGTGCAATTAAAAAAGATGAATTGAACATTGCTAGAGAACTATTGTTATGTGCATTAGAAACAGATGCTAGTCATGTACAAGCTCTTTATAATTTGGGCTTAGTATATAAAAAACAGACTATGTATGAAGAGGCCTTAGAATGTTTCTGGAAAATTCGTAATATCGTTAGGCATGATCCACAAACCTTATATCAAATTGGACATTTATATCAGTTGATGAACGATGTGGACCAAGCATCTGAATGGTATTAAATTGAATTGTACATTATTTTTTATTATTGTTTTATATTATTTTTCTTAAACTTTGTATAACTATTTTTTATATTTATATGCTAATGTTATTATTTCACTTAAAAATAAAAATTTTACTTAATTTATGAACATTTTGAGTCTTGTATTTGAAACATATTGCAGGTATAATCAATTATTAGGTATATTGTCATCTGATCCAGGAGTTTTACAGAAATTAGGAGAATTGTATGATTCAATAGGAGATAAACAACAGGCGTTTCAGTTTTATAATGATGTGAGTGTATATTTTTTTATTTCTATTTATTAAGTTATCTTTGATTGTCTATAATTGTATTATCAATATTTTATATTTAGTTTATTTATTATTTAACTATATATATATATATATATATATATACTTATTACAGTCGCACAGATTCTATCCTGCCAATTTTGAAGTGATAGACTGGATTGGATCCTATTTCATATCAATGCAGGTGAAAATACTTGTTATTAACAATATATTGCTTTTGATAATAAATAAAAAATATTCTACATATATTTCTTAAATTTCTACTTTAAGGTTGCTGAAAAGGCATTGACTTATTTTGAAAAAGCGGTAGAACTCGCGCCAGACGAACCAAGATGGAGATTATTGGTTGCTGCATGTTTAAGACGCACTGGACAATTTCATAAAGCTCTCATGGAGTATCAAGATATTCACAATAAATTTCCGGATAATATAGAATGCCTAAAATTTTTAATCAGATTATGTAGCGATATGGGTTTGAAAGAAGCACAAATGTATGCAGCTGAATTGAAGAAGGCTGAGAAAGCTAAAGAATTAAAAGATAGGCAAGGTTCAGCAAGGCCAGGCACGACAGGTATGTACATTTTAATTAATAACATAATAACATAATATATATGTTTTAATTAACAATTTAAAGTTTTATATTGTAATAATTTATACATATATATTTAGCGATTTTTTTTTCAATCAGTCGTTTTTGTCTTTTAAAAAGATAGAATTTATAAAAAATTTTCAACGAGATCCAATAAATTATATTTCATTATCAACTATTCCTTTTATTAAGTACGGGTATAATTATTTAGTTTCTCTGACTTATATATCGTAATTAAATTTTGGTCGTATATTTTATGCAGGATCTAGAAAAAGCAATAGTGGAACATCATCGCGAGCTGGTTCAGGACTGAGTGTACTATCAGATCACAGGCCAAGTCCGGATCGACGACCAATCTCAGGCCGAACCGATTATCAAGGTACAATCATCCAAAATTTCCTGAAATATAAACATATTTTGATATTTTCTGTTTCGCTCTTTAATAATTTTAAAAATGTTTTGAGTATAAATATATTGTGTATATTGTGATTTTATTTTCATATTTTTTATATATATATCTAATAATTTAATATTTTATTACTCTAATGAGATAGATTTTATCATACAACATTATGTAATTCACGTGGAAAATTCAATGGTTATTCAATTATTAATGCTTTAGCATTATGCGCACTTCTATTGAAAATAAACATCGGTAAAAGTGATCTACAGGTGGTGCACGGGCACTCTAATGGATTGAATAAATGATGGATGAACAGCCACTTTTACTAGTTTATTCTTGTTCCCTCTTTATCATTTAATACTCGGCAAACAGATATATTACTGATTCCAGCTTTGAATCTAGGAACTGACATTACTAGATATTTGTGTTATATTTATATATTGAATCAATCCTTGTTTAATATGTAACATTTATAATAATTATATAATTTCAAATCTGTTTAAAAATATGTTAATCATTCACTTATTTATTCGAATATTAATAGAATTATAAAAGTATAAAGTTTTTTGTTTTTCTCTTCTTTGCAATTGTAATTGTTTTTAGGTACGAATTATGTAGATCCTATAGGACCTCTTCCTACTCGGCCTATGACAGCAGCCGGAAAACGAGATGATGATTTTGGTGACGAGGAACTTGGAGATGATCTATTGCCCGAGTAGTAACTTGTGTTGGTTATGTATTTGTATTGTTACATAGATTTATATATTTTCTAATACTAAATTAATTGGAAGTAGTAAAAAATATAAGTTATGACAGCACGTATTAATATTTGAATTACATAACGTATTAAACTATATTTCAAAATAACAAAAATATAAAATCACAACAAAGAGAATCGTGAAAAATTGACAATTTTATTATAATAAATATATATGTTATATCAATTATATTATTCTTATTTTATTTATATTATTCTTAAATATTCTTGGCAATATGTAGTTTCTTTAATGTAATTTTGATAAATTTATGTAACAATGTCGTGTGTACGCATGTGTTAGATGCTTAATTATTTTTTTACAATATTACAGGTTATTATCGTTAAATTTTTGCAGTTAAATGTTTATATCAATGTCACAATTAGTATGAAATATTAGTAAAATTAGTATGAAATATTTTGTATATCAGTTCTATAATAGTATGTCAGTTCTATAGTTCATAAATGTGCAATAAAGTTTGACTCTTTTTTTTATATGATAAGTTATTTATCTAGTAATAAGTGATATATATATATATATATATATATATATATATATATATATATAATGTGTATCAAGTTTAAAGTATTAATACTTTTAGAAATTAATTGCTAAGGCACGTCGGCGATGAAATGCTCTCCACTGTATTTTGAACAGTTAGCTCATATGCTGAGATGTCACATTTGACATCTCTTATTAACCCTATGTCAACGCCCCGCAATTCGTAGAATCTCTTTATCGGATGTTGCGTATTACAGAATTATAAAATTGTCGTCATTACAGTGACTTTATACAAGATCAATAATGTTACTTTTTTACGACTCTTGATAAAGATTTATGATATTAAAATATATTTTTAATAATGTGTGTAATGTATATAAATTTTACACACGAATAGTTTATTGTATTTATATTAAAATTCACGATGACGTCTATTATTTGCTTGTAGGATTAATATCACACTATTTAATTTTTAATAAAATAATTTAATTTTGATAAAATATTTTATTCAATCGATTACGAAGCACGATTCAATTCAATCAAAACATATTTAAGGATGTAAAATTGGTCTTTACTAAAGGAGAATGATTTATATAGGCCTGTTAGAGTCAGGCAATTGCAACGGTCTAAATTTAAACATCGGCCGTTCTAATCAAACTCCATTCAGCTTATGTAGTCTGTTGAAACGGATGTTACTTTATTGCTTGCCCGTATATATCTATATGTATATTTCATACGCATTTCCATGCATCGCATATGTATTACACGATTTTCTCTTATCAGGTATTTTTCCAATTTTTATCACGTCTTCTTGCAATATTATATATATATATATATATATATATATATGTATATATATAAAACACACACACATACACACACATATATATACACATATATATTTATTTATATTTATTGAAAAACTTTATATCCTTGTATTTTTTTAAATATATTTTCGTGTCAAAATTAAAATATTGCCCAATCAATATTACTTAATTTGTTTACGCATATTCATGTATACTTTCTGGAATATGCCGATTGTGGTTTTTTTTATTCGATATAACTATTTTTTTTAATTTCAAATAACGTGCGGTAAAAAATTGAATTTGATGATAAAGCAAATGAGAAATATGAAAAGACAGGGGACACATCGGATCCATTTATTCAGATTCGCGTAAAGCCACGTGTGTGTACGATAGATGATGCGTGGGTTTGACGTGCAGAGAATGAATAGATTGATACGGCTGTCACACGATGCGTAAACCACGTGCGATGTAAACGTATCCGACAATATTTTGCTTGGCTTTTTTAATCTAAATTATTTTTGTTTAAGATTTAAATCAAATTTTTTTCAAATTTTGCATACAAAAAACAATTTGAGGTAGTTTTTCAGAAATTTGTATCTTTTGAAAAACGAAAATTCAGCTAAAAAATCAACTAATAACTGATAATAAAATGCTATACTATCAAAATTCATACAGTTTATAAATCTCTTGTAATCTCTTTTTCATAAAAAAAAAATGAACTTGTCAGAGGAGAAGAGAAGAATTAAATTTTTTTTTATATATAAAAAAGCTGGCTTGTTTCAATTTAAATTTTTAAATTGTTTGCGGCAACATCTATTCATCCGCTTCCTTATCCTTAGTGACAGTGACTTAATTGATCATTTTAAATTTTAAAGCTGATTCCAACATTCCTCTAATTGTTAGATTTCAATTAGCGTAACATCAATAACGACGAATAATAGTTTCTAGGTCCAATTAATTATCTGGCTTCTCGCTCGCTCGAATAAGGATTAGGTTTAACATTTGAATTTACTCTTGAACAATCGAAAGTACATTCTTCGTCGAGCAATCGATAATCGATACACGCGTATCGATTTAATCAATCGCGTAATTTCTTAAGCGTAATTTATGTTTAATCATTTCAAAATCGACTTGTTAGAATTAAGATTTCGAAAAGATTTTCCATTTATAAACATTTCAAGATATATCGGGAAATTATGATAAACAACTGTCAAAATGTGCGTATCTAAAAGAAACTTCCCTAACAACATATATGTCCAAAAGACGTCCATAGAATATCTGGAGGACAGCCGAAGGATATTTTATGTCTTCTTTTATTTTATTTTCTTTTAAATTTTATTTTATTTTTATTTTATTTTATTTTATTTTTATTTTATTTTATTTTATCTTAAATTTTGTTTTATTTTATTTTATTTTAAATTTTGTTTTATTACGAACGGAAGCAATTTTAATTTGAAAATTCTACAAAACTTGAGAACAAAATGAATGAAATTGAATGAACAATAAACTTATGTGTATCGTCTCGGCCACGTGTTTTGGAATCTCAAAAGTCAAAATCACGAAGAGAAAGCAAGGGAGAGAGGAGATAACATGTGCGGTCAAGTATTTCTCAAGATTCCGGGAATCGAGACTCTCGGAATTTATCAATAAACATGATTTCGGTATAACAATAATAATATAAAAACAATCGTGCCGTATATACGACACTGCTCGCCGACTCGCACGTCGAGCCTCTGTTTACATGAACACGTCACGCGGGCCTCGCGCCGCGACCTCTCGCATGCCCGCGATTTACGCGCTATCGTGACGCGCTCGGCCAGTAGTGGTGGATGGCGCGGGCCGGCCGGTTGGTTGATCGTGTGATACGCGGGGGAAGCTCGCCGGGAGGCACGACCAGTCGACCAGTCATCGCTCGTCGACCAGTCGTCGCGGGCACACTTCCAGGAGTCTCGTCTATGCGTGTGTTGCGTCCGAGAAGGTCCCTTGGTCCTGCGTCCATTGATTTCGCTCATCTTAGTCGGCATCGAGGTCGGTATCGGGGGACGTCGCTAAAACGGAAGCGCGTGCACGAGATCCAGGTACGTTTTATCTCGATCGAAATCGCGAGTTATCTCTGTTAAGAACATGTTCTTCGATCTCGCTGGAGAGAGACCATTCACTTTTGTCGATATCGATTCACGAGAGCGGCGACGTAGTTGAGGTTTCCTCGAGAAAGTGCCTGTCTTTCTTTCTTCTTCTGATTTTCAATACAGGATGTTTAGTTCCGAGACTTGTTTTGACGGGACGCTCTTGTATAAATGTATATGATAATCGATTGTATATATAGTATAATGACGGGAGGCATGATTCCATTATGGAAATTATACTCTGAAGAGTCCTTTTGAAAAGGACTCTTTCGATCATGATTATCTTTTTTCAATAATTACAAACTCGTTGATATAAATATATAATGTATATATATATATATATATATATATATATATATATATATATTTTTTTTAACTTTAAGAGTTTGATATAAAAATTTATTTTTTCGATACATATTTCTTTTTTAAAAAAAAAACGCATAGGCTTTTTTTCGGTATTTTTGGGATTTTGCTCTTGAAGAAAATATTCACATATATATGATGTGCATCGATGTAGGATCGATGAATCGCGGAATTTGGTCTTTCAATTCGGGTCAGTTCCAAGGTACTGCTCTTGACATTGTAATAGGCGATTTGAATTTGAATTTACGAGCGATATATTCCTATTAGAATGACTTATGACTATTGCTCTCCAAATAGATTATTCGATACAAGAACCATTTCTTCTTTTCCACATAATGTTGAAATGATCACTATATAAAAATTAACCACGAGGTCGCATTATTAGAGAAATCAACGGTAATGGCATTTTTTATCGCGGCGATTACAAGGACGTATTTCCAACGAGACGTTTTCCAACGAGATAGGCAGATCGCGAATCGCAATATTTTGCGAATTAATTTATCGAGATCTATCATCGCTCCAATTTGGCGCTCGTTCAAACTCGCAAACATCGGCTCTTACTCCGACAATCAAAGCGTCATCGCGTTTTAGATATCAGATCCCCCAGCGAGCCCGTTTTTGCAATGTTTACTTTACCGGCGAGAGAACCACGTGGGTCCTTGAAATATTAAATACGTTGCATACCTTGTCACGTCGGGCATTACCGTGTTGTAACACGTGACATTAGAAACGTGGAATGTAGTCGCGCGACAGAGAATCTCCTTATAAATATTTACAATTTCCGCTTCTCTATTTTTTTCTAGTCAACCGCGGAATTATCATGTTATCGGAATGATAAACGCTAAATTACTTCACCGATAACATTTTTAGATTGTCTGTAGATTGAAGATTTAATTATCGATCTCGCAAACGTTAAGTAGCTCCTTTTGTCTCATTAGAATAATATGTGCTTACGATAAGCAATTGAAAAGAAATGGAAGAAATTTTAAAAAATTCCGCGATATTTGCGATGAGATTATATTGGAATTTTTATACTTTGCAGGAGGCATTTAACTATCTCGATATGTATTTATCAATCAACAGATCGAATCATCGTGACTGTCTATTACGTAAACGTATGTGTTGTATATTTCATTACAAGTAAAATTTAATTTTTGACATTTCTCAGTTAAAATTGCAAAAAAAAAGTTAAATTTTGAATTACATCACTTGAAATTATCATATTACGTTAAATTCGCATCTTCTAAAAGAAAAATTCTTTTGCCACGAGTTAATATGATTTAACGACGCGCGTTTATTTGAGAAGCGCAAACGAAATCGCGCGAAAATTTTCGCACAAAAGCGCGAACGTCCCGGCAAAGTTACGTACTCCGAGAGCGAATTAAGGTTTCTTCCACCTGCGATAGCGTCGTAAAATATACGCAACGGCCTCGATCGAAAATACAATCTACCGTGCCTCTTTATCGCCGCCCGTCTCGTGTGTTTTTTCCACACATACGAAAGTTTCGAAATCATCACACAATTAAGTAAGATCGTTAGCGGTGATATCTCGATCGTTTCCGTCGTTCCTGCCGAATGACAGATGATATCGAATCGTATCCCGTGTTTTTCACACCGACGATATATTATTACGGCTCCAATTACAATTACAAATAAGGATCGTAATAAAAATCATTGTACGTCAATTCGCGTGACATCCGTTGCGCTTGGTTCACTTGACAGTATGTTATCATTTGACACCACGTGATATCATTTCTGCAACTTTATGCCTCTTATCTTCGTTCCAAGAACTTGGTTTCAGTTTTCGTATGTGTTTTTATAAATCTTATTTAAAATATGCTCTAAAAGTTCTCTAAATATTTAAAATCTCTGCCAATCCATAGGTAGGTAAAATTGTTCTTATCGTATCACTGTCTCGCGAATCTCTTAGAAAGATATTTCTCTTTTGATTGCAATTATTCGTAAAAATTTATCTAATCTAGTTTTAAATCTGCGAGTGAAACGCGATAAATATGTTCAGTGGCAAACGCATCCGAGAATGCAAACCCCTGTTTGACACTTACGTGTTCTTGCATTTGACATCTACGCATCTCACTGGAATTTATTCGATGCCTCGCTGATAATAGTCATGAATTACGAAAGCTTCATTATTCAAACGGTAGGCAACTCTTTGGGGAAGCGCACTCGATTAGATAACCGGAGTGCACTTGACGCCAGGTCTAATCTCTCAAGAGTTGTACAATATCGAATAAGTTGGAGTATGTACATACAGACAGTATTACTCTTCATTCTTCACGAAGATAAATTATACGTTGCATTTCCTGGTTTTATTTTATCCTGGTTTTATCTCACCTTTCGAAAATACAATAAAATCTCGCTAGAACGTGGAAGATTGAATTTAAAAAAGTTTGATTTCATTTTAACTGAGAAATAATTAATATTTTTACTTGTAAAAGATAAAATTTTTTACTTCGATTCTATAACTCGATAAATTTTCGCATTTGATTTTAAAGGAGTTAAAGTATACTACGAATGCGACATATTCATCTGCTCAAATACGAAATGTTTTTTCTCTTCATAATAAGTGCATTTGATGTATATAATGTTTTTCGCAAAATTGGTACATTTTTCTTTTAAAAATATTATGATATAAATAGCTGTTTATTTTGGAATTATAATTTAAGAATTGGAATTGTAATTTAAAAAAAAGCAGCGAATCCCTGCATTTTATTTTTCAGTTAATTATTTAAATGAATAAAACTTTGATTTGAGATATTATATACATATAATTATTATAAGATATTTAATATAACAATACTTCAAAAAATATTATTTTAAATATATATAAGTAAAATTTGTATAAAAATAGAATTAAAATCATATAATTTAAATCACAAAATATTTTACGCGACATTTATATAGTATTGATAAAGTTGCAAGATAAATTATTTAGAATCCTTGCAGCTTCATTAATGTCGCGGCACGAACAATGTTATGCTTACGTCAGATTCGTTAATCTGATGCGCTGATGGTCGCAGAGTGTGATAAATGAAAGATGGATGGTCGATGGCAAAGTGGCAAGAAACGGCGTCGCCCGTTTACAAAGAAGTTTACAGAGAAAAAGGCGCAGTCTGTGAAATAGCGGGCTTGAAAGGACAAACGAGTGTGCGTGTTGCGCTCTGGATTAAAATCGTCACGGCAGGTCAACTGGCTGAATTATCTCGGTTGACGTTTTGCACCTTCCAATTGATTTCAATGGAGCCTCATTCGCCATCAGTTTACAGCCAGGAAAGAATATTCTAGCTTCGCTTCTCATCTACCTGATTCTCGTCATAAAATCGTCTTTTATTATCAAGATCGTGTTACAGCTGACAAATAAATATGCTCATTTACGTCAATTTAAATTTTTAACTCTTTCTGTTACAATATCGAATCTTTAATATTAAATCAATTAAGAATGAAATTATTTTTTTTATAGAAATCATCGACTCGTTTTTTGTTGGAATAAATTATTTACATCGGTAAAACTTTTTACAGATTTCTATAAGTATGCAATGGGCATATATATTGCGTTAAATGTATATTCAGATTAAATACTATAACGAGAGCAGAATTTCTTCGAATCGTCTTGAGAGTAAAATTGGAGTAGGTGCGAGAAACGAGTAAAAATGAGAATAATTATGCATAACGATAATATGCTATCTGAAACAAACGGACTGAAAAGATGGCTTCGCTATTATATGTAAATGGTCGTTGATAAACGCGTCGTTGTTACACATATAATGTAATACTACACATATCACTACCATCGCTCGAATTGATATTCAAATGCTCGCGGCTAAATTAACATTCATTCGAATGAACGATCGAGTTTGATTAAGAATCGTTATTGGTAAACTGGTTGAAAGCCAGACTGTCCTAATACCAAACTATATATGTAAAATTAAAGTATTGCTTTCTTCTTTTTCGATATTTTAATATAGCTCATTTGAGACTATCATAATTCACTATTATTTTACTAATACGTTGCACTCTTCACATCATATTTTATATACTCATATATTGAAAATTCAGTGATGTTTTATCACAGTTTATCACAGTTTATCATGAAGCATTTAGCTAATTAAGTATTTTTTTATGCTTAATCGCTGATGCAACGCGTTCCACTTTTTCGGATTCCTATTAATCGACAACGCATGAAATTCATTTACAGCAATACTCAATGATATGTTACAGTGAGGGGGATTCTATCTCAGTCGGCTCACGCTATATAAGCATAATAAATCATGTTATCAGAAATTACGTATCTTAAACTAATCATTATAATTCACATGAAAAAATAAACATAATTGATTATTGCATATCGTACGATTTTATTAAGTTTAATCACACATTTTCTATATAAGTAACATGTCTAATATTATTTTTTTAAGTTTACATCAGTAATAAGTAAAATAATGTTATTTGAGAATTTTTGTTTTTTTAATCAATCAATCTAAAGCTTATCGTAGCTAAGGATATTTAATTTAAAAAAATAATAAAAACGAAATAATTTAGAGATTTTTATCCTTTATATTTTTATCTATTATCTATATATTTTATCTTCTTACAATTATAAAATTCTTTTAAGAATTTTTAAAATTAAGATAATTAAATTATGTTAAAAGTAAAATATATATATATATATATATATAATATTATATATATATATATTTATATATATGTATATAAAATTTATATTGGCCAAAGAAATTATTTAATTATTTAATTATATAAAAAGTTCAAGTCATATATAATCAGGAAAATTATTTAAAAAAATCGATTAAATTAGAATTAGAAGAGAGAATATTGTCAATCTTTCGTTTAGAAGAAGAGAATATAATACTCTATAGATAGATAACGACTGTATTCGTATCATGCGTCACACGTATTGATAAAGCTCTGACCGTTTACCGACCCTGCCGATATATAAAGTTACACTTACGGCGTATAAACTGGCGGATGCATATTAAACTGTCTCGTGATAATAGAAAAACGATTATTAAAAAAGTATACGTTATGTCTACGTGATAAATATTACAACATTTTATTTAAAGTCTAATCAGTATATTGCAAGCATTTATGTAACCGATAGATTGTATTCTATTGGCAATAAAATTTTATTAGAGGCATGAAGTATCTTTTAGATTTTTTTTTAGATGAAATATAGTCTTTGATACCTTTATTCCTTTAATACCATTTCTTTTCAATGATACAAATTTTTACACAAGTTTTTCTATTTCATATTAGTTTTTCTATTTCATATTGTTTTTTATATATTTTTATAATTTATTTTTATTTTTATTTTTATAATTTAGGAAATGAATAAATATTGCTAATTATTTTGAAATTATTTCAAAATATTGATAAAATAAAACAATTTTCAATTATTTATTTAGTATTTTATCAAAAATTAACTTTTTATAAAAATTATACATTGAGAAAAAAGTCTGGGATTAATTAGAAATCTGATAGATTTGACCAGTATGTCTGTTGGAAATAGAATCAGAATTCCTTTAGGAATTGTCAGACGATTAATGTCTTTTTGTTAAATTTACCAAATTTTATTGGTAATAATACTAAATTTACAAAGATTACTGTGATTACATGTTAGTTAATAAAACAAGAAGTTTCAACAGAAGATCCAACTAGAAGATACTAACCAAATCTTTATAAAGTAAAGTCTATTAAACTAAAAAATAGAGTCTTATCGTGATATCTAGAAATTCTGCTTGGTTTAGCCATGCCTTCTATCAGATATGTCTTATTGGTACAGTCAAATGATTTTTCTCAGTGTGATTAAAACGAGATATCTCTTATTTTGCTCAACTGTTGCCTCGAGTTAACTCTGATGTTTTATAAACATTTTCCTGCTTATAAATCGATATTTTCTCTTTTTTTCCAGAAATTCGATAAGGTTTCGACATGGTCGTTCCAACGGACCATGCGCTCCACGAGGCGATTCAAGTATCGCCGCTGATACTTTCTGACGATGTGAGACGACAAAAAGTGAGTATAACGCATGTTTGAATTTTATAATCGATGCAATTTCGTAAACGTATACGTAACGCTTATGTTTATCTTATAAGATTTATCTCACATTTTAAACGCTGAATTTCATAAATTATTTATCCTGAACTTCTGCTCCCTTACACTTATCGTATGATGCAGTTGAAGGCTGATATTATATCAGAACCATGAGATATAAAAATGTATGTAAATAACAAAGACGATCAACACACATTTTTCAACGAATTCTCTTCCTCAGAAAATAGAAAAATTGCAAATAAATTATTTCTTATTATTACATTTATCGTTTGTCATATGTAAATATTATATTATTTAACTGAAAATAAAAATAATAATTAACAAAAAATACTTTATTAAAAGTGCAATATGTCTTACGTGTCATTAATTTCACTTTTCCAATTATTTTTTAAAATTATTATTATTTCCCTTTAATACGACTAAACGAATATTTGATATAAAAATCATACAAATTTATTATCAGATATAAACAATTCTCTCCTCCTTTTACAAATAATGTATTTAAAATAAAATGTAGTAAAAATGTAGTTTGATTGAAAGAGAATAAAATATATGCAGTAAAGAAAAGGTGTACTTTGTTTAGGTATCTAAATTTGTTTTCTGATAAAGCATTATTCCTGTCTCTTTTTCATGACACGTAGAGAGAAAATGACCTTTCAATTATTGCATTTTGTTATTAACACAGTTCTCAAATATGTAAGTGGCAAAGCAAGTGAAATCATTATCCTTGCAATATTAATTGAAAGTTTAGTGACACGAAATGATCGTATAGATATTTTCTCATTTATTAATTATGCTAATTGTATCACGTATATGATTAAATATTGTATGACATGTATTACATTAGATACAAAACGTTGAATGTAATAAAACCTTTTCTAATGAAAACAACATTTTTATTGAAAAAAGAAAAAAAGACTTTATACTCGATCTGATCGCTATATTGAATTGTAAGAAGTTATTACACAATATTACGTAATGCATAAGGAGATTGGACACATTGATATTTTCGACAAATATTCTTGGAAATAATCTTGGATCTTAAATCAAATAAATCTTGATAATAAAGTAACTTTCCTTCTAAAATAACTTCTGAAGAATATTCGAGATATAAATCAAGATATCAATCGAGATATAAATTATTATTTGTGCATTTTCTTGATGACTTCCTTTTAATAAGTTTACATATACCATCTTCAAAATTTTTGAAACATCAGAAAAAATAAAAAAGCTCATTATATATGTTCAATAAAGAGAATTGCATCTGTGTATATGAATCGAAATTTTACTTTCAATTTATAATCCAACTTTTATTTTGATATTTTAAGCAAGAGATCAGATCTCTTTAAGAAGCATCAGATCTCTTCTTTTCTAAAACTACCTAATATATTGCTTTAGCGAAAACTCTTCTTTTAAATTTTTAAATGAGAAATTTATTCGTTTATTGCTTATTTGGTACAAATATATATTTTTATATATAGGAACTTAGTTTTTCTATATAAATGAAATCTATCGAAATCTTCTAAATACTACAAACATGAGAAAATTAAGTTTGAAAATGAACAAAATTTTGACTTAATATTGATAATATTGTACGCAGTTACGTTCCTGTGTTTTGCATCGAGAAACAGGATTAAATCGGATTTCGGGTTATCATCGGCTTAAACGTCATATATTGTCAATTTTTATCGTTCTCTAAATTATAGGGTTATCGAGAGGTAATCCTGTTATTAAAAGTTCAAGGCATGTTAACAGTTTATCGGTATAGATAACAATATGGACTCTGGACAATTCCTGGACAACCAATCGAATCGAAGGAAAGAAACTGATCTTTAGCTTATATATTATCCATAACAGCTTTTTTTCTAAATATACTTACGAAACAATTTCATTTTTATCGAAAAATCCTTTGATTACGTAAAACGAACATTCAGCGAGAATTGTATGATGCAAAAATTTATATTTCATCAGATAAATCTCTGGAAAATTGATATCCATTAATAAAGTAATCCATTAAAATAAAACCTAATACTATAATATTAAATATAATAATAAATATTTCTAAGTTAAGTCTAAATATCATGTACTTCTTTAGAAAATAAAACCGTATTTTTTTAGACGCGATATAAGGAAGTTATTATAGATCGAAAGTTTGCGAATATGCATTTTTTTATGTTTAGCATTTTCCCACAGTTTATTGCATTTATGTATTTGCTTCGATAAAAACGGAATACAGTACAGTCTTGTAGAAATGCATGATATTCAAATAAGAAAATATATGCTTTTTTTAAAAACTATTAATTTATGTAAGAAAAATAATTTATGTAAATTCATTATATTAATAATTATATTATGTAAATTCGTTATATTTCCCATATTATTACAGTTATGAGATTATATTATATTATGTAAATTCTATTATATTATATTATGTAAATTCTACTGTCATATGGGAAATATAATGAGAGAGAGAATTTACATAATGTAATATTATATTAATATTATATTATGTAAATTCTATTATATTATATTATGTAAATTCTACTGTCATATGGGAAATATAATGAAAGAGAGAATTTACATAATGTAATATTATATTAATATTATATTATGTAAATTCATTATATTTTCCAAATTATACTTATGAATAATAATAAATAATTGTCCTTGATGCACGTGATTAGAATGTACACAATAACTATAGATGATAATTTAATGATAGATGATGATTCCGGAAGAAAACACGTTATGTTCATCCAGATGTTATAAATCTTTTGTTTGTTAAATATAATTAATTCTCTCAGGCTTTGTACGTTATAAACAAGCATTACTATCTCTCTTTGATCTGTCTATTTAGACTCTTGTCAGAAATTGCGTAATACATAATGCGACGTTGTAAATAATGCATCGTGTTCGAAGTTCCGTGACATATATATGTCGAGATACCGTCAAGATTTACGAATTGCACTTTTTTTTTGTCGCGTGACAGCAATAACATAGATTGATATAAAGATTATTATGAAGTACATGTATCACGTGCACGTGTAACATGCTTTTTAAAAGACAAAAAATTCTGCTTGCAGATTGAAAATTACACAGCGAAGATGCGATTCTCCGCGGCAACCGCCAGGAAGATACAAGATGTTTTTATTTCGGAAATGAATAAGGGAATCCATCTACAATCCTCTTCATTACAAATGGAAAACACCTATATACCGGAACTGCTCGATGGAACAGGTTATTAATGAAGATCCCGTATTTAATCCCGCGATGAATGAGATAGCATATATGTATCGTGCACTTTACATTTCCTATTATAAGCTTTACCACTACTTAGCAAAGACATTTTCGACAAAGATAGAGAAAACGAAATTAATTTACATCTAATTAATATCTTACGTTGACGATAAAGTAAAATGTTTAGTCAAAATATTCCCAACAAACACCAAGTAACAGTTATATAATTGTTAGTTGTAATTTGCCACTCAACAATATAACTGTTATATAATTTACATATTATATAACAGTTACATTATTGAGTGGGAAATTACAACTAACAGTTATATAACTATTACTTAGTGTTTGCTGCGTTGTAATGTGTCGATTTAATTATTATGGATAATTAATCTTTATTGGATAATTAATCTTAATTAGTCTATAAATGTCTATAAATTTCACATCCTGAGATTTTTAATAATATTTTTATACCGAATAAAAAGAAGAAGTATCTGAAATATACTTACAAGATTTATGTAAAGCTGTTTTGTAAAATATACTTAATATATTTTAATATATTATAATCATTATCATAATCAACGTAAGAAAAATACATTTCTTAATTTTCTGATATAATTTCTATAACCTTTTACATAAACTTTATATAATCTGTTATATAAATAAATCTATATATAAACTTTTATTTTAAATTATTTATATATAGTCATATATATAAGAAATATTATTTCATTAAACATTTAAAAATAGGAAAAAGGAAAGAAAACGCAATATTTTATCACTATTGTATTTAATATTGAGAGATTTTAGAATGCATATTTGAATACTTGCAGAGGAAGGTCTCTATTTGGCTCTCGATCTTGGCGGCACCAACTTTCGTGTACTTTTGTTGGAATTGGCTCACGGTGCTCCCATACGACAAGAAGTGAAGCGATACTACATTGGATCTGAGTTAAGGGTCGGTTCAGCAATCCCTCTGTTTGATTATCTGGCTGAATGTGTCAGTGATTTCGTCATCGCTCAGGGTCTTCAGGACGTAGAGCTTCCTCTCGGTAAATTGACCCTTTGATATCTATATTCTACTCTATTGAACACGCGAAATCTTTAATTAAACGCAAGTCACCGCACAATTGTTTATAAATATAAATAATTTCGCGATGATATATTGTAGAAAAAATTTTTTTGTTGTTGTAGAAAACTAACGGAAATATTATATATTAATAGCCAGTTATATTAGCATAATTATCTACTTTGAATCATTATTTACACTTCACATTCTTTCCACTTCCAACTCTGATGAGCTTCGTCTATGCAGGTTTCACATTCTCATTTCCAATGATTCAACATTCGCTGGATGTCGGTATTCTCGTGACATGGACCAAGACTTTCAACTGTCCCGATAGCGTGAATAAGGATATTGTAAAACTATTACGAGAAGCCTTAGACCGACGAGCCGATACGAAAGTGAAGGTTGTTGCAGTCCTGAACGATACCACGGGTACCTTAGTACAAGGTTCGACATTGGATCACAATGTAGCGATCGGACTTATTCTAGGAACTGGCAGCAACGCCTGCTATCTGGAACGAGCCGACCGGGTCGAGCATTGGGAGACTGAAAGACACGGTGAGAGAGAAGTGAGTATCGAATATCACAAATTTTTTGAGATCGATTCCTTATTCGATAAAGATATTCTTAAAAAACAATATAGCGCATAGTTTATTTTTAAATTTAAAATAATTTTGACATTATAAATTTTTTAAATTATTTATTTAATAATTTTTATATATTTTTATTATTATTATTTATTATATGCTTGGTGTATAGTCATAAATTATCGGCCTAAATTATCGGATTCTTCGTTGCTCTAGGTTATCATTGATATTGAGTGGGGTGCTTTCGGCGACAACGGTGTTTTGGACTTCATCAAAACAGATTTCGATCGCGAAAACGACGCAAATTCTCTTATCGTGAATTCGTTTACGTAAGTGGACAAAATTGGTTGCATTATCTGTAATTATGCTATAATTATTCTGTTTGTGTGCGCACGTGAAGTGGATATTATTTTTGATAATATCATATTCTAATCAGTTTGTCCGAATTACAACAGAGTTTGTCACAACCGGTTTATCTGTACGAAAAAAAAATTTAAGATTTTGGATATCAAGCTTGATTAATTAAAATTGACTATAATTAAAATTAAAATTAAAATTAACTATAATTAAAATTTAATAATTTAACAATTAGTGTTTTTAATCAATAGATAAATAACGATAACGATGAATGTCAACGATAAATAAGATTTTTCCGATAAATTCTTTATCCTCTTGTATAAGAAGAATTTTAAAGAAAGATATGCAAAGAAATCTTATACAAGAGTTTTTGGAATAAAATTCCCAAGACACTAATTTTAATATCTAAAAAATCCTTGTTATATCATTGTAACTTCTTTCTTTAGATTTGAAAAGTATATTGCTGGCAAATATCTCGGTGAAGTGGTACGCGTGATACTTGTGAGGTTGATCAAAGAGGGGCTGTTATTTGTAGGAGAAACTGTACTAAATGGCCTTTTGATACCTGGCAATCTTACTACTGATCTGGTGTCACATATCGAACAGTAAGTCTTCAATCGATCTTTTAATTCATAAAAATTCATAATATGTAACAAACTTATCGTTTTATTTCAGGGACTCTATTGATGGCGGTAATAGCAATACCAAGGAGGTTCTCAAGAAATTTGGCATCATTCCAGATGAAGACGATATCAATATTGTTCAATATGTGTGCGAAGTTGCTTCTAATCGAGCGGCTCTTTTGGTATCAATATGTACGTTAATAGTTATTTTGAAAAAACTGCAACTCTATGCAAACATAACATCTCATTGATGATTTTTGTTGAAGGCCTCGCGAATTTATTGGATCGTATTGATAAGGAACAAGTCACGATTGCCGTAGATGGATCCCTTTATAAACATCATCCTCGATTAGAAAACTGGATAAAGCAATATATCTCATTACTCACCCCGGGACGGCAGGTATGTAAAACTGTTTTTAAAATTCTAAATTCACTATACCTGACATTAATAATTTTACATTTTTCATGCTGTTTCTCTTTATAAAGATAGAAAATAATTATTTTTTATTACGCGGGTTTTTTACAAGTTTTCATTATTTTCATGTAATTTCTTTTCCTTTAATAATTTATTTATTTTTTGAACGTGCAGTTTAAATTAATCCACGCGGAAGATGGAAGCGGCAAAGGTGCTGCACTTGTTGCTGCTATTGCACAACGACTTCAGAAGCGATTACAATAATCGCGAATACACTAGAGTTGTCGCAGTTATCATCGCAAAACAATATGCAAGTCGATAGTCAGAAATATTTCAACAGGTCCTAAATTATAGTATCATAATTTTCTTTTAGTATCTGTCAATATTAATCTCAATACTTGCATCGGATTATAATGTATTGTAGTGACGATTGAAATTAATCTAGATGAAAATGCATTATGGAATTGCATTAGAATATACTTGTATCGATTTTGTACAGATGTGAAAAAGATAGGGGTATCGATCGAGTGAACAATGCGGGAAACGCGTGCGTGTGCCATTTTAGAGAAATAAATATATATGCTCGTCAAATATAATAAGAAGAATCATGAGAAATGGATTATCGATAAAATAAAATGATAAATGATATATATATTTATTATAATTATTAATTGTGATTAATAATTATTTACTAAATAAAATCACAATTGAAACGTATATACACGTTTGCAAAGTTAAAAGTTGTTGCATATTGTAAATGTTCTTTTTTGTACAAAAGAAATCAAATTGTTATAATAAAAAATATAATAAAAATTGTTGTAATAAAAAATTGAATATATAATAATAAGTAATTTTCTCAAGGGAAGTTTCAGTCAATATGTTATTAATTGTATATAAAATTTTAACTATTTTAAAAAAATTCAAAATGTTTAAAGAAAACTTATATGTCCCTACTTATATCTAACAATAAGACAATATACAATAATACTTTAATCAACAATAATATTTTAAAGTGATGTTTAAGATTTTAGAAAAAAAATATTTTATTTTAAAATTTTACTTTTAATGGAACTTAGCAGCAATAATAATATTTATAAAGACATTTAGTCTCTTCTTGTTTCATTTTATGATATTTCGTTACCGTTTCAAATATTTGGAGACACTAGAGAAGAAATTACATAGTTTATTTAGATTAATTAAAACAATATATGTAAATAAATTTCAAATATTTAAATTCTACCGTGCATTCCAATATTTTACTATTATTTTCAAAATAGTGGGAATTATTTCAAATGTATTTTTAACATTAATACATTATTTTTGTGGTATTTATTAAAATATTTAGTATTTTATTTTACATATTGAATAATTCTATTATGATTGAAATACTATTTTGATTGTTTTACATTTTAATGTCTTGAAAATTGTAATTGTAATATAATATTATAAAACAATATTATATATGTACGTACATACTTGAATGAGATTTGTATTTCTCGAAATCAGTCACTAAACTATCGCAGAGTTACTTTCAAGTCGTTCTATGCTCGTGACAGTCGTGGTTTTAGTGAAATCTTGCACATAAAGACTTATCAAAAGTGTTTCTCTAAAGTAATCATCATAGTTTTTGTATCTCAATATAGGCGATTCTATGATATCGAATGAAATCTTTGCATATTTCAAACTATTTGTTTGAAGTACAATATAAATACAATCTTGATGTACGATTATCAGATACGTCATTAGGTACGCACACACACCTGAATTTATATCAATTAAAATTCTCAATCATTTAATGATTTTTATAACCATATCTAACATTCATTTAATTAAATATTTTATTTCTATATTAATTTACAGTAGTTTTCGGTTGTTTTTTTTTGTTCTTCACAGAAAAAAGAAAGAAAAGAACAAAAAAAAACTAGATGTTATTTATATTGAGTGTAAATAAAATGAACAGATCTGGTTACTGCGATGTAATTGGTTGGCGCTTCGACTATACTACGAGAATCATATTTCGATAAATTTGAAATTGTCGAGCCACATTCAGGTCATTGTATCTTTACGCGTCCAACAATGAACCTCATCGCGCGCGAAGTATTATCGGAAGTGCCTCATAAAAAGTGTTGTCAGCAATTGTTATTGTGCCGTTTCGAGTATCGACGATCCGTTTTCGTGTGTTTGAAATCGATTGAAATTCTCTTCGCACAATTCACGCCGTTATTTTCTCGCAGTTAATGCACGAGCATTCTCAGGTACGTTATCGTTCCACGATTAGTAGCAATCGATGCCATTTTCACAAATGTTTCTCTTACAAATAATATTCGAATCGCTGCTAATAATTAATAATACGACATAATCTATAAAGACAATATTGAGATCAGTATATTTGCCGAGTATGAATAATTCTGGATTCGAGGGAAGATAATTGACGCGCTAGTTGCCGCCATTATATCGTCATAAAGTAAGCAATTACCGCGAAATCTGGATCTAAGAAAATTCTAAATTTTCCCAGATTCTCAGTAATTTTTTTTCCATAAAAAACGTATGAAGGTACGGGGTAAAAGAAGCGAGTCTATCGATCTTGTTGCTAGGCGGTCCGCGGATGCCCGCTACCGCCGCGACGGCCATCGGCTAATCGTTTCCCGCCAAGCGCCAACAGATGGCGCGGCGCAAGCGGCGCGCGCATCAAGGATCAGCGGGGCCGCTCGAGGAGTGACAGCTCGCGAGCCCGAACTGTCATCACGGCGGTACCGCGCGCGTCGTCCGTATCGTGTCCGCGTTCCCCCGTGCTGCGAGTAAACGCGAGTAAACGTGACGCGACGCGACGTGACGTATCGTGGCAGTGCCGTGTAACGCGACTCGCGAACGTGTCCCGTCCGTCACCGAGCGATCGCGTCTCGAAATCGCGTCGTTTCTCCCCTTTTTTTCTTCTCCCCCGTCGAAAAAGCCAAACCGCCGCCGCGCACGGTGGGTGCGCACGCAAGGTAGAACAGCTCGCACCGCTCGCTCGCTGCCGGCTCGGCCTCAGTCTACTGGAAGATTCCATTGTGCGAGAGTGGGCTTTCGAAAAGTTTCGCGGCACCGCCGGCGAGTTTCCGCGGACGTCCACACCGTCGACAAGCCGGGACATCGAGCCAGGTAACGTGTCGAATCATTATTTAGCCGGCGCCTTCACGAAATTCGAGTGTACGTGTGTGCTTATGTATATGTGGGAATATGTAGGTGTGCGTGTGTGCGTGGGAGAAAGAGGGAGACAGGTTGAGGTTATTACAGCGGCCGCTCTCTCTGGGTTCAGCTGGGCTCTCAGCTGATGCACCGACCGGTTCGCTGCCTCCTGCGGTCGATTCTTGCGGACGTGATGTAGCGTTCGTTCGCGTTCGTCGTGCTTTGTCGCTGACAGTGATAGCTTCGCGGTTCATTCTAGACTAGAGCGTTAATTTCGAGATTCGAGCCCGCTTTTTAGATTATGTGTAATTTACACGGGAGGGAAATTTGTGCTTGATGATTAGCAACGATCATCTCGCGAACAGCCATCCCGACCTTGCTTTTGTATCGAAAATACGAAAACGACCGAGGAGGGGAAGAACGGTTAACTAGGGTTAGCGCTAACCCTAGGTCGGGCGGAATCGAACGTTCTCGCATTTCCTGACGAATCGACTCGCGAGTCCAATTTCGACAATAGTTTGTGACAATCATTAATTCCTGTTCGAAACCATGAAGATAAACGTCCCATTAGTTTTCGTTACTTGTACAAATCTAATTCTTTTGTCAAAATTGTTATGAGTATCACAAAATTCGGGAATGATAAAGGATCTATTCTTTAATTATCGATCTTGGGGACTCGCCCGTGAAACTCACTTTTCAAACGTTAATGGCTGCTCTAAAGAAATTTTTTCTAAAATTAATATTTTGCGTGAGTGATATTGATAAGATCAATAGATTAATTTTTTAGAAATAATTTGAAAAACAAATATTCCATTTCATTAATGAGTTACATAATATATAGTTATCTTTATAAAGAAGAAAAATACATGTGAGAGACAGAGAGTTATGCCTATCATCCTGTCATTCTAATTGCACCTTTTACGCTCCTGTCGAGAACACAAACGACTGTTCGCCCTCTCGTACGAATACGTGATACATCGGCGATTTCACCTCGCGAGATTCTCGCAGCGCGTCGATTCCCGGTGTTGACCTCGACGACGATGTCACGTCGCATGGTAACCGATTGATACTATTAGAAAGGAACAATCGCGGAGAAATCGGTACCTCATTTCAGAAAGGAAAATCATCTCTCACTATTTATAGACGAAACTTTTACAGTGGGACATGCAGATTTAATGGAGAAACGGATGAAATGATGATGCAAAAATCTCTAACGAGTAAACTAATAGTCGCTTATAGCTCTTCATCGGATTCTATTGTGTTTTATAAAATATTAGCGCACTCTTGATTTATCTGAAAAATTCTCGTGTACAAGATAAGATTTTTTTTAGAAAAATAAATATTTCGGGAAATCGATACAGGTACATCTAAAGTCGCGACGAAGAATTATTCCGTTAAATACCGCGTTTAAGTTGCATGAATAATTGCACAGGTGGGAGCATTCATTCACCATTCGTGGTTAACTTTGACCGTTGAACAAAGGCGCGAATCGAATTTACAAAGGGCTGGAATATAATCGTGTGTACTCGTCGTATATGCATTCGTCACTCTAACCGTAGCTTTAGTCATGAAATCTCATTATGAATCTCTCGCCAGGATAACGTAAAATAATCCGCCGAGGACCAAAGTAATTTCATGCAATGTCATTCATTCTAAAGTAGCTCGTCTTTATGCTACTCTTGAGAGACATTGCCGAGAACGGCTCCGTACGTTGTGCGAATTTAATTCTGAACCCTCTCTTATTGTAAGATTTAATTATACAGAGAGCATCTCTTCCGTCAGTACCGCATTAAATAAACTATTCGAATTAAAAGATTCCGATGTGAATCATTCTTTATTTAGATACTTCAGATATATGTATTTTAGATTATTATATATTACATATATTTAAATATTCATTGGAATATTAGTTTTTGGGCGGGTAGCTGTGTAAATATAATGTCAAAAATTGAAAAAGGTCACATTAAGGATTTTTAGAAGAATAAGTGGAAAGATAAATACATATTTACTTTGTTCCCTTGACATGTTTTTTTAATGAAACCCTTTATCAACAATAGAAATATATAGCTGTTATATAAGAGTACTAAAAAAAACTATTATATTAGAATATTAAATGTAAAACGTACAACAGGAAAAGCAAAGTGTGCATGCATGGCAAGCGATAAAAGCGATAACAATACACGATCAGTAATTATTCGAGCGAGTAATTTTGTTTTACAGAAAACAAAGAAGAAAGATAATACAGAATCAACAGCTGTTAAAAGAAAATTAAAAGAATTTCTTTCAAAGCAATTTACTATATAACATGCCAGTATAAATTATAATTATCATCATATGAATATAGTTATCATAAACAATAATCAGTTCTTTTATATTATTTTTATTATCATACATTATTATAATTTTATGAACGCGACAATTTTTTTTATTAATTTTTATTTAATTTAATTTAATTTAATTTTTATTTATTATTAATTTTTTATTAATTAATTTATATATATATATATTTTTTAATTTAATTTAATTTAATTTAATTTAATTTTTATTTATTAAGTTTTTATTAATTTATATATATTAATTTATACATATATATATATATATATATATATATATATATATATATAGTGTGTGTATTTTAAAGCGACGCTGTATTATCATACCTACTCCGATCGTATCGCGGAAGCTCCTCAGGGGTGGGGAGACGGCAGGACGAGGGGACTGTCATGGCACCGTTATCGCTCGCAAATCGACTCGCTTTTCCGTGAAGCGCCGCTGCCGCCGCGCGTTCTGCAACGTCGAGGTCACCGCGCCCGGCTGCAGCTGAGCTTCCAGCTGACGAGCGGAGGCTGCGACCGGTTCGCCATGCTCGTCCACCCCCTCCCCACTCTTCTGTTTCCCTCACTCTCTCTCTTCCTTTTTTATCGCGGTCACCTCCTCCTTTTTCCCTTTAAATCGCCTTTCACGTGCTTCGCGTCGTCGTCCCTCTTCCTCTCCTCCTCCCCCTCCCCCTTCCCTCCCCCTCCCCTCTCCCTCCCTCACTCGCCCGTCTCACTCCTCCTCGCAAGTTTGCATTGTTCGTCCCGCGCGCGCACGGCCGGCAACGGCCGACTTCGTTGAACCAGTTCCGAACCGTTTTGTTCGCGCGTCTCTTTGGCACGTTCCGCGTGTGACGGCGAACGCGCGTCGAGCGACTTAACGGGGGATAAGGGGGAGGGGGAGGGGGCGGAGGGAAGAGAACGGAGGCGCGTCAATTCGGGGTGCAATAAGAGATACGTGATACGCACTGACGCATACACTGTGGCGCGATTTTTGACGGATCCGGGACGAATTCCGCTTTCGAGTAATCATCCCCGGGTGAATCATTCACGGCGGTGGTGGGAGAAAAGTGAATGTTTAGCCAACGTTTTCCACGGTGTATCGCGAGGAACTTTCGCCGGCCGACAAAATGTGAGATACCAAAGATATACGTCTGTAATTGACGTGTAAGATATACTATTCTATTGGAGATGCGTACGTGCTTCACTCTCTGCTTCCTTCATTTTTATTCACGCATTTGTTTGTATTCCCAGTTTTTTTAAGACGATCCGCGGAGCTTACATGTATGCCGGAAGTAAATTGATCGAACAATGTAATATTTAAAATTATAAAATTATAACCATAATATATAATTTTATATATTATTATTATATATTATATAATTTTAAATTATGGTTATAATTTATATACTTATCAAAAGTACTCCAGCACGAGATTTTTATCATCTCCTATAATTTTATAATTTTAAATATTACATTGTTACAATTTTACAATTTTATAATTATAATTTTATAATTTTAAATATTACATTATATAATTTTAAATTATGGTTATAATTTAAAATTATATAATGTAATATTTAAAATTATAAAATTATAATTATAAAATTATAAAATTATAACAATGTTTTAAAATTATAAAATTATAGGAGATGAAAAAATCTCGTGCTAGAGTACGTTTGATAAGTATATATTTTTGTGGGGAAAAAGAGGGAGAAGGGGACGAAGTGCGGGATTACATACACTGAAAAAAAACTTGGTTGAAAAAGGCAAAATTTGTTTTGCCCAACTAAATATATTGTCCGATACGTTCAAATAAATATAATTAAAATATTCCGAAATAATTTGTTGATGTAAAAAAAGCTTATTCAAATCATCAAAACAGAGAGTTCAGTACAACGATGTATAGTTACTACACAGAATATTTTTTTGGCAATATTCAACAAAATTTTTTTTTTCAGTGTACACTTTCGAATCAATCTTTGGGGAAAAAATTTTGCCTTCCCCCTCTTCCCTCTTTCGTAGCGAGCGTGACAAACGCCTGATTATATTCGCGGAAGCTCGTTCCGTGAGAGCGGTAAAAAAAAGACGCCGGCGGAGAAATTGCGGTACTTCTGGAAATCTAAACGACTCGAAATTGCGAGCTCGCCGGACACGCGATTCGACGTTGCGCCGTTTCGAGGTAAGGCTTATGTTAGGACACAGACAGAGGCGTGACACGCCTCGCGTAGAGATTCGTCGATTTAAACCGCGTGTAGTACAATATATATAGCGAAATTACTCCAGCGCATTTATTCCGCTAACGAGATCATTCGAACGGAATGATGTAATTCTGTTTTGCTTCATCATTCATCATCTGGCATTATTTAACTGGATTTCGTGGATTTATTTTCGCCCGTCTCGTTCGAACGAGATCAGAGACCGCGTATCATTAACCTCTCTGTCCATGAACAGAATAGCGAACTTGAATGTTAAAAAAAAGTTTAATGTTCTCCGAAACAAAAGGGAGTTTCCTTTGTATTCGGAACCCCTCTAAGAGATACAACGGGAAAGAATTCCCAGCAGTTGCTATAAAGAAATTGTCGCAGTGTATGTAATGTGTCAAAGACACGTGGAAGGTACGCAAGTACCCATACATCGATGGAAAGATGAAAAATTATGCTTGACAGAAGGGTTAAACGCGCGAAGACGAATCTTCCCGGTCAGCTGATGATCGATGTGACGTTGATCTAACACGGCTGTATCTCTTGGAGCAAAGTGAATCGATCCGCGGCTTCTGCTGGTCGTATTAAAGCAGCTTGATGTTTGCGCGCGGCCGCGGATCGCTTAGAAAGAAATACTCTCCGCGCAGTTAAATTGATCATAATTGGGCTGCTGTCGGCGGCAGTAAAATATCGCGATCCGCGTCGTTCGACTGCGTTTTATCGTCGCAACAACCGGTTACATTGTGGATCGCCTCGCTCGTAAAAACGCACGATTGTAAGGGGCCCCGATCTCTCTCGACCATCGGAAGAGAGAAAAATTCACAGACCGGTATTCCCGCCGCATTTAGCGCTAAAACGCTGCCGCAGTCTTCTTCTTCGTTTAGTGTAAACTCGCGCATCATCCCAGCGACGTACAAGTTGCTTGTTTCAAATTAAGTGCGTGAAAGAGAGGGAATAGACAGGATAGAGACAGAGAGAGAACGGTATAGAGTTCGGTATATAAATTAAAGATTAATCGGGATACACCAACTGAGCACGTGAAAACGTTCCCTTCTTTTCTTTTCCTCTTATTTTTGCGAGTTGTTTTTTTATTTTCCTTATTTTTGCACCGTCGATACATTATTCATTGCGGTAGAAATTACTGTGCAAAGTGATACGCGCTACTTGGTCGCTATTAAATAATTCAGATTTCACCCTAAAGGTATGTCTGTTCCAGTAATCTCGTCGTTGCCGCGATAACCGCTGATTGCCGTTACATCGTGTCGGTAAACCTGTCATCCTGATCTGCAACCGTGTTACGCGACGACACGCGAAAATCGTATAGTCAACGATGGAGAGCCAGCTCTCGCACATAAACATAGTTCGAAAATGATATATTGCAGAGTGTGTGTGAATTAATTCTGGATCTTTTTACAATCTCGAAATGAATATTGATTAGTTGCGATTGTGTAAGAAATTTGAGATATACTTTTCTCGATTGCGTTTGACTCTTGCAGGATTGATCGAAAAAATTCAGTGAGAGAAAAAACTGTGATAAATTTCGGATTTAATTATTTTAGAAATTTTATCTAATGGAATAAACTACTGAGAAAAACTCTGAAAATAATTATAAAATATATGTAACTCTTAAATATATTTTATAACTTTATGCAAATATTTTTGCTTTAATCATACTATAATCACTAGTTTAGAAAATCTAATATATGTATAAAAAATATAATAATAAATCAATATGTGAAATTTTTAAAATAAAAACTTTGGAAATATTTTATTAAATTTTATATTAATTTTTAGTAGTTTAAAAAAAGTGTAATAGTAACAGATTCAAAAATTTTTATCAATATAGATTTGTTTCGCGTTTATCTAATAACAGAAAACTAATTTTACGTTGATTCCTAATCTATTACAAATTTTATTTTAGATAAAAAGTTTAAATTAGGGAAATATTCTCTCAATTAATAAATATCGTTAAAAATGTTTTCTATTTTAACATTTTTAATAGAAAGGACCGGTTTGTTAGGTTTTTTCTAGAAAATGCCAGTTTTTTATTACTAGCAGGAATTTTATTAAAAAATGTAGAATTTTGCTATCTCTGCTTGCGTCTGTTTTCTGCATTTGAAATAAAATATTCAGATTGTTCATTTGAGCTTTATAGAGCAGAAGATGAAGAAAAACACAAAGTTGTGTGTGGGAAGTGCAACTAAAACGATGCTATCCAATTTCTTTCGACTTTACGTAATTTCATCTGGGCGTGTGAGAGTTATCCTCTCGTGCAAGCCATGCGAGCTCTTCGCGAGGATTATAACGTATTGCTTCGGTAAAACACTTTGCCGGCCTTCGCAATATGATGGAAATATTGCTCCCTCTCTCGGCTTCCCGGGCCCTCGTGGTAACTCTAGTTATGTAACGTGGATTGCAGCGCTTTAGTTGAGGGTTAATACTCATCCATGGGACCACACAACTTGGCTAAAGTTCATTATCGCGCTACTCGATTTATATCACACGCGAGAATATGAAATAATAGTCCTTATGTCGCGATATATCTCGATCTTTCGTAACTTTTTTATTCGATCGTATAAAATCCTTGTTAAGAAATTGCCACGTGAAATCATATTAATGTATGAGTGCGGAAAGAAAAAAATACAACGGAGATAGCCGTTACGAAACGTGCATTTTTATTCAGATTGAACCTTAACGAGCTATTCGCCAGTCATTTATGTCCCAGTAAAACGATAAAAGCTTAGTTGACGTTTTGATGTATAAAATAATAAAAAAATATGTTAAATATAATTCGATACTTGTCTTATGGTATTTTTATTGCTTTTAGATAAATAAAGATGTAAAAACGACAGCGACGCGTGGTTAATACACATGAGCAATTTATGTCGATGTTAAAGTAACGCATATATGTATTATAAGATCGTTAAATAATTTATCTGTTTTTTATACAACGTCTTTAATACTTGAAAAGTGTGTTTCAATAATACATACAAAAATACGAAGGGAGCTTTAACTTCTAATACTTCTAAGGATTTTAAAATTTTAATCTTTGATAAAAAATATTAAATAATTTACGAATCAAAATTTTTACTTGCATTAGTCATTTATTGCTGATGACATCAGAATTTTGGTATTCTTCTTTCATTATTAATTTTTAATAGGAGGAAGCTTTTTATGTATAAAATTTATTTAAAAGAGATAAATTTTACATATAAAAAAGAAATTAGTCTCTGACAATTTTTAAATAAATCTCCCCTCGAAGTAGCCATTATTATCTCATCGTTTATTTATCTTCCAGATAGCATATACGAAATTTTCTAGTAATTACTGCTTCGAGGGGAGATTTATTTAAAAATTGTCAGAGACTAATTTCTTTTTCATACACGTTTTTATGTTTCAAAGCGCCGTTACTTTTATATAGCTCTGTTGGAGATATTTTTTGTTTCCGAAAAATAATAAGGATTTTTTAAAATCGAGAATTTACCTCTTTAAACTAACTTGAATATATATATATATATATACATTATTCATTAATACGTTATTCATGTTTATTTCTATCGCTGAGTTAAGTGAAACGCACCGGCAAAAGAGCCACTTGTAATATTTCATTCTCTGTAACGAATGACTAATGACTGATTCAGCTCGTTTTAGCAAAAGGATCGATTGTGTCCAACAGTATTGCTCAACCGGCCGGTCATTCACTGATGTCGGTGCATCTATCTTTGCGGTTGGCAACTGGCGTTCGCTCGCTCGCGTTCGCGTTGTTGCTAAGCGGCCGGATTTCCGCGCGAGGCTGCGGCTTTCGAGAATCACGACAATGAGAACCACTGAGGGTTAGCACTCGCACTCGGTAAAGCGCTCCCCACTTCCTTCTCCCTGACATTAGGCATCGTAGACAGCGAGGCGCGCTGGCTCGCGCAATGACGTGTTACGTGTGTGTGTGTGTGCGTGTGTGTGTGTGTGCGTGGTGTGTATATGTGTTGTGTGTGTGGTGTGTCACTCGGGAGATTGAATAATCGCCGCGTTCCGTGCGACTCGAAAAATGCAATCGATATCGGTACACGCGGCCGATAACCGATAACGTCATCGCGCGACAGTCATATACGTGTCTGCGCTCGCGAGGCCACCGTTATTAGCTCTCTCTCGAAGGAGGGTAAACAGAAAACGTTTCCCTAAAACGCGCGCCAGAAAAGTCACCACGAGCGTTGAAACTTGCGCAACACATGTACGATTTTGACTCTCGTAATATATGCACGTTGACGTATGACGTGCATACACGCGATTCTTCTCCCGGCTTTCTCGTAAGTCGGTTAATTTTATTACGTAACACGAGATCGGCTCTTCGGATAATGATCTTTGTTTCTGAGATTTCTCGGTGATTATGCTGATGTGCACGCACACTAGATTGATGTATCAATCCTTATCATTATAAACTATCTTAATATCGAGTATTGTAAATGTTATTGTAAATGGTTTAGCTATTTACGCGCTGAGAAAAAAAAAGTTGTTAACTTGATCAAACCGTTCAATTAAATTATTTTTTAAATTGAAATATTAAATATTTAAATATTTAAATTAAATAGATGTAAGATTTAATATGTATTATTTAATCTGTATTATTTAATTTAATTAGTTATAGTAAATAATTCAATTAAAAAAATAATTTAGTTAAATGGTTTAGTCAAGTTAATAATTTTTTTTTCTTAGTGCAGGCTACTTTGCATTCTGCTCGGTATTAATGTGTGCGTACATATGTACATCTGTATATACAGATCACTTCACTTGTTGATATGAATGAATTAATACACTAATAGCCTGGAGATGAAATTAGTATCAACGCACGCGACACAAAATTCCTGATTTAATTGCAGAAGAATTAATTACATTATCGAGTTCTCTTTACATTCTATAGTTTCTCTCAATGTTATAATAATTATAATATTCACTTGAGATGGATAGTTTTTCATCATGAAAGTATAAAATGATCATAGAACAAAATGCAAAATAGAGATACATTTTTTTTAATGAGGAGAAATAACTACATTTTTCCTAATTAGTATCAAGGAATTTCTTGCGATTTCAAGAGGTTTCTTGGATATTATAACAAACGAGTACGAGAAAATTAACAGTTTTATATGGGCAGAAATGTTGGGGAGAAATGTCTATGGAAGCACCAAGTAAAAGTCAGGTAATGCCGAGAGATGAAGTTATCAACTATGATATCTCTATTAGCGCATTACAGCAAATGGAAATATGAGTGCGCTGCAATTAAAACGGTATCTTTCGCTTTCGTCTACTCTTGATATGAATTTTGCGCGATCTCGTGCGACTTATCAATCTCTTTCATTCGCGATGACGTGCCGAGGAAACGCGATCGCAACGGTTCACGTTCTTTTTAGAGTGCTCAAGATATATATCGTCCTATAAACTGCTACATTAAAAAAAAATAAGCATTAAAATTGCGTGCAATAAAGAAATATATTTGAGTCATCGTTTAAATATCATTGATAATATTGAATAATATTTAAACGATGAGTCAAATAGATCTGTTGCAGATGAGTCAACAGAGAGATCTACATTATTTACTGTCATCGTTATTTATATCCTCTTCTCCTCCGCGCGGACGAGTGGACTTGGATACGCACGTGTTTAAATAGAGTCCCTTTAAATTCTAAAGATTTGTGACGATTTTCATAATCATTTCATGAAACGCACTCGGAATTTAACTGATCATCGTCATCATCAGTCACAATGTTGGCAATTTTTTGATAATGAAACAAATTCACATATCAATGTTTCATTGAGAACCGTCTATTCTTCGCGTTCGTCAGCTCCGATTCTTCCGAGGCCTCTCTCTTTTTCTCACCTCACACGAAAAGATTTTCGTAAACAAAATTTACGGTCGTTGAACCGGGTGTCCAAGCTGCAGAGTGACTCTTTCTTTTTTTCTTCTTCGTCTTTCTGCCCCCCCCTGTCCATCAGCATACGCGACAGAAGTTAGAGTTCTCTCGTTTATTCTCGTTCGAAATACGATTAAAGTCTATCGTTTCAATTAATTCGTTCTACTTTTCAATTAATTCATTCTACTTATTGTTAGATCTAGAATGCGATCTCACCTGTTTATTTTTTTCCCTGATAATTATTAATCGAATAAATCATAATGTAACTTCATAATTTCAATAGCAGCATAGATATAATGGCTTATTTTGATATTTATCAAAACTGTATCTTTCATTTAAAATTTTTTGATTTCATAAAAATAAGACTTCATTTTCTTCCAATTAAAAAAAATATATATTCATTTTGAAATTATTTTGAAAAAATGTATTTGAAGAGAAAAGGAAAAAAATGCACTATACTTGTTTTCGTTGAAATACATTTTATGATAATATTACTATAATTATGTAAAATCCTTTTTATCTACATGTTCAAATTTTATTAGTATTATTATTTTATTTATTGTTAATCTATGATATCGATTGATGTGTGTTATTAAAGTATGAGAAAGATCAAAATCAAATTGAATTTTCTATCATCACTAAACAAAATAATAAACTATTTTATGTGAGTAGTGCACGATCCATATGATTCCATGATACAATGAACTTATATGTTTCTTTGTGCATCATAATTGGAGCGTCATGTTAATGACGCTAATTTTAGCGGTAATTCATTATTATCGCGCTCGTTTGAATACCCGCATTATTTTAATTGTATCGTTATTTTATACATATAAATACATACACAAAACTCACTTCACAACTATTTTCAAGATATCAAGTCACATGCGTTACTTTTTCATATAATTTTTTCGTATCTTACATTTCCTATCCTACTTAGCTTCATAATTTATTAAAGGGTTTCCGCAAATTTACAAGGTTTTATTATCATCTGAAACAGTCAGGAAGCAACTAGAGTAACTAGAGTAGAACGCGAGCATTGTCTCTTTGCAATGCTCTTTTTTCACGTTTTCTTTTTCACATTTTATTTTTTATTTTACAAATTCATGTGGCATAATGTGTTCATGTATCCGGATTGTAACAAAGTGAGTGCAGAAAATTGTGAATTTTAGCCGAAATATTACGACTGGATTTCGATCGTGATATTAAGAACTCTTCGTGGCAAATTGCGACCTTTTCTTTCGCGACAAACAGCACGGCTAATAAATTGCATATTAAATGTCATGCGTGATAACAACGTTGACTTGTTAATTATTCTCGTTGGGGCGCGTTATCTTATTTCCCGGGCGAACGGACGTGAATACATTGCATCTGATTGGCTTTAGAAGAGGGACGAGAAAAATATTAGGGATTAGATGCGAGCAGAACGAATGATTCATGATGACATTAAGACCGGTATACGTATCGTATAATTCACCTGCGTTGTTCTAAATGAAATTGTTATCTTCATAGTGTGGAAAAATACTCCAAGACACGAGAGAGGGAAAAATAAATGGACTGCGAGTTCCCTACGTTGGCAGAGGGTCATAAAATATCAGGATCGTGCGAAAATTTCCGCAATTCCCTATTCGATGTTTATAAGCTATCGTTGATCCCCCGTGTCCTTTCTCACGGAGGTTTCTTGGGAGTGTAGTGTAGCACATCGCTTATTCTCTATGCAAATCGTTTGCGTTAAACGGTAGCGTTATCGCAAAGAAAAGAGCAAGCTTTCAAATCGTGCGTTTCTAACGTTTCATGCATTTTAATGACATTATTACGTCATTGTTTGACTGTAAAGTATATTACAAAATTATTTTAAACAATTAATATTTAAATTATTAATATTTCAAGTAAAAAAAGTAATATTTATATATTATTATAAAGTATTAATATTTCAAGTGTTTCTTGTATCTTCTTTTGTAGTCTGTGCTCTGTCTTATGTTTGCAATCTCGATGATCTAACAATTGTATGATAATGCAATAACATGAGGATAATGCGATATATTAACTGCTAGAAAAGAGTAAATTTCACTTTTTAAAAATTCGCTTTGGCCTAATAATTAGCTCCAATAAAGTTATGTAGAGTGAATAGTTTCGTAGATGGAGATATTTGTGCGAGATTCTCTGCGCGAATCATTATCGATATAATAACGAGACAGATAGGTCGGTTGTCCGGGAAGAGAACGCATCGGATGAATCGCACATAGAAGCTGTTGCACCAGCAGTGTGCCAATCTGACCGCTGTTGCACTCTATGCAATTGCATGTGCTATAGCTGGCAACACGCAGTATCTACCGTCCTTTTTGCAAACATCGCTCGCCATTTCCTTACGAGTCTTCATACTAGCTTTTCCGATATTATTCCCGCCTATTTCAACAACAAAAAATATATATTTGTCTTTTTTACTCTATCATATAAATATATAATGACATAGAAAGAGTAAACGAATATTTATATAAATATCTCGAACTCTTTTTAAAAGTCTCCTTCGATGATTTTTAAATGAATCTGAAATAAATAATATCCTGAAATCCTAATTAAGGCTCGCAAAGAAGGAGAGAAAGAGAGAGAAAGAAAGGAAAAGAAAAGAAACTCTTCCAAGGAGGATTATACGAATTGCAATTAGAGTGCGCTATTTTTCTCGCTTCCGCATTTTTTGCTGTCATAAGTGAAATTCTATGACCACATTGATAATCGATAGCGCCCATTTTATGGGGCTCTATCGATATAATCCTGCGGTATTATACGCGAAACCGTACCGGCGTCGATCGGCGATTATTCCACGTTGCGTTTTACCGGGTAATAATCCCAGCTAGATCAAGATTGAAGCCACCGCATGTTTCCCGCGTCACGTTGTAGAATCGCGAGTTTTTCTTTCTCTCTTTCTTTTTTTTTTGTGCCATTGATGGCATCGTTTCTTCGCGCTAACGATTCCACGCTCACAGACACGCCCGGTTTTCACTCATTCGTCTTTCTCGTTCTTACATGGTCTCTCTGCGTGGTCGATGAGAAAATTAGGTGGAAGACGAGACCATATAATTAGAAAGTACATGTACGTGATCACGTGGCTCTTTAGGCGGAGTCCGCAAATATCTCGCCAACTCGCGGAAAGTATGGGACTGGAGGTGGATTTATTTGCACTTTTTGTGTGCGCTCGATGATGCATTCATGTAGATTTTCATAATTCTTTGTTGATTTTCCCGAGCACAATTTTTTTCTCTCGTTACATCAGAGAGCTTATTTCAGTAAAAGAGTTTCGAGTTATCATTAATAACTCGATACTAGCATATATATAAATTAATCATTTTAATTCCTGAATTTTCCCCCTGAATAAATATCTAATTTTATTCCTAATCTTGTTTAATCTCGATGCTTGCGAAAAAAAGGACGATGCCCAACGTAATAAATGTTTAGCGAGATTAGCATTCTATCTGGTAGCGTTCTATCTCTGGGGATATGAAAATTCGTTGGTACGTCGATTACAGGGGCCGATGAACACTTTCGGTCGATTTGACTCAACCGAGGGAAAAAGGGCTGTACCGAGTAGTTTGCAGACAGCCTTGTGTAAAATAGAGAGACTGACAGACCGGCCCTTTACTGCGACGAGTTTCTCGTCGGATCGTTAAGTCCGATAATACGACGAGAGTGACTAGATGCGACAGAATTAGATTGTAATTAATTTAATTTTTCCGGCTTTGATGATACCACGGCCATGCCTCTGTAAAGCGAGCTTATTAAAAATATCGAGCTTCGTTTATGCCAATTTATTATCTTCCTGCTCGAGCGGCATCCTAGGATTTAAAGTGAAACGGAGATTAATTTCGAAAAAAAGGGTCATGACATTCTCGATTCGATCTTTAATCGATCTGCCGGAGCACGTTTCGCTTCGTGCATTTTAGAACGGGCTTAAGAGAACGGCGCCTTAAACGGTGCATCGATGCGCGTTGCGGATTACGCAACGGAACGCGCTATTCACGCACGACGCACCTTTCTGGTTTCCCTATGCATGTTTCCGACGCGACGCAATCGCGCCTCGAGCATCGATGGTTTGAACGGGGACGGGCCATCTCGGCCGGATGATTTACATGAAAGATCATTGAAGATTCTCTCGCCGAGAGAGCCTACGCTGACACACGCATGCATTGCGTCACGTGCTTAGCGCGATATTTTTAGCGGATCGGCTCCTCTAGACACATGCAGTCTTTGCATCGTGAACGTCACGGAATAAGCGTCTAGGACAAAGTGGGTTGATAATAATCTCGTTATCGCTTAGCATTTCAAATTTTGAGCTATCTCTTGCTTCTCTTATCTGTCGCATTGCATTTTAAAATACAATGTTAATCATTTCGCAAAAAAGTGCATTATCGAAATTGTGTCATCGCTCTATCAAGCACTACGTCAAGGAGATTTAAAGATGACGCAGGCGGAAATATTATATTATCCTTGGAAAGATATAATGCATGTATCAGTATCACGATTACGTTTCAGATATCCAACGTTTGCCAGGCAAGCAGTATCTTGTAAGGAAGCGTGTATTTCGAAAACGAACGAATCATTTATGCCTGATTAAAATGCTGATTCATATTCGTACGCGCATAATCATTTCATGTACGAGGTATCTTCGACTATTTTTTTCTCGATATCGTAAATAACGGAATTGAAAACATTCATTATTTAAAGTATCAATAGTCTTCTAATTATAGCTTTATTATAGCTGTATAATTATTATTAATAAACAATTATTAATAATAATAATTCATATAATAATTTTTATTTTTTATATTCTTCTTGCAAACTTCCAAGTTTTCTAGAAATAAATTAATTTTCTGAAGTTTATCAAGCAATAAAAAATTATAAAAATATTTTATTTTTCCAAATTTTAGGAACTAAATAATTATAATAATTGAAAATTTTTCGTTATATCGTAGCATTTTTTTGTGTAAAAATGAAGATTTACTTATTTTATATTCAGAGATATGCGATAAAATGTGTGATGAAACATTGTTTGTCAAAAATTTAATTTTATATAAACAAACTTTCTATGAAATTTCTTTGTGAATTTTTAAATCAATGTTGAGAAACATTTAATATGAAAAATTGAGAAAAGCGTTTCGTCAGATTTTCTATGAAAAGTTTTGCGCTCTAGAAATATGCTAAAAAATCCTTATTTGAGAGAAAATACGAAGAATATTCTACATTTAATGTATATTTAATGCGAATGATGTATGTTCACACACAATTATACTTAATCACATTTAACAGGATAGATATCATTATCTCGAGTGTTCGTTCGACTTTAATTGAAATTCATGAAAAGTCAATTATAGTCAATTAATCATGGCGTGTCTTTAGGATCTAAGCATTACGTATCTTGTCTACCTTAAACATCGCTCGTGAATAACTCTTATAATCAGTCCATGTCAGACCTAATCGCATCCCTGTTTTACATCAATAATATAAATAAATTATATATCATAAAGTTTTAATAAGATTTAATAATATTACACAACAACGTATCGTACGATAAAATTACATATGTTGATGAAGGACGTTGATTAGAACGTTAAAGTCAATGTTGACGAGCTATTTTACTCGTGACATGAAACATCTGGATTTTCTCATTAAATTTCAGAATTCAAAATTAAATATATATCTATATAAATTATACATTTATAATAAGAAAATTATTTATACAAAGAATAACACAAATGCATTGAAAAGTCTCAGAGATTTTTTATTATATTTTAAATTAAATATTTATTAGATGTTTTAGTTTTAATTCAACAATGAGTTTGAGAAGTAAAGTCACGACTATACAATTTTATTTTTGCTGAACGAACGTAACTGTACATTTTCTCTTATCGGTCATTTCTCTTTTTCCAAGACGAGTCATTAAATATCGACCTGGATTCGCGCTGTTTGAAAGACCGGCTGCGTCGCTCTACGATAATCGCAAGCCGAGTTTTCCGTGTTCAGTAGCCGTGAAGGCACCGGCTGTGGAAGGGACCTTGTTTGTTTTTTAATCTTTAATCTATACTTCGCCTACGGTTTCGCGTTACTGTATTCATATGTAAGGCTACTCTATACGCCACCGGTAATAACAAGCAACGCTCTTTCTAACCGATCATGCAAACAGACGCTCTTCAAAGGTTTCGACGAACATTCGCGTCTTTTCTTGCAAATCAAAATCTGCCGCGTCGGTTTTTAATCGTTATCTCGCGCTATAACTACAAAAATTTTTAATTGTAATTTATTTTCTGAAATTTAGAAAATCAAAATATCTTTATCGCTTGATACAAAATCGATAGTCTCTAGAAAAATTCGTAAGGAAGAGTAAAATCAAAAAGTATAAAAAATAAAATTATTATGTAAATCATGATTATTATTAATAATTATTTATTAATAATAATCATGATTTCCATAATATTTATTATTAATTTCTTTAATTCGTGTAATAATTAAATTTGTATAATAATCAATTTACATAATAATTTACTATATAATAAATTATTAATTATTATACAAATTTAATTATAAGTAATTATTATACGAATTAGTACAATAAAATTAATAATAATTTATTAATAATCAATATTATTAATTATTATTATCCCTAAGAAATTATAGTTTTAGCAGATTTAGGATATTTTTTTTTTCATGCCATTGACATGTCCGAAATTTTTCTCCAAAGCGTTTGTTCGCCGTCATCGTCACGGCCCAGCGGGCCGTATCTATAATTTAATACAGCGTTCTCTTTTCGCGCTCGCCTCGACGAAGACGCATTATGCCTCGCTCGGAGATCACGCTGCAAGATTTCTCCTTGGCAATCAGGATCGTATTCCGCCTCCCGCTACGCTACGCGTCTATCTCGGCCTCCTAAGCCGTGGTAGCCTCGTTTCCGCCTCGACTCTCCTCGCCGCGCGTAATGCTATTATCCATCTCTCACTTGTTATTCCGCCAACGTTCGACCAGCATAACAGAATCAACGTTGCATTTAGGATACGTACAGATCGGTCAACGCCTTGGAACGCGCGAGTACTCTCCCGGAATGATTAATGACGATTAGAATGATAGTCGTACGAAATTGGGAAGAGATCGATGAAAAGTTGTTTTCAAGCGGTACCACTAAATTTATAATACATCGTTTTTTTAGTAGTCAAAATCAAGAGATTTATATATCTAGTACTGTAAAAATAAATGTCTAAACTTTTCAAAACAAGTTAGTCTTGCGAATTTTTTTATACATATATATTTTATCGTAAAAAATAAACATCCATTATTTCCTGGAAAATATAAGAATTGTTGAAAATTGATTTTGACGATCGGCAGAAGAATTATTAGCCAAGCAAAATAATGTTGCACGCGATGATTTCGAAAATGGCAGTAATAAAAGCGATATGATGATTGATTGCATTTTTTTAGCGATATACCACCTTTGAGCCCTCATATATATTCATTCGCCAACTTATTATGCCGCTCGTGTTTCGGATCGGAGAATCAATGTTGCATTTATGAAGATGGGTCATTGCCTCTCGAACGTGCATCCGCAAACGTTTCGCGGATGATGTTCGTGGATTTCACGCCCACGACGAGTCACACGAAACATTCGTATAACACGGATCTCGCTTCTCCATTTAAACCGTTGAATTCATAAACTTTGATTTTAATCTTGATAGTACACAATAAAAAATTTTGTATTAAATTTAACATATTTCATATGTCCCAATTTATCCATTCTAATTTTAATGTTAATTTAACAGAAGGCAAGTATGTAAATAAATAACACAAGTAATATGTTTAAAAATTAACACAAAAGTGTAACACTTAAACTTTATCTGGAAATAAAGTTTATGTTAAATTGACATATTTATAATGTTAAATTTAATTAAAAGAAAATGTTATTCTTACATTTTTATGATAAATAACAGAAGAGATATGTCGATTTAACATATGGAAACTGTTATAGAGAGAAAAATAACACAACTTATCTGTTCATTTTAACATATAACTTATTTCATCAAAAATTCGTGCATTTACATATTAATTGTTATTTTAATTCTTAGAAACGGTGAATATTAACTCAACGCAGAAATGTCAAAATAACACAACGATAATATGTTACATTAACATAAGAGTATGTTAAAAATTTAACACAAAAATTTTTACACGAGAAAATTTCAACAGAAATAACAAAATGTCTTTTACCGTGTAGATATATTTTTTCTAAATTTATATAGTGTGTGTCTTTATGAATTAAATTGTTTAATTGAAACATCGAGAAATGTACGTTTTTTAATTTTAAACGATTGTACGAATGAAATTAAATAATTGAAAATATGTAATAAATTCAATTCAACTCGACAGAGATTTTTAATTGGAAATTTAATTATCGATGGTACTTTGTATCGAATTTAAAAAATTGTCTTCCAGGGAACCTTTGAAATTTGCGATGGTACCACAATTTTCTAGCTAAAAAACCTCACGGGATCTTTCGGGATAGCATCTCCGCGCTTGTGAGCAAAACCAGGCGACCATAAAATTATCAGGACCTGCGCGTGGCGATGGTAAAAAGCTCGGGTTTTTGCCACGAAGCGAGCAAGGGCTTTTTCGCTTATTTTTCCGAGTCGTCGAATGTTATCGGCGTTTTCTCGCGTGTCACGGGGCCGTAAAAGCGGCGGCGCTTTTGCAATTCGCGCGCTAACCATCGAGCGACATCGGGCCAACTTTTTGTCGCGTTATCATCGTATCGATCGATTCTCGTTCTCCGACGAGAAGTCGAGTCATGCTTGACTCGTCGTCCCTCGGGTTATCTACAGTGAATTTCGAAGATGCGCGTGCGATATCATTCTGCGAACAGTACTTTGATAGATATCGAGGTACAAAAGTATTCGGATAAGAGCGCTTTTTATCCTCGAGAGATGAAGAAAAGATGTATTATAGTTTGTCAAAGCGCGTGTACGAAAAGGAATATACGATTTTGCATGGATTGCAGATGACACGCCATCGTATCAGGCACTACCTCCTTTGCGTTCTTAACGTTGTGCATGTTGGTGCCAGGCGACAAACACGCTAGTGTTTCGGCTTCGCGAAAATAATCCTGATGATGCCGTTTTTATTGTAGCGTGAATCATTTTTTATTAAGCCGTTGATGCTGAACTTGCACTTCTTCCAGCGAAGGACGTTCTTCCAGTGATGAAGTAACGCGATTATGCAATCGTAGATCTTCGATTTTACGTGTGTGAATGCTCGGAAAACAGGTTTTTAATATATTGGTATAAAATTTAGAAAAAAAAAGAAAAAAATAACGGAAAAAACTTTTATAAGAGAAGAGTGATGGATCGATTTTTACGGAGGAGGTCCAAGAATCTATATCTCATATCGATCTCGTAAAATTCCACAAATGAGGGAAAAGTAGAGATGGGCGATGTTTACCGATTAATCGCAATGGTCGATAGTTTTTTTTCTAATAATCGATTAATCGGTTCGATGCTTTCTCTATCCGATGTATCGATATTCGATTCTTTATATCAGACATCGAAGTTTTATTTTTTTTCTTATCATAACATCTTATTGTAATAAAGCGTCGTCTATAATAAGATTTTTAAGAAGACTTAAGGCGTAAGACTTAAGAAAGAAATTGACCAATCACAGTCAAGTATTCTCTTAATACTTGATTGTATAATTGGTCAATTTCTTAAATCTTCTGTCAAAATAACGCATTTCAAGATTCATAAATTTGACATTGAACTAAACATTTTTAGGTTTTAAGATATAAAATTAATAATTAATTTGTATATAAGTTAAAGTAAAGATTTAATCTGTAGAATATAATCTCAAAATTGTTAATATCATCTTATATTAAACTTACCAAACTTTTTTATAGTAGTTGTACAAAGAAATTCATAAAAATGCAGATTGTAATTTTACAAATCTTTGCTTCCACTTACAAATTAAATAGTAATTTTATTTAAGAAAGCTAAAAGTGCTTTGCGCAATGTCAGATTTATGAATTAAAGTGTATTAACTTTTGATGGATGATTCGTGTAATTCTTCCTTAAAAAACACTCTTTTTGAAAAATAGTATCGATTCATCGATACTTTTTGTTAATAATCGATTAATCAACATCGATATATTCAAAAATCGATTAATTTAGCATCGATTTTTTTTTCGTACATCGCCCATCCCTAGGGAAAAGAAACATGGGAAATCCTCAATCTATAGTAATCTCATGAAGAGCTTACGGCGAGGAAGGAACGCGTGAATTCACTGCCACTCTCAAGTTAATCCTATCTGTGACGTCGGCGTCGTCGGGCTCGTAAATAAGCAGTCGTTACCGAAGAGGAGATGCGATCTTGCGGGAGTGTGTGCATCCCTCTCTTTCTCTCTCTCCTTCTCGGTCATCGATCCAGTCGTAAAACACGCTCTTTGACGGCGCGGAATAAATTCCGCGCGCGAAATTACGACGAGATATATTATTCCGCGGGGCAGGGTGGGACGTTAATCCGCTTCTGGTTCCGTTTCGTTTAATTCGCTCAAGCGAATCGAGTCGGTCGCGACCGCTTTATCGCCTCGCACGTTCTCCTCGGCGTGCCCTGACCATCCTTATATCTCGAAAGACAAAGTGTGTACGGCATATCGCGAATGCACGGCGCGAGCATGCGGTAGCACGGCGGGCCGTGGCATTAATAATTCATACTCCTCGTGGAGTGGTGGGGTTAAGGCTTCTGGGCGTTATAAATATTTAGATCGTCATGAAGATATATATCGCGCGCTCGGACGCCCGGGGAGCGGAGCCAGAGGAAGAAGACGACGAACCGCGATGAGAAGGTGCAGCGAGATGACGAGATACCAAGTGGACCAAACTCCAGAGAGAGAAGGAGAGGGATTATTTAGGATTATTTCCGAAAAAGAGATTATTAGAGTTTCACGCGATACATCATAATATAATATACATAATGATATAGTAATTATGTAATAATATATAAGATAATAATAATGAATATATCTCGTCCGAGATCTCGAGTATTCTTATTAGAGTTAGCGTATCGAGGCAACAGATCGCTTGTCGGAAATGTTGTCAAGTTAAATACGTACGTTAAAATGAGCGTATAACTTTTTAAATGAAATCATGTCTGCGTTTACTGGTGATGTCACGCGTTAAATACCCTCGCCCGTCTCGCAGTTTCCTGTTAATTTCCAAGAACGGACTATTATTGCTCGGATAAACACAATGATTATTGCGGTCATTTTCTTACTTTACGTAGCATACAAAGAGGAATGGAATACTGTTATTACTGCTATGATTATCGCCGGTTGTAAACTGGTTTGATATGTTTTTTTTAATAACGCGCGAATTATTGTTTATAAGAAAATTTTATCATTTACAATCTCTTAGATTTTTGCAAAAATTCTCTCGAGAGAAACATTATCTCGCGATATTCTACGCTTTTTTTTTTATAGTCGTGTGAGAGAGTTACAACTTGCGGGAATGAGAGACTAAGAATCTGAATATATCTACACTGTTTCTAATTATGTTCAATCATTTTCTTGATTATATAGAAGTAAAGCGGATAAATATCAGTCAATCATTATTCGCTTATATAAATCCATACACTTAATAATAAAATCGTTCCGATATTCACTGTACAATTTTTATTATATATTTAAGTAGACTAAAATTGGAATTGAGCTTCTTTCAAAAATTAATATAGCAATTTCGATTCTCTTTCTTTTCTACTTAATAACGAGAAATCTGAATCATTTTTTTTTCTTATAAAAAATATCTCATATTTTTTACGTCTTTTAAATTATGTCATGTAAATGTAAATTCTGTAAAAAAACAGAAATAGAGAGGAAACGCACGAGAGAGTGACCGAGTTTAGAAAATTATATTCTCTTTGTTTGCATGATAATATATGTATTTTCATACATTACCGGTTATAAACGTGCTCTTATAAACTCTTAGTTTTATGGCAAAGAATATAATCAATCGTCGTTAATCGCGGTAAAAGTGCAGCGCACTTAATATCGGAACTTAAACGTTGTATGTACGCGCTAAGTGGATTATACTTCGACCTATAAAAGCGTTACACCGCGAAACATCATTAATCATCCAATAACGGGTTTGCAAAAATCATACACGTAACATACGCATCTCGAATAGGATTTGAGGATTTGAGAAGCATCGCTTGCTCGATCGGCATATCGTGATAATTTGCATCTTAGATTTATTTATATCGATTCGATAATGAATTCGATGAAGTTGATTACTCGGCTGCAACCGAGCGAGAGTGAATTTCAAGCCAAAGTTTCAGAGGGACAGAAATAGTTTTCCCTCGGCGGATATTCTCTTTGACGAAACATCGAGAGTGTAACTTGCTCGTCCGAGGCCTTTTCCACGGTTTACGCAATAAGAAAATGCACGTATAAAATAATAAATGCGCGAATGTGCGTTTACGCAAGTGCATCGTGAGACTGAATTTCAGGATCGAGAGAGAATTTCTATTTTTCTCGCGTCTCTACTTTTGTCACTTTATATATTATAGAGAGCGGCATCTCTCATTATTTCCTTTTTTTTTTTTTACATTTTCTACCAACATCGCTTCATCGCTAAAACTGACTGTCGTATTGATTTTCTCTTCCATGCGAGAGCGCATGTTTCTTTATTCCTTTCGATATTTCATTCTTTCGTGATCCCTCGATAAATTGCTACCGTGACGCGACCTTTCTTATTTTCTGACCCCGGAACCTTGACCCAGGCTTTCTTGCACAGCAATCGATTAATCAAATTGTAAACTCGAACTATGATATTGATTAATCATCCGATCTTGATAAAACGTAGCAATTAATTAAGTGCCATTTTGAGCTAGAATCACGAAAGATTATTCGTGTTCAACGTAGAATCGGGACACCCAGTATATTGTTAGCTCGTAATCTGTTAACTCAGCTGATCACTCTGAATTATTGGACATTAGTCAGCAATGCCAGCGAAGCAGATTTATAAATCTCTGTATAATGATAAAATGCTTATTTCTATCACGCTTTCAAATGTCCGACGCGCATTGCGTATATATTACATACTTGATAATTTTTTTGTGTTACTCGACAGTAATTGTAAATTAAATCGATGTCAAAAAATTAATCCGTTACAAGATAGAATTGATTGAGCGTTCGATTGCGAGCGATCGACTCGAGATTCGATTATGCGATCGGCGAAATGCTGGTTTCCTCAAGGTTCGCAAGAATTATGGACTCTCGATTGCCGTTGCATAATGCACGGCCGATAATTCATCGGTTATTACAGTTTTGAAAAGCATTTCCCTATTAGAGGTGGCCCTCTTACGTCGCTAACGTATTAGATCCGTTTGGCATATAAGAGCGTAAGATTGATCGAGCTAGGCCGACGGTAAATTGAAGTTCAATACGAATGAAATCACTCGGCGAGTGCGCGCTTTTGCTCGCATTATAATCTGTCTTTTTGCCGCGCGCAATTTCATTTCCTTCTTTCCCGATCGACGTCGATCATTTCGCTTTAATGCGCCGCGGTACTTTCCGAGTTTTATTCACGTCCATTTCGCGGAGGAGAGAATCTGCCGGAGAAAAATGATTTCGTCTGTTGGGGAATTTTCTTGACTTTTTTTTTTTCGTCTACAGGAAACTTTTTTCACTTTTTTTTTATTTTACGTGTAATTTATCCCTGCTGTCTTCCCTTCAGGTATCCCGTGGATGAATCCCAACGTGGGATGAACGCGAGATTAGATGATTCGTTCGGAAGCTTCGTTCGAAAGATGGAGAACGCGCGCGGTGACGTAAAGGAAAATGCAATTCGGCCGGTGATTGCGTAACAGCGTTGACACGAAAAAAAAAAAAACAGAGATAGAGAGAAAAGCAAATCGCGCGTGATAAAAAAACGGCGATAAGAGATAAAGAGAAAAAATAGGAAAGAGAGACAAAAGCGGAGAAAGAGAGAGAAAGAGAGACGCGAGTCGATCGGATCCGATCGGGTTGAAACGTTTTCCCGGTCGATCGTTTCCTCTAAGGTTCGTCAGAGAATCGCGCTTCCTTTCCCAACATCTCTCCGCTCGAACTCGAATCTCGATAGATCGCGGCCGACGCCTCCTTGCCTACTTTCTATCGCCCTGAAACGTATCCCGAGGTGCAGCCGTCTCGGTAAAATCCTCCGAGAGAAACGAGTTTTATGGCGAAACGCGACGAAACGAGCGTAATTGCGCGAGGATAGCAGCGAGATTTACTCTCCTTCCTTTTTTCCTTTCCTCGATCCTTTCTTTCAACGCCGGCTGGAGGAGGAAAGATCCTGGAAAAACGAAGGAGCGCTCTGTTTAATCGCATCGACGAGCAATCGATCGAACGATGGATCGATCGGCGAAGACGCGATCTCGAAATGGTCCTTCCTGCGATCGAAAAAGGACCTACGATTTTAATATAGAAAAACTTGAGACGAGATTGTAAAGAGCGAACGACTTACCTATATCTCTTCTTGCGTAAAAAATCACAATAGTAAGGAACTTTAACATTTCTTCCGTCCAGGTTAAAGAGAAAATTTACGAGTCAGGTGGGAACGCGATTATAGAGTCGACGATTTTATTCTCGTTCGCGCTTCACTTTCTTTTCTTTGAAAGAAACAGGGGACCAAGTCGATCTTAAACGCAAAGTAATCCACGCGATCGAGATTAATAAAACGGAAATGGAGGCTTTGATGACACAGGGACCGTTATTTCTTCTTGCAGCACCAGCGCGGATCGTTTCGAGGGAGGATCGTTCGACGAGCTCGCAAAATAGAAGTATCGTGCCCCTGCAAAAGAGGGGAAACGGCGAATCGGAAGGAAGAAAAATATAGGATATCCCGTCGTTCCATCGCGCGCGCTGTTTATCCTGGGAATCGAGCCGAGCGCGCGGGCGCCTCGACACTCCGCGCGATTGCTTCGAGGCAAGAAGGATCCTGGAAGGATCGGACGGAAGGAAAACAACGTGCGCGGGATATGTACCAAGAGCCGAACAGCTCGTCAGGCAGCAACGCCTCCACCAAGGGCGACGAGGTCGAGCTTGTCAGTAGGTTCCTGGCGCCGCTCTGCGCCAGGGACGAGGCGGCCAGGAACATCGCCCTGGCCGCGGCCAGGACCACCGTCGAGGGATGGCTGGGCAGCGTCGGCAGTCCGAATCGCTGGGAGGACGCCAGCGACATCGAGGACACCAAGACCGCGACTGGCAAGTTCTCCGGTCAAGACGGAAGGTAAGTGTGTCGTTGCCCAACTATCTAAAAATGCGTTATAAAAAAAAAATATCGTTTATTTTCTCCCTTTTATTAGAGAATTATATCAAATTGTTGGAAACGTATGATGTATATTCGATTTTATATTTTATTTGATTTTTTTAAACCGAGAGGAATATATTTATATTTCTGATATCGTTTTTAAAAGCTTCCTTTATTTATCCGCATTTATTGCAATTAAAATCAAATAAAATGGCTTTCTTTTCTTTTAGCTTTTTGTTTTTATATCTTTGGTTAGTAGTAAAGATACATATAACAAAAACATTCATTATTTTGGGTAAAATTATATTGAGTTGATGCAAAAAAAGTAATCAATTTAATTAAATTCTACTTGTTTTTTACTCAACCTGTTGTTTTTATATTTTTTTAATGCTGTATTTATGGATAAATGGACCAATGTATAATGTTAGATTACGGTATTTTGATTACAATCCCGTTAAAATTTAAAACTATATGTTCGCCGTTGCATGCCTTCATTCATTCGTATTTAGGTTTAATTGGATATGCTGTAATAAATTCTCAGTCATTCCATTTTCTGTTTTATTGAATAAATACGGGCGTGTTGTTGGGATGTGTTAAAATTATGCAATCTGTTGAACAACTTTGTTTACCGGTATCAATTATCAATATCATTAATTAATGATTTATCAATTAACGATTTATCAAATAACAAATGATATGCGTACAATACATATCGTGTAATATTTTTTAAAATAATTTGACTTTGCGTATCATAATTTTGATCGAACGGACATGTTTAATCGGTGCAAACATTTCGTTCCGTGCACTCTTGGCAAATTATTGGTTCTGGATTTAATATCAGCATTCAGTCACGCAAACACGTAAAACTCGACGTGAACGCAGTACTTAAATAATCACGAGCGGTTCATTAAAATGTGCACGTTACGAGGATTAATAATAAACACGCAGGAGAAATTATATTCGTTTAAGCATAACTGCAAGGACTATTGTAGAGAAAGAAATCTGCACAATATTTTTCTTTTTTTATATAAAATTCTCTTAAATCGTCTTCGTTTGTTGCTAAAGTTGTAGAATATTTCTCGCGGGATTATTTTAACTCTTTTAAATAATTTCGAGAGAATATATATTTATCATTATAAGTTATATAAAAGTTGAAATATTAAAAAGTCTTATTATTACATAACACGATTATAATTAAAAATATTTGTGAGGAAATGAAAGGTGAGAAGTGTGAAGGTGAATTGCCGATGAATCGTGATATTTGAGCAGTAATAACAACTTTGGAAAAACACATGACAATCTCTCTTCGTTGGATTTTATTGCTTGTATATTTTTAATATGTATTATTTAACTCGTTTCACATTTTAAAATTATAAATGATTCCTGATATTATACAGCTGTTATTCAATGGCGATAGTAACTCAAAGGTTGGAGACACATACATATATACATACATTTATTTGGCTTTTAATCGATATTTCATGTTTGATTGAAGATACGACATGAGTGTCGAGCGGTCACCGATGAGGTCATCGCCGAGGAGCGTGCATCAGCATCAGCTGCTGCAGGATACGTTCCAGACGGAGGGCTTCTTCCCGCAAAGCGTGAATGATAATTCGGCATCATTTCTCGAGAAGAACAATCCGGAGTCCTCGTACGATTGCGTGGACGGTCGTCTTCTGAACGAGAGGCGATTCCGCGAGCGATACAGCGACGGGGTCGAGAGCAGGTCCGGCCATTCAACGTCCTCCGATGAAAGTAGTAAGGGCTTCAACATCGAGGGCAGATGCCCACGTTTCGGCTCTAACTGCGAGAGCGAGCGAAAGTATCCTGGCTCGTCGTCGAGCGACAGATCGACGAGCGACGACTATTGTCCTGGCAGGACGAAGAACAATTACGCCAAGCTAAAAGGCGCCAAGCAGAAGCAGCTGGAGGATGACGAGCTCGATGCGGACACCCGGGTGTACGGCAAGAGTCCCAAGTTCGACGACAATCTGAGCGGCTTCGCGTCGTTCGACTGTCGGAATCGCCGAGCCAAAATCACCGCCAGCGGCGATTTGCTGACGCACGAGCAGCGCCGTTACTATGATGCTGCCGACGACGACGTGTCCTTCAACGAGAGCGAGGCGGCGCGTAATGACGGGGTCGTCTTCAACACGCTCGACGGTTTTGAGAACGAGAACGAGCCGTCTTACCGTCAGGACATGAGTCTGGAAAGCCGCGAGACGGCGGCGGGCTACGAGGATAACCCGGAGGATCCTCGTAATCGGACGCAGCAGCAGGACTATCTGCGCAAGAACGACGAGAGGAAGTTTAGCGCCGGCCAGATCAAAAGGCCGCTCTCCCAGGACGAAGATGTGTCCACGAAGAGCGGTAGAGTGCTCGAGAGCCCGGAAGTGACGCCCGGCGACGTTGGCAGGATGCTGAATCTCGGTAACGCCCTGGACGGACCCAGACAGGCGCAAGCTAACAAATATCTAAGTTTGGTGACGTTGCATCTGCCGGTGATACTCAGGCTTAGCGTCAACTGTCCCTTTCAGAACGTCAGGATCAAGTGTGCGGAAATCCTTCAGATGGTCAAGGTAAAAATTATTTAATTTCTTCTGCCGACAGTTTTGGATTTCGATAATGTGTGCCAAAGAATACACGTCCTTCGTTTAAATAAATCTACGTTAATATTAATTGGCGATCATTTCATTAGAATTCAAGAGGCTACTTTATATATTATAGCCTTATTTATTTTCAAGTTTATTTTTATTTTCAAGTTATTTATTTTCAAGTTCAACCTTTAATATATATAGAAATTAATTTGTGACATACAATATAAGCATTTCTTTTTAATAAAATACATTTTTTAATATTTTTTAAATTTTGTGACACAAGTTAATATATAATGCTTGTGCAGCTAGTTTAATTATGAAAGTTAATTAGCAAATTGATTGATTTTTCCGCGAAATACAGACATTTCCTTTTTAATCTTTTTTTAAAAGTTATAATAGAGGAAGTTGCGAAAATGGAAAGAAAACCGTTTATTGCTTGTGGTTATCTATTCTTTGACAGAAATTAAATACCGCTGTATGCCTTGAGTATACGGGACATTCCGACATTCCGGAACTCCGAAAAAAAATCTTAGCGAAACGGTGCAAGAGATAACGGATAGTCTAGATATGGCTGTGCGAGATTTCGCCTGCGAAGTCTCGACGAAGCAGATATTAACGCGACCGCGAAGTTTGCACTCTCGCGTGCACTCGGCCGAAATTCTTTCGCAAGGGTTTCACTAAAGTTTGCACTAGCTCGAACATTCGCTCTTGTATATATATTTGTAAAGTTTATTAGGTAATACGAGACAAAAGTTGAAAACGGCGAACACAAAGAAACATACCGACGCATACATATGGAATATCTTAGGTATATCACCTGTTCTTTAGGATGAACTATCTAACTTTATGATGCGAAATCATTTACACAAGTCTCGCAACGCGAATGAAGACTTAAATTATTATAAAACTTTTTTATTGTATGCTAGAATTTCCTGCAGAAATTATTTTAAATGATTTAATTTAAAAAATATATAATTTTAAATATAACATATAATAAAATATGTATATTTAAAATTGAAGAAAAAAGAAAATGTGCACATCTCATTTGAATTTTACAAAATATAGCTTCATTTAAAAAGTATTAATTTTTATTTAATTAATATATATATATATCTTGGAAATCACTAATGCCGCCTAATTTTGGAGCAAACTCCGGTATTCATGTCTCGAAGAGGAAGTGCACAATTATTCTGAGATATGCTATACACATTCCGCGGCGGAATTGAGATTGTCCAGAATATTTCAAGCTTTATCTCTCCAGCTTTGTGGCAATTTATTCGAGTCCTTCGCGAAGAGTAACTGCCGGGCGCGATTCTTACGCTGTTCTGACTTTGTATCTCCGCTCTTAATGCGCGCCATTGTTTTATAGCTTTCTTAATAAATAAACTACTAGGAGACAGATTTACGGAGTCTCTCGTGGCAGCTGCTCACGCATTCCGGAAGTAACCGCTGCTCAATTTTCGCGCTCTAGTTTTGTTTCTTTAGACGAATTTGATTTTTTTATAATATTATACATTATTGCAATTAGTCATGGGAAGTAGCTTGAAAATTTCGAGTTTGAGATCTGGATAATCTTTGACGACGAACAAAATGATTACTTCAAATCGAATTTGATTTTTTATAATATTATACATTATTGCAATTAGTCATGGGAAGTAGCTTGAAAATTTCGAGTTTGAGATCTGGATAATCTTTGACGACGAACAAAATGATTACTTCAAATCGAATTTGATTTTTTTATAATATTATACATTATTGCAATTAGTCATGGGAAGTAGCTTGAAAATTTTGAGTTTGAGATCTGGATAATCTTTGACGACGAACAAAATGATTACTTCAAATCGAATTTGATTTTTTTATAATATTATACATTATTGCAATTAGTTATGGGAAGTAGCTTGAAAATTTTGAGTTTGAGATCTGGATAATCTTTGACGACGAACAAAATGATTACTTCAAATCATAAGCTGTAAAAAAACGAATGCGTGGGAATAATCCAGAGCAAGATGTGCTTATGCATAAAAGATAAACCGGATAGGAGTAACTGTCGGTTATATTAATGGACTTGTTTTGACTGGCTATTTGGGGAGGCGTTTGAACCGCGGGCTAAAAATATCCTGTACCTAGGTAGTTCGCGGTTGAAGCACAACTTCGGCCTATCGCGAGAGTTGCTCTTTCTCTCATACCGAATAGTTTCACGACGGTCATTAATCTTATTACGACGGCAGTTAATCTTTTCGAAGGACCGTGGCAAATTGGACTAATCCATGTACTTCGGTGTGCCGTTAAAAGAAATACCTGACAATACTAGCGAAACTCGCGCACTAGTTAGTGTCAGAACAGAACGAACGAATGAGCGAACGAGCGACCGAACACGCAATGCATCGCAAATATTCAAGTAACCGAGACGGAAATAGAGGCAAATCGCAGAATGTTGTAAGATTGAAAGGCTTTCAAAAAATGTTTCCGACCGGTAACTTCATATTATTTTAGTGTCATTTTTTTCTCAGCTTTCGCAAGAACGACATTGTGTACAATAATACATTTGAATTTCATTCGTTTATAGTAGGATGGAAATAAACTGGAAAAATAATCGGCTATTTTTCAGCTTCTCAAGAAGGCCAAAGAAACGTGTATTATTGTGCTTTTTTAATTTTACAAATTTTAAAAACTGTAATATAATAATTCTATTATAATTATAATTAATTAAAGCATTATAATTAATTCTTGGAAAAATGATTTAATTCTCTTTAAGAAGGGATGAAAAATTTTCTTCTTATACGAATTTTATTTCGTTTTTTTTTTTTTTTATGAATATATATTATAAACAAGCTCATAAATGAATTTGTAATTTTATTTATTTTAATAGCATATAAACAATATGATCATTTTTTACAATTTTCGAGATAATGTATATATAATAAAAAGAGTAAGATACACGCATGTAGGAAAGAATAATATAAGAAACATATTGATATTTAATCTCTGATAATAGCAAGGCAAAAAATATATATTATCGTGCGTGAATGTAGAATCCGCTGTTTTGGCCGACAGTTATGCTCACCGATATTGTCACACTCGAGGTCGATCGATACGACTTGTGTGTAAAGCTTTATACATAGTGCAGAACAATTTTCAGGCACGAAGTCGACAGAAACAGAAAGCTAGGAAAAGGTTTTACACGCAAAATACAATGTATCATATTGTGACATTCATAATCGCATGTAAAATTTATAAAATATTTTTAATTTCTTTATCTTTTTTTATTTTTGAATATATAATAGATATGTTCAACTAAATTTAGATTAACAATAAGATTGTTCCATAAAAGTTTCAATCTATGTTATTTCAGTTGAACATACTTGATTCTTTTGATAGATGTGAAAATAAAAATGTTCTTCTAATAATGCGAAGAAAATAAAATACGAATTTACAAAAATTTTAATTGATATAATAGATTATTAATAAACATTTTATCTAAATTCTTATTTTTATATAAAAAATATAAAATATAATTAATCAAATTATTATTTTTTAAATGATACTCAGTTTTAATTGTACTATAATTATAAATTAAAAGTAATTGATAATATCAAAATCCATTTATCGCTTATTCCCTCAATTTTAATATTTTTTTAATTTCTATTTTAAGTACAATTTTTATTATAAATTGATAATATTTGAAAATTATATTTCGATTAATATCTCAAAAACAATTATATGATAAAAACATTTTTATTTCGCAACAAAGTTAAATTATTCAGTGATATATTTATTTTAATATTGTATTCGTGTATTTGTAGGAACAAATTATTTATTGACTCTGTTTTTTACTAAAAGAAAGCTTTTATTTTACAATATATTTTACGAAAATGATGAATAAAATAATAAATATATAATAATTATATATATATATATATATATATATATATATATTTTGGTAATTTTTAAATACAGACTATTTACGGTAAAATATAAATCATTGAAATACAAAAAAGAGAAATCGCCCAACGTGGGGCTCGAACCCACGACCCTGAGATTAAGAGTCTCATGCTCTACCGACTGAGCTAGCCGGGCTGTCGAGAGTCCGTTGTATTTTTTCCCAGTTTTCTTGAAATTAGATACGAATATAGTACAGTAGGAAACGTAATCTTTCTTTTTGTCACAGGATAGAGGACTTCCAGTACCAGTGCCGGCTTTCGATGGACCTAGTGCCTTCGTCCCTCTTTCGGAGGTAAGTAATTTTGCATGTGTCAATTGCTTTCGTAGATTAGTATATCAAATTGCATTAATCATTCTCTCAAAATAAATGTTAATTAAAATTAATCAAAATTTGACTTATTAGTCCTATGTATCTTTGTATTTGTGTTTTCAAAGAAAGAGACGGAAATTCAATCAAATCATTATGGTTAATATTAATTAGCATTTGTGAAAATGATTTTGTATAAAACTTTATGGCTTTATATCATCGATTTTATCATCGATGCAGCATTATGGTTATCTTATGTGATTTATGCGATTCACTGATAGACAAAGTAAAATCGGTTATAAGATAAATAAAGATAAGTCATATATTAAATATAATGATAACGACTATTTAAAATCGATCGCTTTTTGTTTGCAAGGATAAATCATCTTTGTAAAATGTTATTATTTTTATTATTATTACAAAATAATGCTATTTGAAATATATTCAAATTTTGATTGTAATATTTTTATCTCGTAATAACGTCAGCTATAACTTTTTTATTAAAATCATAAATGAAGCATGTGAGCATCATAAAAATGAAACAATTTATGTCGCGTAATGCACGATCGGCAATGCGTTAAAGTAAATATGCGTAACTTTTCTTTTTCTTTTTATTTTTATTCTTATTTTTATTTTATTTTTTTTTTTTTCTTTAGAGATTGGCATGGATAGCTGAATTATTTTATTCGCAATCGTGATCATAAAAAGTAGGACATGAAAAACGAATCGGTTAATGTTGCCGCAAAATCTGGGTCATCGCATTGGCGCCAACAATGTCAATGATCTCGTCAGCTGATTGGCAATGGTCGGTAACGAGTCGGTCCTGACAATTGGTTCACATTATACCGGGTGTCAACTCGGTTTACTTGTTCCCCATGACCTTTAATTTACTATAATTAAACGTGAGTATTATGACTATCTGGCTCTGCTTGAAATATATTTCTTTATTATGTTTCTACATATCTATAGAGATAACTGCATTGCCGATCGAGTAAATATACGTGGATCTATTGACAGATATTTTGAAAGTATTTTTAATAAAATCTGTCAGTACCCGTGTTAGAAAGGACTACACGAGGATTGCAATTAACATTGATTATTTCATTATTTTCTTGTATTCTTCAGTTTTCTATATATTTTTGATAAATTATTATATCTATTATAAAAAATAATATTAAATTAAAATACCTTTATCTTTTATCTCTAGCTTATTCTTCGCATATATTTTAAATTTTTATCTTATCGGTATGGGATATAGAAAAGGATATTGATTACAATATCAATTTCCAGATGGCGCCAATGCTCAAGTTTCGCACGATTCTAAAACATCTAATTAGCGTGGCTATTAATGTCATTCGATATATAAATGGGCATTTTTATGCAAATAACGAATGAATTTCCGCGCTGTTAAAAGCCACAAAGGAAATGCAGTTTCCAATATAATCCAGAGCTTTAATTAATTATCTAATTATCACTGATGTCAATTATTAACTATATGGACTACTAATGTTGTTTCATCGTTATGAATTTTAATATAATCTAATAATAACATTCGAATCATATTTCGTGCTCGAGAATCGCTGACGCAGTGTGCAACGCATTGCATACATTAATGAGAAACTAATTTTGCACTGCAATTTATTTTGATTAATATATGAGTTTATCGCGATTCATACGCCAAAATAAATGGTCGTAATTTAATGATTTATCGTAGTGTAATAATTTGTGGATTATAATTTCGAATCTCTTTTACGCTATTTACTACAAAGTGCAATACACGTGAACGTCCTTGGTTTGAGATAAGATTACTAATCGGCGCACATTTTCGTTTTAAGATGAGAGGAAAATATCAGCTCGAATTTTCGTAAAATGTGTGTCGTGCTTGTAATAATTATTCATACATATTATACAATAGTTATCAGTACAGAGACTGTTCCATTGTATAATAAAGGAATACAAATACGTTGTGAATCATAAATAAGTTTGATTATCTTATACATGAGTCTCAGAATTAAAAAAAAGACCAAGCTGTTATAAAAAAATGTGATAGGCAACATCAAATTTCCATTCCATTAATTTTTCAGTAAAGATAAAATTACGTGTTGTAAACAGATGTTGCATATTTTTTTTAGAAGGCGCTCTTACACCAGTAATTTTTCTGATTTATTACAAAGTGATTATATGTATAAAGTATTGCATCTATCGTTTTTATGAGAGTTACAACATTGCATCTCTATAATAAAGTGTAAGCAGGTAAGTGTAAACAAGTGTATTCTTTTTTTACAAATAAATCGCACACTATGGCTTTACTCGGGCGCATTGTCCATAATATCTTAAAATAGTTTTGTAAAGCGAAAAAATAGACATTCATTATAGATAAAATATATTTCTTTTCTTTGTCATGTTATTCTTAATACATAAAAAATAAGTCGACTAGAAGAATAAAAAAATTGAAAACTTAAATATTTAGGACTCCTCAGAAATATGGTCATAATAATGATTATTAAATATAATGATTATTTAATAATGACACTTTAAAATCTTTCAAGTTACAAGCGATTAAAAATTAAAAAACTCATATACTACGGTACTTTATAGGTATGTTTACGACATGTATGAAATTCTTTCGACGTATATATAATGAATTGCTTATTGATTCCTTGATGTCTGTCATCTTTATGTTATTCTTATACGTTTTGCAACGTCGACGAAGTTGACGATCGATCATCAAGAGCTCGGATAGCAACTGATAATATATCGTGATCGCTCATTTTTATCATTACGTTTTTAGATTCGCACAAGATTTCTTATGTGGGTGACTTATTGGTAGGGGATTTATTTATTATGTAATATATATAATATCATGCTCTCGTGACATCATTCTGAATATCTTCGAATGCACACCAAAATACGTCGTAATAATTTAAAACAATTTTATAGCATATTGATTATGAATTTATTTTATTACAGAAAGACGCGTCACGTTACGTTATTATTTTTATTTCAGTATTTTTTTTGTATATTAATTTTATAATTCACTGTGATTATATTTATCTCTTTTCTTTTCGTCTCTTTTTGCAAAATATTTTATTATCCAATTTTTTATTGAATCGCTTTTATTAGATTATTCAAAAGTATATATCTTCTCTTCTATAACTATCTTACATTTTCACCGGTCAATTTCCAAGGGATATTATCGAACGTTCTACTTTGCGGTAGTTCTCCAGATATCGCGGAACCGGTGTCAAAAGAATAAGGAATAAACGAAATTTTATTTTTCATTTGTGTAATAATCGTTATTTCTCGAAACTAAATTCGATATAATTCGAATTTCTAACGCGATCAATTTTCACAACATTTGTTGTAGGGAGATAGTTTAAAATTTTACGAAAAATTACAAATAAGAAAAGAGAGGAGAAATATACGTGGAAAAAAAGAGGCTGAAAATTGGCGGGAATCTTGATCGGATCAATGAATTTTATTTCTAGGTCAAGAGATTACGAATGGCTCATACGTGCTTCATGTACAATCTCTATTGGAGCGCGAATTGAATCTTTGATTTCATTTGCACTTTTGAAAATAATTCATATCGCGCAATCTCGTTGATAACGCATTTGAAGATGGGCGATGAATGTTCTATATCTATATCTCTGTGTGTATAAATCTTCACTTTATGGAATAACGTCGGTTGCTTTATTTTAATATATTAACATTTTGTTTTAGAAATGGAACTTTCTGTGAACGAGAAGCACATTTATTTTTCTGCGATATTTTATAACGTCAGTTAAAAATTTATCGAAAATTAAATCAGTATCTTATCGTGTTCCATTTTTTATTCCTCTGTAAATATTTTTTCTCGTCGTAAGCATTAAAGTAACTATTAATTACGTATTGGAGCGCGGAATTTAGCTCGCTTAGCTTAGCCTTAAAGCCCACAGCGCAGTAAAGAGCGCACAGTTTATCCCGTTAATGACGTTAATTAGTGTCTAAACTAGTGCTATTCGATATCTCGCCGTATGCAGTACGATAAAGTGCGATCAAAGCAAAGTAACCAGTAGACAGTTCTAATTTTAAAAATCATTAATAACGTTGCATATTAAGATAATTATAGCGAGTATAAAATATTTTTTTTTATTGTTTAATCATCATTAATGTAACCGCGAATGTTAATCAAAATAATAATCTTTTTCTCACGCTAAGAGAAAAATACACTGATTAGAGCGGTAAAAAAAAAAGCGACCACTTTATCCGTGACCCCTTATTTCCCTCTGTGATGTCACGCCTTCATCTATATACGATTATCTACAGGTCGTTGACATCGCGCCTCGTCTTCTTTAATGCACCAATTGTCGTAGTCGGTGCTTGCGTGCATTTATCAATTCGACGTAATGACTCCTGTGAATAGAAGGTAGCAATTGCTTTAATTTTGCGGACGGTGTTTCGAAAGATCTCACAGAAAAGAATTCGCCGAACGCGACGACGAATGCAATCGTCGCATTCGCGAAGCATGGTCTGTTTTTTCTGTCCCGTTAATTCGTACTGTTACGATGCACGTAGGAGATAAAGATAAAACATCATGATACCGTTTCTTTTTTTTCTCCGTAAAATGTAACTATTTTTCGTACTATTATTCGCTTGAAATTGCAACTCGCATCGGTGTAATACGTGCAATGTGCGTTACTGCGCATAATTATCACATTTAGTTACGAAACCAATAAACCGTCATCAAAGCAATTTCCATGGCAACGATGAAATGCCGTTGCGGAATTCGTGAAACTGTAATTCATTCGCAACAACTGCAAATGACAATTCAAGTCGAGGCAAATTGCAGCACATTATAATCTTCGCTGCGCGTAATCAAAAGTTACAATTCATTTTTTCCAACCACTACGGGATTGCTATCGTATCTTCTTGTATTTTTTTTCGATGATTTTACGGTATCTCGGTCACACGGAGATAACTCGTTGAATTTTTACAACAAACACAAATATATAAAAGAGGAATGCGCATATAAAATTTCAGTCTTGTCATATATAAGTATAAGTATAATTAATTTACATAAATTTATATAAACGACTCTTTTTTTTCCGAGATAAAATAAATATGATAGGTATCATTATACACGATATATTAAATCCAGACATACAATAATTAACATATATCTTTATTAATCGATTGATAATGCACAGACACACAAAACACACAGATATATACATATTTTTTAAAAAATCTTTATGAATCGATTTCTACATTTAATAATTTCTCACAAAATTCTTATCAGAAAATAAAATCTGGAATATTTTATATGTATTATAAGAAAGTATAAATTCTTTAAATATTATAATATTTGCAAAGTAATTAATTTTACAATTATAAATATATAAATTAAAATACAAAGTAAAACAATACCTTCCGCAAATTGCATTTAAAGGTACAATCAAATTTGTCGATTATTCAATATATACAATAGATTATACAATAGATTTTGATTAGATTAAAAGTCTCGCAAAATTTTAATAGATTACACTCATACATATTTAAATATGTATATAAATAGCGATGTATACATTATACATGTATAATTCGTTATTTAAATATTAACTGTACGGTTATATGCGTATTATTTGATGTTCTCGATATTATGATTATGAACATGAATTATATTTAAACTGATAAGTAAACTGTTAACTTAACTGTTAGTTTAAACTGATAACAAAATAGTTCAAAGTACGATGCAAGATATATTCGAATCGAAACATATAAGGAAGTATTAAAATAAATATCTGGATAAAAAAACAATATATTTATATAGTTATATAAATAATCTCTTACCAATACTATTAGAAATTATTAATCATAGAATTGTTATCATAGAATTATTAATCATAGAATTCTTTCATAGAATTGTTTGGTCGCGTAAATCGCTAATTGCAAAAATTATAAAAAGTAACCTCGCATTTCGAAGAGTAATTTTACGATGTACGTAAAGGCTCGCATTATTGACTTCTCGCTCAAGTTTCGCAATACAAATGCAGAGCCGCACAAAGCATGTCAACAATAGCACTCAATACGCCGCGAAAAGCGAAGGTCAAATACTGCGTAACCGACAATCAATTTGTTATCACAAAATTCGACAAAATATACACAAATATACTTGTAAAATATACGTGAAAATACTATTTCAATATTATATTATTAATCAACAATTGATTAGTGTTGATCTTATCAATCTTGATGCTGATTGTTCGTTATTTTAACCATTCAATTCTGTACTTTATACTATTATTTGTTCTTAATTATGTTCCTAATTATTATACATAAATGATTAGCATTTAAAATCTAAATGAGAAAAGATTCAAAATTCGAAATATAAAATACATGTTTGCATTTTTCTCTCCAAGTATGCATAAAGAAATAATTATCATCCGAAAATATGTCACAATAATATAATTTATAATCCCTTTGATTATCCTCTGTCGCATTATATCTCTAGACACGATTATTTTATGACGTGATTAATGATTATAATTATTAATTCGTATGATTGAGTGATTATCGCGATAAAAGGCTCATGAACATCACATGATCGTTATTTATCAAAGTTTTATATTGTTTAGTAACTTAAACTTTATTTGCTATTTTTAGATTGAGAGCGTACAATAACACGCTTAGTATTCTATCGATTAGTGCATGCGTGACCGTAATTAACTGTTTTCGCGAATGAGTGCTATAAAGGAGCAACAAAGGAAGAAGTCCACAAACCAACAGACATCAAACCAACTATAATTTAGAATTTAATTTACTTTTAAAAATAATTGTTCGTTTATCTTCGCGATAAGTAATTTATTTAATTTATTTAATTATTACGTATAATGCATGTAAAATATTCCAGAATTAATTATATATATACATACATGAGGGAGAAAAGATAGTATCGCAGAAGATAATTTTTAACAGGTAAACAAAATGTGTGTATGCGTGCACAACATATAGAAAGACTCTAGAGCTTAGTGGGTGGGCCACTAACGAAGTTTGAAATATTCAACAACATTTATGTAGCGCGTCGCGTGCTCTCTTGTAGGGTATGCTCCGCAAGGTTTCTCTGGCTGGTAATTTTATTTAAAAAAAAATATATCGCGCACCTGGCAGCAGCATGATTTATCAAAGGTGTAACGATGCTAGTACGCGTGTAACGCAATTATACACGCGTGTTTATCGGAACGTTGGAGCACATATAATGATTCTCTTTTTCTCTCTCGGTCTTCATTTTTCGCTGCCAACGATATCATTGACGCGAGATAGATGCACGCGTGGGAGATAACGCAAGAGAAAGAGCCAACAGTCGGGTGGAATAGAGAGATTTTTCATGTAAATCCCACCCCATTTTACGCAGTCCACGCTCGGCTCGGAGGCAAATAAATATCTGCCGCATAACCGGAATACCTATGGAAATATTACCTCAGAAATATGTTCGGGAGCGAATTGAAAATGAGCAGGACATTTGATACAAGTCGTCTGGGCGCCGGCAGACATTTCAAACGTTCTACTACTGTTGGAATCTTGATATTTTACAATTAATTTAAAAAGACAATCGCATTAATTTTCCATTTTTAGAATTAACTCTGATCACTTAAGCTATATCTTATCTGTATTGCAGATGAAATTTATTTATTATTTAAGCTTAAAAAGGAGTAATAAATCGAGCTTATGCAACTCAGATTGTTGGTCCGTAATTTTATTGTTTTTATTTAATGTGAAAAATGTTTATGATATTATGATATATCGTACATGCATGGAAGAAATATCTCACGAAACTTCTCAGAGTGAAAATAGCTTAAAAGTAATTGATTGAATAAGAATCACATTTTTTGCAAACATTTGACAGAATATTTGATTCGACCGATTTGTAAGCGCTGTCATTTTTATTAGTTTTTATCACACACACAGCACATTTTATCGAGTCGGATTTAAGTGACAAGTATTTGAAAAATATCGACATTGAAGAGTCGCATATAATCTTTCGAATGATTTTGTAATCTCTGCGTTGATTATATATTTTTTTACAAGAAATCACTTTGTACTACTTTTGCTCCTTATATTAACAGAGAATATTTTTCACAATTTCTTCCCACTGTGATTTAATTGTTATATCTTTGGATCAATAGATATGTCGATATAAGTCGATGATATATATATACGGCATCGGTGTAGATCGAGATAACAAATGGCTTTCAAGTTTTCTTGCTCTCGATTGTTCTTATAATTCTTTCGGTTCAAGGTAATTACAGTTTGAAGCAAAACATTCTTTCAATTTGTAAAAGATAAAATATAACCATGATATATATTTTTATCAGAATTTGATCAAAAATGATTGAGAGGTATATAAAAAAAAATTAATTTAATAGCGGTTTTAATTTTGCAAAAAACTGATTTTAAGATTGTGTTTCACAGCAAAAATTTAATGCATTTGCCTTTGAAACTTCAATTTTAGATATTAAAAGTTGACGAAATTGATAATTATCTCTTCATTTAATTTTAATTAAACTTTTTAGTTGAGAAATTAATAAATATATATGTACTAAAGAAGAGTATATTTGAAGGATCAAGATATAGTTTTTGAATATCAGAATAATTACTGTAATTGTTAATTAATATGCGTGGCTTTGATTAATAATTAATGTACATACATATTACCTGCATATGTGTATTAATAATTAATGATATTATTAAGTTAGCGAGATATTAATCAGGTTTATTGATTCATTCCTAGAGACATTTCTTTCTTCGAATTGTAAGCCGCTAAGAGTATCATATGCTCTCCTTTGTTGAGAATAGAATTTCATTATCGCGTATCGATGTTTGTTGTTATACTTTCTGCGAGTGGTCGAGACATAAGCTAAGCTAAAACACAAGTTCTCTTTATGGAGCATTGTTCAAGCTCTGATTTCTGTCTCGATGACAAACACGAGCGTCAATTTACAGAGGGACTCAATTCCTGAACAGACTCGATTGGTCGAAGTCCGACACGCCTCTATTACATTTTTATCTTAAGTTATCGCTTAAATTGCGTGTTATCATCTTGATTGACGTAGCCAGTTTATTATTTCATTTATCGTAGTGTCAAAAATTTCTTAAATTACTCGTGATTAGTTTTTTAAATTAGTGATGTAGATGTCAAACAAAGACATACTTATATAATAAGCTCTTTGTGACCGAGATTCAAATCTCACATAAAATTAAGTAAATGTTTTGCAAAACATTTATCTCATGTCATGTTACAAGATTTGTAAATTTCATATATTTTTTTATATCTGTTTTCTTGTTATTACTTATCAAATAGGCTAAATCTATATAAATATATTATAAATATATAAATATATATTTCAGTTTAATTTGTACGGTAGAGAGATATTTTATATCTCCTCTTATGAGACTCCTCATATAAGATTTATATTTTAAGTAATTGAAATATTATAGTTTTTCAAATTTTCATTGTCAAATTAGATTGTTTGGGTAATTTTTAGAAAGGTTTGATATTAGTAACAATAGTTACAAACGAAGAGCTGGCTGTTATGTAGTTAATCAATTACGTATTTATCAGTATTTTTACTTAAACAAAGTAAATTAATCTAAAACAATTGTTTTAAATTTAGATTATTCAATAAAATATATTTTTTTAATTATATTTTATTTATAATTAAAACAACAAGCAATAGATATTGAATTATTTAATCTTCTATGTAACAAATAATATATGATATAATAAAATAATAATGAATATAAATAATAGATAATAAATATAAAATAATAATAAATATAAAATAATAATAAATATAAATAATAATCTAACGAATATTGTTAAAAATTAAAATAAATAATTTATATTTCTTTTTAATAATTTTTTTTATAAATAATTCTTAAACATTTTTTTATTTTTTTAATTTTAAGTAAATGTATTACATACGCTTATTTCGTGTTTTTTTTCTTTAAATTGCCATCATTGTTCTTGTATACATTAGAGTATAGTAAGCAATTTTGTCTTTCACATTTTCTCAGGCGATCTTATCTTTAAGGCAAGTTAACAAAAAAAGAGAAGATAAAAGAAAATGGAAGAATGATAAGACCTTTACGCAAATAATGGAAAAAATATTCGTATTGCCGCTCGAACGATAACACGCTACCGTCAAATTGCCGTCGTTATATTATTCTTGGACAAAATCGAGTTCAAAGCGAGTGGCCTCTTTAAAACGAATCACGGATATTGCTTCTATCCGGTGTACATCGTTTCTTTCCCCTCTCTTTCTCTTTCTGTGTGTGTCTCTTTTTTTTCTCTTTCATATGATAATTGATTTTTTTCAATTTGTTCCATTGTATTCGACGTTTATGGCTCAAAATATTTAAAAGAAGTTTCTTATCTTCGATCAAGATATATTGATATTGCGTATTACGTAATAAGATTCACACACACGCGCAATTTATAACGCATTTACAAAGAGATCTAAAAATTATATTGTAAACTTTGATACTTGAGTTGAATAGAGATTCTATTATGATTTCCTTTCTATACAATTGAATGTATATTATTAACTCCATATCTTTCGAATTAATTTTTAAAGTAATAATTTATTTTTTTACATTGAGATATTATTTTTGGAAATTTTCATCTGAACTACAAACAGTCCGATATAATATAAAGAAAACATACATTTATTTTATGAAAAAGAAATAAACATTTTCTCGGAAAATTCACGTATATATGTCACGTATATTATCAATAAAATGAATGTATAGCAAAATAGGTATGCGAAAATGGAAAAATATCTTTGAAGATTTATTTTTATACTTTATAAAATATAACTTACGAATTACTATTAAAATGTTAATAAATAGTAAATATAACATTAATAAAGTATAAAATTCTTAAAAGTTTTCTATTTTAAATTTTAGAAGTATTTTTATTTTTTAAATATATGCGAAAAAAGCTACGCAAAGATGTATTTATTGTATTTTGTAGGTTTCTCTTTAAATTGTTAGTCGTAATTCTGATCGATTTATGCTGACTACAAGCTTTTTTAGCAATAAAAATTGTTGAATTTATTTCTTCCATTACGATTCTATACTTTTTAAAATGTGAAATATCTTTTCTGTATTTCAAAAATTATATGGTTATATATAAACTACTATTGTAAGAATAAATATGAGCTTGTGAAGCTAAATGGAATCTGTTTGATAATAGTAATAAGAAAGACAAACATTAGAGGATATGTCATATATGACGTAAACATCGTTGCATTGAATATTTTATTCATTTGTTTACTTCTCAATCGTGGCTTCTGTCTTCACGTTATTGAAATATAGAGGTTATTTAAAATTTTTAAGTATCTTTATATAAAGATAAGCCAATATATCTTTTATGTTATATGGTCTTCTTTAAATTAATCTAATTTTATTGATCTAATTTTACTCGATTTTATAAATTTATTCGATTTATTTCATTAATTGCGGATTCTTATATTAGTAACAATTACTGTTCTTATATTAGTAACAATTAAATTAAGAATTGATTGACAATCGATGTTTTTTTAGTTAAAAAGCTCAAATAATTAATAATGTGTTATTTAAAGAATATACATATAACAATTTAAATAAACATTTTCTATTATTTTTATATCATTATTTTCTTATTTTTTTCTATAAAAAATAAGAGATTTATTAAATCTTCAATTCCACAGTTATTTAATAATTCAAGATTGATTTTATTGAGATCTTATATTTATAAATATCATAAAATTTTATTTAAACAATTTTTAACAATAATAATTATAAAAATTGTAATTATATTTCTAAATTTAACATAATTTATTTTCACGAATACATATTTCAAAATTTGAAATATGATTATTAAGTATGTGTTTACATAACAAGATGGGAAAAATTTTTCCTATCTGCCCAATCTTTTTTAACTTTATATTTTTATAACTTTATATACATTTATTTTTGTTATTTATCTCTATATTTTTTAGAGTATATTCTTGAGATTTAAAAACGTTCTCAATTTATCGAGTTGTAAAAATTTTTTATTGTACATTTTTATTGACATTTTTAAAGTTTAAAAAATATGAAGTTCTGAAATTTTTTAAATATTTTTTTAATTTTTACGAAATTTAGAAATCTACAAACTTATATTACTTTGCAGAAAGCAGTAAACAGATAAAAATAAATATATTGATTTTTCAACTTGTTTTCCTTCAAAGAGTTGTGTTGGGCAGTATTTAATCGTAATATTAATTTTTATAAAATAATTATATGGTTGTTTATTCCAAGTTCAAAAATCTTCTAAAATAACTACTTAAGAAACAATTTAATATACTCTCAAGTAAAACAAACATGATTTCATCTGAATGCCAAAAATTGATGAAGAAATACACATTAAAAAATTGAAGTATTCTCTAAAAGAATTCAGAAAGCAAAGTAAAACGAATTTTTCATGATGACAGATTTATTATTTTGACAAGTATATTTCCAAAGAAAAATAGAAAAAATTGCGAAACATTTTATTCAATAGAAAACATAGCTGCAGTGTATTGAATCTTTTCCACAACTTTTTAACTTTTTAACAATTAATAAATTAAAAATAATGAATTAAAAAATTTATTAAATATGTTTATTATAGAAACAACACACAAAATAAGAATAATAGTTTAAATGTATCGATTTGAATTTTCGCCCCTAAACAATGATATTGTGAGCCAGAAAGGATTAATAAATAAAGCTAATAGCTAAAAACTTAGCTATTTATATATTACATATAATGAAAATAAAATCATTAGTTCACAGATAGAAGCATATCCGGGAAACATGGAGCGTTTTAAAAAAATTGAATGGCAGCATTATCAAAAGCTAAATATTTTACATAACTGAGGCAATTTTTTAGCGGGGAATAAGGGGGAGAAGAGGATATATTATATAATCATGACATAATTTTTTTAATTTAGTAATAGTAATTTAATTTATTTACTTTATCTGTGATCTACAATTTTTTACGTAAAGTTTTTTTCTTGAAAACATATTTTCTAAAGTTCTTGAAAACATATTTTCTTAGTTTATATGGTTTCACGAAAACAAACTAATCACTAAAATTTTACATGAATAAAATACATCATAAGCACGCAGTCATTTTTCTATTTAAAAAAGAAAATCATTTTTGTACAAAAAAGTAACATTGAAATTAATAATTATACATGTCAAAAAATCATAGAGATATAATTAGTAATTATTTTCAGAAAAGATTTCCTAAAAGTTACGCTCCAAAAAGAATTGAAAATTTTATTAAATTCTATAAATAAATAAATAATAAATAAATAAATAAATAAACTAATCCATAATTTAAGGATGATAAGGAAATGTACATTTTATGTTTTTGTAAAATTTTATTTGATTTTCAAGAAATTATATGAATTAATTTAAAAAATATGGTTTCTCGAAAAAAGTGTATTTTTGCGGTAATGTTTAAGGTAAATGAGAGATCGGATTTATTTTTTTAATGTTAATTTAAACGTTATATTTTCTGTGATAAAAAAAGAGATATTTTTTTTCCTCAAAACTTTATTGCTGGCAGCAGTCTTTAGTTCTATATTTTTTTCGACGCGTCGAACGTACGTCCATTGTATAGTTCTCTCGATGTCCCATGTCATGCATTAACATATGCTTTTGTTTGCAATTCAATAGAGTGATTTTCATTACAGATATTAATTCAATATTGACACGTAATTCTCGTTGAAAAGCTAAGACTTTGGCTATTCGTTTCTGACTCACAATATAAACATTTAAGAGCAAAAATGCATAAAAATTTTTATTCTGTATTTTATATGTGTGTTTTTAAGCATTTCTTTGATAAATCTGCTTGTAAATTCATTAATTATCAAAAAAAATGCAAAAATATGCAGACTAACAGTCAGGATCTTTTGAATTTTTCAATATTGCAGAGACTCATGTGTATATATACCTATATAAACATATATATATATATAAAGAGAGAGAGAGAGAGTTCTCAGCGATAAGTCTATTGCGTCACAAAATTCTTTTTTTATCTAACGTATTTTTTATACCTCTTACGTATTTATTATATATTGGTACTAAAATAATCTTGTACAGAGCGTGACAGCAGATATTAATCACTCTTTTGTTAAATTAATTATTTATTATTATAATAATAACAATATATATATATGAAAATATTGGAGCTTGAGAGAGTACACAATAGATATAAATACTTATTGTGTGTGTATATATTAAAAATAGTACAGTCTAAACATCTTTCAAAGAAAAAACATGTAAGGATGCAAGATGCAAGCGTATTTTTATCTTTATATATGTGCGCAAGATGTTCTTTCTATAAAATATAACTAATACAATATAATTAAAAATATAGCTTATAATTTATTAATATTTAACTTGGTAAATCTTGTAAGTTTTACTGAAATATTTTCAATAAAACACATTTTCAAAATCTTGAACTTTAAGAAAATTGACTTTTAAGGGCTTACATATGAATAGACGGGCAAAAAAGTGGTCATTTTTTTGGGAATTTTTTTCTTCGGAAAATAATTACTTTATTCAAAAATTTTTTTTTTGTTAAAAAGAGCATGTATTCTAATATGCTTGTGAAATTTTTTATTAAAGTCTATCAACATTGAATATTGTTTATTAGCGTTAGCGTAAACCTCGTTTTTAAAAACGTCCTTTGTGATGTTCACCATTTTGAGTTATGTTATCTGGGACAAAAATAGGCATTGAATTTCTAATTAATAATATACAAGACAGTTAGCTACGAACCAAAAAAAATTTAAAAAAAAAATTCGCAAAATAGTGGCTGCTTGAAGTTTTAAGTCTATTTTTTATCTATTTTTTCAAATTAACAATGCATTTTTTAAACATTTCTAAAAATCTTTTTTTTAAAGTCTGATCGTAGCTAATTAGATAAAGTATCCAAGAATATCGAACCCAAATTTGAAAAAAAATCTATGGATCCGTTCTCGAGATATCGTGAATACCGCTTTTGAAAATCATGAAAACAACTCGTCTTACGAAAAAAATGTAAGAGACAAAAAAGTTTCTCTTTTGTATGTATATATAGATCGTAGTAGAAATATTATTTAGGGTTTCCAGAATTTTTAATGCCTCGGCAAGCAATGCTCGGCTACAATGGTCGGGCGCTGCTTCCCGTTTCAGTAAATCCTCCGTAACTTCTACAATTCTTCTTTCTTAATAATATTTTAACATAATATTCTTGAAACTACATACTTTCAATGCAGAAAAATCGATTTTTTCAAAATTCTACTCATATGTAAGCTCTTAAAAAAAACAGCAAAAAGAATTTACGACTCCAAAAATTGGAATCCTGCTCTTTTCTCTAACATTTATAAAAGAAGCTTTCAAAGGTGCTCGAAGGAAACTTGAAGATAACACAGATTAGATAGAGATGCTGAAGACAATACGCTTATTACACTATACGCTATACATAAAAAAACGAGGAGATAAAATCCTTGGAATGCAGTGAACGCTTTTATGTATTTGTTGTTACATTGTGGATGAATCATACGTCACAATCATAACTTTGACGTGCTGTTGCCGCGACCACGCTGCGCCGTCGACTCGTGGACCAATCAACGCGCATCTCTGGTCGGTCCGGAGTGCAGTCGTAACGTCGGACTTATGCAGCAGGCGCGCGCAGAGTCCGCCAGTTGGTAGCGACGCCGTCGCCGTCGGCTGTCGCTCGGCCGTTCGCGTTCACCACCTTCCACTTTAGTCTCGCACGCCGTTGAGGCAGGACGTGCTCCGTTCCTCCGGCTCGCTGTCAAGGTGCACGCGTCATACGTAACGCCACCCACGCACGGGAACTCGTGCTCGTGGCAGGTTGTAACATCAAAGACGCTCGTGGGGTCTTATTCGCGGATCGCAAATTATCATCGTATTGTGGCGACTTTCATGTGGCGAGAATCTTTTCGGTAGTATTTAAGGTAAGGATGTAGGGCTTAGCGCGATATTTATTTCGTATTATTTTTATTGTATGAAGTAATTATTTTTTATTTATGGTACTCTCTTGTGAGACGGTTAGAAATTATGTATCTTGTTTACTTATTTATTTATTGTATTTATATAAATAGCAAGTATTTTTATAATTAATAAATATTTGTTAAATGAATAAGTATTTTTATAATATTTTTGTCGTGTATTAAAAAAATATATTACACGCTAAATCGTAAAATCAATTTACTAAATATTTTCGCTACGTAATAAAATTGTGTAATAAAATTGTCAACGTTTTTAAAAACATCATTCAAATAAATAAAATTATAATAACACATCATTTAAATAATTTTTACTTTTGAATAGTCAGCATTAATATCCGCGTAAAGCCCGTTTATTTCATTATGTGCGAGAACTGTGAAATAAATAACTAATTATCATAATAAACTGCGCTGCAATTGTTGCATTTATGTATGCATTTATGTTGCATTCACTCCATTAAAAACATTATGCACACGCGGATGTTATGTTTATGTATACGATAGCTGAATAAGCCACGCTCACGAAATGATCTATGACGATGAGAATCATTACAATGGATGTTGGATGCGATTGCGTGTTAAAATAAAAGTGTGATAGAGAAAATGCGCGCTCCGATTTCGCATCGCATGGCTCGATTTATTTTTCTAGGTCAACCGGCGACGAGAAACGAGCTCTCGTGCGTTTTGGCGACGTGCTTCTTTGTAAAAGAAAAGACTTCTGTGAAAAATTTAAAACGTTAAACTTTTCGTGATAATATCGTGAATTATCGTCCACGTTACTTTCGTGTTCGTGATTGCAATCGCGATAAATAACAATCGTTTCCGGAGGAACATACGATTAATATTTTAATTATTGTTGTCAAATAAGATAAAATATTAAAAATAAAGTATTTAAGCACTGTAAAGCACTTTAATCATTATCTCTGGTTTGTTTAAGAAATTGCGATCGTTGTATGTGTATTCAGCTGCGCATTATTGCAATATTCAAAAATTTGAGTGTGTTTTAAAATTTATTGAATAAAGTTTACATGAAATTGAGTTTAGGGAGTTTTATTAATTCCTTAAAAAATATAATTTAATTATTATTTGATGTAGTTATAATAAGCTTTAAATTTTTCAATCTCAAATTGCTTTGTACCAGTAATTTAATCTTCTATGTATAGGAAAATTTAAATTCAAATTAGCTTAAATTATTTTTCTTTCTCTGTATTTATTTGTATCAATCTTTTTCATATGTACATGATCCTCACGTAACAAAAAAATTAAACATTGAATTATATAATTATTCAAAAAAAATATTATTCTAGTCATATTAAAAACACATGAATTAATAAGTGAATATTCTTTAAAATTATTTATTTAATTTTTAATTATTCTGAAGCAAAGAAACATTATACATAAAACGTTAAAATTGGTGGTAAATACAAGATGAATGATTATGTGCTTGATGAAGATGAGCGATTTTGCTGTTTTTACATGGAGGGATTTTTATTTACATGGTTAAAAATTTACATACTAATATCTACATACTAATTCTTCTTCTTCTATACTAATATTTACTTAATTTAATCGTTTATTAGGAGAGAATTGCTTACGGCACATTTCGTGGATTATTATCCCGCGCACTTAGTCGCATCTGAAATGCTAATATCGACTGTTCATCGACTCGTCCTTGTAAGCAATGCTAAGTGACGACCCTTATTGCCTATGTAAACGCATATCCGGGATTTATACAGCGCCGTCGCGTAAATTTACGATTAAATATAGGCGCGTCAAATCGAGACGAATGTATTCTTGATAAAAATTTCATGATATAGAAAAAAGATGGAAAGAACTGTGATAAAAAGAGAGGCATCATTTATATCATTTTTCCATATTTTATATTTTTTATTATAACTTTGTAATAAAGTATTTATGTAATTTATGTATTTACATCATCTGATCTAATCATATCTAATTTAGATAATGTTTTTTTTTCTACTCATACAAATTTGACGAAGTCTTGGACTATTTACAAGTCCTGTTATCATTTTTTTCTATGAAAATGTTTATTAATAGCTTTCAGATAATTTAATATTAATTAAAATGATATTAATTAAAAAGAAAATTTGTATACTTTAAGCTTTAGACCAATAAAATTATATTTTTCCATTAATTTTATGTAGATTTCTTAATATAATAACTTTCATCTAATTTAAATTTATAGTTTTTAATTATATAGACATGTAATGTTAAAAATAAATTGCAAAAAATTATGATCTTTGATATTTATTCGGAGAAAAAATTTATTCTAAATTAGATAAAGAGAATTTGTTTTAAACATCAGTACAAAAATGATGAAAAATTTTGTATTTATAAAAAAACATTTTATGAAAACAATAGCTATGTATGCACAATTAATATATTTTTTTAAGCAATACAGCAATAATTGTAAAAAATGTCAAATAAGCCGTTAATAAATCAGTGAGATTATATTTTAAATTGATAAAAAATATCTTGGAAAGATTTAAAAAGTTTGATACAAAATATACATACACATAAGAATAATAAACGTGTGATTTTAAAATCCTTATGTAACAAGCACGTAGTTTAATCTAAATGTTTGTCGACTCAGGTGATATTCGTTAAAAATTCAAGTATGAGGTTTATAACTTGAATTAAAACGCAGAAAATGCGAAACAAACTTTAGTATTAAATCAATATTTACAATCACATTTCCGGTATTATAGTTATTAAAATCATTTTTTAATTTATGTCAAGATTATGCAATTATATATAATATAAATATTTAAAAAGAAATTTAAAAAGAAAATACAGGAGTTGCGTAACTATTTCGTAATTTCGTTAATTGCTTTTGAAATCATACGGAATATAAATGTAGTTCAATTAGGCAATTGACTTTCAAGAAGTTTATTCAGTTAATTGAAAAACTATCTCGATGGTACTCGAAGCTATGACGATTTTTATGACGCAATTTTTTAAATAACTGTTTATTTCAAAGCGCAGCTTTGCTTTGTCTCATTTACTTAATGAATGCTGAAAGTAAATTGAGTTGTTTTTTAGTAGATTTATTTCTGAAGTCTTGTACGTTGAATATTGTTTACTCTGCATATATTTCGTTTATCTGTTGAATAATTTAGCTTTGACGTCACTCTACTTGACGGATTATTCTTTTTAAGTCACACATGTAGTGACCATGTAGAATTTCGAAGAAAAGGTAAAAAGCACAACTTTTGAAAATAAAATAGTTACTCGTATTTTCTTTTAGACATGAAAAATAAAGGAGGAATAATTATATCTCTTTTATAAGACTAGAATAAAATAATATTCTTTTTACGCAAAATATACATATGATATACATAATTTACGATTTAAAATAATCTGTTTTATATAATTTTATTATTTTGAAAGATTGTGTATACTGCATTCTAAGATGTTATATTATATTTCTTAATGTGCGAGTTATAGAGTTTAGATTATATATTTCCAAATTTTTTGGATGGAAAGTCGGTGATTGCGAGATGTACATTTTACTATACGTTTCAATTAGATAAAGCCATTTACGCTTTCTACAGCTCTTTAAGTTGCTGAAGTATATTTATAGACGTTGCATAACTCAACAGTATTGTTTATTTTTCCATTTTACACGAAATCCGTGGAAATACAAAAAACAATGTGATATTTCGACTTTTTACAGCGAGTCTACATTCCTTACAAAAGTGCTAAAAATAAGAAAGAAAGAATGATATGTTTTAACAAGTACACACTGCAATTTAATTCTTTCTTAGAAATTTGTTAATTTTCTGTTTGTTTTGACACATAGTTTAATATTATTACACATGTAATCATACGCCGATAATTTACAAATTAATCTCATTTCTCTCAGAACATTTAATTTCGTTAGCAAAGTAATTTTCATTGCCTGTTATTTATTATCAATCCTACAGTTACCACTATAAAAAAATTAGTATGAAAAGATTTATTTATCTTTTTCGAATTTCAACTGATACGCCAATGTAACTGATGTTTGATGCTGTACATTTATTTTTGACAGTTTCTCTATACATGTATCGAGCGTTGAGAGATACTGGAAAAATACAGGTTTTAATAATCTTTTTAATGTTAACAGTAAAAATGTTGGATCAGCATTTTTTCATTATTTTTTTTTTCTTTGGAGAGATTGTGATTTCGTCCGTGTAAAAAAAATCCGCTTTTATCATCACGTATCTTCACTCGCACAAAACGGCACGTCGTGTGTTCGCGTCTCACGAAGGATATCTATTTTTCCGTCCATTCGTAAAAACGGAGAATTCCGGACGCGCGCGAGGGGTTTCTTTTTTTAACAGGAAAGTAGAGATTTTTGCTATGGGATAAAAGGGACAATGGAATAAAAAGTGTCGCAGGAAGACCGATTCTGTCGCCGAATGCGTCAGAGATCCGGATGATCGACCCGATCATTACGAAACCGAGAATAACAGGCGTGTTTGTTCAGTTTGCGCTTCCGGTGGATGTCAGTCTTCGATTTTTGCTTACATTAGTGGCGTAATCAGACGTGCCGATTGCCATTCAGCGATAAGGATGAAATATTATGCGATTAAGAAATTAATGACAAAATGACGAAGTATATATTACACATACACATATCTAATGTGTAAGTAAAAGAGAAAAAAATCGAAGTAATTTTCTCGCATTTTCTCTTGTTTAAAATTTTTAACGCATTTTTTTCCACTTGTGCTATAACAAAAAAAAAAATGAGAAGTGCCTCTGCAAATAATTCTCTCAAATGAAAATTCTGTTCGAGTGAAAACGGCTTAAAATTACACGAAATTCTCTATCTCTCTCGCTACTGCAGTCATCGTCGCTGCTTTTCATCCGCTGCATTTCTCCCACATGACGCACGCTGGCATTTTTTTCCCGTATTTTTGCCGCCATGCATTCCGCGCGTACGGAAACGCCGCGCGTTTTTCCGAACGGCATCGTAACGTCAATGACCGCGCGCGCCGAGATTTGCCAGTTCGCAGAACAAAAGGGTACAAAGCCTTTGCGAATGGCATGATCCGTGAGCTTTTCGCGTCATACCGCTGCAATTCAATGCGTCCACGAACGCGTACACACATACAGTAGAATTCATGCGCGTATAAAGAACGAGCCCAAAGTCGTTACTTTCCGGAAAAGCTTTGCGTTTTCGTTTATAACTATATCCGTTTGTATTCTCTCTTGTTGAAGATTCATCTTGATTTTTTTTTCACTAAACCAGCACAATCGCGAGGCATTATATGACTGTCACAAAGACAATCACTGATATCGCTGTATAAATAATAATTAATTTCGTATACGATTAACCTCGCGAAAGAAGTAATGTCGAGGGAATTTTGCATGAATTCGAGAAGACAAGAGGCCTTCTTTCGCCATTTACTAAATTGGAACGCTCCTGATCTCGTCTTATTCCTTCTGGGAGTACTTGGCGACATTAAACTTGCCGCTGTAAATCTAGCGCGGTGGAATATAATCATCATCGTCTTTCTCTCTTTCCGTGAGATCTCTCACACCGGTGTCCTGCCATGACTAGAAAATGCGATCGCAATCTCTTTCATTACGTGTACGATTATCGGAGTTCTCATTTTCGCGATCCAAGCATTCAGAGATAATAAGGGTTCACAGAAATAATAAGTGCGCACACAATTTCCTGATGAATTTCGAGCTATCGTATAAAGTATCTCTTTGTATGACATCACTTATCGATCGAAAGAATTGTAAATCTTTGCATAACACGTAATCTGTATTTATTACGTTTTTTATCTGGAGATGTTCTTGTACACCTGTATATATGTCGTCACGAGTAACGGGAAGATCAATCGAATGAGGTTATTACTTTTTAGCGAGCTCTTACCTACATTAGCATAGATGTGAGTAGCACGTGCTATTTCTGCCGCGATAAAAACGAAGATTCTCGGCATTAATGTAGAGAGATCGCGTAAAGAAAGCAAGAGAGAGAGAAAATCTTATCCATGATGATGTATAATGGTGTGATTAGTGAATGGACGTGATGCATGCTTTACCGTACGTATCAATGACCGCACTTTTGGCAAAAATTTTCAACTATCTAGAGAAAGTAGTACACGTTGCAATTCGAAAGTATCGTCCTAGAATGTAAGTAGAAGTGGTATAGTCTGTATACTGATTCAAAATATTTTCCTGAGGATTATTAATGTATTATTCTCTTTACATTTGGACTTTATTCTTGTTCTTTATTCAAGAATGTTGTCTCGCTCTTTGGACTCTTTGGACTCTTTGGACTCGCGATGACAAAAATGTGCGATAGTCTGATACCTTTTATATCGTTTCCTCTTGAAATGCTTCTAATTTATTTCTAACTGTTCTAATAAAGTAATATACGGATGATAATTGAGTCAGATAAACGAGACAGTATTTTCAGCAATTCTTTTACGTTACAGTGTTATCTAATATTTATTTCTTATTTCTGTGAGCGCGATTATCCTACAAATTCTGATTATGCTATTGGCGTAATCTTGTGATCTTTCGAATCACATAACAAATTTAAAGCATCGTTTTTCGAGCATGAATTTCGACGCATTCATCGTCAAGATCCTCATTTGATTCGAGTCCGCAATTTGTCTTATAATTGAGTGAGTACGCTATCTACTATAATCGAGTTAAAATAATTTCGAGAAAAGGATCTCTAAACTCATCTTCTTTTAATAAAATTTGATAAAATAATTTTCGAATGTGGCAGTCGAAAAAGAGCCCAGAGCTTGCTTTTGAGAACACCAAGCCTAAAAATTTTATTTTTATGACATGTGGAACTTGTGATATTTTTAATAAATAATCTCGTCTCGCGTCTTTTAAGCTTTAAGTTTTCGGAGCTTTCTTTAGGAACAAGGACAATTTTCCATAAAAGAATAAAGGAGTCTGAAATTATTCGTGAAAATTGATCAATTGGTCTGTTCTGAATTCTACTTTCTCGTCTGTCTATTTTAAGAATTCTTTATTAAAAATTTTACTTTACATTTCATATCTTATTACTTATAATTTAACGAATATTAGATGTTGGCCGCGACATAAAATAAATCTCGTCATTGATTTTCTTTAGTATGCAAATAGAGATGCAAATAACGGACTGTTGTATGAAATAATTGTCATTTAGAGTGGAGAAAAAAAAACATATATAAAAACATATATTGTCATTTTTAATTTGTCAGATTTAATTGATGAATTATCATATATTTTTTTTGTTGATCGTAGAGATTGAAATAGATAAAACTTTGTAATGCTTCGGTTCTTCTTAATTTTATCGAATCTGTAAGGTTTGAAATGAAGTCATTCTTCGTCATTAATAGAAACAGACTTTGCCCGATGACACGATACATCAGTCATTTACAAATTCTTTGAGCAACTACGTATCCAATCTCATTAATATGTTGATTTCTCATAACCTTCTTCGAAATTAATGCAAGGAGAGCAGTCGATTATTCTTTTGTGGTAAAATAAAAACGGAAAATCAGAGTTTAAGGAAATTCCATTTCCTCTTCATCTTATTAGCTTCAAGCAAGACGACTGTAAATTGTGATATTTAATCTTCATTTGCATTTTTCTACTCCAAGAGCATTAAGAAATTCGCGACAATGAAGCGATAATGTTGTCTCTTTCACTTATAGTCTACTTATAAACGTGTTATCTCTGGATATTGGATAAGATTATTATAGTTGAACAAATTTTAGCTAATTAAAAGTTTTGTTACACGCGAAAATTATTCGATAAGCTAAACGATATTTGTAGTGCGCAACTTTCCCGAAATAATTATACAAGAGAATTAATATTATAATAAACTGCCTCATTATCCTGAAACATGTCGGTATTTATGAAGTTAAGCAATATATTTTGAATTTATATTGTAATTTATAATTAATATATGTAATGAATATATACAATTACATGTTGATATGATATTCAATGCCTAATAAAATAAAATATGCCTAATAAAATAAGTTTTAAATACTTACATTTAGACATTTTTTGAGGAGATTATTCATTGTGATATAACGATTAATCGATAGACTAATTGAGTTCGGTATCTGGTCCTGCCATTCTACCGATGGAATTTTAAGTGGGAATAGTAGTGTGATTGAACAAACGATCGAGAGAGAGGAAAATAATTTCACTGCGGTGAGAGGATGAGAAATCGTGGTCTCCTTCAATAAGGAAAATCCAAGGGAAAAAGAAGGAGAAGAGGACTCTTTACGCTAGGAATATGTGACAGAAAAAAACTTATATATTCATGTCACTCTCTGAGAATTCTTTCGGATTTTGAACTTTGATTAAAAATTTCCGAGAAAGTTAGAATAATTAAAAGTGAAAAGTTTTCAAAAGTATTTATGGAAGAGATATAAGAATGTCTCATGTAAGATATTATAGACTTTTTTCTTCGATATCGTTAAATATAGCGATAAAGATAACATTTCTCTTTTAGCATTTCAATATTGGCTTATATAACAGATATAGGTTATTGATATTAGATTTGAAAGGAAGGATCATTTTTTTTAAACAAAATTATTTTATTTTGATATATCGATTCTCGATAGTTTCGATAATTTTCTCGATAATTTTACATATAAAAAAGAGAAATATATGAAGTATTAATCTAGCAGAAAATTCACAAACTCAGTATGAGATATTCACAATTTAATTTGACATAAAATACATAATAATTGATACTAAATATAAAGTGCTACTTTAACTCTCTTCACGTAATGGATATTAATTATAAAAGGTGTGAATAAGAAAAATTTAGTTTCTATAGAATAAGTCATTACTTCACGGAAGTTGTTTGTATTATTATAGAACGGTTCTAGATGAGTGCTGAATGCAAAGTGATTCTAAGAGATCCTTGAATATCTCAAATCATGAAGGTGATTTATTTCTTTCACTGTTTGTATATTGTGTATAATTTTCTATAATTACGCATTTTGATTTCATATCTTATACATAAAATATATATTTATAGAAATTATCTATTAAAAATATCAACATATTCAGAAGCATGTGTATCTTTCATATAATTCAAACATGTAGAAAAAGGATAAATATTTTTTGTATCTTCTTTTTCCTCTTATGACTTATTATTTATATCTTATCGAGTTATCAAAATCTTATAAAGAGATATAAATTTATTAATATCTGCATTTTTATTTCATTGAATATGAACGATAAAGTTTTGCAATTAAAGGAAAAAAATGCGACAGTAATAAACACTTGTTTATTAAAGAAATATATTTTTGTACTTACAAAAAAAACATGTTCCTTCAATAATAATAATCGCGCATTCGCTTTCCACATTTATCCGTGTCGATGTGAATCGTCGCCGATTTGTAATTAGGCTGCATTGTCGTTTCCCAGCTTGTTTACTCTCGCATGCAAACGGATTTAATTCGACAAGCCCTAATCATCGACACAGCAAATTGCAGTTTAATTATCTGCAGTGCGGCGCTATTTCAGGACTTTGCAGAAAATTGAGTCTCTAGCTGAAGCTAGACGTGCAAGTAAAGCAATAAAAAAATAGATCCGTCTGCGGAAGATGGACGTAATTGAGAATGGATTTCGTATTAATCTTCAATGTCTGCGTAAATGTCTAATCGATACGTTTTTTCGGTAAAAATAATTACGATTTATTGCATCAATATCGAAAAGTTCATGATTCTCGAATAACAAAGATATTTAATATAGCGTACGTCAATTTGCATCTCTATTATACATTTTATGAATGGAAGAAAATTTATCGGAATGAATGCTTATCATTTTGAAAATTTTGCATTATTTTAACTTGTTTAACGTGTGCAAAATTGTTTTCGGAATAATTGCAATATTTAATTAGGATTACACGAGTGAAATGAAACGTATACCAATGTACGGTATAAAAGCTGGAGTGTTATTTGCAGTTTCACGATTGGCATATTTTTGTTACTTTTATTGACTCGGTGGAGTTTTTGCTCTCTCTTGATCATTTTTTGGTTACACTCGTGAGATTGCCGGTAATCGTGAATACGGGCTTGTCAGCGCGCGACGATCGACCTCGGGAATGGTATTAACAGCTGTTCGCGATCTCACTGCCGGAAGCCGCGACGGAGTTGCCGAAGTTGCTTCGATTAATTCTCGTTTCTCTGCCGGCAGGAAGCCGATAAATCGCCACCGCTACGTTGACCCGACAAAGTACGAAACCGGTTTCTGTCAGAGGCTGCCGTGCGTTTTGCAAAACATGACACGCTCGATTCGTCGCGAAGATTTAGAAACTCTACGGCAACTACGCATGGTGTAATTTAGGAAATGATGTCTGCGCATAAATAGCAGGATGCTCAGAGCACACTTAGTAATGTAAATTAATACGTAAGAATGGAAGACAAATATAATTTGTAAGATTATCGCGTATTCTATTACATAAAATTCGATTCAATTATTGCGAGTCGGCAGCCAATAATCTCGGGATCCGTCACGTAATCGTAAAAACAAGGAATACAGGGGGAATCTTACAATACCTAGCACAGTCACGTGAAAACTTTCCGTCACGTAGAGTCCTTTGAGCCATCGTGTGCGATCGAACCTGATATTAAACCACCGCCGTGTGTTACAGCCCGCGATTCATCGATTTATGCTAGAACTTTCCTTTGCAGGTACCGGCAAGGTATTCTTGCGACGAACGCTGCATGGAACAACGACAACGCTAGCGAGGATACCGTCTTTGTAAAAGCGGCGCAACTTCGGGAACCAAGTAAGCCAACTATCCCCTCCTCTCCGCTTCCCCTATCCCATAGAGAAAACACATCCCCCTCGCGAAATATTCGCCGAACTGAGATTTCGATTTTCGATTCAGGGAGAAGATCTCGGGGAGTTCCCGAAGCCCGGAACAATCCCTCGAGGAGGGATACGCAAGATGATGCTGATGCAGGAGCCAGGCTGGAAGCTCGAGCGCAAGGGCTCGGGGGCGCAAGTTCTGCGCAAGGACGGCTCTCACTTCAAGAGCAGCACCGCGCGCGTCTGCTTCCGATGCGACGTCGAGGTGCGCGAGTTCGAGCGTGACGAGGATTACGGGACGGCGGAGAACGCGGAAACGGAAACGGCCGCGAGTCCGCTGGCGATGCTGTCCAGCTGCGTGGCGGCGCTTTGCGTCACCATTCTCCTGCCGTGGCTCCTGATTGGGGGCTAAACACGACGTTCCTGTTGTCGATAGTCGCGGCGGAACGTCGCTCCAGTTTAATGAAAGGTTTGCACTATCCATTATAGGCAGCAGGGTGTCTACTTCCGCGAGAAATATGGAAAACCTAGAATTTTCAGGGATTTCTTTTGTACCAGATGGAAGTCTCAGAGAATTCTCATGGAATTTTATTGAAAAATTCACGAGGAATTTTTTGAAGAAGTTGCTCTCTCTCTGACATTTTGCTCTTTTTATAAATAATCGACAAGCCAAATGAATTAAAAGACCTATCTTCGCTTGTATGCTCAATGTTTTAACGATGATTGCGTTTGATATTCACCGCTACTGAAAATCTATAGTTTACGTAATGTACATTATAGATTTTCAGTACTGGCAGTGAATATCGGAACAGGCCTAAAATATTGAATATACAGTACGTATTCTTTATTGTACATAATTTTTAAAAATAAAAAATGAAAATGTTATGCAAGTGAAAAATAACTTAACTTGTGAAAATTCTTTTTTTTAATGTATTATACATATAGCACTTTCTTGAAACTTAAGAGAAACTTTGTTTTTTTCTCTGTATGAGTAAAAAATATGAAAAATGCATACAGTAAAAAAATTACTTCACAAACTTGCATGAAAAAATCTTTAAAATATTCTCTCTATTTGAAATTTTGAACAAACATACATGGAGGATCAGAGGACTTTTTATAAGATGCGTAGACACCCTGAGGTTGACTTTCAATTACCGCGAGTATTGATATGTCCGCCAATTGTCACACACAGGTGGTCTCAATAATCACGTTCAAGATGTGAGATCTAGCGGTTGACGATGATCGTAACGCGAATCCTTGGATCGAATGACTCCGCAACGAAATTCCAATCAAGAGCAAGAAAACTCTCGTTCGAATATCGACGATCGGATGATGTCATCCGATAAATAACATCTCAAATTGCGTAGATGCGATTGCTATGATTATTGTTCGACTGGAATGGAGAAATGAACAAGTTTTATCGCTATAATAACGTATAGGATTGTGATAACACATATTTGTATTTGTGGTATCCGGTCAATACGACGATCCAGAAGTTTGTGTACTCTCTCGTCGATTTTATAGCGTTCTCTGGAAACTCTGGAATTTATGTCCGAGCAATGTTTGCAAAATTCGAACGCGTCGAAGAGATTCCTGATTTAATATGTGATCAATGTAATTATATATATTTATATATAATATAGTGGTCGGATAGAAGCATATAGCAAATAACGAGAATAATGTGGGATTGATTTTTCTGTACTTTCGTAAGAGAAAGAGAAAAATGTTTGTAAGATATGTCGATTTTGTAATCGTGATGAAAAATTCAACGTATGATTGTATTTTGTGCTAAATGTTGCATAAACGAACTTTTATAAATATTTTGTACATATATATGTTGTAGAAGGGGAAGAAAGAGGTGATAAGATGATGAATAAAAGTCACTTCAAATCCAGAAGCATCGGTGCGTGATTGATTTCGATTCAACTTGCACTTGCTACAAGTAGCATCGTGACGCAAGTAATTTATTATCTTCTCCCGTTCCAGAAATCAACGGTTACATCGACAGCTGTTAAGATTTAATGGTCCTATGCGGCAGCTGTGCTCCTGCAGATTTATCTACGGCTACTTTATGGCCTCTGTTATATACGGTGTATCAAAGTTAGCGCGCTATCTGCTAGTGGCAGATTCCGGAAATCGTTTGGAGAAGAAAATTCCAATAATAAAATATCGAGGTTGTAATAATTCTTTTAAGCGGTTGTTGTAAAAAGTTATTATATTGCAATATTTGAAAGTAAATCGATATTTGAGAGTATCTTTATCGTAAACTTGATACATCGCACGAATTTTAGACAACTTAATCGACTAAATTCAAATGTTTCCCATTTAAAAACTATTACATCTTGATATTAGAATTTTTATTTTCAAATTATCCCAGAATCTATCATTAACGGATGATGCGTCAACTTTTCTCTGTATAGGTTTTAGATTGAATGACGAGTATTCACACATCATGACTGTCGGTTCGTAAGCGAACCGACAATCTTATGATTGAACAGTCCTATAGTTCGTTGTTCGATTTTATAATTAAAATTAAATATAAAATTTTATCTAAGATTAAAAAGTATAAAATTAACAGAGCATAATACAATAGTGTATTTCTTATTAGGTGATGAAATTGCCAATTTTTCTCGTAGCATTACTTTCTTTTTTATTTTTTAGTACCAGAGTTATACTTTTGAAAGATAAAATGCAACATTAATAATGAGGTTCTTGAAGTGAGAATCGCTAGGTGAAATAATGTTGAACAAAATAAAGATTTTTATATATATCAATTTAATATAAAATCAATTTAATATAAAATATAATCAATTTAATATAAAATATAAGAAATTGACATAATTCTATTTCTTCAAAATATCATTATTATATTATGTTTATTAGATTCACATGTTTTGTACATATAAAAGAACTTTATATTGCTAAAAATTATTCTATCGAACAATTATTTTTTCCCGCATTACCTATGCAATTATTTTTTCCCGCACCATCTAATTATATACCCATAAACAATTAAAGCAAAATATAGAACATCAACGCAGTTTGAAGGATCGCACATAATTATGCTTTAATATATTGTACATTTTATTATACATTTGATTATTTCATCAAAATATACATCTTTAAATTTTTATTGAGAAAGTTTCAAAATTTATTTACATATAATAATAATATTATTATTGAGACATTTTAATGATTTTTTTGTATACAATTTATTTTTAAGTATAAAGACTGATTAATTATTGTATTTTCTTCTAATCACAATTTCATGATGATTTATAATGTGCTTTTTTTCACCAAAAAGGAAGAATATCGAAATTTATTCATTCATGAAAGAAGTGATCTTGAAACTTTTTGATACTTCTTTGATAATTTTTGTTTATTTGATTTTCTTTTTTTATTATATAGATTATATTATATAAGTTTTTTATTATATAGATTATATTATATAATTATATTTTTATTATATAGATTTTATTATATAAATTTACCATAGACCTTGGTCGAAATTTATTTCTACTTACCTCTCGCGAAATCCTCATCCATCTTTCCGGTCTGTAAAATAGAACCCGAGATGCAAAGAACATTCCAAGATTCACTCTCAAGGACATATTTTCATATTAATTTTATTTTGCAATCGTACGTTTCTTTTCTACAAAGTCTTTAAACTTATACATATATTGTGAGAAAAGAGAATTGCGTAAAATGTTATATCGAGACTTTTATGTAATTCTTTTTCCCCCCTAAAACATCTATTTAACTTTTTACGTTACTTTATATTGATATTCTATACTAATGATATTTTATTCATCTGAAATACGTTGCATTATTTTATTATAATAAATAAATCTCTTATTTATATATAAAAATTGAAAACTTTAAACTGGTTTTCAAGAAAATGGTTCTTTAATTGTCTCATAATTGATTCTTTTTAATTTTATTTAAGTTGAACTTTTTGCATTATTTCTCGCGGATGAGAAAAATGCTCTTTTAATTTTACTGCATTTTTTTCAAATCGCGCATATTATCCTAATGCATTATTATATCAAAGATTACAATAATTACGTAATAATTATTCTTAGACATGTATTCATGCAAACTATAACAATACTACAATACTGTGAGTTTCTCTGTTTCTTATTTCTCGGCATGCACATCGTTGATTAAATATACAAAATCTCGGTGAGCATTTGCAGTCTTCCGTGAAATTGCACGAAGTGCAATACTATTGCAAATTAAAGAGATTTGGAGAAGAATCCCTCTAATATTACCAGCCTTATTCGGCAGAAAATCTCCTTCGTTTCATCAGAATCGCCGATATCTTCGGGCGAGCGAATAAACGAGAAAAAGAGAGAGAAAGCGAATTTTTCGCACACCAGCAAACTAGCTTCTTCCTTTAGATATCAAAACAAAAAGAAAAAATTTACCACAGACCTTGGTCGAAATTTATTTCTACTTACCTCTCGCGAAATCCTCATCCATCTTTCCGGTCTGTAAAATAGAACCCGAGATGCAAAGAACATTCCAAGATTCGCTCTCAAGGACATAAACTCGCGCAAACACGTAAGATTACGCGTAAATTTACGGCCTTCGACAAACGGAAGATACTCGTACAACGACACTGATATTCTCAATCCCATCATTCGACTTTATCCTCGTATCTCGTTCAAATTTTATTTTTTAATTTTATATTCTAACAATAGGGAAATGATCTTTAATGGTCAATGACGAGGAAAGTCCCAGTCATTGATAGAAAAACAAGAAACTTACATTGACTAGATCGAGATTGAAAAAAATTAGAGATGCAAAGAACATTCCAAGATTTGTTCTCAAGGACATAAACTCGAACAAACACGTAAGATTTCGCGTAAATTTACGGCCTTCGACAAACGGAAGATACTCATACAATGACACTGATATTCTCAATCCCATCATTCGACTTTATCCTCGTATCTCGTTCAAATTTTATTTTTTAATTTTAAATTTTAACAATAAGAGAAATGATCTTTAATGGTCAATGACGAGGAAAGTCCCAGTCATTGATAGAAAAACAAGAAACTTACATTGACTAGATCGCGATTGAAAAAAATTAGAAATGCAAAGAACATTCTAAGATTCGTTCTCAAGGACATAAACTTGCTCAAACACGTAAGATTATGCGTAAATTTATGGCCTTCGACAAACGGAAGATACTCATACAACGACACTGATATTCTCAATCCCATCATTCGACTTTATCCTCGTATCTCGTTCAAATTTTATTTTTTAATTTTAAATTCTAACAATAGGGAAATGATCTTTAATGGTCAATGACGAGGAAAGTCCCAGTCATTGATAGAAAAACAAGAAACTTACATTGACTAGATCGAGATTGAAAAAAATTAGAGATGCAAAGAACATTCCAAGATTTGTTCTCAAGGACATAAACTCGAACAAATACGTAAAATTACGCGTAAATTTACGGCCTTCGACAAACGGAAGATACTCATATAACGACACTGATATTCTCAATCCCATCATTCGACTTTATCCTCGTATCTCGTTCAAATTTTATTTTTTAATTTTAAATTTTAACAATAAGAGAAATGATCTTTAATGGTCAATGACGAGGAAAGTCCCAGTCATTGATAGAAAAACAAGAAACTTACATTGACTAGATCGCGATTGAAAAAATTACTTGTCTCGTGCTATAAAGTATTATTAAATCGGTTGATCTATTGCAATTGTTTTTTCCGATGTTAACAAATAATTCACTATAATAAAAGTTGAAGGTATTATTATATAAATAGCCGTGTTAAGTAGTCATGCAAGTCATGTTGTATATAGTTGTGTTTATATCGTAAAGAAATAAATCGAATCGATTGATTATTCATTACAATACGAATGATATGACACGGCAATAATTTTGTATTTTTTTTTTCTTTCTCTTTTTTATTGTGGATCCGTTCTGGCAGAAATTGCATTCGGCGAAAGAGCGGCAATAAATCAAAGTTTATTCGTCGCGTAAATCGTAAACATACGTGGCGAAGTACCGTCATCAAGCGGACGACAATGCTGTTCAACAAATTGTGTGCGCATATGGGATTTCGGAGTAAATACCATGCACATATACACGATTATGCATGAGATACCATGGACCGGGAGAATGCATAATCAACGTTATATTATATTTGTGTATATGTTTCTAATAAAATTACATACAAGATAGGTCCATTGTTTTCGCATTGCTTTTATAGTAATCCGCGAGTAATTATCGTATGTTGCAGAAACAAGTCAAATATCTTTATTTAATTACTTATATTGATAATATATTACAATACACTTGTATTATATATTTTTTTAAATTATTTTCATATTTTTAATGTTTCCTTTTCTCTTAATATGTCATTTATCGGTTTTAATTCAATTCGTTTTAAATTTGATATATTAATTTTATAATCGTTTATTAAAATTAATATATTAATATATTAATTTTATAATCGTTTATTAAAATTAATACAATTTGTGATAGCAATCTGCAAATTCTGCATTATTTAAATTTTCTAGTTTGATCGGATACTACAATAGAAATCTGTAAATGTATAACATTTTAATCATTGCAATTTTTTTTTACAATCTTTCGCTTTATGTTTTTTGTAAAATATTGCCGTAAACTATTTTTTCTTGCTTTACCGTTACTAGCTTATTTATGTTTACAGATTAAGTTTTCGTAAATATGACATTATCTTTCCAATTTGATCAATGTTATTACAAATATTATATTTTACCTTATTGTTTTCAAAAATAAAATATTGCTATATTTAACTATGGCTTCTTTCTGCACTTTTTACTTTCATAAAGTGTATTCATAAATTGTTTTTTTTTTAATTTGATGTTCTTTATCAATTTCACAAATTTTATCATAAATATCCATCTATATATATTGTCTTATATCATTTTTGATATAATATTACCATTTAGTTGTTATCTTTTATTCTTGTTATGTTTTCTTTTATTTTCATAAGTTGCTTTATACGTGAGTTCATGAATTAAGTATTTTTTTTAATGATATATCGCTCTATTAGTTTTCATAACTTTTATTACATTGATATTGTATTGTTATAAAATTGTATATATTTTTTTTCGATTTATATGTTCTCATTAAGCGCTTTTGTTAGCGCTGACATTTATTTATCTCGTCATTCGTTTCATTCAAACCTTTAATTAATTGTTTTTTCAGAGGAAGGGTATACATTTTTCATCCATGAAATTACGTGAATTATCAAATTAAAAAATAATATTGTTTACTAGAATATATCGATATTATATACATATATAATATTATGAATGATTGAAAATACCGTGTTATTTTTAAAATTTAATATTTTTCAAATTCCATTATTGGAAATAATTAATGTCCAATACATACTATCGGAATTTTTAAAATTATTTCGAATTTAACTCTTTAATTGTAATATATTTGAGAAGTATACCTTTTCTGTGATAAATCAATATTAGGTTTATATGTTATTCTTAGTCGCAAATGAAAGGAGGGAGACTGAGCGTGAGAAAGGCAGAAAATTGAGATATTGCTAATTTAATTTAATTTTGATAACATAAATAACTTTTGTCACGAGCAACACACTTTATATATGATTTATCGGAATTAGCAACACTAATGTTATGCAGAACAAGTAACTTCAATAACTTAATGTAACGTCACGCGACGAATAGAATGAACTCAATTCACGAATGAAGCAAAAGCAACTTCGAAAGATTGGATCGACTGACTCAGACATACGTGGTTGTGCCTTTTATACGGTTCGAAAATCTTGATACATCGAAACATTTTTAGAAAACCGAAAATTCACTGGTCGTCCTTCACAAATTTTCTTCTTGCGCGAGCGTATTTATTTATTATATTTAACACACACTCATATACATGTAATTTAATAATTAATTTTTTAATCAAAAAAGATAGTACTGAAAAGATGATCGTTAAATATTCGATAATTTCGAAGATAGATATTTATCGTTATTATGTGTTAGCAATATACTGGTTGTTTTATTACTTGATTTTAGGAGAGAATCTCCTTAATCATCATTTTTAATTTGTTAATCTTTTAAGTTGTTTACGACTGAAGGTGGTTATTACGTCGTGGCTATAAAATATTCAAAATTACATTCGTTCTACCGCTTTTATCATACCTGTTCTGAGGAGGGAGATTGTCTTTCGGGAGAACATTGAATGATTACCATAAATGACTAATTGATATTACATTTTATGTAATTTACATTACATTTTATGTAACTCATAACTACAGTGAAGAAGTATTGCCAAGTAGTAATTTTGATAAATATTTTAGATTGTTGATAAATTATTATATTTCAAATTAATCGATGTAATATATTTCATCATTTTGTGTGTGTGCATTTATGTAAAGCTAAAATAAATAAATGTCAATATTAACGTATATAAATATGCATTACAAATTGCTATAATTCTGACATTTATTATGAAGGATAAAGTTAAATTTTAAATTATTCAATTAGAAGTCACTTTTAATACATCAACTATATCATTTTAAGAAATATATAATTGATACATATATCAGATTCGCGCGATTTAACGTACAAGATCTCGTTCGGGCAGATATATAATATCGTCGAAAAAGAAATGTAAAATCACTGTCGCAGTGAATAATATGAATAATATTAACGAATACTTGTCGTGCAAGACGCCCACGCTCGGACGTCCTAATGAAGGCAATAGAATTAGTATGCGTGACAATGAAAGAGATCATTGGCGGGAAGAACGAATCTCTTGCGGATTTGCTTTCCTCGTGACTCGCATTCTCGGCGTTCCATCGTGCAAAATATGCACATGCTTTATAGGGCCGATGAAATGTGTGAATTTAATTTCGCGGTGCCGCGGGCGCATAAATATGCATCGCTCCTTCTCCGCGCTGATTTATGCGCGATTACGCATTTACTGGAGCGAGGACGGATTCCGCTGACCGAGAACGGTCAGCGATTTCGAAATTGTTCGGTAGAAGGCAGTGAGAAAGAGGGAGAGGGAGAGACAGAGAGAGAGAGAGAGAGAGAGAGAGACGGAGAGGCGACATAAAAGGACCGAGAAAACTTTAATTGATAGCCAGGTCCTTCCGATAATCCGATCGGATCGATCCATCTTGCAGCATCGGCGCTTCAAAAATTTAAATTCAAAATCATAGTTATTGCATAGTGAAAATTTTAGAATGACATAGAGTCTCTCTCTTTCTTTTTTTTTAGTATAGAGAGAAATTAGAAGATAGATCTTTTTTATTACAATTTCTTCTCTCTTTTATGTATATGTATTATATATTTCTACATTAAACATTTCTTTTTTATGTCTTGTGTTAAATACTTTATTATATTTATTATATTTTGCTGTATTAAAAAAATCATTTATATTATATATTATTAAATATTATAAATAATATTAAATATTTAATATTTAATATATGTTTTTATATATATTAAATATTTAATATTTAATATATGTTTTTATATATATTAAATATTTTATATTATTATTAATATTTATTATATTATATATTTATTATATATATAATATTTTATTTTTATTATTATCATTAATATTAATTTGAACATATTTTCCAACAATTTAATTATTCTAATGCAAATATTTTTAAAGTTTTATTTCCCTGAAAGAGCATTTTGCAAAAGTTAACTCACTTAGCAATAAAATTGACAAAATTAGTTATAATTAATTTAATTTAATTTAATTAATTGTAATTAATTGTTAAATACATTTATAATGCATGCTCGCTAATCGGTATATTGATACATTGTTTTAATTTCTGTGCAAATAATTTTTTTTAGAGAATTCATCTTTTTCTCGGAGCACGTATGACGACCATGAAAGTTAATCAAGCGGTCCGACACATCGGGCGTTAAATTAATCCCCGCACGTGTGTGCAGAGTCCGCGAGACTGTCAACCAGCCGCTACAGCTGATTGATACAAATTGACATCAATTTCCTTCAATTTACGAGAGATCTCGAAGTTTTAGAGATTCTAGGCGGCATCTATCGACGTTACGATGCGTTTCATCGGCGATTACAGCGAGTCAGTTATACGCAATCGATAACTGGCAGTTGTCGGTAAACTCGAGATGTCATTTCGAAATGTTTAGATAGGTGGCGTGCCGGCTATATTTTTTTGGCGGCAATAGTACTTGCGCGATTTTCTAAACGGTATCATTTATATCGAGTTATATCGTAAATTTTTGCACTGAATATTTATGCTGCATCGATGAAATTGTGTCTAAATTGTAGTTTAAGTGTTTGACTTAATTGCTTGGTTGAAATTTAATTCTTTTGACATTTAATTCTTTTTTACTTCCTCATTAATTCCAATAATATGTATGCATGTTTCTCACATTGTGCAGTTAGGTTAGTCTTATTTTTTACTTACAGTTTATTTATAGATTAAGAATTGACTAAATATAAATTCAATGTCATTTATATGTTAACTCTCACAAATATCGAAGAATATAAAATTTATGTTCTTTTTTCAGCTGCCGGACCTGAACAATCTCGACGAGAAGGTGAGTCTATTATTACATCATATTAACGTTACGTTCGAAATAACTGTCTGGAGTAAAAAACACGCAACCCATTATTTGCTTAGAAGTAAAAAATTATTTGTATAAATATTGATACAAACCAGTTTTATGTATACAATAATAATTGATGCAAAGTGATAGATGCAAAAAAAGTCTGCATCTATAAGAGAAATATTCGATGGATTCAACCAGTTGTAATAAAAGAACAATATTGTATAAAGGATAGATTAAAAAAGTTAAATATAGACGAAAACATTTTATAGACATATAAAGATTATCGACGCTTCTAATTGTGCACGGAAAATTACATACCTACTACGTGACTATTATCACACAGTGATGAGTCAACGCGATGCAAATAATAATGAAAATGTGAAAAAAACTTTAACGACTCCGACTTATCTCTCCGCAGTCTTATCTCTATTACTTTTTATTCGACATTGTCGCTAATAATATCTTAATTAATCATAATATAAAATAGACATAATTCGATTTTAATCTTCCTAATTTTCATATTGTGCACTGATACATTTTAATTTGTTCAAATATTATCATATATGAAAGTTTGTTATCGATTCGTTACTGAATTTTGATATTCCATTCCTTTTTTTTTACATTGAAGACTTTCATATGTATAGTAATTGTTTTTAACGCATCATATATAATTTAGAATTTTATTGATATATAAAGTTATAAAAATCAAAATTTAAAAAAGTTATTTATAGTTATTATATTTTTATTTGATTACATTTATTGTTATTTTACTATTAGTGTTATTTACTGAGATATTTTATTATATATTTTTTATATCGTTTAGTTTGTTATATTTATTATAATATTGTCTATATTTTTTAAAAATCTCTAAAAAAGTTTTGCAAAATTTTTGCTCGATAAAAATTTGATTTTATCAAGAAAATTGTATGTGAATACGAAAGTAATATCAATCCGTGTCAAGAATTATAAAAATATCCGACAAACAATGTCTTATTTATTTTCTATTTCAATGTATTTTTGACGGATCTTTCGTAAATTTGTTTTCATTACATTTTTAAGTAAAAACAAAATTCGAGAAAAAATATAATACAAAGTAACATCCACAGTTGCAAATTGATACCAGAAATATCAGTTTTTTATTTCATATTTCCGACAATTCCATTTATTTCGAGAAAACCCATATGTACTAATGAAAACTGGCATGTGACAATTATCTTAAATATCGCGTTATCAACTTGTTGCATTATACATGCTTTAAATAGTAGTACTTTGTGAACAATCGGTCTTTTCAGAATTCCTATTTTTTTATGCGACTTTCAACAGCGCATGTAAGTGCAAAAATAAGATCGTTCGCTATAAAATACAATTTAATACCGAACGCTTCTCTCTTAATTGATATGATAAAATTAATTCCGCGAATTTTTAAGAATATACAGGAAATGTCTCCCTTAGATAGCAACTTTTTTTTCTCTCCCAGAAGAAAAATCGCGAAAAGTTCAGAGTCTTACATTAATCAATTAAAAGACTCTCTCTCGCCTTCTCTTATTCATTTCCTCGATTCTATTAGAATCGTCGCAACCGCAATCGTAATCGTCGCCGTTGCGTAATTCGACTCGAGGAACGATTCTCTTCAATTTTACCGCGACACTACTCGTTATCCAATCGCGACGGTCATCGAACCTCTCGTCGTCAAAAATCGGGCGCATTTATCCCCCCGGGGGTTCGATTTTCGCATTTTCGCACGTGAATTCATATCCGGAGGGGAGGAGAGGAACGGGGGGAGAGAAATGATGAATCCGGGTACTTTGCGTACGAGTTTCGGATGCGAGAGAATCACACGCGCGTAATTTCGCGCGTGTTCCAGTTATACGACCTTCGTGCGATCATTGCTACCGCTTCGTTCGTATGCACCGGGTAGCATAAACGACCGTACTCTCCTTTGACATGCAAATGAAGCCGCGTAGCATTCAAATTGTAGCTATGTATAGTTCCGGCCGTATAGTTGAACGCGGTGGGATTTTTGCATCGCGCATAGGAAGCACGTTGCGTTAACGCGACGTCATTAGATCGCATCTCATCGCGGGCTTGCGGGATCTGCTGTATAAAGGGAAGTAATGATTCGTGCAATTCTGTTACATTTACATGAGTGTAATGAATCGGCGGAGCGATCTCCCGTAAGTGAGACGCGTATTTCTTTCACTTCGCGTAACGTTCTCACACGCGAAGCGCGAATTAAAATACGGAATGAGATTTGATAAGTAGTCGTCGAAATTAATAGTCCGTGTGTACGAGGTAACGTAAACAAAAGCGATTATCTCTACTCCTCGATTGTGTAAACACAATCTGTGGCTTTCTACGTGAGTAATGCAGGTAGACAATCGCGTGATTAAAGGCAGTTGTGTGTCCGCTGCTTATCTACTTAAATAGCGTATTGGGTGATTTATTTATCGGGTGATTTAGATATTCGAGAGTCGGTGGAGATTACGTGACTGAAAGGTGGACAATTAATATGCGTTTGTATACGTCTGATTTAAATCCAATGTCATTAGCGTCTAGTCAGTTTCCGGGGTGAACATTTCATCGGTGTCTGCGATGTCGCACGTGTGTGACTGTTGCATTTGCAGGTGCAAAGTTTCGTGAACTAACGAGGTCGTCGATCGTTCATCCAATCGAGTATTTTCGTTCGCATTCGATGGCGCAACGCGCTCTTCGAAATCGGGATTAGATATATCTTGACAATCAGACAAAGGAAAAAAGATACATGCTAAAGATTGCAATAATTTCTAGGCAAATAATAGATGATGTATGTGAAATTGAATATAAATATTAAAATGTGAATAGCTAAAAAAGAATTGATTCATAAAAGATACAAATTTTTGCAAATCGGCCAATAAATCGTATCAATCGTATCATTTTTCGATTGATTTTAAATGACTTTAATCAAATTTATTTGAGACACAGTTGATATTTAAATGCTTCAAAATCGTTAATAAGTTCACTGAGATAAAGAATCGGTTATAATTATATAATATATTATAATTATATCAATTTATAACTACAATTATTTTTTTCTCAATGTATGATATCCAATTAAATGATGGCCAGAAACCTTTAATTTTCAGTAAAGAATATACGTGTAATATATATCGAAAAATTGATTTATTGTTTTTGAAGAGTATTTTTTCCTCTCTCTTTCTTTATGTTATTTTTTTTTAAGAAATATTTTTTAAAATTATATTATGTATATCCTTCTCGTGCGATATTATTATTTCTGAAATTAATCACCGAATAAATAAAACCGAATGAATTCTCGTAGCATTTTATCATTATTTTTCACCTCGTGTATAAATCGTTCTTAATAGCATGAAACTCGAGTGAGCATTTCGAGACGCGGTTATTCACTTCTTTGCACAGCAAAGTCGTTATGGAAGTTCAGAGGAACAAGCCACACATACTTCGCACGCTTTACATAAACTGCAATCTCTCTAATGTACTTCTAATGTTCCTGTGCAAATGGTTATTTTTAACGATGCGAGCAACAAGTCAACACTTTTAACTCGAGAGTGTAGTAGCAAGATCGCTATACGGCATTTAAATCACCGTGAACCGCCATTGCCGTCTCTCTTTCGACAGAAAAAAAATTGCGCATAACTGATTAAAATTTTCTGATGTCAAATATATTGTCTCTCAGAGATATATATTATCCTCTTTCTTTTCAACGTTCAACGTGGAAGCGGTGGCTTTTCGCGATTTGAAAATAAACAATGTTGTGCGGCAACTTCGCTCGCTGTTGCGTAACAATCTTGTTTTCAATAGTATAGTGGAATCGCTTAAACGTGACGGCGAGACCGGTTTTGAACTTTCGAACTGGCGTTAGCTCGGAAGCCATTATGCCGATCTAATAACAATATCGCGGAAGTAACTTTGAATTGTCGTTGCATCACGATTTGTTTTTCGATCGAGCATTCTGGAACGGGAATCGAGGGGAAGATTGGACTCGCGCACACTTCCGAGAATCTTAGAATCGGCTGGCAATTCTTCGCTGGCTCTCGAAAGCCGCACCTTAACGTCGATTTAATGTCGAAGCGGGAACAATTTATCTTGCTGTTGCGCAACGATTTGTTTTCAAACTCAGGGTGGGATTATTTGCTATATGACAGGTAAAGAGAGAAAGAGAGAGAGAGAGAGAGAGAGAGAAGGAAAAGCTGGTTCGCGATATAAGTGCGACGCATTTACTTGGCCGTAGGTGAGCCTTTTAAAGGTTAAGAAAATATCTGTGTCATTCGCGATCACACAGTTGCCACTGTCGTTGAGCTTGCCAGATACTCGTTGTTGTAAACAGGATGGAATTCGCATGCATATTCAAGTTGACGTTCGAGTATCGAGGTCACGGGCTTAATTTTCGTCCGTGGATTTCAGACCGCCAGAGAGTAAAAGCACTCTCTTCGGTGAAAGTATTCGGATGATGAGCACCGCGGAGAATCGATCAATTGGGTTAACGACTTTTCGAGTATGTTCATCGTCTCCGAGGATTAATTGAGACGATTATGACGGCAGAATAAATATCGCGCTCAAATAATACCTGATAAAATTGATGCTCATTACTTTTTAACGACCGCGTAATGACGTGCAAATAGTCGTAATAATTAAATGGATGGCATCATTTTTTGATAATATCGCTATTGCCCTCGCGCAATGATGATATAATTTATTGATAGTCATTAATTTTTACAACTTTGTTATGGCGCGAATAAATGTATAAATGAATAACGGTAGACTGTTAATAATTTATAAATTATTCATATATATTTATTCATATATATTTTAGATGAATGACATTTTTATATTATTTTAATCGTATGTGATATTTAATTTAATGATTATTATTTGTAAAGAATTTTTTGTCGTTTAATCGATAAATGAATCAGAGAAATAAATTGCGAAGGAAAGAACGTTACTTGAAAAAAAAAACCGTCTCTGTTTTGTTATAATTCCATGCTTTATTAAGAAATATATATAATTTATATATATATAAATATAATTTTATATAATTGACGGACTCGTAATTGACCTTCTGAAGTGATTTGCATAAAATGTATGTCATCGGACGTTACTTACTTAGCATAATAGATATGATCGTTAATATGCGGAGACTATGATTTCCGCTCGTAGAGTATCGTAACGCGAAAATCCGACCGCCATTGTCCCCGTCGGCGATGTCTGCTTTGAAATTCCCAAGCTCGCTTTCGCGCATTATGTGCAAATTCGCACGCACTAATACGCGAGGAACGCTCGCTGTCGGCCGTCTACAACGCCATCATTTACAATTTGCGGTCGTGCTCGTTGTGGAGCGAATTAACCGTGTGACTCGCCTTTACATGCGCAAAGTATAAATGTTCAAGAAGTACTATGTAACTCGTAATTTTTATTCGCAATTTTTATTCTTCATTAAAGCGGAGATTTTCAATTTTTGTCGAAGGAAGCGATTTGCAGCAACTGAATAAAAGATGATTCAGTCATTTTTTTTTTTTTTTTATAAATTCTGTTATTGTTTATATTTCAATTAATTTATGTTTTCCTTTATAGAGTAATTTAAAGTATAAATATTCAAGAAGCTCGTAGGCCGCAATTTTTATTCTTGCAATTTTTGTTATTATTTTATTATCATTTTATTTTATTATTTTTATGCAATAGAGCAGGGATTTTCAATTTTTGCTTTGACATGAAGCGATTTGCAGCAATTAAAAAAAATGATTCAATCACTTTTATAAATTTTACTGTTGTTTAATTTGTGTTTTCCTCTAGAGGAACTTATAATCACCGCGTGTTCTTTCAAGATTCGGCGAATTTAAAATCGAAAATGTCGCATTTTATCAATAATTTTCAAGCATTTGAAAAGGAAAAGTTTTTCACAAACTTTGAAAAAACAAAAATATAATAAAACTACATTCTACAATTAATTTTAGATGGAATTTACTTTTCTGGAATAACAAAATTATATTCTTCAGTTAATTTCAGATGGAATTTACTTTTGAAATTTAATTTGAGGATTAAGTATAAAATACAAACTAAGTATAAATATATACTTTCAATTTGAGAAGTAGTACAAGAGAAAGTAAGTATAAAAATATATATAAATATATAGAAGAAAAATTTTAAACTTGCAATATATGTGAAAATAATTTCCTTCGATGTTTTCGTTAAAGAAAAATCGACTTTAAATTGACAAAAAATAATCTTAAAAAAACGATTCGATAGTTCAGAGGTACATTCCTCCTCTACATCTCTTATCATCTGCATTATAAATAATTCGAAGGAAGAATAATCTCAAACGTAATTTCCTAAATTTTTACGTCAGTCGAATTGTTATGTCAGAGGTCTCGCGAGTGTTTATGCGCGAAATTTAATATGCGATATTTTATGCGAATAATATCACATCAGGGATTCTCGACTTGCATTACCGTCCGGTGATTAGTGTCCCTGAACGACGCTATACGTATTCATACGTTAATTCCGTAATAACCTGCGTACGTGCGCGCGCGCGCGCGCGACGTATATGGCCGGGCTTGGTAAACAACAGTGGTTGCCAAATCGCGGCTATTAATAAAATGCAAAATCATTTACGTAATGAACCGCATTCAGCTATTCTGACGTGGAATGACCGCGAATTGTCGTGGCGTTCGGTATCGCGCATCGGTTCGTTTATTTCGACGAAATGGATCGGAACGATTAATTTCTCGTGATGCATCGCGTGAAACGCGAGTAAGCTAGAGAGAAACATTTATCTGAAACGATAGTCATAATAGATACGACTACGTCTAGTTTAGCTAATTGACTTCTTCAAGGACTCGATAATGCATTACGGGTTTTCACGAGCTTTTCTCGAATCTCCAATCTTATCGGCTCGTTGAATATTGCGTCTTATGTGAATTTTCCTTGAGGAAAATTGCAGCGCGTTGAGCAAAAGAGAATCATTAATTTCTCCTGTTGGAAGCGTGAGTTAATTTAAAGTTAGGGTTTATCTGGAACGACAGCTCATAACACGTATGATTACACCTAGTTTCGCTAATTAATACTTCAAGGACTCGATAATGTGTTGCGGTTCTTACGGGCCTTTCGCGTATCTTCCGGCTTTTCGAATATTAAAGTTTACTCTGTCGCGTAACGAAAGTAAAGTGGGTATTTGCAGCAGGCTACATATTTTACTCGAAATGTGATTGGTGATGGCTTCGTAAATACGAATTTTAGTGCTTTGCACAGACCTCTTACTTTTGCATCATTTATTATGTGTATGCCTCAAATGTCAAACAGAAATGAAAAGAGATGATCACTATAAATCAATTTTCTCTCTCTTTCTTTATTACATAATTAAAATTATAATTATAAAATTAATACAATTATATATGTAATTATAATTATAATTAAAAAATTAATATAATTATATAATTTCAATAATACATCGAATTATTATCGATTTATTGAATATTTACACTATACAAGTGTATGTAAATATATCATAGTCAATTATTAAATTAATATTCAAATTAATAAATTACAGAATCAATAATTCATACACTGTATTGAAATTGTATAATTTCAATAAATTATTAATTCTGTAATTTATTAATTTGAATATAATTCCTATTTCTTAATTTATGAAAAATGAATTAAAATGTTATAAAAAATTTGAAGCAGAAGAATCGATCTAGTTTTCGATGTTAGACAGACATTATGATTACTGATACAAATGGATTAATGCGATAATTCTCAGGCGGTCGTTCACCTTTCGAGTACGCAAACAGTTGCAGACAAATTATACCTTTTACTGCGATGACGCGCACGGCACGTCATACTTGAAATGATAATTCGCTATGACGTGCAAGGCGCGTCATTGTACCGACCGCAGTAAAGAATCTATGCACATATGTTCGCGTTACACACAGTCGAACAAGAATGATTATTCTTATATCATACTCATATTTTTTTTCCCTCGTTGTAATTTTTCTCTTGACAATTAATAATACGCAAAAGCCTCCTTTGCCGTTCACTTTATTGGTACGTCTACATGAAAAATATATTTTTAACAGAGGATTAATAAGCATTCCGATTAGCATACGACCGTGCAAGATTTATGAGTCCGCATTGCGTGTCCTTTTTTTTTTACGCGGCGCGCGTAAATCGCGTAGAGTTGGAACGAACGAGGAAAGAGCCGAATTTGTGAAATGAAAAGCGATGAATTAAATAAAGATTGTAGATTACGGCCCTCTTGGTCATTAAGCCGACGGTGATAAATGGAGGGGATTAACGTTCAATTAATCTGTAACCTGTGCGCGCGAATGCCATTTGTTCGTTAATAAATACGCTCGAATCGCCTCTCGAGCGTAACCGTTCGATAGATAAATAATGTAACCGATGCAGGTTACGGGATCGAAGCTGTAATCGGAGCGGGATATGTGCGTGTGTACGTTCGACGCGTATGTATGTGCACGTGTGTGTGTGTGTGTGTGTATGTTCATCGCGTACACGTGGTGTGATTTACATATAGCAATTAACCCTTTGCGGTCGTAGTGCTCGCTACGACGAGGATTTATGTGCCGAAGGGGTATATTACGAGAGACTTGCAAATCAAAGGGCAAGTACCTCTCTCGCGATGAACGCGTGCACAAGGAGCTGATCGATTACCTGTGACATCGTTTCGGACATCCTATCAGTATAGTATCACATGCGCGGCATCTATCTTCGTTACATATTTGTCTGATTTTCCAGGGATATTACGGGGGCAACAAGATTTATCATAGTTTGCGATCAGAAAGACTTCTTTTAGAACACAGATATGCTTGAATCTCAATAAAATTGATACAGCATTTGTCTATTATTTTTATCAGATCGGTTCGTAAGTTCATGTATATTTACTTGCATCAATTTCTGACGCAGATGGACTATAGAAAATTGCTAGAAAGATAACAAATAATTAATAACGATGATAGAATCCAAATGATTGATTAAAAAATTACGTGTTTATCTCATGTTCGAAATTATCTTCTGAGATACTTATATAAATAATATTTATTATAGTCTTTATAGGCTATAATAAAAAAGTATAGACTATAATAAAAGTCTTATTATAGACTTTATAAATTTTAAATTTAAATTTAACTATTTATATCGTACATTTATTTTTGTGTATAAAATAATTTCTTAATTTAAAAATATTGCCGATTTTTACGTCTGTAGTCATTCGTACATGTTCGAAAAATTTATTTTTTATAATTGCTTCGAATTGATGGCACTTGCTAAAAAATATTATCGAATGTATAGGATTACGAATCGATAGCTTATACATAAAAACTAGTGAAATATAAATTTGATTTGATTTATTAAATCAAATCAAATACAAATTTAAAAAAAAAATTAGTAATATATTTTAATGACAGTTAATTTTAAGTTCGTTATATATAACAAATAGAATGACAAAAATTTTATTGTTTATAGTTTTATAATAAATACTTAATGGCACTCTTGAAATATAAAGACTCGTCTAATCTAAACATAAGGGTATTAGAAATGATTATATTAAAAATCAATCTCTCCAGATGAAAGATATATTTGCTAACATTACAACATTCTCGATTAATTCTATTGAAATCACGATTCATCTGATTTACGCAATTATTCGTATGTATCTTGTACAAGAGCCGTCATTCTTGCGTGTCTAGAAAGATGATATGCTTTAATGGTTATATCCTTAGATGGTATATCACGATGTCAATAAGCTTGATTTAACTGCTGCGCCGACAAACATCTCTTACGGAGATTGTCTGGTCGATTGTTACGAGTCGCATTAGTCATTTTAGTCAACAATAGTTCGCAAAAAAATAATTACGGCATCGACCTTCGACGTCGTTGCTGTTATCGTCCAAGAATTTCGACCTTAAAATATAGACTGCGTGCACGGCTCTCACAATCAGTATCAGTGGTTATCAGTCATCTCGAGTATTACGAGACGATTAATTATAATATTAATTTTTCACTGAAAGAAATCACAATTGTAATATAATCTTTCACGCAAATTTTTTTATTGTTATTTTTTACATTTATGGGAAATGATTTTTATTAGATATATAACATCAATTACTCTTATTCATTATTTAAGGCACGAATAATTTATATATTCTCTAAAAATACAAAAAATATAGAAGAAAAAAATTAACAATCTTCGATTTATTTTGCGTATAAACAGTAATCGACAGGCAAATTTTAAGCAGTACGATCTGGAAATATCTTGTAGAAGATTAAAATGAAATTTCAATAAATATATCGCGATTAAATAAATTTAATGCAGATTTTAAGATGTTACATAATATAGGATCAACTTAACGATATATTTGTCAAGTGAGACATTTAAGCTCGTGTGACTCTCTTATCTTACATGTCATAATTCGACCAAATATTACATATTACTGATTACTATTCGAAACGAATGATTTCGCGTCTTTAAATTCGCGTCGCAAAATATGTTCAAAGAAGGAGGGGATGCCGCTTTTATCGCTAATATTTATATATCTCGACATATATTTGTACCAAAAGTTGTTATCTCTTAACTGTACATATCATGAATATATTTTAAAAAATTTAGAAATAAATTTTTTCTTTGGATTTTGCACAAGAGATATATTCTTTATAATTTTAGCGTTAAATTTTTTTCAGCTAACAAACATATAAACTAAAAAAAATATTTTTATTCCTGTGATATTATTTTCCATGTGCGTTTTACGATGCAAAGGAAAGACATTGTGTCATTTTTATGTCAAAATATTTTTCATTTCTGACATTACATCTCGTTTAAGCTTAATCTTCCTCCTTTTTTCTCTCTCCCTCTCGCTATTTCTCCTCGCGCGTTTATTTATAATGCCGTAAACTTTACGAGATTGTGCTTCTCCATGGATATAAGTGCGATTCGTAATACATACTCCGCACTCGCAATGAATCATGTATAAAGTGAGCGAAAACGCTTCTGTAAAGTAAGATAAACACGATCACACAGTCCTCACTGACGATAACGTAACGCGACGATGAGTTCGCATAGAGAAGATAAACTCCGGTTCTCCATCTTTTCCCTTTTCTGCGCGTTTCTTCTCGTGGCATGAATTGTACAGTTGGTATCACACAATAATTTGCCCAAACATTTTCGTTCATTATTATGTTCTGTTTTGTCCAAGCTTTTTTATTAAACTTGACGCTTTCATGTACGAATTAAATGCAATTAAGGCAATTTACAGAGCTGTGAAAAGACTATATTAAATATATCTATATCTTAAATTTAACTTCAAATAAAATCTATTTAAAATTAATCAGCGACTAAAAGTTTGTCTATTCTTACAAAGTATCTAAATTCACAAAATTTGTAAATTATATATTAATTGTATATTAAATTTTTAAATTTTACATTAAATTAATTTTATATGTTTATATCTTAAATTAAATTTTAAATAAAATTTACTTGAAATTAAACAGCGAGTAAGAATTTATCTATCGTCCTATAAAGTGTCTAAACTCACAATATTTTTAAATTTTTTAATATTTCTAGAAATTATGAAAAAAGAGTAATTAATTAAGCATGTTTTTCAATTCGTTTAAGACAGTTATTAGTGTTTCAAAATTTTTATAAATAAGACGCTGATCCAAAATTGATCGAAAGTGTAATTGAAAGAAAACGCGATTTGGAGCGGACACCTTGTATAAAATTCATTTGAATAAGCCGTTTCGATTCCATCGTTGAATCAGCATTTGACGACAACAGGCCGCCGGCTTTTCTTCTCCTCTTGGAGCCTCTCGAGCGGCGCCAAAGTGCCAGAAACACCATGTGTCTGTCTGGCATCGAAACGTATAACACGTAAGATCACACATCTTAGTACGCACGTTGCGTACGCGAGAGAAAGAAACGCTGCCGAAGAGAATTTTTAATAGCCGGTTTTTCGTAAGATGGCAAGTCAAGGACAAGTCATCTCACTCGTCAAGACCGTTAAATGGCCATTAAGCGATATAAAAGGAATTACGATAACGGATTAACGGGAGATCGCGAAATCCCCGAATGGTTTTGGGCTCGCTCGAAGAAGAAGACGATCTATTTCCGCGTCTATTAAGGTTACTTAAACTCTGTTAATACGAAGCGACTGCTGCTCGATGTTATTATAGTTCCGCGAGTGTGATAGGAACAGACTGTTTTCGGCTAATGCGAAAGATAAATAAAAACTCAGATAAGATATTTTAGTGTTTACTTAATATTAATGTTAATTTAATCGATGCACCAAGTTGATCTTGCAAAGAATGAAAAATAATCCTATTTTTCAAACATTGATTTACAATCATTATTAATCAAAATCAAATACATTCGTAAATTTGAATTTTCGTTTTTACTTGTATGTTTTTAATATTGAAATAAAAGACACTTTATGTAGGATTTTTTGCTTTTATATTCATCTTGTACATACATTACGTGATATAATTTAACATTTATTCCTCAAAGCTATGTTGTGATGTAAATCATATTTGTTTGATTATAGAAGGTATAAATAAATCAGACGAGAACAGGCAGAGGGATGAGCAAAAAATAATATTTAAAAATACTTGCATAATAAAGAATACTCGCTATTTTTCTTCCACTTGATTATAAATAATTCCATTTGATAATAATTAATTTGAGAAATAATATATGTTTATACATTAATTAAAATCCTATTTGAAATATTTATTTTTATGAATCAGGAAAAAATGCATAATTCATATTTCAAAAGTCTTTCTCATTACAGAGTTTAAAAGTAAATAATTAAAACATAATAATGAATTAAAACATGAATTAAAATAATTTTATTATATCGTATGGATAATAAAATGCTTGAAGAAATATTATTTCCGTGAATTTGTACACATTTTATTTATTTTTCTCTTGCGTTTCATATTTAATCTATTTTATTAAATTAATCTATTTTATTAATTATTTATATTAATTATTATATTAATTATTAATTATTTAATTATATTAATTACTCTTTACAAATTTATATTAAACAGACGATGATTCTTTTGAAATAAATGCAAATTTGCTTTTCTAATTATTTTTCTTATTTATCTTATATTTGATATTAACATTTGAAAAGATGTTATACAAATGTTTCTAATGTTACTTCAAAAATTTGAAATATATATTATTCCAAATTAAATTCTCTGATTTTTTTTAACAATTATTTTAGCTGATGTATATAAATATTTTCCACCTATTTATGTGTTATTTGCGTGGAAAATATTTTTAATAATTTGAAATTTGAATTGTGCTCTCTTTCTCTTGACATCATGCACAATATTGGACGAGAAATATGTAGTACTTTGAAAGGATGAATCCATGCAAATAGTAAACAAGATGCTCTTTGCGACAAACTTAGCTATCGTTAAATTATATCGCCTGACTTTATAGCAGTCGTAAAGATTATTCTGACTCCGGTTATTATTCTAGAATTATAGCGCGGTCTTTGCTACCTCCCCTTCCGGATGTAGTTCTCATCGCTTGCTATTTTTACAACCATCACCTGTTATCTGTGCACTTATTACTTATCGCTCATTAAAGTTGATAATCTGTTGTTACCACCGTGGGTCATTGTCCCGAAGCATAATGAGACGCTCCTATTCTATGTTGATCCAATCGTTTCTGTCTCTCTCTCTCTCTCTCTCTTTCTTTCTCTCTCTGAAACGTGCGTCGAGACCGAAGATCGCGTCCGTGCTTAATATTCCAGCCCATCGCGCATTATTTCTATCAAGAGTGTTTGTTATCTCATTGAATGTTAGGTTGGGGAGATTATTGCACGCGTCAATACGGTACAGTAAGTTAAAAATTGCGATATGTTTAGAATCGTATATATGTAATAAAAATGTTGTTTAATATTAAGACATGTACAGATGATTATAAAAGAAATTAAATAATGTGTCTTATAATAAAATTTAAAAAAAATATGTAAAATTACATAATAACAATAAGTGTAAAATTACACAATAAATGTTGAAATTATTATACTTTTACCGCATAATTTTATGGTTGCTTTTTGTTAATACTCATATTTTTACTGTGTCATATTTTGTTAATACTCATATTTTTACAGTGCAGAATTTTTTAATAGATGTAAAAATCTAAAGGATTATTATTATGGACATACATTTGACGTTAACATATTGTCATATATTCACGACTCGATTTTCTCTGTTTTAGTTTGCAAAAAAATTATAAAAAACTAGACACATATAAAAAGAAATAATATTCCTAGACATATTGTAGGATTCTATTTTGGTATTATATAGATTTCATCTGGCGACTGCTTTAGCCTTGAAGTCCTCGCGTTAGCACAACATGATATATTTCACGATATCAATTGATTTTTCTTCGTTCTTATGCTGACGATTTCAAAAAGCACTCGTCGGTGGAAGTATATTACGTTCGCGATAGTCGTTTCGCGATATAAATATCGCCATTGGCGCAGATGGTGATGCAATCGCGAAATCACGTTTACGGCACGTGGCAACGGTGGTGTGGGATCCATTGTAATCTCCGTCGATGCCAGAAACCAATTGGGAATTGTTCGCGGAGAAGAGGCGCGATGTCTGAGAGCGGAGATTCTCGAAATAATTCCGCCGAAACGTAACGCGACGCCACGTGTTGGCCCTTTCACATGACCGAGGAAATGGGTCTATTAAAAGGCAGTCACGGCTAAGTTTCAAACAAAGCGTCGGCTACTCGTTGAAGGTTACACTATGAATCATAGTCTATTCGCATTTTGTATTAACATGATCTTTTAAAATTTTGACACAGCGTTTTGTAACAATAGAAGAAAACCGATTACAAAATAGTTGTTGATAGATGTTTGACAGCTGTAGTTTTTACTCAAATTTATATATTACGTATATTCAGATATATTGTCCTTTATTGTCATTTATAATACATATTAAGCAATGAATAGAATTTTTTAACGCACTTGTTTGCCGATTTAGGTTTGACTAATTGATGACGTCATTGCTATCATCTGCTTCGCTCCAGCACGAGCACGTGATATTTCGTATTCAACCTTTTTAATATTCATTAGTGCTTATCTCCAAATGCTTATCAGCCAGCTTTTCCCTTTGTTTTTTTTCACAAATCATCATTAAAAGCATGCCGCCTCTTCTCGAGCGCCGCCGACCTTCCTCGGTGCGCGTTATCATTATTTTGCTTGTTTAGCACGAAGATGATAAGGAGACAAGATTCTCTCTCTCTCTTTCTCTTACACTGCACGCGCGTATATGTAAATCGGAGGTGAGTAAAATAGTATTTGAAATGTGGAGGATAAAAATACATATGAAAGCTACTTAAAATATATAAAACAGTTAAATTACATAATAAAGCTATTTAAATACATAAAAAAGCTCTTTTATTTTCTAAATTATTTAAACATAGTTCACGTATAATAATTTTATATATGTCTGAGTATTAATTAAAATTCAATTTGAAGTATTTAATACATTTTATAAAAATTAGAAATAAATATTCAAATATGTATTTTTTCATATATATAAAGACACTTTGGTATTATTTTTCTCATTATGTATGCAGTTAGAGAATTTAATACAACTTACTCTAATTTTATTCTATTTATTATTCTCTTATGATTTAGATTCCTTAAATCCGGTTTTATTCAGATTTCAATTACCTGTTTCTGTAAGTTAGCATTTAATAAAGAATGATTATATGCGTAAAATAAATATTTATTTTGTTTCTCTTATCATTTTTCTAATTTTACGATATTTAAAATGATATAAGAAATAAAATAATGAAAATGAATATATATATATAATGAATATATATATACAGAAATTCATAATTATACTCTATTTTATAAATAAAAATTTCTAAAAATTCTTTTAATATTTTAAAGTGTTATTTTAATTAATAATTTCTATTATTGTAGTAAATTTAAGTAAATATTTTCTACATGTTTTTGTATTTCTGTCATCTTCATTGAAAATTAATTTTGAATCATTTTACTAAAAGGAAATATTATTTACATAATAATAATTACAATTTTTAGAAAAATCTATATTTGAAACGTGTTCACTATGTACGATATAATTGGTCAATTAATTTTGTAACATGCTAGAACTGACATATATTTGCGATTTTCGTTCTTAATTTCATTCGTAACCTGATATTATGACTGCAATTTATCTGAATTTATTATAGTCTAATTTATCTTCCACACTAGCCTGATTTTTCACTGTACTGACAGAGTCCGATTAAATCGCACAAAATTGCGAGGTTTTTTTGAGCGGAGCTCTAAACTTTGTTTTACCTCATTTTGAAACAAGTAATACAGATCTGGAGTCCGTTTCTACATAATATTACGTAGTAAGGATTTTTAAATAGTTTATACTTCATAGTTTTACGCTTGACGTGACCGAGAATTTTTATATAATTGCTTGGAAACGAGCTCTTCGGCTTTACATTCTACATTAGAAAATAAAATAAAAGCACTTGGCGTCTGCAAAAATTCCACTCGTTCTATACAGGAAGATATAGCTTGTTAAGATATTTATTTTTTGACTTTTATCTATATACAAAAAAAAATAAGCGGAATCAACATATCAAAATCATTCTCGTTTATATATCAAGAGTCCTAAATCTTTACAAGTTTGCGTTATCATCCATCCGGCGCAAATAGACGGCCGGGGACGAATCGGCAGCAGAGAGAGAAGTAATGGAGAAAGAGGGGCAAGAGAGAGAAAGAGAGAGAGAGAGACAGAAAAAAGAAAAAAAACACAATACACTCGCATGCCGATGGCTCGTTCATTGCGCTCTTATCGCGCGAGGGGATTCGACGATTTATTGACGACTGCGTTTGATAAGTAAAAGGCGAATGAGCTACGAGGACCGGGCGAGTGAAAGCGTCCGTTGTGGGGACAAGCGAGTCAATCTTTCGGACGCGAAAAAAGATAAAAAATGTCGCGCAATTATCCGATTAATTCCATTATACCTAGTCGGATTATTTTAATCAAACGATTGATATTGTTTGTTTTGAACGCGCTTGGCTGCTCCTATTTTAAGATATTTTTTTTCTTTTTTCCTTTTCATTTTTTTTCTTCTTTTTCTTCTCTCTTTTTTTAATAATTCTATTGATGATGGAAACCTTGTTTTAGGATAAATTAATTTAAGGCTTTATTCTACGAAATATTTTTAAAAACAACTACATCAATTTACAATATTTTTAAAAACGTTGCTTCAGAAAAAAACTACATTTAAAGTTTTTATCTCACGGAAGAGAGTAACTTTATTATTGGTATTAATGGAATAGTAAGGTTATAGAGTTATATAAAGTTGTAAGGAAAAAAATATAAAAGTTTTTGATGGGTTTCTCCTACACAGCAGTGATGTTACGCACGTATATTTTTTTCAAATAGTGTGTTAAATACTCGTTATTGATCGCATTCTTTCTTACATTTGTTTTTATGATTTCGCTTTATTAATTTTTTGACATATTTTTCACAGAGTTATAAGTGAAAGCTTGCTCCTGGGCAAGATGCGTTCTTGCGTAACTCGCGAATTCGAAAGGAACACATGTAAAAGTATATTATTCAGAATGGGTGAACATTAATTATCGAAAATTTCATATTTCGTCAATCGAAGAATATATTTTCGGACAATTGCAAGCTCGAGATTTTAGACGCGCTATTTTTATTGAACGAACGTCGTTGTGACAGTTCGCGAATAACGATATCGTCGAATAGAAAATATCAACGAGAAAAAAAATCTCAGAAAATCGCGACGCGAGAACATATGTGGCTCGTTGACGTTTGTCACTTTTATAATCCTCCGAAACGAAATTAGAGATGTTTTTCTTACAATGGCATTATTGTCGTCGTCGCATGCTCGATTTGTCCGTTATCAGAGGTCCGTCTCTCTGTCATCCACGACACACAACACTGCTATATTATTATACACGGCGTTAAATAACGCGAGAGAAGCTGGCGCGTTAAAATATAGCATGGCTACGTCATCATAACGGTGGATTACAGTCCGATTCGAGATACACCGGGGTCAAACGCCCCGTTATCGCGTTGTAGCTACATACGAGACCGTGCAATCATACACACACGTGTTATATACACCATGCGTGTCGATTGATGCTGTATGCTACTTCGCTGTCTCGCGGATTTCAAGGATCGCGTGTGAGGCAACAAATGATATTTTTTGCGTGATAATTATAGACGAATAGGTCAAAATCGCCGATTACGATTCTATAAAAAGAGCATAAGAAAGATTTGATTGTTAGATGAATTATTAATTAAAATAGAGCGTCGGAAAATCGTGTTAATATTAATCATATAATCCAAAAAATTAATTTAAAATACACATATTGATCTCAATTTATTAGATAAGGTCTTTTTTTAGCTATTGACTGTCTTGTATGTTTCGTTATGTGCGATCGAAAATTATCAAAGGAAGCGAATTTGATCAAGTAAAATGCGAATCACAAAAATGTACGTATCGCGATGACCGATATGCGTTTTTGAAATGTATTAAATTATTGCTCGCTACATTTTACATTTGTACATTCCTAGACTCTTTCAATGGCTCCTATCGTAGAAAAGGGATCAAAGTAGGTCACTTGGAAAGATAGCATCGTGTGCTTTTATACGGTTTCCGGAATGGATAACGATCTGATCCGATTTTCGATCGACATATTGTTATCTTTGTCCATCTAAACTAACTTTTTTTTTGGTCTAATAATCGAGAAAGAACTACTATCTACTTCAAAGAATAATATTTTACTGGAATAATATACCTTATCCTTACTCACGGTTGTATCATTGATAGGAAGGAAGGTGATTAAGCCATTCGATTATTGGAAGAAAGCAGATGCGACAAGAATATCTTCCAAAATATTTTTCCATTATCTATTTATTGCTTTGTGAAAATAAATAATAATTTTAACACACTGATAATAATTTAAATAGATTATAATTTTCAAAATTATTTAATCTTTAATCGTTATAATTGAAAATATCCTTTGGTGCTTCGAATGTTGGTAGCTCTCGTCAAATAGACAAAGGACAGAGAATCTGAGACACTTGGTGCATTCCGATATCGCGACAAAGGATACTGAAATGCGGGTTACGGGATTTCGCATATGTACTCTTCCGTCCGTATTTGTGGCTATTTTCAGCGAGCGAACACGTGATAGCGATCCGCCTCCGCGAATGGACATGTCACGGAAGAGAAGCAAGTGCATAGATATATTTCCGCGTTAAATGTGCAGAGGCGAGTAAAAAATAGTACTTAAAATAGAATTAAAAATATTTACACGTATAAATATTTAAATAAATATTTATAAATATTTATATTTTTTCCTCTCTATTTTTCTTTCTCTCTTTCTCTCGCTATCTAGATGTTTAATATAAAATAATTTATTTGTATATCTATTAAAATTTTATTCCAAATATTTAATTTCATGGGCCATTAAATATTGTAAATATTTTATCATAGTTTTATCAGAGTTTATTATATAGAGAAATTTCATAAATATTCGATTGAAAATCATTGTATGACCAATAAGGATATTTTTATGAATTATTTTATTTTTTATTTTTTTGAAATTGTTGATAAGTATTTTTTTATAATTCTTTATAATTAATTATTTAATTTTACTTTTAATTATTTAACTTAATTTTTTTTTATTATTCCTTATAATTCTATATTATAATTCTTTTTTAAAATCGTTATTTTTATAAATAATTCCAATATTTTAAATTTGATGTATTTCTAATATTCTCACAGAAAAAAAAGAAATATTATATATTATTTTTAAATAACATTTTATTTGGGTGAAACATATTTAGATCGCTTGTAATTTGTATTTAAAATGAGAATCTATCACTGATCGTACGTACACGTAAACATAGTGAAGTACAACTTTCGAAGTCTCTCGCGATCAAACATCTGCCAAAAAACAACGAATCCTCTCATACTTATGTATACTTATTCCGTTTCCCTCAATCAAAGATACGGCATTGGATACAGTCGCAAATATATAAATAATAAATAATTGTAACAAGATATTGTAACAAGATTAATACATAAATAATCCTATGCGCCACGTTATACATAAATCAAAAATTTAGTGCAATGCAACAATCTATATATCATAGTTGAAGCGTGTCAGATTTCGTCGTCACCCTTGAGGAGTTTTTTTTTTCCTAGGGTGAACGGCAGGAGGGGGACAGAGGGGAGACCTCTATTTTCGTAACGAGAAAGGCCTTGAGATGGGCCCGTCGAAAAAAGACAGGCCCAGCGAAAACGTGCGTCGCGTGTATCCTCGATCAGGGTCCGAGCCCGAGCCACGTGTCGATCTATTGCGCCGTTCGCTTCGTCTGTCGCACATTCGCGCGTCTGCTGATTCGCGCTGCGCACCAGATACTGGTGCCTTTTAAAGACGGTCGCTACGCGAGCATTATGTATGTGCATTCGCGACGACGCAATCTCTCAAGCCACGCGTGCAATCGGTTGTAAGCGCCGGTTAACGACGCGGGGGTGGAGCTCGAGGGGTGGGAGACCGTCTCGCACGCGTCGTTTTGACGTTATTTAAAATAATAAATCTTGAGAAAGGCACACTCACACAGGGCATGATGTACGATCCTTGGCGGCGATATGTTTGGCACTCGCTATCCATGAATTAAAAGCGAATTCTTCAAAGTCGCGTTAAGTCGAAGTTACGTCTCAATAACGAGTTGGAGAGGTCTCTTCTCTCTCTGTCTTTCTCTTGACAGAACAAAACGATACAAAGTTAATTTATTCCCGCGGACTGATACGTACGTCACCGTGATTACAAGCACCGATGCACATGCGTTTGCATCAAGAGCCCTCTTCCCGCGTTGACCATTTATTTGTTTTTTCGGATGAACAAAGATGCGATGGAGATCTCGCCAAATTGGACAGGTAGGATATCAACATTCATATCAGCCGTTTTCATCGCGAGGATTTCATCGAGAGGATCCGATTAAGTGCGATTCAATGCGGATTAAGGTGTCATTACGGATTCATAGAGATTGAATCGCTCTTAATCGGATAAATAATCGATACACAGAGCGAGAGAGAGAGAAACTATTTTCTCCATTAATTCTCTCTATTCACTAATCCTTATTTGCATACTTACAAATCCTATAAATAGTATCAGTCTCGCGGAACTAAAACGCATATTTATGAGCGGTTGAATCTACCGAGAGATTTTCTTTTCTGTTGTCTTTAAAGGAAAGTTTTAACCCTTCTGGCGATGAACGAGTATCCGGGTATTCAAAGGACTTGAACGTTAAAAATTTTCATGTTAATGCTCCTCCTGGAACAAAAGAGGATTTTCTTTGTTTTTTTGAAACTCCCTAGAATATAATGAGAAAAAATGTTCGTTGCTCAGTAATTGCTACAAAAAATTGTAATGTAATATGTCAGAAACACGCAGAAGGTACCCATGCACCGAAAGAATAGAAAGGTGAAAAATCGTGCATTGACAGAAGGATAAAACAGAAAGATTAAATAGTGTTATTGCATCGATCGCGGTAAAGGATTACGTACGAAACGCAACAATGTTGTGAACTGTGGAAATTATGGTGTTTTCTATATGATTAACGAGGTACAGATGCCTCTCGCAGGCAGCTGCGTAGCGCGATTCGATCAAAGGAGAATTTGGCCCGCTGCTCGACGCGCGGAAACGCAATAAACGCGCCGGCGGAAATACCTGGGCCCGCGTCCAAATGCGAATCAAAAGGCGCGTGTTGCTTTGCTCCTCTAATATAATTCCCCTTTGTTTGTCTCACTTAAATGATACTACGATCGCGCGCGCGCAGGCGACTTTTCCCCGAAAATACGCGGTTTGTTTATCGAGCAATAATAGCGCAGTTGCACGTGATACCGCGTACATTTACACGTGCTCACTTACCGGTGAAAAATATCCTCGCATTCATGAAACCTATTTGCGCTGTTTACGCTTCTCGACACACCTTGTGTTTACGATTTTGATTTAAGCTTCCCTCTCGTATTGAATTATGACGTCAAGGAATTATGTACATTTTTTTCGCAAGATACGTCAAAATAAGTTAATTTTCGTTATTTACACGTCTAATATGGATTGATGGAAAAATATGTCCAAGAGTCTCTGTTTCGATTCGTGGATTGATAGAGAGATCTGTGAATCTTGATTTGATAAATTATCATACACAGTAAAAAATTTTGTGTTAAATTTAACATATTTCATATGTTCCAATTTATCCACTCTAATTTTAATGTTAATTTAATAAACAGAAGGCAAGTATGTAAATAAATAACACAAGTAATATGTTTAAAAATTAACACAAAAGTGTAACACTTAAATTTTAAAATAAAGTTTATGTTAAATTAACATATTTATAATGTTAAATTTAATTAAAAGAAAATGTTATTCTTACATTTTTATGATAAATAACAGAAGAGATATGTCGATTTAACATATGGAAACTGTTATAGAGAGAAAAATAATACAACTTATCTGTTTATTTTAACATATAACATTTCATCAAAAATTCGTGCATTTACATATTAATTGTGTTATTTTAACTCTTAGAAACGGTGAATATTAACTCAACGCAGAAATGTCAAAATAACACAACGATAATATGTTACATTAACATAAGAGTATGTTAAAAATTTAACACAAAAATTTTTACACGAGAAAATTTCAATAGAAATACAAAATGTTTTTTACCGTGTATAGTTCATTTTCACTGACAATAGGACACATGTAGAGTTGTATGTGTGCATATATTAACGGAAGATAATAAAAAAGAAATTTCAGTATTTTATTCATCTATATTATCAATGCAATGGCAAAAAAATAAAAAAGTAAAATGTAGAAAAAATTAAGATATCTTGATAATACATTATCTTGGAAAACAGATGTCTTAAATGAGAAAACAGATGTCTTAAGCGTTATATCTTTGTATATCGTGTACAATTATCTTGCTGGATTAGCTTTACAACAGATTAGAAAATGAAAATGTTAGAAAATCATTTAGCTCCCTTCTACAAGAGTTCTGTCCAAATCTATTTTTAATTTTAATGGGAAGATTTAACTCGGATACGACTCGTTGAATGATTTAGGAATAACGAATCTCTGGCACGTAAAATCGACATAAACAAGAAATTTAAAACATTAAACTGAAGACATAATTTAAGCAACCACGAAAGATTTGCATCGTTTTATTTCATCAACAAGCATAATAAAAAATATTTGCGATCTAAATAATCCAATCAAAATAATAATTCTATTTATTTCGAATCTTCGTTTAAATCTTTTTATCTTGAATCATCAAGAAGATTCATCGATAATTATAAAAATTAATTTTTTTTTAATTCTCCAAAACCCACTTTACAGTTTTTTAAAAAGTTTAGTTTAAAAAAGTACTTTAAAAAAGTTTAATTTGCTTGGAAAATAAAAGCATGAATAAATTCAAAGGGGCTATAAAACGTACCTCGTGATATTTAATGACGTCAAACGATCGAACTTGCGGAATTGAGTAAAAATATTTTACAGCTCACTAGTGTCCACGAACGCTTCTTTTATGACGCGGTTACGTTATTTATAATACAAATCAGCCAACGGAATATAACATTATCTAACTAGCTTGAAAACTGTACAACCGGATACGTTTGGTTCATCGCGTCGTCTTCAACCGGTCGATAACGAGATCGGTGCGTAAGCGCGCTCGCGCGCTGCTATTTTTTCGCACAATGTTGCATTATCGCCCATTGCGCATTGTTTATCAACCATGTTCTCTGCACACAGAGAGAGCACTGTGTGTAATATTATCGTGAAACTGGCTATAACGGGTTATACTTATCAGTCTCATTTCACTTCCCTCCATGATTGCATAGCGCTTATTAGTCGTCTTTGCAACAATAATGAATCGAAGATCTCGCGACCCGAACGAGCGCGTGGCACTTTCGATGAGTGCTCCTCTCTTTCCCTCGCGAATAAAGCTGCGAGATATAATTTGTTTTGCATCTCGAGGAACTGCATTGCTAGACTTATTTTTAACGTACATGTAACAAAATATTTATATAAATAGTAGAAATATTTTTAACTTCTTTAGAATCATTTTAGAGAATCAATATTAGACAAGCATTTTTTTTTTAACTAATTCTTTCCTTCAGAATTGAAATTTCTTTCATTAAAATACCAAGATATTCTTGAATGATTGAAGACACGATATTTTTAACGTAAATTTATTATTGCAAACTTTTTGCAAGTTTTGAAAAGTTATCAATTTAAAAATCAAAGTTATCAATTTAAAAATCCAAAGAATTATGAAACTTTCGGAATTTGTTAAGCGATAGAGAATCTTGATAATATTCTATTTTTGTTGACTGCTTAAATTCACTCTAAAGAAATATTTTTTAAACACAAGGCTATTTTTATTTTATTATTCGCACAAACTAAAAAGGAAATTTTAGAGGAGAAAGGTTATTTTAGAGAAAGATATACATACCTTAAATTTTTATTATTTTTAATATATATTATATGAATAATTAACTGTTCGAACAATATTAATAGCCATATTAAAATTCTAAATCTCATTAAGAGAAGAATAATTTTCCTTTCATAATTATTTATAAATTACACTGTCTGATTATTTCTTCATTTAGATATCTTGCGTTTTCAACTTTAGCATATTTATGTATATGTAAATGTGAAGAAATAAAAGAGATTTTTTTTTCAAGTGTTGCGGGAATCGCGCATACGAGAAAAATATGGATTTTCCACGATTGTATTTCATTTATTTTTTGTTTTATGGCAGACCTTGAAACGCGCCGCGTACTGTACACGATTAATTGCAAGCGCAGAGCTGCTGCTCGATCAGTTCGTCGTGCGAGATGATGTCACGTATCAAAAGTACCCGCGCATATAAATATTGAGCTCGTGCGAGTGCGTAAGTGCGTACATGCGTGTATGCGTGGTGGGACACGTGCAAAACACCGACGATAACGATCGCGACTTATCATTCGCATACTGACATGAGCGCACGTAGAAAGTATACGTATGCATGTATAAACACGAGAGTCTTTTTCAAGGAGACACGGACGCGATTGATTCTCATTAATAAGTTCGTTGTTTTCGAGCAGACAGCGTATGCGCTGATCTCTTGTCGATCGCAGAAATCTCTGCCTTACGCACGAGATTCGAACCTCTCGACGATAAGATATAGTAGAGCTAAAGAAATATGACTTGAATAAACTCTACGCATAATTTAAGTGCCTGCAAAGTGTTATTATATTAAATTATAACGAATTATATTAAATTATAACGAAAAATATTTATGACAATAAATTAGAGAATAATCAGAGAGAAAGAGAGAGAGAGAGAAAAAGAGAGAGAGAGAGAGAATTTATCTCTACAATATTTATCGAAATCTATATTTTTGAATGTTATAAAATATTAATAATTAGAAAATATTTGATATTTTTAGAGAGGATAATTTTCTATAACATATATTTTAAATTTTTTATAAAAAAATGCATTACATAAATTCGCTAAAAGATCAGGAATTATAATAACACTCGCGAAATGTGGACTTCAATCACAGGGGATTCGTTTTCGAAGGTATATTGTTTCGAAAATTCTGGGAAAAAATCTTTTTTCGCGAAATTAATTATTCATTACGTACGCATATACATACATGTATCACTATTCGCGATCGGGATTTATGTCCGCGCGTGATCCCGACGTTTTCATAGGTCACGACGATGCCATGGGAAAGTCTGGAAAAGCCATTTTATGGGCGGCTGCGGGCGTTTTGAGGTGTGTGTTGTTGCGGCAATGTTATATTAAATACTTGGCGTTCTCGCGACGCGGTGCCTTTTACTCTACGTGCATCGAATGCACACACGGGGGATTCATAACGCAGCCGTAGAGCTCTAATGTGCGTTAGAAGCACGTCGGTTTATTATAGCAAGTAGGTTTACGATTATGTGTGCGCGTTGCCGCGCTCGCGATGTTGACTATTTATATATTTGCAACCCTTAAGAGAACGCAATGCATCTCGTAACCGCAGCCTCGACTATTATTTCGCGGAACGATATACATATTTTCTCATCTGAACAGAATAACGAATTTCGATGTGTCAGAATAAATTTTCTTCCTGAAATGGTGGAAAATTGTTCTCTTGCTTTTAACGAAAATTCATCGACGATTATATGTAAAGTAATATTTTTCTGGATTCTTTTTCTAATAATATCTGCGTATCGTGCATAGTTTATTATTCACTCGGAGCGAACGAGCGAAATTCCTACGATATCCAGATAAAAACTCGTTTCACCTTGGCCACCGTTTACTGACGCATTATGGCAAATAAAGCCGTCTCGCTTGTTATATATACAATATTTTCTCGCTTTATTTCGCGCAACCGGCGTCGAGTCGAGCTCGTACGGCTACTTTTACGCAAGATGGACCCGACATGATAACCGAGGGCGAGCGATATTACGAATAGATTTAATTGATACGTTTCGTTTCGTCCCGAACGAATTACATAAACTTAATAATGCGGCGTTATTTAATTGAGGCATTACGCTTTCACCGCGAGATGAAACCCTCGTATCGTTGCACACGAAAAATTTTTAATACACGATTCCTTTTCCTGAATATAAATTCGGTAAACAAGAAGAGAAGGAAATTACGATTATTTTAAATTGTAAATTGTGTTAAAGTTGAGTTTATTATATTATCAGTCTTTAGGAAATAATAGTTGTTATATATGCATCATAGATTTATTATAAAAATAAATTCATTATACAGATATTTATTACAGATTATTAAAAATATCATTAATTAATCTGTATATATTATATCCAATATATACATATAATTATGTGTAAATTAAACCTTTTAGAATTTTTATGAAATATTTATATCGGGTATTGTTATGTATATATGTGTATATATGTTTAATACGATATAATATTATTATTATATACATTATAGTATAATACTATAATAATATTATGTAAAATAATATATACATATGAAATATATACAATATACATATGAATATATACAATGAATACACATACATATGAAATATAAATGCATATTTTACAGATTTATTACAATTTTAAATTCGAGTTTTGTCACTTTCGACACCAACGATTCTCACGTAACTCTTCGTATCACGGTATATTTATTTAATATTTTGTTACAAATGCGAGACACTAGTTTGCTCGTGAATTATGAATATCCAGCGATATTATTTCCATCGCACGGTGAATGGTGTCACTCGAGACTTCGTTGTCACTCCCACTATGGCTAACTATGAGTATCTATCGAGGAGTCGTAAGTAGGTCAACGAGTCGACGATTCGTTTATCTGTTTGTTTGCTCGCGTCTAGTGCGCGCGGTTGCGTGCTGCGTAATTCTGTATGAAATAAGCAGCTGGATGGCAGAAGTCATTAAAACCGAAAGAGGAAAGCTTTACATGCAGCAGTTTTTACGCATAATTATTTTGTATATTGGGTTTCGACAAAAAAATTTTCCCTTTTTTAAAAAACACGCAAATAAAATAACGCAGAATTTATATTAGGAGGAATTTATAAAGGAGGTTAAGACAGATAGGAGTCCCAAATAGAAAAACTTTATCGCTTTAATTATTTGAGAAACATATTATTTTAATTTATTTTATTTTTTTTAATTTTTATTATTATTTTATTAATTTATTATTGTTTATTAATTTATTTTTTGTATTCAGATCTTTCTCATTTTCGTTTTTAATCTCTTTTTTTTATTAAATCAAACATTATTCGTTATTTCGGAACAATTATAACTTTTAATATGTTCTTTATCTTTCTACATCCAGTCATTTTTTTCGCGCGTATGATGTATATTTATCGACGTTTATAAATAAAACTCTCATCACGTGTCCAAGCTATCGTGGGGCGTCGAAAAATCGTGAAGAGAATTTTTACAAAAACTGAAGATAAACTTGGCTGTGGTAATAGCGAAAATATACTTTCAACACTGTTATGTAAAATGATAATATGAGGAGAATATAGTACTATACACTTTTGCATAATAGTGCTTGAAAATGTAAATCGTATAATGTAATCATATAAGCATATCTTAAAGATATGTACATAAACATTGTATTTTATTTTTTACTTCTTAAACAATGCATTTAAAATTTTCGCAAAATATATCGAGAGACTCAGGAGACTTGATATTTCAAAACCATTTTTTTCTTGCATTATAAAACTTTAAAAGAACAAATAAAAAAAGAATTATAAAATTGTTAAAATGATTAAATATACAAAATATCTCTCGTGTACGAAAAATATTTTTAAAAAATGGAGAGATTTTAAAGATTGACGTCAATTTGGTCGAGAGAAAAGCTATTTTATTTTCGAGCAAAAAAAAAAAGCAACGAGTAGTTTTTTGGAAGAAATAGAATTCCACGCACGATACGTTATTTTCTATTCAGGAACAAGCGAATTTGCGATTTATAGGATTGCAAATTGCGACTTGTGCGTGCGCGAATCGCATGCATTAGCGCAAACTTTTGCCTTACCTAAGTGCGGACACGTGTAAGCGAAGTCATGGCGCCAACGACGGTGCAATCATTCACGATAAGATACATTCACGATGGAGCGCCGCACGAGGGAGTTGTCGGAAATGTCCAAGTTTTTCGCGGAAAAGAACGCCGTTGGTCGCACGCGGCGAGACAACTTGTTGCTTCGCCGAGAAGACGACAGGGAACGGGGGAGGGAGAGGAGGAGAGGAGCAGGGGATTCTCGTCGATTGCATAATATTTGCGTTAATCGCAGTAATGTATCGCACTTTCCTGGTTTTCCTTATTGCAAAGTTTGAACAGTTCTAAATTCGTTTTATTCTATTATTCTTGATATTTATTTTGATTTTAAAATATACGTACGTGTGTGTGAATTATAAGCAGATATTAAGTAACTGAAAAAGATATTTTTATTTTTATAAATCGTTAATTGAAAAAGAGGAAATTAATTTAAATAAAATGTATCTCTCTCTGATATACGTAACTGTAAACACGGGACAAGAAATGTTTTAACACATAAATTTGCATGCGTATCAAGGTATATTCGGCGTGCTTGCTTTGTCTTTAAATCTCTAAATATTTGCGTATCATGACTATTAATTATCCGAGAAAACGGTAAAGTCTATCTCAAAGTATAATAAAATCATTATTAAAAAATTATTATATATCAATTTTTTAATTAATAATTTATATTTTTATTAATATTTATAAATAAAATTATTATTCATCTTTTGAATAATTAACAGAAAATATGAAAATGTTAAATAGAGATGAATCATGCGCTTTGAATATGCTCCGATATGTGTGCAAATTTATGTATTAAGACGTTACACCATGTTTACACATATTAATCTAGACGTATGCATATAAATACATATATGCTCCGATATATATGCATAAATTCGTATATTCCTGTCCTTGTGTGTATATATACGAGATTTTGCAGTGAACTTCAGTGGCTCTTGGAACGAGTAATGTAATTCAAGTTTAAATCTCAGGTTGCAACGCGAGATCACTAAACATATCAGATTAGTTTTATATACCTACCGGATAGAATATAAATATAGCATGTCTTTTTGATATGTAGACTCAACTAGCTTTGGTTTTTAATTAATATTATACAAAAAACTTATCACAAGGGAATGACAAGTCAACAGAGATCTCTTGTAATCAATTGTAATCATAAATTTACACATTTCTAAAATGAAATCTAATTTGTTATATATACCAAAGTATAATAGTACAATTATTAAGTAAAATATATATATGTTTTGAATATTTCTTATAATAAATTATAAATTAACATACATGTCGTGTGTGTTTTCAGGACAAGCAATTTATCGTTGCGGACAAATCAAGTATAAAATGACGATTAAATTCTTTGCTGCCTAGTGATTTATTTTCGCGTCAATCAGCGCGTTTTAATTTATTTTTAATGATAGACATTATCTGTATATTTTTTTATGATAGAGCACCAACGAGCGATTATCAATATATGTCATTTTTCAAATATGTCAATTTTTAATACACGAAAGTAGCTTTTTATCTAATCTATTATTTCTATCAGTTTTAAAAAGTGTTATTACGTTTCTAAAATTGTTTATATTACTAAAGAATATAATTTGTCTTAAATAACGCGTCTTCTTCTATTTCCTTTTCTAAAAATTTCATATAAATTAATATTTACTTTGTATCTATCTTTTGAATAAATATTTATTAGAGTTTTATTTATCTATCTTAATATATTATATTCTATTTCCAAGGTAAACGTGATTCTCGCGAATGTTGATATTGCCAGTCGCGTGTGTTAATTTTATTGTACAGCGCGCGGTGTCGAAGGCCTCTCTTGCCGGACTAAATATCGCGGTAACGCATTCCTATCGCGTGGACTGAACCTCATTATACGCCAGTGCGTCGATACAATGAGGAATTGTTCACCTTATGCAGTTAAGACAGGCAGACGAGTGTAACTTTTTGTCTGCATAATCATGTAAATGCATTTAACTCAGTCATCGCGTTGACTGTGTCCCATTGTTCGTCGAAACAAAAGGCACGAATGGCGAAAAATTGTTATTCGCAACGACGATCAAACGAATAGAAAGATTGATTCATAATTCATGTTCCAACGTATTTATAATGCAGGCACGAAATCGGAAATATTCTGTAGCTTATGTTGTAAAAATTTCTTCAAAAAATTGCTTTACAAACTTTGAGTTGTGTATATATTTTCTCTTGTAATTTTACTCAAAGGCTTCTCAAAGAGACATTTGAATGCATTATCTCGATTGCTCCGCAATCTCACAATCTTGCGACCTGCTATAATTAGATCTTCTAGATGCAAGTAGCGTTGGTCCGTCTGTTTATCCGTATGGTTTGCGGTTCACCAATTTTCCTTACCTCGTGGTAACTTAACGAGGATGAGCAAGCGAAGACATTCGAGTTTGTAATTAGCGTGATTAGCACGACTAGTAAGTAAAGCAGTCAAATACACTCGCGCTCAAAGTTTGCCGCCTTGATTAAGGAGACAATAATTTAACGCGCGTTTGTTCCCGCAATTATCATTCGTTATATACTGAGCACCGTTTTCGGTAGAATCGCGTAAGAATAGAGAGAGTAAATCAAGATTATCGTTCGATAATCAGCACATATTTATATCACAATTTTATTAAATTTGTGTGTGTGCTTTATTATTTTATTTTATTAAAAATAACCTGTGGAAGAAAATTAATTTCAAATAAATGAAAGAAACCGGAAGCGATGATTATTAGAAGTATCAAGATTATCGCATTAATCACAATATAGTTGTAATAGCGATAATATTTGAGATAAATAATTCTTCTAGAAGATATATATATTCTTTAAAATGTATTTTTAAAAGAGATATTACAGATAATTCGCGATATATATATTTATAATATTTATTTTAAAAACATAGTTAAGACAAAAATAAACAAATAAATAATCTAAATAAATATATCTGTAATATTTATTTTAAAAACATAGTTAAGACAAAAATAAACAAACAAATAAATAAATAAATATATATATATATATATATATATATTATTTATTTATTTGTTTATTTGTTTATTTTTGTCTTAACTATGTTTTTAAAATAAATATTATAGATATATATATCGCGAATTATTTGTAATATCTCTTTCAAAAATATATTTTTAAATAATATAATATTATATATATATATATATATATATATATATTTATTTATTTATTAAAAAAAATATTTCGAAACTAGGTAAAAGTAAATGCTAATGATTAATAATGCGTGTATGATAACGCAAAATTATAGCGTAGAAACAGCTACCTAATCTATCGCATCGAATAAACAAGAAACCGGAAACTGATTTTGATATCTCGCTTAATCAGCTCGGCTTCAGTTTCTTGATTGACGAGGGAGATCCAATCTAAATTCACCACCGGGCCGTCATTAGCCGGGATGTATTCGGTGATCCAAAAATAAAGCCGGACCGGTCCATTACACCGGTACTTGCGCGAACTCGCGCTACTAAGAGCGGTAGGGTTCTATCTTTACTTTGTGTACGAGCTAACGTCGCGCGATATCTTTGGCTTGTTTATACAGGGCGTGTTGCGAAACGCTTTTCTAGGATCGGTCAGATTCGCGTCGAGTCTGTAAATTATAATTACCTCACGCCAAGCGTTCTCCATCGCGCTTTCTCGTGAGAGTTCCTTCTTTCATCGCTAGCTTGCGGCAATATTTAATTACTTGATAGCCGCCACCTTTAATATGGATTAGTCGTTTGTTCAGATATCGACAAGATTCGCTTGTATTTTCCTTTCGAGCCTACAATTTAATACGTATTTACACATTTACATTAATGAAATAATTATTAAGTGTCTAAGGAATAATTTTAGTTTTTACATGATTGATCGCTTCTAGTCTCGATGCCTCTCGGTTCTAATATCAATATTTAATCTATGAATCTATAACACGCGCTTAAGCAAGATCTTAATCGTTACGACTAATTGGCAATTATAGGAGGCGATAAGCATCGCGATGATCTCCGACGATTATCTCCGTAACCCTGGCTTTCACCGACTTGTAATTTCGCCGCGTTCACAATGGGAGTGGAATCGGGAATGCCGAGAAAAACAGTAGCCGGAGAACGTGCCTTTCCGCTCTCCATCTTGGCCAACAGTCATCGCAATTAGATGCAGTTCCCGGGATCGAGTCGAGTCGAGGCGGAGAGGAAACGAAAGAGGAAACTCCCTAGGTGATTAGCGGACGCGAGTCTGCAATTAATACGATCTCGCAAGAAATTGGACACGCAAGTAGCGGCGGTTGCTTGCAAAATATCGCGATCACCTGTATTCTACCTTCCAGCGACGCTGCTTTCTCTCGCGAGCGAAGAAAATCGGCCACAGGTCCGACAATAATGATCGCGCGATACGTTTCTTGCATAGTAGGCGTGTCATTAATTAAGAGCTAGCTTTCCAGACGTTTTTTTTCCCTTCTTTTCCCATTTCCAATCGTGATTGCCGCTCTCGAACCGGCCGCGAGAGATAGACAGGAAATTATCCGGCACCATTTGTGCGTATCTCGGCCATTTAAGAGAGCGCGTAACTCGCTACAATTATAAACGGTTAACGGCCTCTCAAATATACAAAATATCGTTAGAAATCTAATAATAGAGGGTTCACGGCTTGTATACAGGGTGTATCTTAAAAAGCTCCCACTAAGCAAATAATAATTATTGCTTAATAAAGCAATAATTAATAGTAAAATCGCGCCAATAAAAACGTTCCTCGTTATCAACATATGAAGATTTGGATAAGCAAAAAAATAAACTGTTTTGTGTTAATTTTTAAACAATTCATCTTTTCAGAAATCTTTTTAATACTTAATCTGATGAATTATTTAATGAATCTTGGGAAAAAAAATGGTTCAGGATTTTTCGACTCAGTTTTCAATCAGGAATAACGCTATTTGCTTAATGGGAGCTTTTTAAGATACACCCTGTATAACTCGACGATATATACGAGAGACTCTCGGCCAATAGTTTGCTCGCAGGAGAGAAAATACGTTTGAAAACAATTGTCTGTAAAAATAGAAAGTTACGTTCGTTAACCCGATATATTTTATACTTTTCAATCGAGACGAAAATAGATAGCCGTGCGTATTTGTTACGCGGTATTCTTACACTTCGCGCTTCGTCGAGGGATTGCGTAAGGATTGGATGCGTGAAACGGTTCTACAGGTATCACGGCCTCGAATGCGCAGACGTTTATTATTTCTGCTATCTATAAATCCACCGTCGTTTAACACGCCTCACAATGTAGAGCAACCACTTGATGCTGGACGTTCTTGCCAACGCAAACAGGAGAATTAAGCACAACACAGCCGGTCTATCCACTATGAATACCCTGCCGGGTTTCTTCAGGCGGGAGATATCCAACTTTTCCAACGCGACGGACTTGCCTGGGTTTCGCGAAACGTGATTTCCTTCTTTTGCGTAAACTTGCGAAAATCACGCGGAACGAAATCGTCGAGTTTTTTAGGGAGCGACATGCGTTTTTTCTCTCTCTCTCTATTTTATCTCGATATAGACGTCGTAAAACGTGAAGCTCTCGGGCACTCGGACAAGGTATGGAGCCAGGTATGCTCCGAAATATCCGCTGCTCGTCACCCACATCACACAATATTGCTGTGCGGCGCGTATCGCGCGTACGTGTGTATAAGATACTCGATTCGATTCACGTTATCACGTGACGACCTCGTGCTTGACGATGGCTCCAATTTCGCTTCGCGAAGCGTTCCGCGCGAAGGTCTGCGAAAGATACAATTAAGTGACAGAATAATATGCAGAATGTCTCGAAGCGACTGGATATTAAAAGCGCTAGACGTTGATGCAAAAAAAAAAATAGCTTCTCGATATCGAGGCATTGACAGTTAGGGGATTATAAAATGTTGAGTGATTTGAAACACGCAAAGAAACGTCATGTATGAATTGTATCCCTTTCAGAAGTATGTAAGTTTGAGCCAACAAGAACTATTTATATTTCGAATCGCTAATAATAGTTGCACATTTATGAGTTAGGGAGACTTAAAAAGCGAAGTTATGAGACAACAGTTCGTATAATCGTCGTGTAAAAGTGAAGCGAACTATGCGCGACTTGGCAGTTCGTTGGTTCTCCGTTCGTGAACGATCGTAATAAATTCGTTACACGCCTCGTTTTTCTTCACAATTTCGTCATGCACGGCACACGTGATCGGCAAAGTTCTAAAGAGCTCTCTCGTGAGAGATCCTTGTCTTGGAATATTACGCCGTCAGATCGTTGAACGATTCGAGGAAAGAAAAAAAAAATATCGGCGTCAAAAATACGAAACGAACAAACGCTTTATCTTAAGAAAAATGTGAGAATCTGATTTTTTTAATTTTTAAAATTCATTTGCGTTTACTTATTTTTATTATATTTCAAAGACAACATCGGCGTCGTTTTTTCTTACAATTAAGCTTCGCAGAATCTCTGTACGAGTTGTACTTTAATGCATGAGGATAAACAATAAACTACTTCTTGCCTCGGAGGTAGAATCTCAACGCGTGGATTACTCTCGACTCTAAGTTTCTTGAGATGAACTTTTCTCGAGTCCTCGCCATCTGTTGCCACTCGTGTACTCTTGAACTCACGACGTAGCAAAAGAACAAGTCAATAAGCAGCTTGAAGTTTCGCAGTGTGCTTCTCGTAGTTCCGGAATGCTTCGCGATGTGGACCGAGTTTCAGGACCATTGACCTAATTCCGTATCTCGAAATAAAGACACCAGAAGTCCGACGAAATAAGATTGTGAGCTTCGGGTAGCTTATAAAATTACAATGGATCAAATTTAGTATGAAACTCATTGATGTTTATCGTTTGAAATTTGCAAACATTATTTTTTACGAATTATATATAATTATAATATTTTATTTTATATTATATTATATATATATATATATAATATATATATATTATATATATATATATTATATATATATATAATATATATATATATATAATATAATATAAAATAAAATATTATAATTATTAATATATAAATATATTTAAATAAATATATATATAAAATTCAAAATTAAAAAATACAATTATATATAATTTATTAATCATATATGAATTATATATATTTGTTGTGAATCGCAATAAATTAAATTATATATGAATTACATTGTTAAAAAAACTCTTTTTAATATAGCTTTGATATTGAATATTTAATTAAAAAAATTGAATATAATATAAAACATCTTTCACGAAAAGTAAAATAGTTACGATAAGGAAGGAGAGAGATTTAAATCTCGATGCGCACACAAATTATTTTCGCACATATTGCATGCACGCCTAGAACATGAATTGCTATTCCTGAGTTTTCTCAACTCGTCGTTCCGCTTCTCAGGGCCATGTTCGAGTAGATCGATCGATCGGCGAATAAATAAAGGCGCGCCACGCCTGCTGTTGGATGTTTACCAGAGAGAATCATGATTCTCCATCACCTCATTTCAATAAACGCACAGCGGCGTTGCTAGTTCGGAAAATATCTAATCTCCGCCGAGATAAACCTAATCGAGATTCTCCAGTCAATTTTATGAGACTCTCATCTACGCGAAATGCATGCTAAGAAAAGGTCGCGCAAAACTCGTAACAATATGCCGATAACAATTGAAAACGAATCGGACACCGAGATGTCTCTCATCTTGTTGTTCGTCGATAAGGAATCTTGTGTGTGATTTTAAGTTTGGTACGCGAGGTCAACGATCTACCGCGTTTCTAATACAAATAGGTAGATAGAAGACGCGCGCGAGGAATGTAGTTGCTTCCCGAAATAATCGCGAGCGCTCTCGAGAAGTAGTCTGCGAAAATAATCACTCGAATTTTAACCGTTCGCAATCCATGGCGTATTTTTAAACAGATAAAAAACAGAGAGAGAGAAAGAAAAAGAGAGAGAGAGAGAGAGAGAAATTTTGGCACAAGTCGTATTTTCTCGAATCCAATAATTTTCGCACATGTCGCTTTACATGACACGAAGAAAGAAAAGAGCGATATTTATTTACTAGAGCGATCGCGCGTTTATTTCCGGCGCGTCTCGCTTCTCTCGCGGAAGCTAACGATTGCGCGATCGCGCAATCTCTCCTCTCTCGAGCTTCCTTCCTAAACTCTGGGAAAACGATTCCGGTCGAGCGGTTCGATAAACATCTTATTTCGGGCCGTGTCGAAACGTCGCGGTGGTGCGCCGCATGCCGTGGTGTGATCGCTAAAAATACACGACATCCGCGGACGATCCGCTCCCCCCCCTGGGTGCCGGTGCACCGGCACTCGCGACGAAATTGCAATCGAAAATAAACCTCTCGGAACACCTGGCACCTGGCACCCCCGGTGTTCCATTCGGCGCCCGCTTTGGATCCTCGTATCATTCGCACCCCTCCCCCTTCCCTCCCTCCCTCTCTCTGTGTGTTCTCGCACGACAGAGGCACCTGTCCCACGCATTCTTTCCGTGTAGGAGATAAGATATTCAGCATCTGTGTGTATTGTTATTTAGGTATCGTCCAACTGGCAATAGTCGCGATCGACTGCATTTTATATAAAACAATCGCGTTGTTACTTAAAATAAAAGTCTTATAAAATATATATATATATATATTACAATTGATAGTAAAATAATCTTTCGATATAAATATATTAATTCATAATAATACCGCATTCGTAGGAATAATCGTCGCATTGAAATAATTATTGAATTTAAAACATTAGTTAAAAAAGTGAGCGAATTAATAAGATTGTAAAGAAAATAATTCTAATGAATATAAAAAATAATTATATTCCATACTTTAAAAAAAAATGAATATAAACCTTCGCTAAAATATTCAAACTAGAAACTAACTCTGGCTCTTCCTCAATAAAATCTAATATTGGTCTTTTCAATAAAACTTTAATAAAATGTATTGATAGTAAAATAATCTTTCGATATAAATATTTAATTCGATATACATATTAATTCATAATAATACCGCATTCATAGGAATAATCGTCGTATTGAAATAATTATTGAATTTAAAACATTAGTTTAAAAATGAGCGAATTAATAAGATTGTAAAGAAAATAATTCTAATGAATATAAAAAATAATTATATTCCATACTTAAAAAAAAAATGAATATAAACCTTCGCTAAAATATTCAAACTAGAAACTAACTCTGGCTCTTCCTCAATAAAATCTAATATTGGTCTTTTCAATAAAACTTTAATAAAATGTATTGATAGTAAAATAATCTTTCGATATAAATATATTAATTCATAATAATACCGCATTCGTAAGAATAATCGTCGCATTGAAATAATTATTGAATTTAAAACATTAGTTAAAAAAATGAGCGAATTAATAAGATTGTAAAGAAAATAATTCTAATGAATATAAAAAATAATTATATTCCATACTTTAAAAAAGAATCAATATAAACCCTCGCTAAAATATTCAAGAAACTAACTCTGGCTCAACTCTTCCTCAATAAAATCTAATATTGATCTTTTTAATAAAACTTTAATAAAATGTATTAAACAAAGAGTACAAAAGTAATCAAAAATATATTTATAAAAAATTCATTATTGAATACCTCTCTCTTATAATTATATTAAAATTAAAATAATTAAAATATCTCGAAAATCCGTGACACGGAATTCATTTTATAATATTTTAACCCGGAATAAGCACATAAAACAGTTAATTTAATTATTAATATAATAATTAGTATAGAAAGAAGAATTAATGAGCTAATGTTGTAACATATGATGTGTGATTGAATAGGATCAATCAAGTGCCGCAATATGAGGAAATATACCGTTGCAATATCGCTCAACGCACTTCTCATCCGCGAAGTTTGTCACGATAAGATTACGGCGCAAAGATTTCACGTGTTTGCGTACTTGAGAAAAATACACTCGGAGATAAGCAAAAATCAATATTTGTCACGCATACATAAAAATGCAATTATTTTTGCGAGCGTGGTGATTATATACAATTGATTATTTCTCGATAATCGTCGAAACCGACGAAACGGCACCCTGGGGTAGTTTTAAACAAGTGACTCATTTTTACACTCAAGAAAAAAAAGATTTAGATTTAAAAAAGATTTAGACCCTCAGCATGGGGCTCGAATTCTAGTATGACATTTAAAGCTACAAGATTTAGAGTCTCATATTCTACTGTCTGAATTTGGACTATTGATTAACTCCCTTGTCAAAGACAATTTTCCAAAATGGTCAAAAGAGAGAATATATTGTAAAGAAACGTTTCCACAATCTGGAACACGATTTTGAGATGTAGAATCTTATGCTCTTCAGGTTGAGCTAGATTACTTCCAGTTCATCCCTCAAGACAGATTTTGGAAATAATCGAGAATTAAAACAATATTTAATATTCAAATATGTAATAATAATCTATCATCATATTTTACAATTAACTTGTTAAATATTTTAAAACTGTATTTTATAATAATTTTCTTATACAGATCATGACAATTAATTGACACTTTTTTATTGATATTGTCATTTTTTATCATTGCAAAAATTTATCGCCATAGAAAATTGCAAAATGATTCTGATAATTAAAATTGAATCAGTCATAAGTTGCGTCATCGAGAATTGGTGTGAGAGTTACATTAACCACCTATATTTGCGATTCGACACGGCTGGCACCTTTCCAAGAAATACCCAACGTGTTCTAGCACGTTGAGTTTCTTAGAAAGAATGTGTCGGTGCATCGGATTTCTCTTCTTCCTCATCATTCTGTCCTTCCTTTCCTATTCTTTCCGTGCGCGGATCGTTATGCGAGAAAGACAACTCGGATTTTTTTTAGTTAATCCCCGAACTCTTAGTCTCGCATACAAAAAAATCGGTCTTCGCTCGATCCAGCTATATTTTACATGTATAGTGATATACAGTATTGACGGGTGTAGTGTGCAACTTTAATATATATCCCTCGTTTTTTTTCTGTTTTTTTTCATTCTTAATCCTACAAAGGAAAAAAGAAAATTAAGAAAATTAAAAATAAATTGATTTCATTCAATTTATCTAATTTACCTATTTTGTTGTAACAGATGTTGTAAGACGTTACAAAAGATGTGGAAGAATTTACAAAACTGACGATAAAGTTACAACTCTTATTTTTTATTTAATCTATTTTTTAGATTTATTCTAAATTTATTTTTCTATCTTTATTCTCTATTTATTTTATTTTTGCGAATACATTGAGAATCGTTTTACTTATTGGATAATCAAGAGATATCGAGATGTCACAAGTGAAATAATAATTCAGTTATTTTACATATATTACGTAGTCTAAGAACTTTGTTGTTGCTGGATTAATCGTTACTCAAGTGTTTTCATTCGATTTTGCTCGGACTTATCGTACACGATTCCATGAATCGCTGCAATCATTAAAATGACGCGATTCAATACGGTATTGCCATGCGTCAATAATTACAACCGATGCTGCCAAATAATCACCAGTTATTTCATATTATGTTCCGGTGATAAATCGACATCATCATGCAGTATTGTATAATGTAACATGAGCGGAAAAATTGGATCATGCTCAATTCTGTATTTCAAGATTATAGTTCCTGCATTTTTGTGCAAAAAAAACATTGCGTTTCTTTCGGCATCTTCTCTCGAATTATTATGTAAAATAAAATCATGAAATCATTTTTCCAAAAGTAATTTTAATCACGTTCTCATAATATCATAATTTGTGTAAATATAAACTACATTTTAAAAAATAGAACAGGCGATATAAATAACGTTGGAGTCGAATTGAGGAGAAACTTACGTAAAAGTTACTCCTCAAAGCTGTTTATTCAAAAACGCGATACGTATACATATATATGTTATGCACTCGTAATGATATCGAGGCTACGATAAAACTCGGAAACGTCACTGTGTTCATCATTTCCGATCAATTCAATCGTTAGCTATCGCTGCAGCTGTTCAGAGTCGCGAAATTATTTTGAACAGGGCGTCTATTGTCGCGTCGCATAATATCGGCAAGTTGACATATCGGGAAGTCCCTGGCGCGATGCCAGATATATCGTTACGTTGAGAAACTCTGACGTTGGTTCTGGACAACGACCCTGAATCCGCGGAACTCTTATGGTTTATTCACAGTGTTTCATCGACAAGTAAATATCTCTTTTTTTAATAAAAAAAACGAAGAAATATAAAATACACATACGTTATTTCGAATAATTTATCGCGACTATTCTCGTTGTTGGCTCATCTGAAAATATCGCCAGCGGGGAAATACTTTCATTGTTTCGAAAAAAAAAAAAAGAAAAAAAAGAAAATTATAAGCGAACACAGCATCGATAAATAATATCGAAAACAGAAAATTCTTTCCATGCATCGCGTTTTCTCGATGCTCGTTTCGGGTTATCGCAAATGTCACCGAAAAAGAAAGAATATACGAACGTCTTCAACCGGCTTATCATTATTAAAGTATTCGGAGTTCGCGATTCGATCATCTCGCCGCATAAAAACTTTATGCTTTCGTCATAAATCACGATAATTCGATTAGCAAAAAATATTGACGGAACGACAGCACTAAATAGGATAATTTGTAGACGAAAGGCATTGCGTAGAGGCATCGAGTGCAAAGGTCCCTGCATATTACGTTATCCGTAGCATCTCTGAGAGAGTCGCGAGAGGAAAGGGGGAGTGTCTTTGCTGAAACAGCTATAACGCGACGAGAAGCCATATTTAATTAATCGCCGATAATCTCCTCGGGGGGGACGACCTCCCCGATCGCCGTGAGTCAAGGTCGTGGACCATTACTGCGTCTCCGACTCGATTTCGCATTTCAACGAGCGAAAACATAAACAATAGCGCGTGTGAAAAAATTGAGAGGACGCGAACGATTCTCGCATATTTAAGAATATTAATATGCGATTATACACGTGCTCTGATAGATGTAACGTTTCTTCTTGCGTGCGACATAATCGCGAGAGGATCATTAATCAACTGTATTTTGCTATGAAATCGTTGACTGTGCTCTTTAGAAAAACAGGTCCCGCTGATACGATTGCACGATCTTGAGTCCGCTCGAGTTCGCCGTTTATCACGTCGGAGATAAAATTCAATGACGCGTAAATTAACATCTGTATTGCACATGCGAATCTGCCGGACACCGATTTGTTATATTTGTTTACGGGGTAGAGAGGAAAGGAAAGAGGAATGAGTCACAAGAGCGAAGCGATATTTTATAAATGTTTTTTTCTTTTTTATCATGGACGTTTTTTGCTTATCCTTATCTACAAGATAGTTTAACTAACTCGTCATTATTTTTGATAATAGGAATTATAAATAATAATGTCTCAATAAACATATGTGATTAATTTCTTTTTACATTGAAAATTATTGCGTATTAAAGCGAAGAATTAAATCATTTTCAATTTGCAAATTTAATATGTCATTTTTTTGTATTTTTTTATAAATTTAATAAATTTAGATAAAAGAAGTATATAATTTTATAATGATCCCCTATAATTTAATCAAATAATGATGATGCATGGATGGAATAAAACATCTGCGTGAAATGTCTTGCAGAATTACTGTAACTTATAATGAACGTGTGCGAATTAATGCGTCCGGGCTTGAAAAAAGGGAGTTAAATGCCAAACTTTCTCAGATTAATTCGGGAGATTGATTAATTTGCATTGCAACTGTTGCTTGTAATTTATAATGCGACTCGCTTTATTTATATCCTGAATATCATTTCGTAAATATTCTGTGTTTAACATGCAACGTTATCTTCTATTCGCAGTTATATATAGAAGATATTAATATAAATCAAAGGATTGCAATAATAACATGCTCAGACACATAGATAAAGTTGACAATAAATACTTATACACACTCTTTTCAAAAGAATAATATACATTAGAGTATGCTAGTAAAAAATTTAAATTATAATAAAATATGAATATATGAATATATGAAAATTTTATATGGGAAAAATATACTCAATTTATTATATATATTAAAATTATTTATTATTAAAATTATATTGAATAATATATTAATACTATAATAATTAAATAACAAGAACATAAAATAAAACATACAATATATCAAAATATTAAACGTATAAAATAACAATTAAATATATAAAAATAATTAAATATGTCTAATTGTTATATTTATGATATTTTATATACACACAGTATCTCCCTGTACAATTATTATAAAAAATAAATTGAAAAATATATTTTTAAATATTTTTAAGGTGAATATTCTTAAGCTGTTCGTGCTTATCAAATTTTATTCCATGTGACTGAGCGTGTTATCTCAAATCCAGGTGAACCGATAGCAATTTCGGCAAGTGCATTATAAGAGTTTAGAGATAGCCCTCTCTCGAGGCCCGGATAGCTCAGTCGGTAGAGCATCAGACTTTTAATCTGAGGGTCCAGGGTTCGAGTCCCTGTTCGGGCGTTTCTTTTGCTTTGCGCCCCATCGAAATGTCATCTATTACTATCAAAGAAAGTATTTTTATTATGTCGGATGTACAGATTCGCACGATTTTGCCTATTCGGCAAGAAAGTTTATTCTTCAATAAAGAGCCTGAGGGCTCTTGAATTTCAACGACGATCTCGATGAGATAGAGAGAGAAGGGAAGAGGGTTCTAGAGATCGTGATTACATCGTTCGCGTCGTTTCATCTTTTCGAATTGTTCCATTATCTCCGCGAATCCCTCTCTCGTATTTGCTGCCGTAAAATGGGATATGCTTGCATACCGCCTTCCAGTCCGTTATCCAAGATAGAGCGATTATTGACGCCGTTCCATAACATAACAGCGGAATTTTGCTGCAGGAGACGAACAGAGTATGAAATTTCGCAATTTCGCGTAAATAACAACTGAAGATCTTTCGAGGATATGGACAAATAACTGTTTGATCTTGGACAAATAACTTTTTATCGTTGCATCTAAGGTATCTCTTGATTTTACTTCGCTTTTACAACCACATATTTTACATACATAACATTTTATTCCATCTATAAAAATGTTTTAAGCGACTGTGACTTTTTAATTCAATGACTTGTTAAAAGTTATATTAAAATTATAAATTTTCATAAGCATGATTATATTTTTAGGTTAATAAGACGCGAGTGAAATATTGCGATAATATAAAGAGATAAAAATATTATTTACAAAGCAGGAATTCTTTTTATTATTAATCCCCATCTTCTATAAAGCGATGGACGACGACGGGAAATCATCGTGTCGTTGATTTATACGCAATTATTTCCTAGAGATCGGCACTCGATGTAAAGAATTCCACTTTATGACATATATATTAATAGTGAACTTTGTGTTAGAGCGTTTTGCATTTTTCATCTATTCAGTTATTATAACCCATTGTAATTCGACTAATATCACATTGTTAGACGCACGTGTGGTTTTTAATTTATTTTTAAGAACGAATCTCTAATTAGCCCCTTAATAAAATGTTTTCATCAACCAATTTTACATGTTTCTGAATAAGTAAACCGGAAAGTTCATCAATTTAGATGGAATTAAAAATGAGAGATAAAGAGAATTTATATTTTTGATGATTTTAGGAAAATTAAAATACTTAGAAATATTTTATATTATTTCACAACATTAAAGAGCTTTTGAAAAATGAAGATAGCGGAAATAATTTGCATACTTGTTCGATTTGTCCGAAAAAAATCGGCTTAATAATATTCGATATACTTTTCTCGATGAAGGAAGAGATTAACGAACGGTTAGAGGAGAAATTGCGCGACTTTTTTTTACGAGAATTGCATCTCGTAATACATGATATACAACAATTCTTCTGTGTGGGACGTATAAATGCGTCGCGCGTGAATAGGATCTACATATATGTAAATTAAACGCACACGTGCGCCTCATATTTCTAATGCAGCGTGCTCGGTTGTACAAGTTCCGCTTTCAAACCGCGAAAATATTCCGGTGGGAGCATACATTAGCGCGCGCACGTCGGTATTCCGAGGTTAAGAGAAAGAGCCGGATAAATATGCGTTGGATACGCAATTAAGGATTCATTCAAGACTGAGCGTATAAGCGAATCCTTCCGGCAGATGCCTGAGTCTTTCACGGAAAATCGCATATTAGACGATGTTTATACAGCAATTATCGTAACGCAGTTAATTGAATCTGCAACAGCACTCGATTCGCGTCATCCTTTTATCGCTGTGCAAAAATACTAAACGTTAATTAATTGTCGCAGCCGAGAGAGAGCTCGAGATTGTCATTATAATAACATCGCCGATTCTGCTCCTGGCTATTTGTAATTGGAATAATTTACTTGGTTATTGTACATGTCATGTATAATATATTATGCATATATGTATAATTGTCAAATGTAATTTTAAACACACATACATATATGTATATGTGTATATGTATATAATATGCGTATGTATGTATGTAATATGCATTATGCTGTTACATTGAAGGATGACAATTGAGTTGCAGACGATTCAGTTCGAATGTAAATTCGTAAACAATATTGGATTTGTGAATAATGTATACGACTGTGTATGTGTGCACACGTGTGTGTACACATATAATATTTCTCTGTCTTCCCCCTCTCTCTCTTTTTCAGTCTCTCTCTTTATATATGTTATCAATGCCAAAATTGATAACTTTATTTATTGGAAATAACTCAATCTTTTATTTTAAATTTTCTAAAAAACAATAATAATAGCTTTCCAACACAAGAGAGAGAGAAATATGTCAGAAAGGTATAGTTAATTTTCTCCTATTTGACGATTTTAATGTCAATTATTATCATTCTCTTTCTGAGTGATCAAAAAATTAAATGCAAACGAAACGTAATCTATTGGAAACTGGAGCAATGCTGTGAATTACTTGGAAAGACTTAGAATATAAATCCATTTTCGCGATAAGTTTGCTCTATTGTAAATGTAAAGCCAGCGCGCGGGAAAAAGAGGGCTGCATATGTTCCATCACGTACGTGCAAAGGCGACGTTCTAATTCCTTTGTTTAATACACTGCTCCTCCAATCGTTACACTCCCACGCTTTTTTCCACCATCGCTCCTCTCATCTTTATCCGTCGGCTTTTTTTTCTAGAAAATGCCATACACATGTCTGTCTATCTATATCTCCGTTCATTCGTCGGACTAGGATTCTCTGTCCCTTTCCGAGAACTCGTTTTCCTTCCTTTCCCGACAAATGCCCGGCTCCACGTGGCGTCGATCAAATTAAACTAGACTAGTTTATTTTCCCTTTGCCGGTGTTTTTTTTTTTCAAAACTATATACGTGTTTCTCTATTTTCCTCTCGTGTTGATCGGCCGTGAAAATTAATGTCTTCCCGCAGTCGGTTTGTATAAACGGCACTGTATATGCAGGAAAGACGAAGGTGATATTTTGCCCGAAAGTAAATCGAAAATGGAATAAATTTCTCTTTACGAAGCTTTAGTTTTAAGAAAGTAGATTTTTAAGAATTGGAAAATTAATAAGTTATTAGTTTTTTAAATATTAATTGATTAATTAATTTTTTTGAAATTTTTATATGAAAAACTTTTATTTTCTACATTTTCAACTTTTAGTTTACTATATTTTCCGTCTTATATGTAATTAATTCAAGATTTCAGAAATAATTCTGAATTAATTAGTTAATAGTTAATAGTTAATGTTTCTTAATTTATTAAATAATAAATATCGTATATTATTTTGTTATTTACTTTATATGTATTAATATATGTTGCAAGCTTCTTAAAATTAATTCTTTTGCCACAAAAATCTAGATTTTGTGTAAAAAAAAGAAACTGAATTCACAAAGATTTCGTAATATGATATAAAAGAATCGAGATCATAAAAAATAAAGGTTAAAAATATATGTTTGATACTTATAAAGTATATTTTTCTTATTATATTAAGGGATTTATGAACATTTATAGAAAAAATTCTGACATTTTGTATAATACGAAGTAATATATTTCTGTGAAAATGTATAATATATATATATAATTTTAAAATATTATATGTAAAATTAATTTTTAAAATTAATTTTAAAATTAATTTTTTAATTGAAGTATACTTTTAATTAAATACCATATGAATAAATAAAGCTGTTTAAATATAACTTTTGCAGATAAAATTCAGTTGTTGTGCATATATTTAACAAATTTTAACATACAATTTTCGTAGAATTACTTTTACTGTGATATTTTTCACAAATAATTCACACATAATTTTTATTTATATTATCGTAATTAAATTGCTTCACAAACTAATTATTAGCGTTCGTGGAAAGTTTTTCAGTTTTTACAATGTTTTTACTATGTTATAAAAGTATCATAATCCGTTTATTAAATCATTTTAATTCTATGTGTTGATACAATCGTGTCAAATGTGAATAATTTTGCGTAATATTGAAATACTCGACACTCCTCTTAATAGCGTTTTTTTAATATGCAATCTACGCTTTATAATTATTTGAAATGATGTATGATTGTAGCTATTAAACGATTTAAAAGTTATTGTTCATCGTTTTAACTTGTAAATGTGTTTTTTTTAATAGTAACTATTATAATAACATATTACATTTGCTGACATATTTACTAATCACGCATGCTAAATATGCATAATTCTCAAGTTATTTTTTTGATGTTTAAAGTTACGTATTCTAGCTTATGTTCTAAGTATAGAATTTTTTTTCGATGTAAATGATATTTTATTCCTTGCTTAGGGGAAAAAACCTACCCTATTTAACTTATGACAGAAATTATGTGTTTTTATGTAAAGACTAGTTTCTTCTCGCGACTTTTTGCCGATGAGATCAGCCAATAATTATGTTAATTGATAATTGTCCTTGGCAAAGATCTGTTACTTGCCTCGGACGTCATCTTTGGAATCGCGTGATCTCGCACTCGATCAGTGCTTGTCAGTTATCTATCAATCAAAGCGGCGGTTCCTTCATTTGTATCGCGATTTCTCGATTTCCTGTCATTGTATTTTTTCTGATTTCGATCATCGACGATAGCTAATTAAATTAATGTCTAAAAATCAATGTTCTTTAGCATTTTTGATACTCGTTAATTACGTCATTCAGTAAGAAACTGTCTGATCGCGGTTAAACGAAACAGGAGAATGAAAGATTGAGGCTACAATGACCGGCATTGAATTTACCAGGGTGGGTTTAAAATTCTGAATAGCCTTCTATTGAAGCGCTGAAATCGGTGTAATTTTGAAGAGTTGTATTTTCGACGCTCGAAACAGCAAATGATGGTCGTGAATGAAAAGAAACATTCGGATAGTATGAATGCTAGGAAAATGAACCTGGTGAAACACATTTCGTTACGAATAAACGTAGAGATTATTTACATGTATTGTGTTAAGATTTGAAATCATCGTGAAACGACGGTTTCGATTTCTGCTGAGAAGCTTGATAAATATTTTTAAAGAAATTTGTGTATGCACACAGAAAAGAAGACATTCTTATTTTGAAAATATATTTAGTTTTAACATGCAAATCTTGAAATGAGATTATATCGCGTTAATTTAAGAAAAATATAATTGCTTGAATAATTGTTTACTTAAATGAAGCCATTTTACATAGTTCGAGAAAAATATATTCTCATGATTTAAGATTTAATTTTCTTGAATGGAAAAGAAACAAATGTTGGATAGAAAATAACATTTTTAAATCAAAGATTATAATTTTCTTAAAGTAGAATTAAATAATTATATATTCTTGAGGTGACAATTACAATGTTAAAATAAGACGATAATATTTGAAATATAAAATTATTAAATTTTCTAAGAAGATTAGAAATTATTGCGTATGTAAAAATAATGAACGCGTTAGTTAAATATAAGTTTTGATTTGACACTTTTTTTCTGTGCAGGTTTTTGTTTAAAAAAACGGGCGATATTTGTCAGTTTGCGAATTCAAATAAAAATCGGAATAAAATAATCCGACAGGTTGATTAATATCTGAATCTTTCTCTCGCACACTTTGCTCACTTCGGTGTTATTTTCACGATGACTGCCAATGAGGAGAATAATGCACTTTCGTAACTCGATAGAATCCCACGGCGAGTCCCGGCTACGCGATCGCGCGTAAATAACTCCCTTAATTAAAGGTAAACCATAGACCGCCCACGTATTGTGTAACAACGAGGATCATGGATGCTCGAGCGTGGGTATCATATCGGTGTTAGCAATCAATGATATTCAACGGCGTAACCCGTTTATTTGCGAGCATTTAAATGCACCCGAGCGATTCCCAGAAGACACTCCCGGCGATTGGTCGGCGCGTCAGGGGTTTCTCGCACTTCTCGTTCCTCGATGCATCGACATGCAACGGCGAGAGCGTATTCGGATCAATCCCGCGGTCGTAAAACGGGGAACGGGCATCGGTGCTTCTCGTCATGGGAGAAGAGCGTCTGCGAATTTCATCAAAATCACGGTCACGTCGCACGCGATTGGCCTCTAACTCCGCTCATTTCGGTGAATTCAGACAAATCAGACTCGAAGATGTCGGATTAAAATTAACGGTCCCACTTGATTCAATCCATTGCGCGATTTCTTTCTCTGTCCGGCCGTGTTATGCCTAAGAATTTGAAGCGAGCGACTCGAAACAGTCTTCCAACATCCCGTTCTCTCGGATGCGTAACGAAGGTCGTATCTCGATTTACGTTTTCCTGCCGACTCGTAAAACGGCTTCCGGCGACACCTGCGCCACCCCCCCGGGTCCCCCTCCGGAATTCAGGAGAGAGGGAGAGAATTTTATGAGCCGTAGCGAGATCCAGAGTCGTCGCGCGTAAAACGTTAACTGCTCCCGTTCCAACCGAACGAAAGAAACTATCTCTATTTAATTCATCGCGATTCTCTCTTTCTCCCGACGCGAGCGTTTCCTCCGCTCACGTTAATGACCATTCGGAGAAGAAAGTTCTCTTTCTCCTTCTCCCCTTTCCCTCGTTCTTAAAGTATCCTTCTGTCTGTCGGAACGCATTTTATGCGCATTTGAATTTACAAATCCAGGCATATATACAGGGTGTTTCGGATAAAGATAGACGATCTCTCGTGGGGAAGTAGATAAAAGTAATCCCGTAAGTTTCTGTAAAAATTTCTTATACGCATCTCTAAGATATTTGTTTTTAAATTTAAAATTTGAGCATTTTTCTTAAATAATTTTTATATCACTCTGTATATTTTAATAGTTTGTAATAATTATTTTTAATTGTATTAAATAAGTCTTTAAAATGTAGCGTGATAGATTTTTTGCTATAATGTTCGAAAATCAGAGATAGACCATCTATAATTCTTCTTACAAGACTTTGAAGTCGATAGATTTCTTTTATATTTTCAGATTCTTTTCATTTTTTCCCCAAAAAAAATATTCTTGTTTTATTTCATTAAAACTTTTCGAAAGAGATACATTTAATTGGTAGAAAATAAATGATGATGATGATAAAAGATACGTTGTAAAAATATTTTATAGAGTTCTTACCTGCATGCCCACGAGAGATGCCATCTTTACCGAACCACCCTTATATATATATATATATATTTCCACTTAATAGTGAAATAATTTTATTTTATTTCCGTGGGAAATAAAATAAAGCGGGCATGAATTCACGGTCGGTTTATATGCGGAGATCTTATAATAAGTATTATAAATTTAACGGAACTTTAGGTTCTCATAGTCTAACGGAAAAATTTCGCTAATTTTTCTTTTTTTTTAGTAATATATTTAGAGACGCGAGAGGCATTTTGTCTCCATCGCGATATTAATAAATTACCGAGAGCCACGATAATTCTTGGCGATGATGCAACATTGTCTCACTATGATTCACCGATGCATTTCGCGAAACGATAACGTTTCCGAGGCAATTCGAAGAAAATAATTAGCCGTTTTCCTCTTATAGAATTGGAACAATCTCAGCTCTACGTGAGTTTGTTGCATTTTTTTCACGTTTCTTATAACACGATTCGCTTTTATTAGCGCTTGAAATTTAATTCGTTGTCTGCGAACGCAGCGAAAAACTTAAGAAGTAAGCAAATATATATAGATTGCCGTAAAAAGGTGTTAAACATTACATTTCTCGTAGCTGTAATTCGCGGATATTGTGTTTTATTTTTCAAGATTACGGATTTAATTGAAGATTTAAAATTTTTATGTTGCATTGAATATACAACTGTGTCTTTTATAGGATGTAAATGTTATAATCTGCGGTTTTATAAGCTCACAAATATTTTACATACGGACGAGAAACTCAAGATTGGCGATGAAACCAAAGAACCTTCGGATAGAGACGTTCAATTCCTTCGTGTCAGATTAAAAGAGATGGCTCGTTAAATAGCGAGTTGCTCGCGGTTTTGAAAAAGACGAGTTAACGCACGACACTCGAGTTGTACGATATCATCGCGTGTCAAGGGACCTATAAATGAATGGCAGATGCAATACAATATTTATTATTATACACATTATTATATAATGCAGTATTATACAGTATTTATTTATGCTATTATATTTGTTTATTTGTTATATTATTACTTCGGCATTAGCATAATCTTAAACAAATCGACTTACTCTTTAATATCTTAATAGTTTTAAAGAAAGAAAAGGAGTTTTATTACTTGCAACAAAAGCGAGTAAATCGCTACGCTTTTCAGGACTAATCCGATAGGAATAATCTTACTCGAGAGAGCAGTCGCTCTCTTTTAAATATTCACGAATAGTTGGAACCGAAGAACTTTTTTCCAAGAATTGACAGTGACGATTGAAGGATTGAAAGCTTTTTAAAGAATTTCGAAATCTCTTCTGTCTCGATTATCTCTATCGGAAACGTAATTATATTTAAATAAATTAAATAGTTTTTCTAATGAATTTAAATAAATTAAATAATTTTTCTAATGAATTTAAATAAATTAAATAATTTTTCTAATGAATTTAAATAAATTAAATAATTTTTCTAATGAATTTAATTAAATTAAATAATTTTTCTAATGAATTTAAATAAATTAAATAATTTTTTCTAATGAAATAATCTACTAATAACGTTATTAATTATAAATTACGTCTATTTACTTACAATAAAGTTTTGAAAAAAAAATGATAGATATAAAATAATAATAAATACGCGTAGAATAAATTGGGATCATCTTTTGCGTCATTCGCCGATAAATGAAAATCGAGCATAGTCAAAGTACATCTTTCGATATTCTTCGCTTCGTACAAGTCGAGAGCTCATATCCTGCACGCTCGTGACGTTCACGCGAGCGTGAGTCGTGTACCGAGCGGCAATCTTGGGCTCTGGCAGAGGCCTGGCAATGCTCGAGGGAATACCGAGGTGAGCGGAGTAGACTGCTTGGTGCCAGCAGCCATTCGAGTCCCTCTGCTCTCTTTAGTCCACGTCCGTTTCTTTCTCCCTTCCTCTCTTTTGTCGCAATCGGTCCATCTTTGTCTTCCCTGGTAACGTCACGCTTACTCTTTCCTAGACGTCTCTCTCTGGGAGTTTCCCACTGTTTTCCCCTCCTCCGCTTGTTTCTTTTTTTTCCTTGCCCTCTCTGGCACTCGAAACCCTCGGGTTATCTTCATCCGTTTTTTATTTGTATAGCACATTCGCTCGTCTTTCACTGTTATTATTTTTAACTCGTTATATTTTCAAATGCATCTTGTTGCATCACGATTCTATTCGTTCAGGAACACATTTTTTCGGAGCACTTTTCGTACAATAGCTTTCTTTTCCTGCATCATTTTGATTTGATATTTAGCTGTTGCCTTTGCATTTTCTTTACATTTTACGTTTTTCCTTGTGCTTTGAATTTCTGTCGAATTTTCCACGTCGGCTTTTCATTCTTCCTTTTTTTAATGTAAAGAAATCTCCTCCTCTTTTGTAACATTTTCTCTTCTTGCGCTCGTGGATATTTTTTTCCTTGACTTTTCGCTTCTTGCCATGTCGAGATCATTCTACGAGCGGCCAAATTCTCATTTTACGCAATCTCATCTCGCGATGTAACTGCAACAACAAGTTGCGCTTCATATATTGTATAATCGAGGACACTCTCTATTGAAGGGAATTATGAAAGTATCCCTGATGTTTGCACGACTTGTACATGTAACTTTGGCAAACAGCGCTTTTTTTGTCATATTAGATAATCCTTAAGATCGCACGTTTTGCAGAGCATGTGCCAACAGTTCCAACACAGTTGCATTTGAATTTACATTTTGAAAAGCGCTTGCGTCATTCGGCATTGAAACGCTCGTGATGCAATAATATTACAGCTTGCGTTATACAGAGTGCTCGAAAAGCATAATAAATTTAGTGAGAAAGAGAGAAGAATATTTTTAAAAAATTGAGCAAATATTTCCTGTATCGATGGTAGATTAAGTAATACTTTTTCCCACTTTCGATTAAAAATTCGATTTATTGTCAGTATCATGATGATTAAACGTCAATACACTTCAGGTATTCTTTTTACCAAGCACACTGTATATCGCGATTGCTTAAGAACGTTACTGTGAGTCTTCAACTACCACTTGTTTGCTTCTGTTTAGAGGTGATCTAATACAGACCGCTTCTTGATTTTATCCTTCGCTTGGCATAGACTCTTTGGATCTATTCAAATACACATACTTTCAAGACGTCAAGTACGTAAATCAATTCGCCGGGAAATTGTAGCTCTGTTTGTTGTATTGACGTTGAATATTCCTTTTTATATCACGCTGTTTTATAAAATACATTGGTTAGATCCTCGGCCAATTAATTCAAATTAAATATATTTGATTAATCAGGGTATCTACTCTCTGAAAAAATATGGAAAACCTGTAATTCTTAGGGATTTCTTTTTATATTTAAAAAAAAATCAGAAAAACTCATGCAATTTTATTGAGATTCAGGGAATTTAAAGAAAATCGTCTCTTTAATAATTTTGTTTTATGTTGTTAGTGATCAGTACTCCATCGATTCAATTGTGTGTTTAAAATATATTATAAAAACATTTGTCTTTGTTTATTCAATTCTACAAAATATTGATGAATAAGAAATAGTGAACAAAATCTTAATTATGCAGCATATATTCTTTATTGTAATTTTTGTGCAAGTGAAAAATGTTTATTTTACGAAAGCTACTCAATTTTTTTTCAATATATTTGCAAGTTTTCTTTATACGAGTGAAAAGTATTAGAAAACGCATATGATAAAAAAATTTATTTTAGAAAATAAGACTTTTGCATTAAAAAATCTCTAAAATATTCTTTTTATCAGGAATTTAGAATAAAAATACTTAGAAGGTCAAAGAATTTTTTTATAAGATTTGAAAAAATATTCTATTAATTTTTCCTTCTCTTTCTTACATCAATTGAATAAATCAAATATCGACTGCTCTGTTATGTGTATCCATTTATTAATATATACATGAAAAAACTTTATGATATAAAAATATGAACTTATATATCTTAATAATAAATATTCTTTTATATGATACATCGTCGAAATTCAAGATTTCTTTTTATATCTCACTTCTATCACTGCTATTTTATTCATTTTCTCGCATCGCGACATTTCTTTTCATCAATTTCTTTGAGCCCGTCGAAATCATTTTCCCAAAGTACTCTCGAAATGTTAAATTCATCGCGGAATAAATATTATATGAAACGAGGAAAGATATTTTCTTATTATATTTTCATCATGTTATTCTTAATCTTATTGTTAATCTTTACATATTAAATCAAATATCGAATCTTGATGCTAGGTGGTCCAGTCGCTGATGATAACCGCGATATTTTAATCAAATATCTAATTACATTAAAATAAAATTAATAATATGGAAAATAATTCTCATTTTTTACTACATCAGAGAGATATTCTTGTTATCGTTTGTCCGAGAGTAAAATTCTCAAGGGGCACTCTGTTCAAATCGACGTGTCAGGGACATTCACGCGTCAGATTTTTCAAACTACTCTACTATTCCAAACTACTTGGTGTATATTTGGTATATTTTTCCGATACATAAGGCATCTACTTTGCGCACGTCGCGCAGTCGAAAACTTATGGCAATCTCTCCGGGTATATCTCGCGCATTAGGGAGAAATATTCGTCGGAAATTTCTCTGGTGAGAGAGATTAAATTATTTCCATATGTATTTGTTATCACAATAATTGAGATGACATTCGTATATATGACATCTGATGAAACAAAGAATACATACATTTTGCATTTAGCTTCTTTTGTGATTTATCACAACCACTGGACAGAATTACTAGAATCATTAAACAAGGGTCAATTCAATATTCAGATGTACTACTCATATTCTTTACATCCGCAGCTATCATGTAATTTTTGTTTTAAACTTTGGAATTTTTATTTTTATTTTAAATTCCAATATCTTCTATGGTAACTCGCGCGAAATTCTTTGCACGTTTTCTATGACTTTTCTCAGTTTCGATGATTTCTCAAATTTTACGTGTCTTATCATGTTACAATTCAGATGCCAAAGCATCAGACATTTGACAGGAAGAAGCAGAAAATAAAGAGCAAGACTCAACGAATCATTTTCTGTACACGAGACGTATAACATATAACCATATATAACTTTACATCCGCAGCTATCGTGTAATTTTTGTTTTAAACTTTGGAATTTTTATTTTAATTTTAAATTCCAATCTTCTAACTCGTGCGAAATTCTTTGCACGTTTTCTGACTTTTCTCAGTTTCGATGATTTCTCAAATTTTGCGTGTCTCATCATGTTACAATTCAGATGCCAAAGCATCAGACATTTGACAGGAAGAAGCAGAAAATAAAGAGCAAGACTCAACGAACCATTTTCTGTACACGAGACATATAACCATATATAACGGACAAATATTCTCCGCTTGTCGAGATACGCTGATCGAATGTGAAGGTCTTTCCGACTATCGTTCGCATGTCCAATCTCGGAATCTCGCACCTCAATCGTTCGTTTCCAGTGACAATGCCAATGCGAAACTTTGAAATTGAAAATGTACAATATCGAAGGATTTCGCTTCGGAATATAAGGTGGAAACGGGGTTATCTTGGGAAAATCTTATCACGCTTTCTCGATATACGGATTCGAAACGGTCTTATGAATCATATTTTTGTCGTTTTGAAGAATAAAAGCGTTTATGGAGACGCTCGCTCTCAAAAATCCGGCTATTTCGTTAAAGTACTGCTTTTCTTTATCAAAGAATAAACCTGAATTTTTAATTTTGATGCATTCTCTCTTGCAATACAATGACTATAATGTAGACAGCGATAGACAATTCAGTTAACACTCGCCTTAACTAACAAGTTGACAAGAACGATCTGTCAAATCTGTCCTATGCTGATTCATCGATACAGGATATTGCATCGTTTCTCAATATTCCCGTTGCGACTCGCAATCGTCTCAAGCACTTTCTCGAAACGACGACTTGCTCTCTGGAGATTCGTTCGACTGCAAATCATTGAAAACGACACACAGGCAACAAGCAAAACAGATAGACGATTTCATGCCTATCTGATAAAATAGAATACAAAGAAACAAAGCTATTCATAAACTTAGCACTCGCATTACGATAAATCAAACTCGATTATACGCTAATAAAGTGCCAATTTATTGTTTCGAAAAAATTTATTGTTCTTACCAATCGAAGAAATTGATATTGAAGATTTAAAAAGATTTAATATTTTTGAAATTTATTTATAATATCTTTGAATTAATTAACAATTAATTTTTGTTACATTTTCTTGCATACAATCTATAAATATTTTTCTATAAATATTTTTTGGAAGCGGGAATGTTAGCCTAATGTCAAATCAGATCTCTTCCTTTAATATCAATTTCCCTTGATAGGGAAATAAATTGGGAATTAGCGAGAAATTAGCAGTAAATTAGCACTTAATTATGCCGAATACATTCGAATTTGATTTCTCGTGGCACCGGTGGTGGATTAACGGAGATGAGGGACAGAACATGGAACTAATTTTGCGGTCGAGTGGACACGAACGTGTTGTACAGCCGTGTCGAGATACCGTCGACTCTAACGCACATGCGTGCACAAGCGAAAGGATTGCGAGCTATCGATTCGCAGTAATAAATTCGGATCGATGACTCTTCGCACATTGCAACGGCGACTTACGGGTTATCGCACCGTTTATCGCATGGATCTTGAAGCGATCGCGCGCACTCAACTTACGCAACGTTGATCTTGGCACGTACGAAGGATTTACGGATGATTAATGTAGAATAATAAAACTTTCTTATTAATCATATATTCATATCGCAACATTTTTACAGGGAAGATAATTTTGTATTTTTCAACGGAAAATATCGAAATATGAAATACACTTTATATTGGGAATTCTGTATAAATAAGGTAAACGTTGTTTAAACAGCGTGCTTGATATTATGTAAGTAGAAAATAACTTTTCTCCGAGCGTAAGAAATGGAGAAATGTTCGCTGGATATACGAAATATATGTAAGTACATTCGCGTACCTATATATAAATACGTAAATGTGCGTATTTATATTATACGAAATATATGCGCATATCAAGTTGGAAAGAGTATTGTCGATAGGCAATGACGCAAGAGGCGAAGCATCACAAATTCACGAAGAGAAATAAGCAACAGATGGCTGTCAGTGAATGTTTACGGAGAATTCCTGCACGGATTCCTGACAAGTATATAAATATTCTTGTTGTTAGCAGAACCGTCTTACCGAATAGCAGAAACTTCTCGCAATTTCTTCCTCGAGTAGGTTCTCTGCACGCAAATGATTGATGTATACTTTTCTCTCTTGATACAGGCAACGTTAACACGGTATTTTACACTCGATATTTTATTTATACCGTATAAAAATTATTACAAATTTTAAGTGAAATATTAATAAATATTGTGTTTAAATTCACGCTTTTGCGTGAGTGAATTATTTTTTTTTTTTTTACAATTCCCATTAATAATTTTCAGAATCTTTTTAGAATTAGTAAGCGTAATCTCCCAGGGAGAACTGTTTCAAGCAAACTGTCAGCCGAATGATGTATGTGCGGCGAGCATCATGTCTAACTTGTTTGTTCAACTCCGCTTTCGGTGGAAGAGTGCTAATAACGTAAACATACTTACTTGTCCTATTTAGCTTTGTACTTGTATTACTACAAGTTATATTGAATTTAATAAGCGACTTATTTTTTTTTAATAATTGTTACGTTATCGGAGCAGCATATATCCGACATAAATCAAATATTATTTAATAACAGTTATTGATTTCATACGTTTCTAGCATATTCATTGATATTGAAATGTAAATATACAAACCAGCATTGTTCTAAATTTATTCAGTTTAAAAAATTATTTTTAGAAATATGATATATAGATGTATTGCAAAATGTGCAAGAATGTCGCATAAAAACTAAAAAATAATAAATAAAAATAATAAATATAAAATAAATATAAAATAATTATAAAAATAACTATAAAAATAACTATATAAGAAAGAATTCTAAGCTTGATTGTACTGTTACCATGAAGTACGCATCATCTCAAATCACGTATTAGATGAGTCCCTTTCCTTGTCGGTCGCAATAAATGATGAACAATTCGGTGATTTAGCGAGGACATGTTCCGACTTCGTGGGTGCTCTCTTCCGCGATTATTCGCTTGTATAATATTATTACACGCTGATTACCACTGTACAATACTGACACGATTATCTGCGTTTGGCCTTCGTTCGGGATGGAGGAGGAAATTACATCGGCGGTGTAGGTGGCTCGGCCAATTTCCCCATCTTTCTTCGTCTTGTTCTAAACACTTTAAAGGCTTAGATCTTGGATATGTCTGTATAAAACCGATGACGCATTTTCTTTTTTTAAAGATAAAAGGATAGATTCTTTTTAAAAAGATAGATTCTTTTTTAAAAATAAAGTATATTTTCGTTCGTTTCCTTGAAAAAATATAAGGTACAACATCTAGGCCAGTATGAATCATTAGACAATATTTTTTTTTTTCCTTAAAGCTCAATGTTTTGCACTGACATGTTTTGAATTCATATGCATAATTTTGCGCAAATTTAAATAACGATAATATGATTGATTATGAAAATAAAGATTAGAGAACGATAATGTGAATTGTTTTATCAAAACGTCTAGACTTGAAAAAGATGCGATACACGATATCTGGTCATATATTAATTCATGAAATAAAATGGAGATTACGTCGAGCATTACGCAGGAATGTGATCTGCAAGTCTCGCTTTTTTATCAAAAATCATTGCTTATCGAATAATCGAATAATATCGTGTCGAGTTTGTATCGATTCAATCTACTAATGGTCTAGACGTCTAGACGTCGGTAACACGAACCAAAAGTTCGCAGCGGTTTTTTTCCGCAAGCTTTTCAAGCATCCTGCGCTCTGATCCTAGACTTGTTTTTACTCAATAATGCCGCGTAACGATTCCTATTTCCTCGAAACTTTTTATGGTACAGCATCATCCCGCAAGATGCATAAACATCCACATAAAATCTCATATCTTATCTTTACTTTTAATTTTTCGCGTATATTATCAATTTAAATCTTTTATCTCACACACATTTTATCTCCATAAATTGATGGAATTTTCCAGAAAGTAATACAAGTTCAAATTTTATCGTGACACTCTTTCGATGATTATTTCATAGAGGTTCCGCAGTGAAAGGTGAGAGAGAGAGAAAGATAAACGGTTATTGAACTTCGATCGCCTCTAAAAATTACAGATAAGCCTTGAATATCTGGCTCTTTCCATCTCGTTTATTATTAGGTACAGAAAATTGACATATGTTTGTCGAACCTGCGTCACGTGAACGCTAAAAATTGGATAAGCAGGGCGTGTATGAATGTAACACGCGCATACCTCGTGGGAATGTTTACGGCAAAAATATTCCGTCGTGTACCGATACGCACGCGCGATATCGATCGACGATCCGAGTCCGTCAAATCTGCGTGAAATCTCTTCGCGGAACGATTCGCTCGACTCGAAATAATTCGCGGTTACGTTCCACCTCGGTGATATGTAAATGCGCATTATGTAAACCCCGACCGTACCGTAGATTTGACGGAATTAACGAGTCCCGCGGGCCAACAGGTTCTACCTCCCAGCGTTATTATTTGCCGGCTCTCTGCGTCGTGTTTTGTAAGACAAAGGAAGATACTCGCGTGAATTAGCTCACCCTTATCTCCCTTTTTTTTTATGCAATCGTTGACGCGTAACGCACGAGAGGAGAAAAGGGAGAGGGCAGGGAGGAAGAGGAAAGGAAAAGAAATCTAATTAGCTATTGTTAATCACCCTCGCTCGCGTCCGCTCGGACTGGATTTCAAGTTAACCTTGTCGCTTTTATCTGCTCCTCGTCCATGCGAGTGTGAACCATGACTAATTAAATGACAGTGGGAAACACTCGTCTCTTTTTGGATCGCAATTCACTCGCGACAAAATTGGAATCCATGGAAAGGAACCGATGAATAAAATTTGTATCCTGTTTCCAACATCGCGTTCGACGGAGCGATTTACGCGCGTATTTGCTCCGCTTCCTTATCGTTTATAGATGCAATAGTATTTTACGTGTTATCCATGCACAGTGAACACCTTGATCTCACCTGAATCCTTTCGTAATTGCTACAATTACTCTTCGGCTGTCTCGATAATTCGCGAGAAACTCGAGAATTATTTCTCGAATCGAAGAAATGCAATTTTCTTTCTTAAAGAATTGCTAAAAAGGGCCATTAACGGTGGCAAGTTTCGTCGATATTAAGCAGATATTGAAAAATTTGATCGATACATATTTTATTTCCACTTTATTTTCCGTTATCGAACGTGTGTTCGGAAAATGATTCGCGCTATTTCATATTTCAAGTATAGATTTTTCCATCAAACGTGAACGATCGATATATTGTCGAGGCGTTTCGCTCTTGCGCAAATCATCTATCGTCCTCCGACGTTAGAACCAATCCGTTCGACAATGAAAGCTGTAAATCGACACGGACGGGGAGCAGGAAGTGTCGCGGTGGCGTTACGACGACAAGATTAATCGACTTGACACTTCCGCTATTAACGAGGGGACCTTCGTACGCGATCGTATGATGTGTAACAACCGTGCGAATGAAATGAAAAAATTCTCTGTTCGAGATATTAATTATTTTTCTGGTCCACGTCCCACGAACGAATGTTTTTCTCAAGTTGACGGGAAGGAAATCCTTTCAACCGGCAATCACTTTTTATCCTTCGGTAGTTTGCGATAGTAATGATTCATTGATAAAGTCGATGTTCGCTCATTGTCTCGTGAAATCGTGCATAATAATAAAAACAAGTCTGATTAATATCAGTTGGATGCACTTTGAAAACCGTTCGATGAAGAGATGTGAGTCTTTTGTTAGGAATCTATCATTGAAAGAAATTATATCGTAATGTTTAAAAAAAAAAAGATCATTTATGCTATTATTTATGAACGCTATTATTTTACATACGCGAAGCTTCTTACGGTCGCTAGAAATTTATGCCTAGATTAAATCTCACCTTACGCGAGAACGTGTAATAAAAGGTTCATCCTCAGGGGAGGCTTCCAGTATCGTCCTCAGGGGAGGGAGATTTCCAGCCGTCTTCTATCCTTCGTGCATAAAAGGCCCGTGGAATTTTCCAAGACGGTTGAGAAAAAAACTGGTAGGAAGGGTCGTCTGGAAAACCGAGAAAGGTTTCTCTCTGCAACGCTCTCGCGCCAACATCTACGAGACAAAGAATACTCAAAATCATACAGAGTGCATTAATTATTTATCTCTAAGCTGTACATTTTTCAAATTTGCACTTTATTTTTTTATAGTTTGTTGATGGTAAATTTAAACAGATTATTCTGTTCAATTTATTTATTTTGTTTTATTTATTTAGTCTACTTACTCTTGTTTTATTTATTTAGTATATTTGTTTTATTTATTTAGTCTATTTATTCTAACATTTATTTTAACAAATAATAGATTATTCTGTTTTTGTTTTTCATTTCAAAAAATTATGCAACAGGTAGGAGGGAAGGTCGAACTTTTTCGAGAGCGCAGAACTAAAATTGTGAAAACAATTTTACAACCGTGAAAAAGTTTTAAAATAAAATAGACCGAGGAATTTCAATATATATTTAAATAGATAAAATATGTAAAAGGTGATATTTGTATCTTTTTTTGAACAAAGTTCAAAACAAAAAACGAGAAAGTTTCACTTTAATTCGAGACCCGAATTGTATTTCTCTCGCTGGTTCACGCATAATGAGTATTATTGCAAAAAAGTAGCAATGTGTGCATGCACGTTTTATTATATAATATTTTCCCGTCAACTCGACAAATTACAGCCGCGATCATGTATCTCTCGTTATATAATCCTGTTAGTCGGTAGCGAGGCAATTGCTCGTATAAATAGATCATAATTACGTGCAACTTATCGCGTATGTATTGCGTTATCGTTGTTTTCACGCCACGAACGTTTTCGAACGCGCGGAGAGAATGAACATTTTTTTTCTTACGAATACCTATTTTCGTCGATTATTCATCGCGGTAACGACGATCGCAGAGACTTCTAAACGCGATCCGCGAATGGAAATGTCCATTAATTTCATTGCGTTTTTCCGTTTAAGATCTCGGCGAGTTTAGCCATCGGGTGAGACCGGTTTTGTCGAGTGACTTCATCGTCTCCTCCGCTCATAATTGGCTACCGGCTCTGCGCATAGAGGTTCTTTGTTCTCCCCAAACGCAGTCGTGTTATACATGTGCGAACACATGTGTAGTACAGATCCTTTATTCATTTATTATTTAATTAATTAGTTAATTAACGATTTATTTATTATTTAATTTATTATTTAATTAACGATATATATTTTTCGACTTTGTACGTGAATTTTTAACGAGAGTTGCGCGCCTTTGATATAAATTACTATCCTAATATTAGCACAATAGCTTCTCGTTTTAGGCATATATTTACACAAGTACACATGCGTGTGTCTCTCGCCTTTTCTGTAAAAAAGAAAAGACCGTTTGTTAATTATTAATCGCGAATGAATAACGACATTTGATTTCGCTCGTATTATCCGTTGTGTTTTTTTTTTTTCATCCGCTCTCCCGCCGACGCGTGCGATTACATTATCGCAGTAATGAGCGCTAAGTAGATTCACTCGGCTAAGCAAAAAACGTTCTAAGCCTGTTGCACATAAATTTACATGAGCGCGTATCGCGTAAACGTGTCTCGAGGCATCAAGTTCGCGCGGTGACATTGAAACACTGTTGTTGTTTTTTTATAATCCCGACTTCAGGTATATCCATGATTCCGAGGGAAATCTCAAAACATCTCCTATACTTTGTTTTTTTTTCTTAATGACTTATTTACGTACATTTACGTACATTTCTGTCAACCAACTACTGGTAATTTTCATGCATTTTGGAGAGGAGAATAAGAAACGTCTCTGTCCCGCTGAGCAGGTAGAAGAATTCCCCATGAGATTTTGAAGAATACTCGAAGGGAGCAGATGGAAAGAACGAAGAGCAGGAAAATGGAAGGAAAGAAGGGATAATTGTGGGACGAAATTTTCCTCTGCGCTTTGGGGATATTTTATTTTAAAATCGAATTTTACGTTTTAATTGTTTTTAACTTTTTGTTAGAGCTTTTTTCTTCTGAAACGTTTTTTTGCAAGAGCACTTGGCAATTTGAGATACATATGTATCATCATGATAATATGTAATATAATATTCGAGATACGTATCTCATTTGCCGAAGAAAAATATGCTTCCTGTGATTCATTTTTAATAGTTCAATACGTAATAAACATTTTTCTTTTTATCGAGAAAATAAATTAAGAAATTTAGTGAAAAAAATGTAATATTTTCTTCATTTTTTGTCAATAAATTGATATAGAATAATTGATTAGTTTTATATCTGAAATATTTATTATAAAATTTAATATGATAATCTAAATGAGTAAAGATCATTTTAGCGTAGCTAAAAGAGAAGAGAAAGACAAACTTTATTTATACAATATTTCTGCATTCATTAAATATTATTTATTATACTACCATACAAAATTATATTTTGATTTATGTATTATATATTCTATGTAGCAACGGTAGTTTCGAAAGAATAAATCATTTCTTAAGAAAGTATCAAGTTTCTTGGCACATTTTGTCGGAAGAGGATTAATTTTTTATCGTATTACTCAAAGCATATCCTATCTATTCGAAACATATATTTTATGCCATCAATACACATTTATATCATTCCCCTCTTCCTAAAGAAAATATCGTCTAGTTGATTGGATATTAAAACATATGCTTTGAAAAAAATAATAGATGTAGAGGAATATTGATTTTGGCAAAGTGTAAAATCCTTCCATATCAAAAATAATCGCAGACACGCAACCGTTGGATTTAAAGTACGATTCACGCAAACTTATCACGCAGGGAGATTAGTCCTTTATACTCGACTGAGTCATCGTAGCTTTCCAGAACAAAGAAATCTTGGAGGGTGTCTCGTGTCGAGCCGGTCGAATCATTATCCAGCTTTTAGTCGGAAAAATGCTTACAATTACCAAGTAATCTATCTACACTTGTACGCTCTATTTGAAGTGGCTGATGAAACGGATTTCCGTGTTGCATCAGACTACCGATAAACTTGTTGTTTACCGATCGTTAACAATGATTCCGTGCTGTCCGCCACCGCGTTACCCTTCCTCCCCCTTGCACTTCTTTCTGCTTTTCGCTTGCAAAATCGACTATCGTTCGACGAAACCTTGATATCTTCTAATTAGCATGTTTGAAATTCCACACGAAGCTGCGATTAACTCGTCGGCGCGCTTTCTCTTATCTGCAGTTCCTCGTAACTTGCAGATTCCACAAACATCTTATCAAAATTTCGACATAATAATTGCTTTTTAATTACGAATGATTGAAGTGAGAGAAATTGAGTTTCGGAGTGAATAATAAAAAGATTCATCTTTTTGATTAACACTTTTAAACTTAATTTGAAGTTTAATTATAAAATATTTAAAATATTCAAAATATTTAAAATATTTAAATATACAATATATAAAATATTTAAAATATTAAATATTAAATATACAATATATAAAATATTTAAAATATTTAAACATACAATATATTATTTAAATACAAAATATAATATTTAAATATAAAATATATTAATTTAAAATATTTAAATAGACTTGAATGTATCCGAAAATTCTAAATTTTTCAAGAGAGAACAAATTAGGATTGTGAAACTAGAGGTGTCTTAGCGTCCCTAGTGTCGTAATAACGCTCGGAGGAAACATTCGAAGGAAACGGAAGGCGAGGCGTGTCTGCGGTTAACTGTCCTTAATCGTAATCGTCCGGATAATTAGAGGGTTTATGGAGGAGAACGACGGACTTTGTCGAGAGCGAACTCTATTCGAATACGAAAACGCCGGGAATCTACAGGGACGTCGCGTATTTTGCGAAAACTCCTCGAATGATGTTTCCCGACGAGTCTTCTTCGCTTCGTCACCGATTATTGTCTAGATGTGCACTTGACGAGAGAACGTCGTTAAACAATCTCGCCAAACAATCACCGATATGCGTGTTTTTTTCCTCAACACAGAGAGAGACAGTTTTTATTCGCTTGTGCGTAAACAACTTTGCCCCCTGTCGATTTTCCTTGCATGCCATCCTCCCAGATTGCGTACCGCATAACGTGCGTTTGTCACGATTCTGGCCGCGCCCTGTGCAGGGCTCGGTAAGCGCCCTTTATGTTCCTTACACGAGGAGGAACGTCAGCGTGCCTAACGCGATCTCGGTCGCGCACAAAGGAGCGGAAACGAAGGGTGGCTGCTTGGCAGTCGTATCGGACATTGAATTTATTTTTTCTTCTCTCCCTTTCTCTTTCTCTCCTTAACAGGGCTCACGCTAACGGTGGAAATCACGCTTTTATCCGGCGTAATACTCAAGTTGACGTTTATTCGTTCAATTCAACGTTCTTCGAAAGTGCTCTCGAGTTCCTTAAGTTTTTCTCGGTTTTTGAGAATTTTTGCGGGAAAATCTTTGGAGCTCGCTGTTTATTTTGATAGTATTTCATGTTATTTAACGTCTCTCGGGCTTTTAGTTCTAACAGAAGCATGTTATTTCGTTAGGAGAGTAGCGATAAATTAAGATAGTAGGATGAGTTTGCTATTTGACATCGACCATGAACGATTTATAAATCGTATCTAAGATAACAACGGAATCGGATACGTAAAAGATCAATATCCCGAAATAACTTCTTATCGCCAAAGTGGAAAAACAAAGAATATATTGCCTAGTGAATATTCTCCGAATTCCGGAAAAAATAAGATAAAAAGAAAATAAGAGTCTTAAAGTTAATTAAAGTCATAAAGAGATTATTCTTCAAATTCTCACGTTAAAATTCCTTTTTTAAAAAATTTACCACCCTTTCGAAATTATTATTTCGTACATGTTGAGCGTAAAACAGGGGACAATTTCACGTGACACTATCAATGTCAAACATTAAGAGACAATGTATTACTCGCATCAAAAATTCGTAACGGAAACAACGGAGGAAGGGGAGGAAGGGGGAAGACTGACGGAACAATGATGCTTATTTATCACGCCCCTCTTCTTCACAGAAAATGTTACGAGCTCCTGTTTACATTCGGAAGAGTAACTCGGATCGTAAGACCAGTTCCCTCCACCCTTCCTGCCTCTCTTCCCTCATTCGGATTTTACGCGCCGTAAACGAAAGCGGACCGATTAAATTCCTTTTCTAGGTTGGCTGCCGGGATGTTATTACCAGAGCGGGGGTACGTAATTTCGGCCACGTCCCTCCCCCTCCCCTTCAAGCTCCCCTTATTACATCGTTGACACATGAGCGATCGTCACCCCCCCCCGCCCCCTCTTCCGTCCCGGCCGTGCTCCAAAGTGCTTGACTTTGTCCTTCGTCGTGACGAAGGGACACTCCGAGATTTTACCTAACCGGTCCCTCGCCCGACGACTCCTTTTCTTCCCTCTGTCCGTCCTACTGCAGGTACTAATCTGTCAGCAAAATAAATTTGTCCCTCTCGCGCTCGAGTCCCACGATGATTCCTTGAGTGGATAACGCCGCATCGGGGGTTTTATCGTCGCACTGTGTCGCGTCGTATTTCTTTATACATCCGTACTATTTTTCTAGGAAGGTCGATTTTATGGTCTAAACGATTGCGGCAGATTTACCCGAGTAACACCTCAAGCGAGCGAGTCATTTATATACGTATCATTCGGCAACTGCAGGATGCTCTCGTCGAGGATATCTCTTTCAAGTGTCTGGAGTTGCGACTCTCTTCCTTTTAAAAATCTCATAACAATCTTCATAATATTTTATATTCCGCGCAGCTGGAGACAATGCATTTCAATAAAGCCTTATAATTTACGAAGCATCTCGCGCGATTGGAGCAAGAGATAAATCTCCAAACGTCCAAGAGATCGGAGCAATACAATTTCTCGACTTTATCGCCGCCATTGTTTGACCGAATTTATAATTTAACGGCAAACATTTCTCGATCTGGCGTCGCGGAAGTTATATATATGTACATCGGACGCCAAGAGAACAATCTGTATAAGACACAATGTACATGCCCAGGCTGCTAGATAAATCTTTAGAGACATTCGGGGAGCCATAAGTTTTATAGTTCGACGGGAATGTAGTACGAGGTCCGATTTAATTTCGTCAGGATTTCGCGCGCGCGCAATCCGACTAATTTATCGCGATATAAAATTCGTCCGCGCGCGGCTGCGTACGATCGCGATAGATCATTGATCGCGCCGACGAGGGGCGATCCCGTACGACGAGGGGGAAAGAAAAATACATTGTTGATACAGCTCTGGTTTTACGACCCGACGTCCAACCACCGACGTTCTCGTCACCCCGCTATCCTGGCCCCGGAGAAGACACACGAGGTCCCGCGCTCCGACTACTCTCGCAGGCGGGTTTCCCTTAATTTATCGGCGCATAAAAGTCAGAGAGCCGCAGTTATACGAGCCGCCCGTCGGCATTGATCCGCCGATGATCTCGCTCCGGAAGCGAAAGCGCACGCACGAGGGGAAGGGAAATGCGACGATTAGGATGCGATACTCGCAGCGTCTCTCCTCGTTGACGTAACGTGAAAATCGCACGGCTGCCAGTTTCATCGCTCGATCGGATGGTTTTTATTTAGGGCGTCGTCAAGGTTCTTCTCCTTCATCGCTTGGAACGGAATCCTGTGCAGATCCTTTTTTTTTTTGCGCGCAAAAAATTATTCTGAAACTTCAACACCTGGGATATATTAATTTAGAATTATTTAATATTGAATAATAGCTACGAAGAGATACGACTGAAAAAATGATCATTTTTTTCTTTCATCGTGTGTGTGCTTTGTACTCTCTAAAAGTGAATCAGCGTATTATCACTGAAAAATAGTAAATAATCACTGATTACAGCAGTTATAAGTATAGCACTGAAAATCAGTGATATTTTATTGAACGAATCAGTTAATAATTTTGACCGTTTTAATCAGTAATATTTAATTTTCAATATCAGTAATTTCTTTCGTTATTGTTGAACGAATCAGTTAATAATTTTGACTGTTTTAATCAGTAATATTAATTTTCAATATCAGTAATTTCTTTCGTTATTGTCAGTAATATTAAACTACAATTCATCTCTCAATCTATTTCATATAAAATTAAAAATTTTATTTATGTTTACTAAATATTTATTATATTAAAAATTTTATTTTATTTATATTATATGCATATTGAACTTGTTATTTTAAATAGATAACGAACGAATAATTTTCATCAAGACATTTATTTGTCCGACTTATAAGATCGGTTTAATATCTGAAGCTTCTCTATTGAGATTGTATCAGAAATTAAATCAAAGTAATACTTCTAATTTTATCTGTCGCTCTTTATAAACTTTATATAATTTTTGACTAGAACTAAATACGAGAGAAATAGCGACTGTAACGATAAATGAACAAACTAGCGATTATTTACAGTGAATTTTATTTTAACTGACCATAATCAGTAAGATATAAAATAAAATAACAAAAAAAAAAACGTTTCCACTGAAAATGAGTAAAATACTCACTGATTCTTAGTGAAATCTTACTGTTTAAAATTAGTGATATTTTCACTGATTCACTTTTAGAGAGTAGTAATTGAAATTAAAGATTTTAGATTGCTTAGTATAAAGAAATTTATTTTTGATCGAGTTATATAATATCTAATCCACGAGAAAATTAATGCAATTATTCGATTATCAGATGACCTTTCGACCATCAGGAAATTTCACGCGAATCAAAAGTCACGCCCAAAAAAAATCGTACGTATAAATATATAAGTCATAAGTTGAATGTCTACACAATTTTATTAATTCGAGCAGACTGGCTAGTAACTACCGTGCGCGAACAATAGGAAACTCATCGTGGATTTCATTGGCGATTTCATTTCCTCTCCCTCCCTCCCTTCCATCGCATCCTTCCCACGGGGTAGAGAGCGCAAGTTTTCTCGTTAAACCGGCCTTTTGCGCGAGCGGCAAGGGTGGCATTGTCGAAAGAAAATGGTACGAGTGAAATTCCTAGGAGTTTCGTCGACAGGGCGCGGAAAATAAAGCCTGGAAAACTTGACAACGTAAACTCCCCCGCCTCCCCATCTCCCCCTGCTTCTCGGTACCTCTTTCATTCTCACTCTTTTTCTCTCTTTCTCTCTCCCCGGTCTGTTTACGGATTCGCGAGACGCTTGTTTGCTCCGAATTGCACGAGTGGAAACCTCGAAGCGACGTGCAGATAACTCCGGGGCGTTCGTTAATCGAGTTGCAAGCTGCGACAGGACGGTCCTCCCCTTTTTCTCGAACACAGGGTGTTTCGTGTGCGTCGGTTGTCCGTCGTTTCCTGTCGCGATTTCAATTTCGTATTAATGCGAAAAAACATTCGAGCTACATTTTTTCCGGAATTACGTAATTCGTGGATTCTTTATATTAAAAGAAAAAAAAGGGGATATTATTATACCTACGTATGCGCCTTTATTAATCGATATCAACATATAATTGATAAGAGAATCGATCGGATTTAATGCTGAATTTTATTTGTTTGTTTTTTAATATCTCATTCAATAACAACGTGAGACATGAGAATCGGACAAACGCATTTATCGTTAATTGTGCTGCAAGAATGCAGCTTTTTATCAGTTATGCTTATTGTGCGTGTGTTTGTAAGGATCGTTATTAGTTTTATCTCGTATCGCTTGTAATTACTTTGTTTTTTCTAAGATTTAATCTCTGTCTCTCCTTTTTTTCTGTAATTGAATATGAAACTCACTCTTTGTGATTTTGACTCGATATCACTTTGAATCGAATCTTACGGTTATTATGATACGTATATCGAAAAACATCACGTTTTTTATTTTGCAATTAGTTCGATTTACGTCAATCGAGACCTGACTTGATTAAATGACTTATCATGTTTTTCACGTAATTTCGGAGTGATTATTATTTTTTTTTTTAATGAAATGGAGAATATATACTACAATATGTTGTCATACATGCAGATGCATTTTTAAGAGATTAGTCGTCTGCGACAAAATATATATTTATAATATCGTCAATATTCATATAACTCAATATTTTGGATAATAGATAATACCAAGAAGTCCATCAAATCGAAGGTTTTCTCGATGAAAATATCAATGTATAAATCATTTTTAGATGTGAAAGATTGTACCATGCATTTTTTTATTTTGAAAGAAAATCCTGAGAGAAAGTATTCTTTCCTAGAACTTTAGCATTTTCTGACTTTACCAGAATATTTCTTAAAACTTTAACAAACAAGAGTGATGCTTTATTAAATTTTGAGAGCAGGAAAATAGTTCCAATAAAAGAAAAATATATTTTATTAAATATATCTTACTCATCAGGCATCCTCTCCCCTCGATTTCTAATAAAACTAACGTTCCTTAGAACTCTGAAAGGAAATGTTGGATAATTTAAAGTGCAAGATGTACGAGAAAGGAAGAAGAAAAAAAGAAATCATATCGATTTCGTAGATTTGCGCGAAGTTTGCACAGATGCATCCCGAAATAATGCTGCTCGAACAGCTGTATGACTCCTCGTCGCCTTCGCACTCATTTGCAAATTATATTATCAGATGTTACAACAATATTGCGGCTCATTATTAGCGCCAAAGTGCAGCAATTAAACCGAAGCAACGTGAGAGACGATACGTTCGTAAACAGATTATAGATACCCGTGAGCTGCGTGTGCTTGCAACGTTATGCAAGCAGTTATTTAAGGCTTCAGGCTGTGCGGCTGTGTTAAAAAGTTATCTCCAATCTCGAATGTTCCGCATATTGAGACATCGATGCGATCTCTCGAGCGTTTTTTTTTTCCTTTTCTTTTCGACTGAAAGGCCTTTTGTCAAGAGGCCGCTCCTCGCTGCACGTAAACATCGTGACAAAGCCTTTGCGCTTGCAATTCTGACAATGTTACGCAACGATCGGTCACGTATGCTCAAAGAGAGATCCTCGAAAAAGGAAAAAAAGAAACTGTAAAATTAAAATTAAATTAATGCCACGCGTTAAACGCGAATTTATAACGTTGCGTCATTTTAATTATTACAAAACTTGGCGACTCCAAGATGATTTATTTCATTTTTTGCTCTCATATTCTTCTCTCATCTCTCATCTCTCTTAATTTTCTCGCGCACAATTTAATTTTTTACACATTATTTATTACTTATCGAGTCTCGATTAAATGCGAGAGATGTTTTTTGAAGGAATTGTACGAAGATGCGAAACATGAGTCGACCGGATGATGGTGATAACGCTTTTTGTTAGCGTGTGTGTCCAATAAAAAGTTTATTTTTTGACGTTCCATTCGCGCGCTTTTCTGTCGTCAATAGTGATGCGGCGATAGTAATAGTATGTTTTTCGCGTAACGCGACGAGTGAACGGTCAGCAGCTCGTGCATCGAGTTGACACGGATATCTCCCGCTTTATCAGGGGTCGGCGCGTGCATTGTCGATGCAAAATGTCCGCCGGAGGAAATCACGTCGGCGGATCTCGTACCTGCTCCACGAAGCTCGCAATCTCGCGGAATTATGTTATACCGTTACCGGGCGTGCTGGATCTCTGCATCCTACCTGTGCATATCTTTGCATTTTTTCTCTTCTCAGTCTCGTATGTGCAGCAGGAAGTTCGAGTCGCTCATAGTGATAATAGAGATTATTATGCAATTTTCGAAGGCTTTGCATCCATAAAACGATCAACTTTATTTACCTTTTTTTATAACTTCATTTATTTTTTTTTTATTTTATGAAAAATATGATAAATTGCTTTAAATCTTCAATAATCACCTATCATTAAACGACATCAAGTTATATGTAAAAATCGACTGGTAAATTGCCACAAGACTCGGCTCTTACGTCAGACGTGTTTTCGATCTTGAGGGTAGCTTTCTCGATGGGATATAAAAAAAAAAGAAAAGTTTATTTTTTCCCGGCGATGTTTTTTTTATTTTGCCAGATTCTTATTTAATTCTATAAATAAGCAAAAAGAAGTTTCTTGGAGGCGCCGGGTATCGATCCCGGTACCTCTCGCATGCTAAGCGAGCGCTCTACCATCTGAGCTACGCCCCCTTGATGTCAGAGAGAAAGGCAGATTGGAAGATTTTCAGCGTTAAACTCGCACCATTATACTTTCTTTCGCTGTCTTACGTCTTGCAAATTGAAGAGAGTCCACGTTTAATATATTGACGATAATAGATTTCATTCTGTGTGACATGATATGACGTTTAATCAGACATTTAATTCCTGTCGATTTTTGTTTTTGTTTTTCATGTTTTGATGCAACGTGTTCTTTTGCATCTCTCTTTTCCTGGAGAACCATTTCCGAGTAAACAATACGTCAGAAATAATATGCTATTGAATCGATAAGGGAACAAGCGTTATTTTATCAAAAATATTGGCCATAAATATTTATCGTAATACACGCATGAAAGTTTGTTGTTTTTCTTCTCTTGTTTAAATGAACTTATCATAGTTTTCAAGCTAATCATTGGTGAATCACCTGTAGTACATGTCAGATGGTTGCACTTGTAATTAATCGTACATAAAGCGGTTGGTGCAACGAGCTTACAATTGCACTTTATCGCATTGTGAATCAGCTCAACTTTCTTTCCACAATGCATTTTAATTGCTGCATATAATGATGAAAAAGAGCCTTATCAATTTATCGCATTTTCGCAAAAGTTTCATTATATACTTTGTTACATATTTCTGTGTCAAAACTTTTCCACTTCTATTTTTAAATTTAATTTTTTCACATTTATGGATTCTAGAAAATTTTTAAAAGATTGGATTCCTACTTTTCAATAAAGTAAATGGATAGATTCCTATATAAAGATTTAAAAGAGAAGCTTTGAACAAAATTATGGATTAAGTAGTTTCAAAAGAGAGTAGTTTGTTATATTTTTGATATATTAAAATAAATATTAGATTGAAAATGAATTGAAATGGAAAATGGGAGAAAAATTTCGACTCGGAAGATGGCTTTCTTTTATAAAATTATATATTCTTCTTTCATGTATTTTCTTTTTCCACTATATCTTTCTCATATCTTTTATTAATATGACAGCAAAACATTTTTATGATTTTAAAAGGATCGAAAATTAGCTCATTAATAGCAAAGTAATAAAGAATGTGGGCTATAAAAATGATTATCGCGTTAATATACGATATTATATATATATAATATAATTTATCTAATCACTTGATTTAGCCTATATTTTTTTAAAGCCAGATTTTTCTTTTTGTATAGAGAATGAATTGAGATGGAAAATTTTTGATATATTTTGATATATTTTTGATATATTAAAATAAATATTAGATTGAAAATGAATTGAGATGGAAAATGGGAGAAAAATTTCGACTCGGAAGACGGCTTTCTTTTATAAAATTATATATTCTTCTTTCATGTATTTTCTTTTTCCACTATATCTTTTTCATATCTTTTATTAATATGACAGCAAAACATTTTTATGATTTTAAAAGAATCGAAAATTGGCTCATTAATAGCAAAGTAATAAAGAATGTGGGCTATAAAAATGATTATCGCGTTAATATACGACATTATATATATATATATAATATAATTTACCTAATCACTTGATTTAGTCTATATTTTTTTAAAGCCAGATTTTTCTTTTTGTATAGAGAATTAATTGAGATGGAAAATTTTTGATATATTTTGGTATATTTTTGACATATTAAAATAAATATTAGATTGAAAATGAATTGAGATGGAAAATGGGAGAAAAATTTCGACTCGGAAGATGGCTTTCTTTTATAAAATTATATATTCTTCTTTCATGTATTTTGTTTTTTCCACTATATCTTTCTCATATCTTTCTCTTTTATTCGCACGCAAATTAACTCAAAATAAAAATACTCATTATTATTGATCAGTTTTTTTTTTAAATAAGAAAAAAGATGACGCGTTTGATTCGGTTCTTCTTCCATTTGAACGAAATAAATTTCGTGTCACGTGAAAACGCGAGATCTGTCGAACCTCCCCGTGCTCCCTTGTTCTCCCCCTTTATGGAACGCAAAAAGGAAACGACGCTACACAACGCTAACGAACCTTTGTTCGCGATTTTACGATTCCGGTAAATAGCCGGCTCTCTACGAGCACAGCGTGACGTTGCCATGGCTGTAACAAAGGGACGCAACAACCGCGTTTTCCGGCGCGTCGTCGAAAATTGCACATCTCTCTATCTCGCTTATCCTCGTGTTCTCTTCCGGAAAAGCCTGAAACGACTGTAATACGGGCCTCCTATACAGAAGTTTGCTTTGCTCTGCTTTTCCTCGCGCGTGTCTCCGCCACGTGTGCGTCTGTCATATGCACGCTTTACATCGCGACGACAACGGTTCCCAAATCCGAATGTTGAAAAATCTCTTAATCTGAAATAAAAATATTGCGTTATATTATGCAAGCAGTAGTATTCTTATCGATTTTTTTTTTAGATTTCTTCCAATTTAATTTCACGGTTTCAATTTCATCTCATGGTATTTATTGATTTGCTCCTTTTTATTTACATTTTTAATATATTACACATTATTATTTTATATGCGATTGCGAATTCTACATTTGATTTGTATTGATTTAGCAATACATCTGATATGACGCGGGATTTCCAAAATATTGTCGTCGAGACGAGGAACGTGATATCGGGTGATATCGCATGCTTGACCCATATCACGCGTCCCGATAAAATGCAAATTATTCAAATCCGCACTGAATAATTCACATTATAAATACAAATACATGTTTGCCTAATGTTTTATCCCTTTAATATTAATGGGAAACCAGTATAATCGTTACGCATGCGCTCCATCTCATATCGCAGAGCCGAGAGAAACGTTCGTTCGATAAAAACAAATATGTATCGGCATTAACTTTTACTTAAACTTGCTTTGCATTATCGGAGATTTATTTGCGCTATCCCGTGGCGTAAACAGGATGCGCTCCAGAATCTCCGATTTCTGATTTTAATGAAAGATTCCGTGGCGAGTCTGGCAAACAGAGAAGCGAGTAGTTTGTCTATCGATTTACGGTATCGTGTAAGCTCTTTCCAAGAGATGTTATAAAAATTACATAACTCTTCGTGCCAGGGATAAACGATTTTCTTTAGGGAGCTTTATGCTCGTTTTTACGAACCCGTTTGATATCGAGAATTCCATTTCGTATATTTTCTTATCCAATAAAAAGTATTGTCGCAACGTACGAGTTTATTTTGACGAGTTATCGCGAGGACAAAAGAAACGTGTGTAAAAATATATCAAAGGCATAAAAATATTATGTGGGCTGGACTCTGGTCAAGGAACTTTTATGAAAACAACAAAGATATATCTTTTATTTCATTTTCTATTTTTTATTGAAATTTTTTATTGAATTGATTGCATGTACGCATTAAAAAAGCTGCATGTTAAAAGGATTTAAATATAAACTAAAAAATTATATAATTTTCATGCCTGTTTTTTATGAGGTGTGTCGCGTAATCTTGAAGGTATATTTATAGACAATTTATTTTTAATTGAAATATTTTAATTAAAACATGTTGCTGTATGATATTTTGACATCGATTGTGTAATTTAAAGTGCCACAACAAATGCAGCATTATTTAATTAATTACTTAAACTGCATTATATATTAAATAATTAATGTTGTGTGGATTAAAGGTTTATAACATTGTTTTTCCCGATTATTTTTTAACTATAAATAATAAATTTGCACATATGCATATGTATGAATATCTTTCTTTCTCTCTTTCTTCATCTATTCTGTTTTATTGTTCTTATTTTTAATAATTTTTTACTAATTTATACATTTTTTTGACATTAATATGCATCAGATATTTTGTCTCTATAAAGATTATACTTAAGATCCCATTTAAGAACATCTGCGTGAATAGTAGCTTTGTACAAAGTAGTCTGATCCTCGCTTAGTGATCCGGGTCGCGGCAGACGTGCTTATTACGCAAAGTTTTACAGCCGACGTGACTCATTGTCGTTCTTAAACAATTTATATCGACGGCTCCGAAGGCGGCTTTTAACGGAAGATTACACGCAAGGACATCGAGGGACAAGGAGATATAGATAGACTTGCATAACTATGTCTGCGCAAAGTGCAACAAAATGACTCATGTCACTCTTGATACCGATATATTCGTAAGAATCGTATGAATATTCTCTCACGCATAATGAGCTTACTACATCTAACATCGAGATGCATGGTGGCTGATTATTTTGGAGGACATTCTTGATTTCATGCTGTATATGTTTAATCCCACATGAGATTTTACGATTGATAGACATTAGCGCGCGTTCAAGGAAAACGTCTTTCGAATGAATTTTAAGCGTAGTTTTTTTTCTTATTTTTAAAATATAATTTTCGTCGATTCGTAACGAGAAAAAATGATCGTCGACGATATTATAGGACCAGTTCAGTTTTTAACTTTTAACTCGAGCCCGAAATGTGTGCTCGGATGTTGTTTGGCAGCGTGGAACGACTTTATATTTTGATATCGTGATTCACACACACGCACGTTACTTATTAGCTGACAGCTTTTTCGGCATGTGATGGCATATCTTGACTATGCAAATGCGTTTGGAACGAAAAATAGCGAGTTGTTACGATGTATAACCAGCGTGAGTAACACGTGGTAAAATGCGGTTGAATACACACACTCTGTGCGATAAAAGTATCGTACGTTTTCGTAAGATGTTTTATTTGCGCGTATGAATTATCTGTTTTGCTGTTAATTCTACTGCAAATGTTGTCGACATATCCCAAATTCCGTAATACATTCGTAATTCATTCGAAAACAAACGCGAGATACATTTCAGTGAATTTTGAAAAACCGTGGGAGACTTTATTACGACAATAATCTTGAATGATGATATCATTTCATGGATAAATAGATCTTTATCAACTTGTGATAATTATTTCCTTTTTATTAGCAATTATCTTCAATTAAATAAAATTAAATGTCAATAATTACTCTAGGAGGGGTTCCAATTTTCTATGGCTGGAAGATACTCAATATCCTTGGATATATAAATATATGTATATATATATGTAGGCCTACATATTAGGAACCCACTGACCGAAAGACCGATTGAACGAACTCTGGCTTCTTCCGTTGAGCATCGCGCAAGGTAAAAGCAATTTTCGTTATTCGAGCGTAGAGCCGGTTATTACTCATCACGAGTTATGGTAGACAAAACTTTCCATTGATTTCGTAGCAACTAACCGTGTAGTATCCTCAATAGTAGGCTGCTCCTTGCTCCGTTATAACGGAACGGTAAAAGAGAGAAGAGAGAAAAAGAGAGAGGAAGGCAAAAGAGAGAAGGCAAAAGAAGTAAAACGAGTATATCGAGAAGACAGAATATACCGAGAAGATATGAAAATAGGGAAACGGTAAGAGCAAGCTAATGAAGCGAGAAGGAAAGAAGAATAAGAGATCAATAGGAAAAAGAGAGGGTGTGTGGTGTGGATGATGCTTAACAGAAAAAAGAAACTTAGCGGGCTAAATTGATATCGAGCGATGTTATGACAGACAGCTGATCGACTCACAGTTAATACGAAGGGAAGAGAAGGGCACCTTTTTTCTCGAAGGTGTTGATCATATTCGGTTCTATGGCCATGTGGATATTCTTAAGTCCTCTTTGTCTTATTGAGAGTAGAGACACATTTATGAAAGAGTCGTCCATAAATTTGCGAAAACAACACATCCCTTTATTCACTTCATACAAGTAAGATGCAAAATTTCATTTACATTTATTCATCTATTTTTATAAACATTATAATACGTTTGGTCCTTACAAAGAATCGCGGAATATTTCATCACAAAATATAGAGAGAAAATAAAAGATGATGACCTTAATCAGAGTCAATTCGTTAAATCTTCATAGCCCCACCAGTTATAATAAAAAAAAAAGAAGGAACGATGATTCAATTAACCGTGAGATGCCCAATATCTCGTCGACCAATAAACGACCGTAAGCCAGAATAACAACGCAAGTCAAGAGAAACAAACAATGGCGGATTCTTCAACGGATCGACGAGTCTCGGTTCCTGTCATTCGTAAGAGATGAAATCGAGCGAAGAAAACGGCGAAGGAAGGGGGGGGTAAGGGACGGGATTGCCGTAAGTGCACAGAGGTAAAATGATGGAGCGTTCGCGAGAAAGCGAGAGAGGTGATCGGAGCTCGATGGAGATGGACGAACAGAACGAGAGAAAGAGAGAAAGAGAGAGAGGGAGGGAGGGCGGGGGGAGGGGGCTGACGGGGATATCCAAGCGACGGGCCTGGTGGTAATATCGTATGGCAGTGCTGTAACGAGAGGCGCTTTTCCGAGCGTTGACCCCTTCGCTCTTCCAATACTAACCTCGCCCAAGAGCCTGTATCCGCCTCTCCTCCCGGGAATACGAAATAATAGAAACTTCACAGCGCGCTCGAGAGAAAGAGAGATCCCTCGTCTTCGCGGAAATCATGATTGACCGGGAGTTCGCGCGAAACTCGACTGAAATATCTATTTCAGCCTGCATGAATGTTGAAGACCTGGAATGAATTCGAACGCGTGCCCACGCGAGTATTTATTAACTTAGACAGAAGTGCAAAAATGTGTAGAAGGTATTTAAAAAAAAATAAATATAGAAGGTATTTAAAAAAATAGAAGGTATTTAAAGAAAGTTTGAGTGAGACTAGACTGCGATATTAATTTAATAACGTAATTAATAATAATTGGAAAGAGAATCATTTATAATTAAATCTACATTCACCTACTTAGGTTTACAAGTTTATATTTTAAATCTAATAATTAATATATTTACAATCCGGTCTCTATGAGAGTATATTATATAATCTTAATTATCTCTCCCTCCCTCCCCTCTCTCTCTCTCTCGAGATTTGGAAAAATTTAACACAATCTTGACTGGAGTACATTCCAATTGTAAGGAATTGAATTCGCAGTATGTCTCTTATATATTGCTTTCTTTCATCTATCTATTTATAATAATCTAGCCTGTCAATTCGCGCATGAAATACGTTTCCTGGAGTTCAATACCTGTTCCCGCGACGGAAAAAATTAGGAAAGAATTTACTGCTATTGCGTTTCATTCGCGAACGAGAAAACAACAACCTACGTTTCATATGTTAACTCCTTTACATGAAAGAAGAAAAGCTACAATGTTTTCTCTCTTTTTCTACTGTTAAACAATATTAAATCTCTTTCTTCTTCTTCAAGAATTCGTGCAAGAGAAGTTATTTTTATATATTTAAAATTATCGAAATCAATTTTCTGTCAAACTATCCGCGATTTGTCCGCGCTGTCAAATTGATTCGGAACTTGATCCACGATTGGAAAATATCCGAATCGTCGGCGATTGCCGCGAAATCAAACGGAGCTGCTCTGCTGATCTCTCCGCGGAAATCGCGTTACGCGATTGTCATTATCGGCGATTAATTAATGCGCAAGATCGTCGCTTTTTCCTCATCGTTCCTCTCGTGGCTTCTTATCGGATCCGCGTGACGCGTGCTTCGTTTCCCAGCGATTAACGTGAAAGCGCGTAATGTTTATCCGTTATTTATCGACTCGAGAATGCAAAGTAGCTGATAATTAAATAAATTGAATCGGATGTGATCTAATATTGCTAATATTATCGTTACAAGCATGACATTTTGCGAGAAATGCAGCGAATATAGGATTTCTGCGCAGTAATTTCTCGTTCGAAATATATGAACGTACTTATACCCTCTCTTTCTCTCTCTCTCTCTTTTTGTCTCTCCTTCTCCCTCTCGCTCGACATCTCGTAACAAAGACTCATTAAAGGACTCGCGGAAATGAAGGGTCGATCCCTCTGGCGCCTTCTTCCTTTCTGAGTATCCTTAGGAGACAAAGGAACAAGGAATCGCGCGGATGCTGATGCGGCTTCGTCCGCGTCTCATCTACTTCGCGAAGGGATGGAAGGAGGGAGAGGGAGGGGGAGGGGAAATGTGGTTTCATTGATCCCAACATTTACGACGCACGAAACTGTTATGTCACATGATACGTTTCCCGTACTTAATTGAATTTCAGAACCCACTTTTGCAGAGGATGACATAGGTGTGTCTCTCATTTATTTCCGACTCTTGTCCCTTAATTACGAAGTGGATCTAATTTTCTTCGCTCTTCGCATTATCGACCACGGGGTCGTGTCGCTTGCCGATGGCTTTCTTGACGATTAAGATTAATAATCTATTATCTAAGAATATTAGCTTCGATAATAAGCGGTATTAATCATCAACATAATTGCAGAGTATCAACAATGTGATGACAAATATCATCATCAAAATATGTTTCAGTGAAATCACATTACACTAGCGGTCGGGTAGTTAGAGATAGCTTATCAGCAATCTGGAAATTATTTTTATAAGCTTTATTTAGGTCAGATTACAGTTGTGACTTCTTGCGATTATGCTTGTGAATTCTAGGAAAAAAGATGTACAATTTACGAGAATATAATCGATTATTTTATACGCGAAAGTGTTACCATAATTGCATAATATAAACATAATTAACATAAAGTTTTTTTAACGTATATACTAATATCTTTTTATGAAAAGATAAATATATATAGAATCTTGACTGATTATATTTATACTATTTAAATTATATATTCGATCTTTTGCAAAGATTATTTTTAAAATTTTTAAAATTTTTTTCTTTTTAATTAGTGATATATATCTTTGATAAAAAAAAATCTTTAAGAAAAAAAATGAAGAATTCTTAATCGATATATATGCATCTCATAATTAATGTACACGCCAAGTATATTAATGTACAAGTATATTAATATTTATAATGATTTTTTTAAATATCGTATTAAACATCAATTAATTTTTATAACCGCATCTTTTTGATTCCCTTCTCATTTGTTTTCGAAATAATATTTTCGACAAAATTCTCATTTATTCCATTTCATTTACTTATTGTAGTCGCAACCGGTAAAGTATGTACAAGTAATATTTACCGACGAGAAAGTGCCGTTCTTTAAATCGCTGCGTGCAGCAATTATACGTCATCGACACGATTATGCGTTTAATCGCATGACGAAACTATAGTTATCACTCGATGCGATGTTTCTCTCATCGTTCTTATTACAAGTTGCATTGTATCAAGACGTGAACTCCCTCTGATATATTTAGCGCGGTTAATACCACTGTTGCTAAGGCATCAGCTGATCGGGCCGGCCGTCATCGCCCAGGACCGTCTCTTCGGTTGCGGCCAACGTGTGCTTTATTCCCTGCCTCTTCATTATAAACCCGCATGCATAGATATTTATAGATATAGCAGTTTTAAATCTTTGGAGAAATTGTTGACTTCAGATGTTTAAATTATCATTAAACCCTATGAGTTATATAGAATAAAGTAAAAACTCTCTAATAAGTTAAAACTCTCTAAATGCGATTATTCGGAGATTAATAAATATTTTGCCTGCGAATCCATAAAAGTAATAATTAAAATAAGTTTCTATTATATCGCACACGCCGTAACTTTAAATCACCTCGTCATAAATGTTACTAAAAAATTATGGAAGTTTATCTAATGAACCTCTTTCTTTTTATATTTACGAGAAAAAAGGAGGAAAGACGAAAGAGAGAACGAGAGAACCGACCACTCAATTAAACTCTAACCCGCATCATGTTTATCTTGTGCATATTAATTAAAGAGAAAGCGGAAAGAAACTAAAGAGATAGTTTTTCGGGCTCGACTCATCGCCAAAAACTCCCCTGCTCCTCGCGCGAATTGCGCCCAACATCTCGACGCATTAGGACTAGTTAATAGTACGGCCTTGTCCCGACCAATGGCAGACGCGTTAAACCGGCATGCGTTTCCCCTGCCGCGCTTCTACCCCCTCCGCGGCCTTCCCCCACCACCTCGCCAGCCGGCAGCCGGCCAGATGATCGCGACTTGCACGGGACACCGCTTGGCGGCGTCAGTTGGTAACCGGCTGTCTCGAGGTGCGGATCGTTGCTTTGTACTCTCCTCCCGTAGCGTAGTTTGTCCGATTTCTCTCGTTCGACTTCTCGTCTCACTCGGAGTGCCGGTACGGTACGGTGTGACGTAGTCTCCGCGATTCCCCGGAGACGACTCGAGAGTCCCTTTGTGATAATATTATGACTGGTAATAATCCCGCGACGTCGAACTTCCTTCTCGTTACTTGTAGTGATAATCGACGGACGTGTCGCACCGAATCTGATCCGCCGACTCGCCGGTGATAATTGTCGAGATCTCGGATATAAATATCGTCGTACTTGTCGAGAGAAAGAGAGAGAGGGAAAGAGCGAGAAATTTGAAATCGTCGGCCGGAGTGCGCGTAGCTATCTTCAGTATCCTTATCGTAACCCGTCAAGATTCCTATCGCCAACGAGAACAACCTGCAGCCGGCAGCTGCCGATACGCTCGCGAATCGCGCAACGATGGGCAGCATGGGTCAAATAGGAACGAACGAGGTGAGTCACACTAGTATTTCTGTCTTCCCGGCTTTTCGGCTTTTTCACTCTTCGAGAGAGTCACTTGAAGTTGGCCGGCGTCGACGCGTCGAATCTTGTAGTCGTTAATGTACGCGTTCATCACATATTGTGTATTCGATACGAATTCGTTCGAATCTTCCGGCTCGAGAGCGGAAAAGGCCGAATTCCCGGAAATGATGGGGATACATTCTTCGGATTTATGTTACTTGACATATAATCGATACACAAATGTCACTCGCACAAATGGAAAGTTTCCTTCGCGAGAAATCGAGAGATTGTTGTTTAAATCTAGACGCCAGATGGCTTTTAATTCTCTGGAACTTTCCACACGAGATGCGAGTACTTTTGTTATTTACTGATAAGCACTCGTAAATGTGTGTACTTTTTGAAGTTAATTTTGTGCGCGCGCACGTCCCGCGTTTTGTTACTCGTATGTGTTATACTTGGGGATATATTTGCACAAATAAAGTGATTTACGCCCACCGATATCTGTTATTGTCGCTATACGCATAACTGACTTTGCAACTAGATAAACGAAATAACGTTTGACACTATGTGATAAAAGTACCACGAAAGATACCGCGTTATTTCGTCATGCTTCGGCGTTTTTTTTTTCTTTTTTTAATCATATACATCTTGCAGGGTTAAACGTTGCCAACATATATAATTAAGCCGGTCGTTTCTCTGCATCGAGAGAGAATCGCGCAAAAATTTCTCTTTTAATACATAATTTTTCGATTTCGCACATCGCGAAATATAAATAAATTACGAATAAATTACATATTTAAATGTAAATGAGACGAGTAAGGCAGAAATTTAATGTTTCGAATGCTATTCTCGGGGATTAAAATGAGCGATAAAAACTCCTCTCCTCGGATGGGAATGTTCCTCGTAAATTTTTTTCGTTTCAAAATAATCTTTTATTTTTTTTTCCTCTCTGTCTAAAATATATTCTCCGTTTCACGTTACAAATTTCTGCGTGGTACGCATATAAATATCTGAGACGATCGACGGTATCTTTAATGCAACTCGAAGGACTCGAAGGATTCGAAGGACTCGAAGGAGATCTCTCCCGATTGCCCTCGACTTTCTTTCTTTCTCTCGCGCACGTGCGCCCGGCTCGCATTCGAAAAGTTACCGAGACCTTACTCGGCTCATCGGCAGAAATAGAGTACAATAATGTTGGTGACGGAGCGAGAGCAGCCGGCCGGGTGACGCGAGGGAAAGAGTGAGAGGGGGGGAGGGAGAGGGAGAAATGAAGAGAGACGGTTGCTTGGGAGCGGAGAGAGACGGAAGGTCGGAGTCGCGTGATCCGACGTTGCCGGTTGGAAACCTCGGGATTTAATAGCGATGAAGAAAGAGAGCGAGTAATTCCTCTTTTCCTTGTTTACGCGTTTGTTTTACACCCGTTTCCGCCCGTCCCCCATCCGATTAATCACTGATCTCGCGACGAGATAACGACACGTCGTGTGCGCGCGGACCATTTTCTCGGCTTTCTAAAAGTTTCTCGGGTTTTTCGAACGCTCGATGTTGCATGTTTTGCGTAAATACATTTACGTAAAATAAAAATCCGCGATAATTTATATTAAACGAGACGTAAAAAGTTGTTTAGCTCTGCAGATAATCAATCTATTCTTGCACGATATAATAAATTGTATAAAGGAACCTTGGATACAGTACGTGCCAATTATTGAAATTTGGCACGTATTAGAAAAAGCAAGGTCAGTATAGATGCGAGAGATACATGGTTTTCTGGGAAAAGGAACTATAAATGTATTTTACACTTGATAGTTTTGTTCTGAAATAAGATCGATTGCGCTTTTGCGTATATTTCGCGATTTTTTTAGAGAAAAAAAATGTAAGATAGATTTTCTCGAACGTTTTAATCTATCTTTTTACAAGTTTTTTTTTTATAGAAGGGACGAAATTTTGAATTGTCACTTTGTTATGCTCATAAAAGTTGTCAACAAGATATTGTTCTTACGAGATCCGCGTTATCAATAACGATGAAAAATAATACTTACGAGGTGCTCTTTGTGCTCTATCACGAAAATAAAATCTAAATATCTTTTTTTCATTATCTTTCTTGCTTTACAATTTCGATTAGCAATCCGCTGACGAAACGATGATTAATTCTACTGATTATTAATTCCATCCGAGTAATAAAAATGTCGCGATATTATAGTTTATACAATTTAATCGTGATTAAGTCGGGACGAGTGTATTCTTCGCCACGTGCCTCATCCGATAAGCGATTGCTAGCGACTTGCTAATCAGGTGATAAATCAGGTGATCGTTCGATTTGATCTTGCGCTCGTAACAACCGTATTTTGAAGTTTTCGATTCCTACGTCGGTTATTTGTAATTATATAATAACGATACAGTCTCTAATTGATGCAAATAAAATTTGCTATTAGATATTTAGATGATTAGATAATTTGTTTAATGGGAAAAGACGATAAAATAAAATCTACTCTTTCTTCCTATCATTTTTTCAACGTACGTATTTTCAGAAAGATATGTATCGTACATAATTTATTGCTGAATTTTTTTATACATTTTTTAATTGCTTTATTATAAGTCACGCGTGTCTATGATTACACGAGTGTAAGAGAATGGTCAGCTGGTTTGAAATTAACGGTCATTTAGAATGACCTACGAATTTAAACTAGGCATCCGGAAGGTTTCTCGTAAACAAAGTTGACGTATGAATATTTATTCCTTATCTATTTTTACGGGCATGCTGAGCGTGCCATGAAATCGTGAACCACTATTGCATTTGTAAGAAGCAGCTGTGTTTTCATATAATTTGTCCTTCGTAGCATAAACGAGTGCAAGACGATGATACATAAGATTTTTGATCTTGCGTCAGCTTCAGCCCTCTTTCATCACCTTGCGCTTTAACATCAGATTGAGAATTTTCGTCCTTGAACATAAAACGCTCCGCATATAACATTTATAGCTCGATTAAATGTTTACGCGCCGATCATTTTCAATTTTGGGTAAATATAAATTTAATCTCTTCAGCAAATGTATTATAATGTAACGTACACGATCCAGAATTATTAAATCAGAATTATTAAATGTTTAGAATTGTTAAATATTCAATTAAAATTATTAATAATCTAAAATTATGAAAGAAATTAAATTAAACTTATTAGAAATAATTCAAATCTTATATTTTCAACAAAATTCTAATTTATTATTAACCTTTTATTTTTTATTATTTAATCTTATTTTTTTCATATTATTCAATTTTCTACATCTTGTGACAATTAGAAAAGAATCAAAATTTTATTAAAGTTAAAAATATAATTAATAATATATCGAATCAAAATTTTATTAAAATTAAAAATATAAGGTTTGAATTCAAATAAGTCACAATTAAAATGAATTAGAAAGACCAAAGTAATGCGTTACATATTTGCTGAATTTTCGATTCGTTGTCGAGCGTTTTTCTCAGGCATGCTTGAAACATTTCTTGGTGCGACAGGTCTGTTTTAGGAGAGAGAGAGAGAGAGATTAGATATCGAAGTCCACCTTTTTTAATTTCATCAGGCCTTTTCGTCGGATCAAAGATCCTCGAAGATAGCGACAATAAGAGAGACCATGACAGATTTATTCGAGATACATAACGTGTTATTTTTTTCAATTATTCGCGCTTTTCACGCATCGCTATATTTACTTATTAACGCAAACGTAAAGTTGTCTCGAGTCAAGGTGATTGACTCATTAGAAACTCGTTAGCGAGTAGTGCTGTTGTTGACTTAAGCTAATTTTTAGCAACACCTTGACCGAAGGTGTAACTTATTACTTAATCATCACAGCTCTAACAATAAGCGAGTCCAACTGGGCCCTTTTCAAACAAAGAAAAACTCGCCTTTTTCTAACAAAGAAAAAAGGGTCGAGAATCGGTATCTTTATCTGATTCGAACCTGATACGAACGTTTCGCTCGCTTTTGCATGTTTAACGTTTCCCTCGCCGCCGCGGTTGTTGCTCGTTACGTAATCGAGCAGCGTTGGTTTAATTTCTGCGGGAAATTGGAAATTCGCCTCACACGCTCCCGATGTAGCCGGTTTATTTTCGTTCGCGCCGTTTCTACCGGGAGTGGCAAATAGAGGAGGTGAAATTAAGCGGCCGTCTTTGCGCAATATCAGACGCGGCTCGTCTATTTTTATCGCCACCACCGTTTTCGATTTCCCTTCCTTTGTCTTTTCCCGACCATCCTTGCCTCTTTTCCCTTCCTCTTCGCTTCCTTCAACACGCCTGACAAGTTTCAGCGGTGGATGGCTCGTATCTCTCCGCCGGGATACGTACACGATTATCGAATTTTCTCCTTTTTTTTTCCCCCCTTCCCGACTCCTTTTCCCGTCCGGTCGAGCTCTGTCGGGACGTATACCTGTCACGATTACTCGACGTAGCATGTATCCTCTTCCCTTTTGAAATTTATTTCTCCCCCGTCGCACGAGAATCGGAAGATATCGGCTGTTATGTTCGGTAGGGGGTGAATAGTCTTTTCCACTATGTGTCGTATCATCAGGTGTCGTTTCTCTTCTTTAAACTCGTCGTATTAAATATTTTGAACATATATCCTGCGTAATGGGAGTTTTTTTTATTTACGAGATACGAGACCGAATTTTTCACATTCTTCGCGTATCTACGTAGCATCTTTTGTTTCTTAATCTACGCATGTTTCTTCCCGCTCGTCCTTGAAGGATCCTCTCTGAGGCGGAAATAAATGCTACGCTCACCCTTCCTTCCCCTTCCTCTTTCTCTGGTTCTCTCTCCCCTTCTCTCGCTCCCCTTCTCTCGTTCCCCTGTCTCCCGTTAAGGTGTGTCCTTCTTGCTTCTCCCCTTATGTCGTAAAATTGTTTTCCAACCGCTGGAACTGGTTTCGGAGATCTGGGTTTTAGTTTCCAACAAGATGTTTACGGGCCCGGTCATAGGCCACCTTCGCTCTTCTCGCGTACGGCAGGTTCTTTCCCGATTTTCTATTTTTTTTTTAGCATCGCCACAGCGACGTTAAAGGCTTTTGCTGAATGAAAGACGAGGGGTCTTCTTTCTGATGTTGAACTATTCAAAACCGGTCGCGAGTTTCTGCTTTTTGCGACCCGTGGGCGAACTCGTCGCGATAAATTTTTCCATCGCGCTAATGTTCCGATTAACGATTACATAAGCGATTGAATATCTTTGATGTACGAGAGATATATCGCAGAATTTTGGGAAAAAGATAAGCACGTTGAATTAATTTGAGAGGAAGAAGATAGAGATATATCTGGAGAGAGTTATTATAAATTATTCAATTGTTATTATAAATTATTAGAAATATATATTTCGCAGATAAATTCGGAAGAATCTGAAGCCATCAACAATGAAAATTCATTCGCATCGCTTTCCATATAAAGATACATCGCTTTAAACTCTTTATTTAAAATTCCATTCATAGAAATTAAGTTATAAGAGCCAATCCAATTTACGACAAAATTTATAATATTATAATAATAAAAAAAAAACATTACATTAATATTATTGTTATTAAAAATAATTTGAATTACTTGTACTAAAATTAACGTTAATGAGATTCATTATAATTCAATTAGTTGATTGCAAGTTTTTATTTAAGATCTTATTTTCTTACATTTTCTTACTCGATGTATTATCAAGGTCTAGTAATTGAGATTAAAATAAAAAGTGCATGAAATTTTAAAATATGAAGACTTAAAAGTTCGTTGAAAATAAGTTCGCAAATGGAGCAAGGCCAAGTCAGCGGAAATGTTCATCTATTTTGTTTGTATAAAATCTTAGCGACGTCTTGATTATGTACATACGCTTATGCACATACGATTTTGCTATATACATCCGTAGCTTTTCGAAATCTAGAGTCTTTTCCGACTTTATCCTGAAATCGCGCATAAACGTTATTTATAATTTATAGGACGAATGGCGCCATCCGGAGACTTTATTCGTCGCGATTTCTCGAGATTTGCGGCCGAGCCGGAAGTGTTCGCATGCTTTCTGGTTTAGTACCGGAGAAGACCTAACGTCTCTTTGTGCATCATCGGCCTCGAATCGGCCAGTGGGACACGGGGTGATCTCAAGCGCGACGAGGACAGATTGTAGGAATGGAGAACGAGAGAAAGAGAGAGAAAGAGAGAAAGAGAGAGAGAGAGAAATGCGCGGTCGTCACGTGGCAGGCCGGCAATCGATACGATGACGTCGACTTTGCTGGCGACCAATGAGGCGGCTGCTTTCGCGTCTTGGTTATAACACTACCATCTACTGATAAGAAGGGAGCATCGAACTCGCGAAGTTTCCTTTGTTCGCGACCTCGGTCTCCCTCCTCTTCTCTTTCTCTCTCTCTCTCTCTCTCTTTCTTTCTCATCGTTTCTTCTCCTCGTTCTCGTATTTCCCGAGTTTATTTTCTCTCTAGCAATTTCTCTCTCTCCTTTTTTCTTTCTCTCTCCCCTTTTTTCTTCTCTCTCTCTCTCTCTTTCTCTCTTTCTTTTCTCAGTCTTCTCATCTTTTCTTTCAAGTTGTCCCAGAAACTCCGCATAACTTTTAATGACAAATTTTTTAACGAATATGAAAAATTGATTTTTTTCATTGGAAAAAAAGTTTAGAAGCTCGAGGATTAGAAAATTGCTATAGAGAATAATCGGATTTAAATCGTAAACTTTATGTTGGAAGATTTATGACGAAAGTTAAAAATAAACTAAATCACCCTGTATATTCATCGTGACTTTTTTCGTATTAAAAAAATATTTCTCAAGACAATGTGACGACATTGGGCGTCCGTGACAGAGTGAGAGAGATGGAAGAGTTGGAAGGAAGAGAGTGATGGTGGAGGGGGAGGGAAGATAAATATTCCGCTCTAGAAATCGGTCGGTCGAATCGCTTGAATTAAATTATCGGATTTTATCCGAGCGACCTTGGGAACCCGCGATATCGGTAGATATGTCGTTGCGAAGCACAGATCATTCGCATGACTCGGTCCGGCAAGGAGAAAAAAAGAGAGACCCCCCCGATCTTTTTGATGATTAATGTGTTTGCTCACGCGTTGGATAATTCGCAAATATCTTGCCCGGGCATTTATGATTTTATCGCACTTATTTGCGCATTGAATATCACTTACTTATATTATTCTATTTTTATCAAGATTAAAGCCAATTAAAATATTTTATTTTACAATGCGTGTGTAAGACGTTGAAAGGAAGATGCATGATACGTATATATTTTAATTTTATGCCATTATCTCTTGCAAAAATACAAAGCAATGAGAATATAATTACCTTTTTTTCTGCATGTTTGACAAAGTGCAATATAAATTATCGACACATATTACAAGCAAAACGAATAGCGTGGTTTTTTCTACTGTAATGTTATATATATATATGATTAATATTACATTATTATAATGAGACATATGTGATTAATAATAGAATAATATTAATGTTTTATACATGATATTAATCGTTCGAATATAATTATCTTGCCGAATAATAGATGGTAAACAAGTGCAGCGTGCAACAAGTTCTGGACTGGCTCTAATGCACGAAATTGTGATTATAAATTTGAGCGTGACCCTGATTGAGAGTTTAAGTGGCCGAAAGAGAGAACTCGTGTTGATAATAGTCGGAGCAATCGCTATTCATCGCGCGTAATACGGCACATGGAGACAGAATTTGTGCGTCCTTGGGAGTCGTAATACAGACACGTGTAGAGAGAGAAAGAGAGAGAAAGAGACGTACCTTAGATCATTCAGTCGTGGTGGATGACATTTATACGGTAGAATTGATCCATGTATGTTTGGAGGCAGTGGCGTAGTTATGTACATATAAAGTAAGAGGCTCGGGAATATATAAAGAGAGAATATATATTTTTAAAAGCTCTTTTTATATACATGTATATATATGTAGAAAAACATCAGGGCAATATTGTGTCTAGAAAAAGAATTTATTAAATTACGATTTTTTTTATTGCGATTTAAAATAATAATCCGATAAATTAATAAATGATTTATTCTGATATATATATTAAAGAATTTTATATATATGTATATATGTTAAAAAATACAAGGACACGAGATTTATAAAAGATAAAAGAAAAGATCCATTAGCAAATTTCATCCTATTGTTATTCCTTTCAGAATAACGATTCTCCTTTCAGGATAACGATTCTCTGTAGAGATAATGACTTGTGTCTACTTATATACCTACGCCATTGTGATATATATAGTGTAGATGAATGATGTATTTCGTCAAATAATAGACACACGAACGTTCTTTGACAACTTTAAATAGCTTCGAATAAGGTGTGAAAAATTTTCTTTGTGTAGATATGCATGAAAAGACATTTTCTGAATTAAATTTCTATTATTGTCATTGTTATTGTTTTAAAATTTTTTAATAAAACTAAAAAAATATATACAGGGTGTCCCGCTCCATATTTTAAAGATAGATTCTCTGACCAATTTAAAAACGATTTTTTCTCAGCGAAAATGCCGAAGAAGATCATTATTTTTTGCAGATTCCTAATTTTTGTCATGATGTATCTTTCTAACTAAGCCTTAAATTAAAATTCTATTAAAGTAAACTCTATCTAAAATTAACTAAAGAATGTGACTTTATTAATATTTTATTCCCATAAGGCTTAGTTTGCGAAAAACCCTTTATTTTCAATCATTTATAACTCAAAAACTATTAGTGCCTCGACATTTTCGCTGAGGAAAAATCGTTTTGAAATTGGCCAGAGAATCTACCTTTAAAATATTGAGCAGTAGTTGCGGGACACCCTGTATATAACAAAAATTAGAATAATTATATTAGATATTTTCTAATGCATAAAAAAATTATTTACAGTTAAATATCAGCCATAATTGATAATAATTATTAGTATTATCGTATGCAAAATGATTTCATTGATTCATAAAAAAATAAAGAAAAATGCTATTTATTATATATTTTATTCTGAAATATGTTTCTTTAAATGTCGCTGTTTCTCTATTGATCGCATTTTCTTGCAAATCTTCGCGAAAATTTAATTTTAAGTCCACAAATATTTTTTCGTCTCTTATAGAGAAAAAAATATATCTGGTTAATCTTATGTTTATCATTAATTCATACAAACATCCGTAATTTTGTTGCAATTCTTTATCGATTACTCTAGATTTGCGCTCTCTCACAATATTCACAATAAATCTCTCGAAGATTAATTTTTTTTCGTCTGCGCGTGTTGTTTTTGTCAAAGAGAAGATATATTTTTCTACATGTTCTTTGATATCGAAAGAACGAATCTGCCGCTTCCAACTTCCACCGATCTATGTTTTAGTTCGGCAATGTCTTAATTCGTTCCGCTCGAAATGGCCACACTTTTTGTCGGATCACCGTATGTGGATCATCGACGAAATGTGTAGCAAATGGCGCACACGCACGCACACATTAGATCTGCCCTAATTTCGATTACGTCTCTCGTAACACTTGTTCTCTTTATAACATATTTTGTTTTAAAAAAATACATTACTTATATTCACACACATACACATATAAATTAAAATATATCTATTTATATCTATTTATTATCTATTTTTTAAAATAATTTTCAAAATAATTAAAAAATTTTTTTTTTTAATATTTAAAATATTTTGAAAATAATTTTTTAAAATATTTTTTAAAATAATTTATTAAGAAGAAAGAAACATATTTTGTGTGCGAGTTACATAAATAAATGTTAAAATATTCATTTCACGCCGTTTACAATTAAAACGTTCAGCATTTTTTTGTTAATCGTCCTCGTTGAAATTGTTGAAGGCCAGACTGAAATTTTGCACGTCACACGCGCGCGTGCGTGATAAGATCGGCGACGCATGCACATACACACAGCTTCTTTCTTCAAGCGTACATGCCACTCGAGCAGAAAAGACGTGTTGTTTTAGGCCAAGCAAACAAGTGCCATAACCCGGTATACTGTTGTCTCACGACCAGGGCGGCATGTTTAGGCGGGGTTTATCGTCGCTTTAAAAGGATGCGAAATCTTCGTGGAAAATCCTCGTAAATGCGACGGAAAATGTGTTTGAGCTGCATCATATGCAACGGGACGCCATGAGATATTCTACGTAATATGACGTTGACATAACGATAAAACAGCCGTGTCGCGTTGAACACAACAATCATTTTTCTTCACATATGATACGCGTGTCGATACATCCGTGACACCCGATGTATGGCGGATTTTTTTTTTAATCACTTATTTTTTTAATCAATTATTTTTTTAATCAATTATTATAATATCCTTCTTTGTGTTCTTGATAAGCAACATTACGAAAAGTATGCGTTATCATAATCGCGACAACACGTTTTGAAAAAAATGTCGATGACCGGACAGCGCCTTGGTTAGGTTGTTCAAGGTGCAGTCTGATTTTTTTTTCTTATTCTCGTATCGTGTGTTATGTAAGCGGAATCGCCGATCTCGCAAGTGGGTGATGAAATAGACATAATTCATTCACAGGCATGCACACTTGATATTTCTCCTCCCTTCTTATGTATAATTATGAGATTTAAATTGTAGTATAATACACGCATTAAAATATAATGAGTATACATTATATTTTATCATTGAAGATTAAAATAGATTTTCTATGATGTTATGAGATATATCTAAATAGCCTTTTCAGCCTATCGAGATAAAGATGACTCACTTCCATTAGATTCTATTAAGTCCATTCTGTCTAATAATATCCTAAGCACCAAAGTTGACAAGGCTTATATGGATCACACAAGAGGCGAATATTTCTGCTCTTTTATCTGTCGAAGCAAATGTTTTAAGAAATAAAAGAAATAATGTATTTAATTATATTTTTAATTGAAGTGTTTGTGTCTATAAATAAGCAATTACAGTAAACACTGTAGAAATGTGTGATTAATGGAAAACGCAAACTTTTGATTATATTATAATTTTATTCATTTACGTGTGTGATTTTATGATCTCAATGGTGTTCACAAATTATTTGAAAATATAAATTTGAAATATTAATTAAATGTTGTATTAATTAAAGGCGAAAAATGATTCGCATGAAATGAAGGATGTATTTGTTTCTATTAAGAAAATTAATTATTTTTGCGATAATTTTGTAATTATGCAAATGAAATATTTCAGACAAATTGCTCGAAAGCGTGTCAATTTTGCATTTTGGCTCGCGACAAGTAAGATACTAATGTCGAGCTTGACATTTCGATTTGCTAACCGGTATAACAACCGACATACCCGTAATGACATTGTTAGGAATGGCTAGTCGTTCATATATAAATACGCGCTATATTGATAGGGCGTGTCTCAGAAATCATTTCCGATTTTAAATCGTAGAAAAATGTTTCTAACGAGAATAAATTAATAACCATTACCGGCATGATTCGTGCGACATTTTAGTTTGAATAAAGTCTTGTAAATTACCTTTTTTAGGATTACATAAGATCCATCTTACGAATCGAAAATTAACATTACGGATTCCGGGACACCCTATGCATCCGCTTACATCGTAATGCATATCATTAGTGTATTTGTATCGTCTGGCAGACTAATCAGCCATTGGTGGGAAACGGGACGGGAAGAGAAAATAATTGTTGAATCGTTCAATCGTTGCGAGTGCACGACATACACACACACACACACACACGCATTTTGTCTGCTTGTTGATAATTAAGCCGTATCGCGGTAGCTTTCAATAGTCGCCGCGTAGGTGGCAATATCATATTCCATCATTCCCTTCCGCTTCTTATACGACGACACTTCTCCATCCTTCTTCGAGATGATCCATCGACTTTTTAGTCACGTAGCGGCGGTAAAAACCCACTGCTTCTTTACGCCACTTTAATTCTCGCTTTATGCTCCCGCACGTAATTGGCACTTTGCTCCGCATTTTCGATGGAATTATTTCTCTGTGGACCGATGGTCGGACATTATCGTCATTAGCGAATCGATTTTGCAAATTAGCTGCCATTAACTCCTTTTCGTATCCACTTGAACTTACTGCATTTCCATATATGTAATGCTTTCCGAAAAATGAAGCATAATTTATATATTTGAATTATACTCCCTGCAATTTAAAGGATATTAGTCTTTATAAAAGATCTTTCGAACGGGGAGATATTATTGGGCGACGTCAATGATGATGATGATAACGTTAAACGATGAAAAAATAAAATTTTATTCCCCAATTTATTTCCCGCGCATTCTTTATTTTTAACATAAAGCGGTGGGCTACAAATGTCTGGTCTTTCTGTCTGTTTTACATATATCGATAAAACAAACATATTATTGAATTTCATTTAAAAATTATTGCTTAATTTCATCTAAATTGTATTTCGCAATCACCAAAGGCGATTGTGTGTCGATAGACGTGTGCAAATTCGCGCCAATGTAAAATAACGTTATGCGGACAATTGGATTTCGCATTTTATGCGATTACATTTTAGCGTCGAGTTAACATTTTATCACGCTATTCGTAATGTCAATCCGAGTTCCGCTTCCTATCGGAGAGATTCGACGGCACTCCACACGCATATTTTACTCGCCCCGGATATTACGATAATGCCTGGTGCTCGAGTATCGACGGTCACCTCGATTTCGCAAGCGACGCGAATAAATTTAACCGTCACATCGAGCTTCCTCATTTTGCTCCGTGATACAAATGAAATCGGATGTGTCTGGATTGAGAGACTGAACTATAAAAATTGAAGAATCTCCGATTTAATCAAACTTTCTCCACTAATCGTTCACCGAAAAAATTGTATTCTTGAATGTATACTTTATAAGTCCTTTTAATAAATATTCTTAATAAATAAGAATATATTCTTAATGAATAAGAATATATTCTTAATTTGCAACTTCTACATCACAACTCGATTTTCGTGTGCGCGACATGTTTCTTCATTTGCCGCTACGCGGCGACACCACTCTTAATTTTTCTCGTATTCAATATTTATCGTGAAATGTATATAAAGGACTTGTATTAACGTAAGATCTAAAATATATTTTTTTCCTTTAGCAGTGATAAAAGAGAGGACTGCTCTCACACATAGATTCTCTGTATGCATGTGAGTCCTCTTTAACATCACTGTTTATCAATTTAATTTCAAACTGAATTTAAAATAATTTATTTAATCTGGATTCTCTTGTTGGGATTCAGAATATTAAAAGACTATTTGAAATTAGACAGAAAAAACTTTTAGACCAATTAAACTTATTTGACTTCAACAAAATTTATTAAACCCAAAGAAATATTTTTCTCTGTGTATTAAGAATATCTTTTTAGAAGATTTGCCTCTTAACTTAAGAGGATCCTCTTGGTGCCTATTTTAGTGGTATATATTCTAAAGATAAGTGGTATATTCTTAAATTAAGAATACAATTTCTTCGGTGTTCGATTCCTAATTTAACGATCAAACGCACATTGATATAAATGTAATAGAGACAATGATATTTTAAGGCAGAGCTCTGTTTCGCTCGCTAAATAAGATACGAATTTATTTAGTGCACGATACTTTTCTCTACGATATTGTATAAAAGAGGAGAATAATCTTCGATCTTGGCGCCAGCCAGTTCATAGAGCGTTTCGCTGAAAAATTCGGTACCGCTACACGACTGTACGCGTGGGAGTGATATATGCAACACACAAAGTGGCACAAGGCCCTTTGGTCAATAATCCACTTTTTTTTTCTTTTAATCGTGGACGTAAATCTCTCTCTATTTCGCGCTTCTTCTCGAGCGTTTCGCCGTTTAAAGTCGTATGTCCCCACACGAAGATTTATTCTAGCGATTATATACTCATCGTGACGCTCTTACAAGCGTGTTGTAGACTTTGCTTTCGACTGTCGGGATAATGAAAAAAATTTCGCCCGCTGACGAAATGAAACTCGAGATTAATACGAGAGGATTCACGGAGTTGCTTCGAGAAAATCGACGAGAATTATGGTAATCGGCTCACCGACTCAACTTTATGGACAGGGGGCGAGAAAATCGGAGTCGATAACTGTGAAATGTTACGTTGTAGCAGCAGGGATGATATTTGTAGAATGTCCCGAGAGATATTCGGGGAACATTGTCGGAGGGATATTTTGCCGAAAATATTTCTATCTCGCGTCATTCTCAAGACATTGAAGCGATCTGCCCCCCGTAGACGCAATGCTGACTTAGCGTAGCCTATTGAAAAAATATCGGTCAATTATTTCTTTATTCGCGAGGGGGAGAGAGAATAATATGATAAAATTCTTATTTCACCTATCGTTTTCTTAAACAACACTTGACGACACGCCGTCGAAATATACCGTTAAATATTCATCTGCAGAATTTTATAAGGTTCTCCGGAGCTCATATTTTTTTTCCCCGATTTACTCGGCGAAGGCTCCTGCCAGGCAGCTCGGTTAAACTCCTATGAAGCGGCATCGCAATTTACTCTACTCAGGTCGAGGGATATCTCTGGCGATCGATAAAATTTTCATTTCATGCGTCTCTTCCTAAGCGGGTATGTCAGAATCTCTCTCTCTCTCTCTCTCTCTCTGTCTGTCTTTCTCTCTTTCTCTCTCCGGTTACGAAACTAGGCACGCATGACCGAACAATCGAATCGACTTTTAAACAGGCGCTACCGCCCCACCTGTCGCTGCCTGACATTATTTGTCGCGTTTCTGTCCTGTCGCTTGTTCCGCGATGCGAAACGTTGGAAAAATATGCGACATGTATCTATACACGAAACAAACCTTGCGTCTCTCTCTTTCTCCGCTGGATGAAATTTCAGTCAATATCTTTCGCTCTACCCGTTAATTTGAAGGAACGAATTTACGCTTTCGATCAGCTTTGCATTAGTAATTTCTCTCCGGCACCTCTCGCTCGAAACAAGCGACGTTGCTCATTGATCAAGTCCGTGTATATCCGATGTAAATAGCGGGTTAAAGCGTCTACAATGTTGAAACGTGGCGGGAATACGATGGCGTTTAACTCGGCCAAACGTGACGAGGATTGCGAAGCGCGCGACGCACGTGTGACGGTAATTGACAGCTCGCCGGCTACCGCGCGCGAAGAAATTGGGTCATGTTTTTCCAAATCTCCTCAAAGCGCGGGTGTCGAGATATATCGGTGCTCTGTGGCCGGACGCGCAGTTTTACGATTGTTTCGTTTTCGGCCATCTGGCGAGCAACGATCCAGCGGAGTGTTGGCTCTCCCTCTTTGAACCTTTCGGCGAAGACGCGAGAAACAGCACGAGTCGTTTTTCTCAAACAGCACGTGTCGTTTTCGCTCGTAACGAGACGAAAAGGCACGCTTAAAAGGCTCGCTCTGGCGCTTTTTTTAAAAACAGGTTCGTTAATTACGTCGGCGTATAATAATTGGAGCTGGTGCTTCGAGCAATTAAGTTTTTTCATGCATCGCGTCTTCCATTTACAGTAACTTCTCTTGTATCTTTTATTCTTTTTAATTTTACACAATGTTACCTCGACAAGAGGAATAAAATTGATACCGCTAAAAACAGAGCGAGTTTATCGACAAATAAAAATATATTATTTAATTATTTTAAAATTATTTTAAATTATTTTTATTTATTTAAAAATATATTATTCAATTCGGCGATATAGGGACGATATTAATACATAATTGCTACCTCGACAAGAGGAATAAAATTGATACCGCTAAAAACAGAGCGAGTTTATCGACAGATAAAAATATATTATTTAATTATTTTAAAATTATTTAAAATTATTTTTATTTATTTAAAAATATATTATTCAATTTGGCGATATAGGGACGATATTAATACGAAATCTGCATTTGAAATCTTGTATGAGGAGCAAAGGGAACAATGGGAAGCCCTACGGGCGTCAGTTCGTCGGCAATTTGCGCGAAATTTCGCGAATAACTCTGTACGTATTGTCTCGGGAATAACTTCGTTAGCGTCGAAATGGGAGAGGCAAAGAAGGGCCATGACCCTTCGCCGAAGCAGAAATCGACGATGGCACGCGAAACGAGTTTCCCATAACGGACTCCGTTCGGAAACGGCGTCAATTACCGGACAATAAAGCGGAGCGTGGATAAATCGCGAGGCTAATAGCTCCTTTGTTCACCTGGATCCAGCACGTCAGTCGCCGCGCGAGCTCGACGATAAAATAAACGACGCGCGCGAGCGTAACGCTTTATTATCGCGCTTAAACCAAGCTACTCGAATCGCCCATTGAATCGTAATAGGGCGTGTAAGTAGCACAGTCATGAGGCGAGCCTGAGGTATCGACTAAGTCGACTCGCTCTTTCTATCTTTGACGATCTCGATGACGAAAGACTGAACCCAAGAACGAAGATCTCAAGATTATTTTAATATCTTTACCTAGACCACCGACGTAACCGATGACAATTGAATATAACATAATAGAATAGTTGAATAGTTGAAGATTTCAGCTGTAGCTTCAATCTTTCGAGTCAGAGAAACGAACAACGACTGAGTATTCCGTTTTGTTATTTTCGAAATGACTTTATTATTATTTATGCGCGCGCGCCGCGAACAATGATGGACGTGGCATGACTAAATCGATTAGAAAAACATATTGTGTTTCGTGACTCGTGCACAATACGTGACAATACGGCCATAAGAGACGGACGACAACATGTTTGGGCTTCGACTGCTTTTTTATTTGCCTTACATGCAACGTCGCACATACATCTCCCGCATAGATAATTACCATTTGCCACCGATCGTTAAATAATCTCGCAATACCGGCGGCAATTCCGGGTACTGAAAGTATTCGTATATTATTACGGAGATTATTGGGCTTCTCTCCGTCCTCGTGTCCAATAATCGAACCGCAATCACGATCAGTCTCTGCCGATAGCCGTGGATGATAAATGGACTGTGGGAGGGATAGTAGGTGAAATTGTGGCAATTGAAGCCAGGCGTTTTTAAATTGAACTATGATTATCAATATAAAATGTTGCATCGTGTGATTGCATCGCTAAAGAGTGACCGCAAAAAGTGGTTTTTTCGCCTATTTTTGATCCCGCGATATTGGAACTGAATTGTCAAATGATACCTTATGACAGGACATCAATCACAAAAAATTTTTAAGTTGAGATGAGAATTGATTCCAGAGAGGTTAAAGTAGTCAAAATTCATTAACTCGTCAGCCCGTACGTTTTAAAGCACGAATTTTTCTTTCAATCCGATAATTTAAAACTTCGTACCCGGGAGTTTTGCTAGCTACTGACAATGAATTTGAAGTCAGATTTTTAAAATTCATAATGACCGATTTAATATGGCGGACCATGTATTTAAAAAATGTTTTAATTTCTTTTTCTTGTTAAGTAAATCGATCCACAAATATGTGTGAAAACATCTCCTCTATGTGCCAGCACATCTCCTCCACATGCTGGCATAAAAATTCGTGCTTTAAAGTATGGGCTGACGCATTAATGAATTTTAATTACTTTGACTTCCCATATCTTTGGAACCAATTCTCACCTCAATTTAAAAATTTTTTGTGATTGATATCTTGTCATAAGATATCATTTGGCACACAATTCGGTTCCAATATCTCGGGACCAAAAATAGGCGATTTTTGCGGTCACTCTTTGTTTCTACAAGATAGTTCGTAAATTTGTATACCTTGTTCCTTTTCTAGATTTAATATAGTTAGGATATCGTCACATGCGGGAATCAAATGTATGATGAAATTTTAAATTCTTCAGTATCTCTGCCAAGGGACCTTTCATCACCTGTGCTTTTAACGTAGATGGACGTAAATGTGTTTTGATGACCGTCAGTCACGACGTTACGCTGCACTTTGCCTCGTGTTGTGGCAATCTAAGCGAAATGTTAAGTTCGCGTGGCAAATAATCGCGCCGGATAAAAAAACCGCGTAAATATAGCGGAACGCGATTGGCAAGACTTCGTATTTATGTGCGAATACAACCACGTCATACGCGCGTCTTAAGACGTGACAAATATACGATCCCCGGGACGCGGTGGTGTTTATTCGCGATAAATGTCGGTGACGCGCGTAGTATTTTTCTTGCTTCTTTCGCGGAACGCGAAGTTGCATTTGCTCCAATGTATCCCGCCCACGCAAAATCGCGTCTGTTAGCGACTTGGTCTCGTTCGCACTCGTGAGATTTTATCCAAAATGCAGCCCATCGAACGTCCGCCAACTCTCTCAATTGTGGAATGCGTGGGGCGATAGTGATCGAAAATTTCCCGAGCTCGCGTCGAATGTCGTTATTTGATGCGATTTTAATCCATGATTTTATCGAGATTTTCTTACAACATCATTATATGTGCAAGTTTGCGCGATAATTTCGCCCGGCAAGTGTACCGTGTACACAGAAAAAAAGGACATTCTTATTTTGAAAATATATTTAGTTTTAACATGGAAATCTTGAAATGAGATAATATCGCGTTAATTTAAGAAAAATATAATTGCTTGAATAATTGCTTACTTGAATGAAGCTATTTTATATAGTTCAATCAAGAAAAATATATTTTCATGATTTAAGATTTAATTTTCTTGAATGAAAAAGAAACAATATTGGATAGAAAATAACATTTTTAAAAAAAGATTATAATTTTCTTAAAGTAGAATTAAACAATTGCATTTTCTTGAAGTGACAATTAAAATATTAAAATATTAAAATAAGACGATAATATTGTTGAAATTTAAAATTATTAAATTTTTCTAAGAAGATTAGAAATTGTTGCGTATATACGAAACAATGAACGCGTTAATTTAAGTATATAAGTTTTGATTTGACACTTCTTTTTTTTCTGTGCACTTTTCCATATAAATCACCGTACACTCGGGACATAAATTACAATTCTTCGCGTTACAAACTTTGCCAATAAGAGCTCGCGAGCAACGATTCCGAGATTCTCCTCTCTATCGTATGAATTATTATAAAGAATTATAGAGAAGTTTTCAGACTCTATTTTTCTCCATCGAAAGGAGACATTATGCTTTCATTTCGAAAGATCCTACTTTAGATCCAATTTTACTAACCTTCCTCTTGCGGTTCTTATTTGAAATGTATTAGTGTAATCATCAAATACACCGCAAATTCGCAAATCTTGTACCGCAACTTTTTCACAGGTGCTAATTTACAAGTCAAACGTGATCTCCGCTTCTTCTTGCGGAAGATTTCTCCTATATCCTTGAAAATTCTTTTAGAGACTCAAATTTTAGAGGACCGCAAATAAATCTCTTATTTAACCGTTCATTCGCGATGCGAGCGTAAATTTCTTAGCTTAGTTCTTCAAATATCTCGGCTGTCATTTGTCAAACTTCAATTTATATTTCCAAAATGCACGAAAGGAAAATTAGAAAGCTTAGAAGCATCTCATCAGGGAATTGATTTGCGATTTTTTTTCGATCAGTCAGTATTTTAGAGAATCGTAAACATTTAAGAGATCTTTTTAACGGATTTTTATCTCTTTGCGTGGATGTCACACAAATATAATTGAAAAATATTATTCTACTGCCAAGAAAAGCGATTACTCAGTTTATTTTTCTTTTTTTAAGTAATAATTTTCTTTAACAAAGAATATATTCTTGATAAGAATTTATTTTCTCTTCAAGAATATTGTAAAGTTGTATCGAAAAAGAAAAATCAAACTTATTTTATGTAATAAGCAAACCAGATTTTTGTTTTGATTTGTTTAATATTCTTGACTTAAAATACCGGACTTATTAAAATTCAGAATATATTCAATGAAATTTGTGGTGAACTTATGATATATTTGCGGATACAAACTTATGATATACTTAAAATAAATAATATTTACTTGAATACGGAATACATTTTTCTCTATGCACGAGAATGTCGTTTCCGTTATTCTGAAATTTTCAGCCGCGACACCGACGCATATACATGTCCTGAGTGTGTCGCATACATAATTTACGCAGCTTTGTTCTAGTAATTATTGCCGCGACTGACAATGGACAATAGCGTTTAATGTATCATTATGAAAAGAAATATTCGTCCATCCATGCATTGTCGTCTGTTACAAGAGACGCGCACATCGGTTATGAAATATGGATATCGCAATAACGATACAATGAAAGCCGAAGGAGATGCACTATCCTCTGCCTCCCATTTATCGTTTGTTTATCGCCTATTGACTGTCGAGATATACGATTCTGGTAGGAACCGGACGCTGGTCCAGGCGAAAAACGAGGTTTTCTCCCGACAATAATTGCATCGCTAGGATTTGCTCTCGAATAAAAGGAACGTTTTGCTACTTTCTATACGCGTAGCATCTCAGCATTTTCCATCGTGTGTCGTCTATGTACGGAAACCACAGCATAAATTTTCTGGTTTCTATTCATGGCCGCAACTCTGGGGTCATCGAGTCACGATTCGACACGGGCGAATGACCAGTTGTCCTCTTTTTGAAGATCGCGATGCTTCCGACACTTTTTCATTGTCCTAGTCACGTACGAGGAGATACGGTCACTCTACTTGAAGTAAATGACATTCGATTGCAAGGCGCGCGCATGTTTGGCGAGGGAAAATCTCGACGTGACGCGAAATCCTAGGAGATGAGCAGCAGGGTCGAGGAAATCGGAGTTCGCCACCAAGTCTCAGCGAGTCTCGGGCCGATCGCCAGGAGTCTCCGCCAAGAGAAAAAGGGTTCTCCCCGGAAGAAGAGAAGGAGGCTACCTGTCTGTCTGTCTGCTTGCGACTCTGGCTGTGCTTCTCGAGGGCTTCGGGGAGCGAGATAAAAAGCGAAAGGCTTGCCAAATCGAGTGCGCGAGTTAATTGAGTAATGTCTAATGCCACGTCTATGATGCAGCTGGCTATTTTCGCAAAGCGAATCCCGTCTAATCGCGACTTTCTTCGTCTCGAATTGTTGTTATGATTATTTGCTACTCTTTTTATGATTGTTAATTAATTTATTTCTTGAGGAGATAATTTTTCTTGATCAAAGGTGATACAAAAATAACTGTGAAAAACTGATGAAACAAAAATACAAGTATTTAACATGATATAATAATAATAAAAAGAAAGAAAAATAAAAATATATGTAATATAGCATGCAAGTATTAAATAATTGTAAGAGACATATTAAATAAGAAAGATTAGAATAAAAATATATAAATAAAACATATATAAATGAAACAGTTAATTTAAAAAGTTATATATATTTATATCATATAATAAAAAATTAGAAGCAATGTAAGATTTAAAGTGGCTAGAAAAGATGCAAGGGAACGAGATAAATAAATATTGGGAATTATAAGAAATTAAAATACTTTACAGCAAAGTAAAGAAATTCCATAATATGAATAAATAAAGAAGGAAAATATGCAAGAATGAAAGTTTAGGAAAAAGAAAATGCATGAGTCAATATAATCTAGTAATGACATCTATGTCGATTATTTTCTAAATAAAGCGTTATGATTTTAATGAGTTCTCAATTTCCAGTGCTTTAGATAGACACGGAAGAGAGAACTTTACGTTGAATCATCGCGTTTCCATAATCGCAAATAAGTATAGAAGTCATTTCTGCCAGGTTGTAGTTTCGAAAATTGAGCTCGGCAAAATTATACCGGTTTTAGTCACAAACTCTTGAATCGTCAGTGAGGAAATTGCGAGGAAATATATGAGAGATAGAGAGAGAGAAAATTTCCCTGTGCAGCTTATGTCCATACAAATAACTTCATCAATGGAATTGTTCCGGTTAGGTTGGAATAAAACAGCAATTTCGCGGAGTCCCTGAAAACACGCTTATGCGATGAATAGCTGATAGCTAATTTAGTGGGCAGAAAAAAATACGCTGCGAAAAAATAGACTGATGTTGAAAACAACTTAACAACTTGTCTCTCGCGTCGTGTCCAGCGTTTAACGGTTAATGACTGTCGATGGAATATATCGCAATGTTGACTGTTGTTCGTGTTTTTTTTTTTTTTATATTCGCCAACGTAACGCAGAAAAACACCAGCTCGAGAAACGAAACGGGTCATCAAGCGGATGTTTACGTAGTAAAATGATGAATGTGTTAGATAATCGTTATTAATATTAATATCAGTTCGCGTGCGTTTCTTGCGATGATCGCACAGTAAAACATTTATGGAGTTTAAGCTAATAAAATGTATGACGGTCAGTAAAGATATATTTCCCGATAAACAGTTGGAAGAAGATGATTCACGTTCGCGTTGATTAAACAAACGCATGTGCGGATTTCTCTCGGGAATCTTTTTCTCTCCTTTTCGCAAGCTTTCTCGAGGTCTGCCGAAAAGCAAATCGAGCAAATTGTTTCGAGTACTCGACTATTCTCTCAATTTCCGGCCGCCACGCCGGTTAACTGACACTGAGTAATTTGTTATTTCCGCCGACGCGTTGAATCCGACTTCTCTCGGCAAACGTCGCTTAATAATAAATGGGCCGATTCGAGAGCAGCTTCCTTAACGAGACGCTCAAACTATTAGCTTCTCGACTATTAAATTCACTTTCATACACACATGTGACAGCGAGTCCACGTGTCGATCTGCTCGACAAGGGAATATTAATCGGTTTGCGTGAAAAACGGATGTATAAGTTATCTTGTGGAGATTGCTTTCGTCGTCGAGTCCAAAATAAACTCTATCCTAAATTTAGAACGAAGTTCATGAGAAAGCGAACTTGACATTGTACAATATTATAACGAAAACTATGAAGAAAATTTGAGGGAATTCGCTAAGGTATGAAACTTTTAGTTTTTCATAGCACGCAAGAATCTAAACTAAATGCGTCTGCAAATTAATTTATATGAATTTACATAAGTAGCATATGTGTCGATTAATTTTGATGCCTGGATTTTTTTCGAAAGCAAAAAGCGGCGATTAATATTTATTTTTATAAAGAATCATTTATTTTTACAATATATGAGAGGAAAATAAAGCCATATCATATGAGAGATATTCCATGGAATACGATATATATACTCCATTTCCTTTATTTACAAACTCATGTGCTTATCGACTATTCTGTAGTAACTTTTGCAAAATACAGTTACGCGTTTACTCGATATTTGATGAAAATTACAGCAAATTTGTTGCTCGGAAAAAATTTTTTTATAATCGTACAGCAATAATAATGATAATAAATTATACGTGTTTGAGTCTTCGATTAATCATTCCATGACGTTGATTTTAGCTTCGTAAGCACGTTTATTTGAAATCCGTTTTTTATGTCGCTTGTTTGCAACGAAACCGGGGAAACCGATCGCATGACGAGCGAATATATTAATCTCATTTAATTTGTTTTCTTTCTTCATCTGATTTTTTTCTTCATCTGATGATAACAATTCGAGTCGAGATCGAAGCACATATAATTGTTTCGACTTGACATTTCGCCGTCACGTAAAATCGTATGTATTATTATCGCACTTACGATATCGTTATTTTATGATAATTATAACGGGTGACATGATATGTCTGTGAAACATCATTTGATATCTCATATCCAGGCAAAAGTTGGCACTGAAAGCTTTCAAGCTTTCAGTATGTATGTGTGTCTATTACAAGAAGAATAAACCACCAGGCTAAAATTTTATACATCAAGTAACGTTCAAGAAAAGAAATGCTTACATCAGAAAAGATAGTTTGACGAAATCTTCTCTTCATCTATTAATATTGAATAATGTTACACAATGTCACTCATTTTTTCTAAATTAATGTTTACATTAAAATTAAAACGATATGGATTTATAAACCCTCGAGAACTTATTCCTGATATTATATATATATTTGCATAGGTTAGCGACCCAAGGTCGACCACATCATTGAGGAGCAAATCATGCATTGTATGCACTTGCATCATAGCTATTTACTTACAGTTTGTTCGCGACATTCGCACAAATTTGCATTTTAATTTGTTTACTGGCTATTCAATATTTTCATCATTACTTTGTTTCGACCTGCCATTCGATGAATGGCATAGGATTATCGATATGAAAATCGATAAGAAATATTTATTGAATTGCTAATAAATCGATACAGCGTATATTAACAATATAATAACAATGCTTTAATGATTAAGCAAGCGACATATGAAGTGCGATGACTTGCGAAATAATATTCGTTATCGATTGTCGAGATATTGCGAGGGAATTATCTACCTACGCCTTTTAGGAAAAAAATCATTCTCTTTTACCCTTGCATAGATATCATTGAAACTTAATTTGCGGTATTGAGCAATTTTCATGCGTCGAATTGCAAATCTTCTCGCGTTCTTCTGTTTATGCACATGAGAAAGATAAATAAGCGTCTCATACACGAAGGAATTTTCGCATGTATGCGGAAGAGAGGCATCGTAGGAAGGATTAGGCGAATGCCTACCTCCCACATTTCCACGAAATGACCTCGAATTTAATAATGGGAGGCAAAAGACTTGGAACCCGATTTCTGAGCCTCAATCGAATTACACATATTCTCTAAAAGTGAATCAGTGTATTATCACTGAAAAACAGTAAATAATCACTGATTACAGCAGTTATAAGTACAGCACTGTAAATTAGTGATATTTTATTGAAAGAATCAATTAATAATTTTGACTATTTCAATCAGTAATATCTCAGTAATATTTCTCAATATCTGTAATATTTCTTTCGTTATTGCTAGTAATATTAAACTACAATTCATGTTTCTATCTATTTCATAAATATAATATAAATATAATAAATATAAAAATAAATAAATATATATAAGTATAAAAATATATATAAGTATAAATATAAATAAATATGTATAAAATTAAAAATTTTATTTATATTTACTAAATATTTATTATATTAAAAATTTTATTTTATTTATATTACATGTATATTGAATTTTATTTATATTACATGTATATTGAACTTGTTATTTTAAATAGATAACGAACGAATAATTTTCATTAAGTCGCCAGACATTATTTGTCCGACTTATAAGATCGATTTAATATCTGAAGCCTCTCTATTGAGATTTTATCAGAAATTAAATCGAAGTAATATTTTTAATTTTATCTGTCACTCTTTGCAAACTTTATGTAATTCTTATGACTAAAACTAAATACGAGAAATATAGCGATCATAGTAGTAAAGCGTTTCCACTGAAGATCAGTAAAATACTCACTGATTCTCAGTGAAATATCTTATTTTACTATTTAAATTAGTGATATTTTTACTGATTCATTTTTAGAAAGTACCGGGTGATCCGGATCCTATTTCGAAGCGCGAGCACGCGCATGATAAACGACTGTTTACTCGTACATTTCGTACTTCGATACATCCGAAGTACGATCCTAATATGTGATTGCATCAGCGCTCATCGATCACAGTAGCTCTCCCGATCGGCGAAAGCTTGGCTAATAAGCTTGACAGTAGGCGGAATATTTATAACGGATGAGCTGCTTTCAATATCGATGGCACAAGAAACTGGCAAACAGGAACTATGTATAAATATTAACGAGCCGGTAAATCGCATTAAGCGGCGAAACGTGACTCGGTGGAAAAGTCACGTTTGTTTATCCTCTTAACAACTAGTTATTTTCTATGTGTTGTGACTTAGAAATGTAAACGTTTACTTAAAATTTACATTAATAAATCTTCATCATTTTTTTTAAACATACAAAGTTGTCATAAAATCATGTAATCTGTGGATACTCGAATATCTCATGGATTAGAAACATGAAACGTCAGTTTGTATAATTTTTTTTTTATTTATTTTTTAGTTCTTTTTGATGGCAGATTCTTGGGCCATGTTTTGTCTATAAATAATCTCTATAATAATCTTGTGATCATTGATACATTCTACCGCGACTAACGGACAACCACGAATTATAAATGGTGATCATTAAAATGCGTGATACTCTAATGTAACGTGTCTAGCACGCGGAATTGTAATTTATGTCGATATCTATTTTAGTTGGCTTTATCTCTTGCGACAAGGGCATGAGGTGATATATTAATCAGTAGTAGTCAGGACGAACTGTCGAATGATGCAACGCAAACACCTGATTGCGCGGATCACTTTCAGATGACCCGGATATTTCTCCTTTACGCTCGAGCACATGTCACAAACGCGATTATGTAATTGATATCGTGATAAACGTGTGTCAATATCTCCTCCGTTTTCCCCTCACCTGCTCTTCTCGTTCTTTTTACAACAATACAAGCAGTGAAGTAAGTACGATAAGGTAGTAGAATCGATTCGTGTCATTGTGTATGAGTCGCTGACTTTCTAATGCTCAAAATTTATCGCGAGACGCCAGGAAGAGGAGGAAGGAGGAGGGGCAAACTATGACTAACGGGTTTTAGACAGAACCGAAAATAACGTGACTGAGTTGACCAATTAGCAGATAGAGTTTAATGCGGGGATACATTTTTCTACTCGAGAAAAAATAAGCGAAACCCGAATACATTCTAACATTGTAACGTTTCGAAGCAAAGTGTTGAAGATAATTTCCATAATCCGTTGTAACGATTGAATTGTTAAATAAAATCTCTCGATTATCTCGCGCGCTCTTTTTCATCTCTACTCAAATACTTATAAATTTTAAATCGGACAACGTTATCAGATGCAAGATTTCGTTGTACAAAAAATATGTTGACGAAGTGACCTCTATTCTAGTGACACTTGACTAGAGCTTTTATTTACGTGCAATGTGCTTTGATTGTGTTGTAGACGCATGTGCTATTGATGGATGCTTTCGTACAGAACAACAGGCTGGATCATGTCTCCAGAGTAATGTCATCGCACCCATCGTATCTGGAACATTTCCTGCGGACTCAGCATTTCATCCTTCGAGGAGATGGACCTCTCCCTTATGACTACCGACATCTCATCGCCATTATGGTAAGTTTTCATTCTTGTCCTCCTACGAAAAGTTTCATAAGTCGAGTACATTTCGAGTCGGAAAAGAATTTTTTTCTATTCTTGCATTGATTGATTTTTTTTGAGGGAGAGTCTGAGTTAGTTTCAGGATTTAACATTGAATATTTTAGGGGAAGGTTTATTAATTTTTTAAAGAGAATATGGGATAATTATATATTTTAGGATAATAATATTTATATTTATAAATTTCTTAATATTATCATATATTTATTTAATAATTAGAATTAATTTAATATGTTTGTTAATTATAATACGTGGTTTATTATCTCGGATACGGTATGATGAATTAATATATTTATGTTAAAAAATTATTTTACTTTTAGGATTTATATATATATATATATATATATATATATATATGTTTTATTTTAGGGTATAAATTTTTATTAATAATAATTATTTAATATATAATAATTATATAATAATTATTTAATATAAAATTAATATAAATTAGTTTAATAATTATTATAAAAAGTTAATAGAAAATTTTAATTTCTTTATTATATTTTCAAAATATAAGCTTAATCAAGCTCATTAACTTATTTATGAATGTTATCCTAAAAATATTTCTCATCTTTTTTGAAAAACGTTCATCGTTTTTTCGAAGAACGTTTACTTTCGCGAAGCTAAGCTTTTCTTCATCACGCCTTCATCTTTTCTCTAAAGTTCTCCGATCGCCCTCAAGCGGCGGGTCATTGGGTCGAGGGTTATCATCGTCCGAGTAAATGCAACACGCGTGTGTTTCGTAACGTCACGCACGTTGCCGTAGAAAAGACTCGGTGAAGATGTGAAAAATAACATTGGCTGTTCCTTTATGATCTTTACCACTTGACGATTCATATGCGCTCGTTCGTCACTCTTAGCTATTTTTACATCAAAATATGCCGTTTTGTTATATCAATTATATAACTATGACACTCTCTTAGATATGCACGCGTATAAAAAATATGACGCGTGTAGGAATCGTCTTGAAAACAACGTTATCTTCTTCACAAAATTGTGTAATTGAGACAGAATTTTAATTTTAAAAAAGTTGATAGATAAAATTGCATTTTATTTTTAAATTAGATAATTTTGTCCTATTTCTATCAATGATTTAAATGATAAAAATAGAAATAGAGCTCAATTCTAATATATGTAAGTTTTATAAAACATAAATAATACATAATTTAATTTCAATATATGTAAGTTTTATAGAATATAAATAATACATAAGTGGAGATATATCTAATCGATCAATCTATTCTCAAGGATCAGACAAGCCAATATTTTTCAGCAAATGAATCATTTATCATATAACACTTGGAATATACAGATTTGTGTGAGAAACAAGTTTATCTAGATAACGCACACAAGCAGAGAGATAAAATATATTTGTTGACTTTACTTTGTACGGCAAGAATCATATAAATTCGTATGTGTTTACTTACGAAAATAAAATTGTAATATATCCTCTTTCGAAACATCATCAAGTTGTGATATTTTCGTTTTTAAAAATGTGTGTGAAATAATTTATCGATAATTTTTTCAAGAGCTTTTATGAACAAATATTTCAGTATTTTTTTGGCTTTTCTGCAATTTTTGGAAAAAAAAAAAAACAAATTTATTTTTTCTCGATTGTTTGAAGTCTATTTATTTTTTTATCTTCTCTCTTTACAAAATTGTTGTTCCATTAAGATTTCATCTCGGGAGATATAAGCTCGGATTAGCCTATAAATAATTATTCATTGAATATATTTCCATGAATGTAGAAACTGCACAATATGAAACTGATGAAAACTATGATGTTGATAGATAGCACTCGATGTAAATGCGAGAGTAAGTATGCTAATTTTATAAATTAGTTTAGTTTGAATCATCGAGTTAACAATTGCTTGACGAGCACTCGTGCGATCGCAACCGTCTTTGTTTATTGCAAAAGCTTGGATAAACTGCAGAAACTTCGTAAAAATTGTGTTTTTCTATATATTGTAAAATCAAGATTACAACTTCCGTCTTTGATATAATCAAAAGTCTAATCAGAAGTCATATGATTCATTGTGAATTTTATCTCGTATCCAGCTGATACAATTTTTGCACATCTTAGGAGATTTTTTTTTTAATATATATATACTTCAAACACTCGAATCGGAAAAAATTCTTGTATTTATATTATTTACATAATATATCTGAGTCTAATTTTATATTAAATCAAAATTTGATTAATTTTAAATTTGTTCCACTTTAAATTTGATTATTGTATCTTCCGCACGCTTCTTGATTCGGTCTTCGAATTATCTCGATTTGATAATTTGAGAGACATACTGGCAAGTTGCACGATACAAAAATATCATCACGGCGTGTAATGATCATTCGAAAAAGACTTTATCTCGTGAGAAGGACGAGGGTAAATTGTTGATCGGTACACGTGGATGGAGCGCGATAAAGTGATAAGGTATCTGAAAAACAGCTTTTTTACTGATAAATATTTTGCACGGTGCGCGTTCTCTTTGAGATTCATCTCGTAATGAAAATTGGAAAAATTAATTATATTATTGTATCTCATGCACAGATTTATTACAAATTTGAAACGAGATTAAAAATAGCTATGTAATAAAATTAATCGCAAGATCTCGTTTGAATATAGGAATAATATGAAATATTTCTTTATCTATTTATTCTAATACATTCAGAGAGTTACATTTTATTAATTTTTATCTAAATTAGATGTAATAATTAGTAAATTTCTTTTCTCAAATATGTTAAAATATTTTGAAATCTTATTCTTTCGTTTTATAGATTATATATCTCTAGATGTTTAATTTATATATAAATGATAATGAGAAATTTTATATTTTTTATATAGATAAATAGTCTATATTTGTTCTGCAAACAAAAATGTAACTTTGAGATGATAAAAAAATATATATATTTAAAAAAGTATATACATATTTAAATTTTATTTCTGTAAGCATCAAGCATATTTGTGTAATTCTTGCAATACAAAACAAATGCAACATTATGTTGTGCGTGTAAATGAAAGAAAATAATATCAGACTTTGAAAGAGAGAGATAAATCATTTAATTGTCGCTAATCATCTTCTCTCAAATTATATCTACTAATTAATGCAGATATAAATTTTTTGCGGTTCTAATCAATATATATTTGCTATCGATGATTAGAATAGGTTAATTAACTTATTTTTAAAAATAAAAATAATGTGCATAGTATAAAAAGAAAACGATAAAAAGATAACGATGTGAATATCTACGGATTTTGCCGATTTCGAATTATGATGAAAGGTCGTCGCGAATTTATCGTTATCACGAATTGCTCGTAATTTCGCAGCATATTTGCGATGGGGTTATCAGAGGATACCAGAGGTATGCTCTTTCGCGATTTGGGAAAGAAAAACAGGATGTGTTTTTCGCGCGATAGTTTCTGCGATTGGTCATCGTAGAAGTATCGGATATATTGATTATTGAGATGTGCTTTAAACACGATGGATACATATTCGCTTTTTTCTCGCGATTATCAATCACGTACATATTGTTTTCTGACGATAATAAATTATTTCCAGTACTTGTTTTTGTTTTTTTTTTTTTCATCTTTCCAATTTTTTCACGCTGGCGAAATCTATATCGCCATAGTAAAGTCTCGCTGGCAATTAATGCTCATTAATCTCTGATATAAACATTGCATAAATCGATAAGTTTAAATTTTGCAAACTTTCATAATTGACGAATTTGATGATAATCGGATCTGGATGCTGATTGATTACGCGATAAAATTAATGCTAATAATCTTTATTTTTCTCTTTCAATGTCGATGCATGCTGATAATTTTTTCACGTGTAGCATATTCTATTAATAATTTATCGTGCTTATCAGTTTGATCCATGAGAGAAAGAGAAAAAAAGGGAAAAAGCCAATTCATATAAGGAGGTTCATAGAAATTTTATAATTTTCTTTCGAAAATTATAAAATTTGAACCTTCTTATTTTCTTTCGAAAGTTATAAAATTTCTATGAACCTCCTTATATGAATTGACTTTTCCCCTTTTTTTCTCTTTCTCTCATGGATCAAACTGATAAGCACGATAAATTATTAATAGAATATGCCACACACCCTCTGGATTATTACCAAGTCATGTTTTTCCGAGAAAATCCGTTAGATTCTTAAAGTATTTGCGGACTCTTCTCTTATCTACTTTCGAATCGATTGATTTCTAGAGATGTTTCATGGCAAACAGATGTCTTGTTTGTCTATTTTATCGCACTTTCTTATGTACACATACATATACTCATACATATTCTCTCTTTCTCTTTCTATTCTCTTTCCTGCTTTTTTCACTCGCGTTCTCTCTTTATCGTGATACCGGTACCCTATCCTGTCATGATGATCGATCGATTCCGTGGCTGGATCGCGCTGCATCCAACACCTACGCATTCCCCGCGGTCGGGGATGCTGCTAAACTAACACGATCTCCATGCCCATGGGCTTTGCAAAGTTACTCTCGCAAAAATAAATAAATCATCGACGAATTCGCATCAAGTAATTTAACTCTCAAATAATTACGTTTATATAAAATATTCATTTCAAAAATAACTCTTTATGTTAATAAAAAAATCACACATACGTCATCGGTTTAAAATTTTCCATTATTCGAGAATTTATTTTTCTCTCGATATCAATCGCGGTATATATAGATATTTTTATGACATATGCAATATGATATTACAATGTGGGGTTATCACGGGTTTAAAACGTTCATCACATACTCTTAATTTTTTCACGCAATTCTTTTTAATATTATTTTTCAATTTTACATCTTATTTTATCGTCTTCTCGATTATGCTTATGATTAATTTTCTATATCTTGGGATTTTTCATTGTTGTCAATTATAAAACCGATAACGCGACTCGATTCGATAATTCATAAGTTTTTCTTTAGATTGTTTGTTCGAGAGGATTAAGCACAGCGAGCATAAAGCTCGAAACTCCATATCTGTTGGATTCAACACGTGCTGAAAATGATAACGCGATATTGCCGGTCGCGACCTCACGCAATTTTGCGCCGCGATGCATCATCACGTCGTCGTCAATTCGCCTCTCACCGTTCGAAATTTGCGTTGTATCGAAATTGAAAAACGCAGGGGATGCTCGCCGAGAGTGAGAGAGAAAGAGAGAGAGAGCTAGAAGTCTCCATCTTCCTTCGTCCCGAAAATCGAGCCAATAAATTCGGGCGCTCGTCCTCGGAAAATTTGTGAAACGGGAAATCTATCGCGTTTATCGCGCGATATCACACGCATGCATGTACAGTATACATGCGCACGTGTATGGGAATACACGTGCAAATTGACGTGCAATAATGCATGGCGGACGCGATCGGCATCCGGCGTTCAATGCTCGAATGGAAATTCCTCGCGGGGCAAAATTGCTTTCGGTCGATTCGCGACCTCGGTCGTTTTATTCGCGCTTATTTCCCTATGGATAGTATCTTATCGACGAGCATTATCTGCCCGAGCCAATTCTGCGGGCCTGTATACTACATATCTGCTTATTGTGATGCGCAGCCTGAGGCGAGCGGCGATAATCAAGATTACGAGGCTTGTATCGTCGAAATGCCCATAAATTAAATGATTTATTGCACGTAGTGTGCGATGTGTGCATTGTAATTAGGCCGTAATTATATTATATCGTTACTCGACATTGCCTGGCATTAGAAGCATTTGGAACAAATTATTTCCATTGCGCGGATCTTCATTTTGCATTCAAATTGTGCTTCATCATAAAGATCAATTGGCGGCGTATTCAGAAAAAAATTGCGGTTTCTTCTCGAAAATTTGTTTATTTTTTTAATCCCTTTCAATGACGTGCGATTTAATGTGGTACAATAAAATTGAGAAATGTATAAGAGAGAGATTACATTATATGATGGAAAAGCGGCGTCAAGTGGTATCTCGCATATATCGACAGATAAGTTGATGAGAAAACAGGTTTGAAGATCCATCTATCGTGTAATTTCAGGCCGCTGGCAGACATCAATGTAGCTACCTTATAAACCTGCAGAAGAGAGAGTTCCTTCTTCAGGGCGGTGATCCCTTGTGGCTCCAAGGTCTTAGATCGATCCCGGGGAAACTGCAAGATCTCTATGAGATCAACAAGATCCTAGCTCACAGACCGTGGCTCCTGAACAAATCGCACATAGAGGTAATATTCTCGTATGAATTTATTGAAATGCCGAATCGTGCTCGAGAATGTTAATAAAAAAATACGTTCGTGTTAATTTTAATTTTGTTTCCTGTTTGTAGAAGTTGACTAAGGGCGATGACAATTGGTCCTTAGCCGAGGTCGTCCAAGCGATAGTGTTATTAGCTCACTTCCACTCATTATCGTCTTTCGTATTTTCCTGTGGAATTAACGAGGAACTGGATAACATAACTGGCCATCACTACAAGGAGAATATACAGGACAACAGTAATAACGTACCGCCCGCCAAAGATAAATTATCCAGTCCGAAGAAAATTCTCAATGGTGACGGTAAGACCGGTACGTTGCACTTTACCTACTCGCTATAGATACCTTTCTATAGATAATATCGATCGTAACTGGACGACTAAATTCGAATCTTTCAATCGTGCGCTTTTAATTGTGCGAATTATACGTGTAATCATTTTATACACGAATATCAAATAATCCGTGATATTAATTTGTGATTTTGTTTTGATTTCACGCAGAAAATATGCCATCACCACCATCGTCACCGAGCATAGTTGGCGAGCAGGAAGTCGGCGTGGAGACTCTGATGGAACGTATGAAACGCCTCTCGGAAAAGTCCGAGTCCTACCAGATCACGCAAGAGGAACTCTCCAAGAGATTCGAGACTGTTGAAACACAATCGGCCGAGCTGGCGGCGGCGCCGCAGAGGAGTAGCTCGGTCCTTGACTCGGATATCGGTCTATTCATCGAGGATCCCACCTTCATCTATCAGGATTTCGCTAAGGTAAGGTTTACTCATCGTTACCGAAAATAACCGTCAACCGAGCTGGCTGGAGTCCCCATTCTCATAGATTATTGCGATGTGATCCTTAATTAGATCCTTTATGATAAGGCTTTATCTTCGTCCCTTTATGATAACGTCAACGTTATTCGCGTGCCTTATATTATTCACTTAACGTTCCGACGATGATTCCGCGCGTTGTTTTGGCATGCCTAACAAGTAGTGCGTAATCGATTAGAGCCGAAAGGATATTCTCAAGGTTTTAGCGTGCGGCTCATCCATGAATATTTAAGTCAGCTGCGCTTGCTTCGCGCTCGCGAAGCTTACGGTGATGCTCGCGTAACTGTCATGAATATTTACCGCGCGACAACAATGTTGTGTACGAGCTGACTCGAGGTAACCGTGCGAAGGTGGGGCAGAGCCGACAGATCATACCACGCGTTAATTATGCGCAAGTTATTAAAAAAAAGAGTTGCTTCGCGCCGGATGTATAATTCAAGTTATATATTTAATTTCTCGCTTTGTTCTTGGGCGTAATTTTTTTCATCTCTTTCGCGATCTCTCGACGGTGCAGTTTTTTTTTCTTGTTTTTTTTCAGCACCGTGTCCTCTCTTTTAACGTGATTCTTCTGTTCCATTTTCCAGCGCGGTCAGCTGAACGATATTCCGACCTTCCGTGTCCAGGATTACTCTTGGGATGATCATGGTTATTCCCTGGTGAACCGTCTTTACAACGACGTCGGTAATCTTCTCGACGATAAATTCAAGACCGCGTACAATCTGACGTACTACACTATGGGCACGCACAATAAGGTCGACACATCGCGCTTCAGACGGGCAATCTGGAATTACATACAGTGTATGTTTGGCATCAGGCACGATGATTACGATTACAACGAGGTGAATCAATTGCTCGAGCGTAGCCTCAAAACTTTCATCAAGAGCGCCGTTTGCTATCCGGAACGTGTCACTAAAAAGGATTACGATCGTGTCATGAGGGAGTTCAAGCACAGCGAAAAGGTAAGCGTAGATATATCTTTTGAATTAAAATATTTAGTAAAATTAATCTCTTGAGAATTTCTTTAAATTTCATTAAACGTTAATCGAAATAATTCGTATCAAAATATTCGCATCGTTGAATAAAGAATGACTATCTTAAAAACTGAAATATTTATAGTAATTTAAATAGTACTGGTAACACGTAACGTATATTAAATAATAATGTAACGTATATCAATTAATGCTAATGTCTTATTTTTTTATTTCAATGTTTATATTAAAATTTTTATAAGAAAATTATTGTGAGTAAATCTCTTTTTATTATATATTATTAATTTTATATTTCTTAGATGTTATTATTAGATTTTTTAATCTTTTAAACTTTTTCTCATGCCATGCTACGTAACTTTTAAATAATTTTGTTACTGAACAATCACTTTAACCTGCGCGTGTTTGATTAAAATAATTTAACTAAAGAAAAAAAGTTTTTCGTACAATGTCTCTTATTTTGAAGATGTGCGATTTATATGCATATTATTTTACTGATAAAGTGATTGCGATAAATGTTGCGTTCTGTTACTTTAAAAATGTCAAATCTTATAGAAATTTAAATGAACGGCAATTTATGTAAATAAGTTCAGAAGTTAAACGTGTTAAATACAAAATGTACGCGTTACACAGTTCGGTTAAAAATAGCTTCTCTGCTACTTAATTCTCGTGATAGTTAAGATTAGGTCGCAGGAATGGTGTATAAAATAGAGCACTTCAAATAATTAACCATTTCGCGTCTTTGAGGCATTATTTAACATGACGAACTATATTAACATAAGAAAAATGTATTTTAGCATAAGGCAGTAAAACAAGACATTGCTAAATCATATGTTGCATTTTTTTCCAGGTCCATGTAAATCTGATGATTCTAGAGGCTCGCATGCAAGCGGAATTGTTATATGCTCTTCGTGCCGTGATGCGATACATGACCTAAAGCGGAGTTTTGCGTCATCCCTTCGTCTATCTGCTGTCTGTCAGTTTTGTCGATTTGTTTTCTCAAACCACTCTCCGCGCTATCCGGATTCCCGAGCTTTGCGCAAGAGATGGAAGGAACGAGTGAGCGCGATATCATCGAGTTTCATGTGTGAAACATACACATATACGTGCGCGACATCATGAAGCCACTTCATCGTCAACTTCACCGTGAATCGCGGTGATAAAGAGCAATCGTGATTCTTTAATTAAGGAAAGGCGATAATGAAGAAGTGAGGAAGAAAGAAGAGATGAAATAAAGGAAGATATAAGTCGGTAGGAAAGGAAGATGCAAAGAATACTTGGCCGTTTAGCTGCGCTTGCTACATGATCTAATGGCGCATTCAATGCATCTTTGTCCCTCGAGCGATTTATTAATAATGACATCGCAAGTTGCGATTCTGTCTATTCATAATAATGTTAATATAGTTTGTGGCGGATATATAGGATCGGCAGAGTGCTTTTTCTTTCGTACATGTTTGGGAGAGAATTAGAGAGGGAACTAAGAGGAGAGAAAGAGATTGTGTGAACAGACAGAAAAAAGACAAGGTTAGGGATGACAAAGAGAGGAAAGTTTATAATTTGTTTTGTACATAGACACTTGTATTTTTCTACGTTCGGCATCGTAGCAGACTGTTATTTGTGCGTTTCGTTTATGTTTCAGATCTGTTAAAAAAAAAGTTTGCTCTCGCCTGTTAGTAGCTTTCGCGTCGGGCTTTAATTTTATACATATACACATTTCTCTGCGTTTACGTTTCGATCTTTTGCCCAGTTCATGGATAAACGTATCATCAAATGCGTGCACATACGAAACAAAATTTTAGCTCCGCGCGCAATATTTTGTTTCTACTTTTGTGTCGGGTGATAATTTGTCGAGAAGAAAAATTAATTGTAAAATTAAATTAAGAAATCTATTAATGCTGAATCCGTCTCAATTTCGTCTCCGAGTCTTTTTTTCTTATTGCATATATACAACACATTGCAAGTTATCGTCATATAAGTATATAAAAGAGACGATTTCTCTCTCGATGTTGACACCATGTTCGTGAAAATTTGACATTTCTCCGATAATAGATTTTTTAATTTAGCGTTAATAGATTTCTTAATTTAATCTTACAATTAATTTTCCTTCTCAACTTGACACAAAAGTAGAAAATATTATATGTACAATATACACATATACATGATGCGTTTTATCTTCGTTTTATTCGATGATTCCATCTCATAAAAACAAAAAGGAACGTGAAAGCTAACGTAAAACTGTATCTACTTACCATTCGTTATACGCATATGTCGAGCAACCTTAGATTGTAGGACGATCCGCGATCACGTGCAACACCACATACACGTACACATATGCATATACACCCATATACACGTTTCGATGCACGCGATCGCGGAGAGAAGCAATGCCTGTCGGCTGTGTTTATTTACCGAGGGATGACGCGCTCTATTATCGTTTAACCGAATGCGAAAAGCATCGTAAATCGCTTACTTTCAATCATCCAAGAACAAGCTGTCTTTTCATCTTGATATTAAGATACAGTGGATAGATCGGATCGAGAATTGAATATTATTATTTTTGTCATTTTGTCGGCAAACAAATTAAATAAGAGAGATTAAAGTCTTGGTTGGAAACGAAACTTGAAAAATATTTGTCGCCAAACTCGTATTGAATGATAAATATCGATCTACTTCGTTTGCGTATCACGTATACCGCGTATGTCGAGTTTTGCACGAGAAGAAGATTCGGCTGCTATTTTGAATTGGAGAAAGAAAAATTATTGTACTCGTTCTGTGTCGATGGCTCGTAATTTGAAGGAGGGAGGAAGATGGCACGAAGGAAAGCGTGGATCGGGATTACTATGACTCGTATGAGAACCGCGACCGACCACGAAAACACCAATCTCTCTCGACGCCCAATATCATGCGCACACGCGCGCGTAGGTGTTTATCAACGAATTTCCATGCCTTCTAATAGCCTCCCTCCGTAGCCTCTAATATAATGCACTATAGAGGAGAAAGAGAGAGAGAGAAAGAGCTTAATAGAGCGATGGGGTACGCAATACACAATTGACGGAGCCCTGTCTCTCCCTCGGCGATTAATTACGATCGTTAGAACAGCGAGGACACTGAACAAACGGTGTCAAAGTGTTGTGCACGAGGAGGATCGAGGAGAGGCTGTTTAAACACAAATCAAATCCTTATAATAGATTGTTAAGGTATACACACATACACACGAAGAATGTGGCACAAACGTATTACACGCGAATGATACGTGGTCTGTGATCGCATATATCTACATTTATATGTATAACACATACAAATACACACACACAAACACACAAAACAAATGTAAATATGTATGTGATATTATATATATATATATATATATGCATATGTATATAATTCACATACATTTATATAGATATATATATATACGCATATTTAAAATTAACTTGGCGAGAGAAAGAGAAAGGGAGAACGAGAGAAAAAGAGAGCGCGTATACAGAAGTTTGACAATTCTATGTATATCATTCGTAATTATAATGTCTCTTTATTGTATAACTGTGCATGTGTGCGTGTATTGTGTTCGGCGCGCTCCAAATAATCGATTTACTCGCATGTGTGTTAAACGATATCAGAATGTCGGTACTTTGGAATGCAAATTTATGAACGATTATTATGATCTCGATTGAACGAACGGTGATAAGTGACGCATAGCGAGCAAAGACGCATGCTAAAAATTGAAACTGGCGTAATTTCGGTGATAATTGTGATAATTCGGACGATAAGAAGGGCGCGAAATAACATTTTTATTAAATATGTATAAATGCAAAATATATATTATTTTATTATATATGTAAATATGAAACTTAAAATTTTTAATAGAAAATAAAATTTTTATCTAATATATGTATAATAACATACAAAGTAAAGTTTTTTCTACAAAATATCAGAATTTCAAAATAATGTTATGAATGCGTCGTTCAAAATTTTACGAAAATGTTCTCACAATCCCAAATCCAACTATTTTAATCAATTATTTGTAGATATTTAGATTTTCCGATAAATTACACCGGTTCCGATTCTCGATTCTAATTTTCTAGTTTACCGGCATCCGGAAGTGATGAATTTGTTCCGGCGATATAAAATCGTGTTCCAAAGTACCAGTCCACATATGGAGACATGCATACACACACGCGCACGGTCCGAATGATGCGGAACAAAACGTGGATAGCAACAGCGAGACATTTCGACCAACAAAGCGACGCGTTTTTTTGTTTCCTTAGATGAAGTCTCTACATATCACTCCGAGAATTTAAGATAGAGAAAGAAAAACGCGTCTCGCGCGATCGCTTAGAGCTCGCCTCGCCAGAGCGGAACAGCCGAATCGGCAGAACCAATAACTTTTTGGCGATCGAACTTTTTCTCTCATTGCTTTGTGTCTTGTCGTTGTTCGTGAATGGCAACTGAAGGAAGGAAGCAACGATTTTGCGACACAGTCGCAGTTTTTGTCATGTTAACGACAATATTTCCAGTTTTTTCTGTTCTTTCTTGTATTTTTCTTTAAGTCATTTTTCGGTCTCCACTTCGAAACTCTCTTTCTCTTCTCTGCTCTCCCTTATATATCTTTCTATTTATCTATCTCTTCCTCTCCCTTTCGTTCTCCCGACAATTCACAAAATTGTCGATCGCGATCGATGAGTTTAGAAAAATCCGGACGTCTTATTTTTTTTTACCAGGATACGTACGATGATATCAAATTCTTAAAAATCAAAATTGATCATTGGATTTTATAGTACATTATTTCTTAATCAAACTCGCGTCATACGAGTATCCGAAGTTCAAACCAAAGAGATGTATAAGGGGAGTATTGTTGCGATCACCCGAATTTCAATAGTACGTATCAGTTTATAAATTATTTACGCAAAATATGTTCACACATAAGTTCAAAAGAAAAATGTACTCCGTTCTGTACTGATGGTGAAATATTCGATAGCTTTTACTCACGAATATTTTATACGATTACTTTATTATGTGTCTGAATATTTAAGGAACAAAATTATTCGCGCATTTAGTTCATAAGTATCACGATTTCTCTGACATACACAATGGTTTTACGTAACTCCGATCCCTTTTTTTAATACCGTTTTAAGTGACTAATAATATAGGTTTCAATTCGTATGTGTTTTCGGCGCGTTATGCAATCACAGATGAGTGAAAATTCATTAATTACCATAATAATCACGTTTATCATTTAGGGTAATTGTATCGCGAAAGTTATTTCAATTCTTTTTGAATTTTATAAAAATAATAATATATGCGGATGTGTATTTTTAATACATCCCAATTCTATAAGAAAAGATATAAGATTTTATATAGAATTTTATTTATTCAACATGTTCCGAAAAAAAAACGGCGCTACACGTCTTATGAGATCTTAGTCGAATTTTTTCCATTTTCTCTTTTTTCCCTTCTTTCTTCTCTCTTTTAAACTAGTTTTTCTCTCTCTCTCTCTTTCATGTTTTTTATTTATTTCTTTTTTGCGTTATTTATATTCTACATTATTGCTCTCGAACATAAATAAATATCTTTTGTTCTATCTTTCCAATTATGTGTCTTTATACTCGCCAATTTTTGTTATTATTAGCATTGTTCATTTTACGATCAGCGAAAGAGAGAGACTTCATAATAAGTTTATCGATATAAGTGAGAGCAATAACGAATCGCAACAAGTGTTCGCGATAATCGTGTGCGCAGATTGATCTCATAATGTAGTAATTGCGAAAGACAGAGAAAGAGAAAGAGAGTTATAGAAGGGGAGACAAGAAGAGAAAATAGAAATATGCGTAAAATTTGTAAAAGGGAGAAAAAAAAATCGTCGTAGTAACGAGAGAAGGGTGTTATAACGATTACGGACGATTTATGAGCCTCTACTCCATATCTTTTTTCATTATTCTTTTTTTTTTTGTATTCTAAATGCGAGAAATTCTCGCGGATTTACTCGTGAATGCCGCTGTAGCGAACCACATATTGCGGCAGATCATAATTTTGCGATTCTAAGAAGAGAAATATGATAGGAGAAAGAGAGAAACAGAGAGCGAGCAAGAGAGAGAAAGAGAGAGAGAGAGAGAAGGGGAGGGATGGAGAGATAAAAAAATAGAAGAAATCGAGATTTTTACAATGATAAAAGGTAAAAATGATCAAGTCGTGCGTGTCGTATATAAGCGAATGCTTTTGCAGCAGGATACGATCAAACATCGGATATTAACAGATCTCTAATTTTCAACGAAACAAAATTATTGCAAAGTCAACAAGATACTTGAAATACACTTATAATGTCATTATACTATCTTTTCAATTGATCTTTTGAATGCATTTCAAATGTCCATATAAGTTCTTCTACCGGAAGAACAGAGAGATCTCTGATTGTATCTCGTGTTTGATCATAATTCCACTTTTATCAATTTCTCTGTTTCTCTCTTGGACACGCGAGGCAGGGCGTGTCGAGATTTCGAGTCGAGTTGATGCCTCGGTAAAGTATATAGTGAGAATATTGGAGGTGGACGAGTACAGAGAAAAAGAAAAAGTGTCAGAGAAAGGAGCAAGAAGATGCGCATGATGGAGTGAAGCATTTTTAAAAAAGTAAAAATAAAAAATAAATTTTTATGTACATATAGACATTGAAAATTGGATCTAAGCTCGTCGTCCACTATTGTCTGAAGTGGGTATTCTCAAGAGAGAGAAAGAGAGGGAGAGAATGAAGTGCGTAGAAAAAGTGCGAGAGGAAAAGAGAGAGAAAGAAAGAGTGAATAAAAGCACGAATGTGGAAAGCCGAGTGTCCACCTCCGAAAGTCACAAAAAGCATATTAAAAATAGTACACGCCACCGTATCGGGAATGATTGTGTGATAATTACAAGTGATTTGACCAGGCCCCCCCTTCTCGATTATTGAGCGAATTACTATCATCGAGGGTTTTTTTTTTAATTGCACATCACTTTTGAATAATTGGATGTAGAGCGATAAAAGGAGGAAAATGTTTTCTCTTTTCTCGTTTCGTGCTCTCTAGAATTTAGTCCTTGAATTATAAAAAGAGAAACATCCTTTTTGATAATAATTCACTGATTGCACCGACGAGAAAGAGATTTCGAAAGACACTTAAGATCAGATAGAAGGAATTCCTCGCACGCGAAGCTCGTCGTAACATCTCGGTCATGTTGATTTGATTAAGCGTCGCGGTCGTAGCCTAATCTTATCATGGACCGACACGAGCTCGCGACCTCTCTTCGAGGCTCTCATTTAGGAATTCCGCGGAATTTGAGTCCCCTAATCTGCGTGTTGTGTTGTCCGGCGATATTTCGTCGTATATCGTGTGTGAATATTCGAGCGATCGCCGCCATAAGTGCGGCTCCTGGAGGAAGGGGGGGTCGTATGTGATGTGATTTCTTTTATATCATAACGAATAATGAACACTAAGAAATATTATAGTTTCATATATATATAAGCGATATGTTATTTGTCATTTATTTTATCCCTTAATAAATGATGTTATATAAAAAAGACAATCTCTGTGTCGATGGCGTTTCTCAGTATTTTGCACCTCTCTAATTTAAGAGCGATTCGTTTGATACAATTCGTGTATATTTTGATGTGATATCAAAAGATTAATTTATTTGTAACGTCGATTAATTTAGTTAACTTTAATTTTAGTTTGATCTTAAGGTAAATTAGATTGCTTAATTAAACTTATACTTATGATTTTCTTTTTACTAACTTTTTAATAATTCTTTCACAATTTTTATTTTAAATTGTAGATTACAATTCGAAGAGGATTAAAAAGAAGAGCGAACGATGATTCTCTTATCTTACATTTATTCGCCGACTATCAGTATTGTTACATACGACGTTACATGACACCAAACATCTAAGTTGTACTCCATTAGTACTAATGATTACTCACTCGCATAACTCACTTTTGCATAAAATATTTCCATTACGAATTTGATTGCTCTGTTTTTTTTTTATCCGCGGCGATATTTACAGAATACTTCGCAAGTACCTTACATTTTAGGCAGTCTTTCATAGAGAAAGAGAGAGCAAGAAAAAGAGAAAGAATGCATTTACAGAATGTATTTAAAATCGTTCTGTGCATGAATCGAGCATTGGATCTCGTGCGAGAGAGTAGCATGAATGTGCTCTATGAGATATATCGGCATCATTGCGGATATATCAGATCATTTAGTTCTCTAAACGGAGGACGGAGGATTGTTCATCGTCTATCGTTATAGATTCAGCGTACTACTCTCTTGATAGAACTTGATATTGTATCAGTTTAAATAGAATTGAGGGTTTAATGCCTGACAGATTGATTTCGCAATCTTCACTTCTCATAATAATTGAAGACTTGACATAAAAAAGACTGTATGCGCTAAAGAAAAGTCAGAATTGGAAATGGGAAAAAACATATTTCGCTAAATAATTTTTATTTCAAGATGAAAGAAAAAATATAAAAGAGGAGAGAAGCTTTCTTTTTTGTACATCTTAGATTTTTTAATAGATTATACTTAGATCCTTTTATACAATCTCGGCGCGTATGATAATTTAAATAAAACTTGAGAATGAAGCGTTTACAGTCTATTTACGTAAAATATTCAATTAGTTGTAACGCATTAAAATTCGTTGTCAAACAGCTTAATTCAATTCGATCTTGACTGCAAGGGAAATTTCTTTTGACAAAGTCGAGAATTAATATGTATGCCGCGAATTGATTACTTTTCAATTTAGACATATATATATTGAATTATGTATCTCAACGTATATTTAATAACATGCTTTGTCTCAAAATAATTATATCGTTTCAGAAATTGATTAATCGTACAAAACTTGCGGCCAAGAGAGAAATCATTTTAGAGCTGTTACATTATTTTATCAATTAGATCAGTATCATATTGATTTTTTGATGGATTTGTCAGATGTGTGCGAAAAAGCGACACACGTTTACAAAATAAAAATTAAGCTCTTTTCATGATTGCGAATGTCGGGAACGTGACAAACGCTTTTATTAAATATTGTGCAAAATTCTCTGAATGTCGATACTTTTTCTTGATGAGGGTCCATTCTTTATCAATGAATCGATCGTAATTGCTTTCCGTGATGTGCGCATGTGTGATACGCTTTGTAATTATTTCTGACTAACGATTAATGTCATCGAGATTCGTCTTGCTAAAGACGACGTCCCTCTAATTGCCGTCATAATCATGTGGCGGTGCGTGATGATGCATGTGAATGTGTGGAGGCAGGTCGACTACAGGTACGGTCAGGCTGCTTCTCTGTAACACGATTATATAACATTTACATGAATATCAATGACTCAGTCGTCTGTGTAAAATATTTTGAAATTTGAAAATTTTATATAATATTTTAAATATATTTAAAATACATTTAATATTTAAAATATATTAAATATATTTATAATATTTTATATAATAAGTGTATCCATGTATGTGTGTTCTTTTTTAATCGTAATTTTACCACTGACTGTAATTTTATTTTTTATTACTTAATTATTATATTATGTTTAATTTAATTCATATAGTATGTTTAATTATTTTAATCTTTATTATAATTATTTATTTACAATGCACTTTATTAACCATTTTGAAATTTGTGATTTCTCCAGGGTCTCAAATTTTAAATTAGAAACTGAAACGTTGGCTTTTAATTTGTAGCAAATTACGAAACATTTTTAATACGAAATTTAATAAATTAGGTTTTTTAATCACATTAATAAAATGTTTCCATCTTGTTATATGTGTATATATATATATATATATATATATATATATATATATATATATTGCGCGAATTATTTCCCAGAAAGAATGGTAATAAATTAAAAGGAATTAGGAATGGTAATATAATAAATTCCGTGCCCGTAAATCCGCTTGTTAATTAAAGAACATTTGAATGCAATTATGAGTTTAATGAACATGGGGATATAGAAGCTCAGTGAATATAAAATTGAATAACGATATAACGGGGAGGATTGACTTCTCTCCTGGATAAAGCTATGATAATGGGATATAAAGTCGGCTTCGAATATAAAAGATAGGAATATAAGTTTGATCAAAGAGAAATGTATCGTTATCAGAATCTTTTCTTAAAAAAAGTGAACATATCAAGATAATATATAATTATATTTCGTATATATAATATATTATATTTTCGTTGCACACGAAAGACATGCAAATCAATTTTCGAATAAATATTTGAGAAAAAAATATTTTTGGTACTTTTATTCCGAGTAGATAATTATATTCATTTTTATTTACATATGAGATAAATATATTGTTTTTATTATTAATTAATTATGTGCTATTAATTAATCTGTATTGGCATTTTGCAGAAAAAAGATATCAATTGATAGATTAATAAAGGATAAAGGGGAATTTATTACCTGAGATCTGATCCCATTTATGGGAGTGGCAGTGGGATTGTCGGGCGAGTAGCCGATCACGTGCGTGGAGCATTTGTCACAGGTGCGTCGTCGTCGAGATGACGTGTGACAACGTAAAGCACGACAAAATTCACGTGCCATCTCCGAGCAGAGTGATTCTTGATTCGATTGTTGAGATTGAGGCTGATGTTGTTGGCTTTGTTGTTGCTGCTGCTGCTGTTGTTGTTGCACAGCTTGAGAAATCCCCTGAAGAGAACCCGAAATAGGCGTCGAAGGCATCGGAGGCCTTTGCTACATTCACAACCCACGACATATTATTTGTGTATGTTATTGATCGATTATTAAAGATAAGAAGCACAATAAGATCTATTATAACATAGAAGGATGTTTTAGAATTAGCGACAAGGAATAAATAATTATTTCTCATTGTGGAACATCCCAGGTAGCAAGATGACGTCAAATGACGTCTTAATAACGTCTTAATTACGTCATAGATGTCTTTAAAACGTCTTTAAGACGTCTTTAGACGTCATCTTGTTACCTGGGATTTTTCGAGTTATAAACTGCATTGAATATACAAGCGAAAGTAAATAATTAATCGTACAATTTAAAGAGAACTTTAATATAACAGAAATATATAATCTGAATCTTAATTATAGATCTAAAATATTAAAATTTTTATTTAAGATTTTTGAAAAATAGGTTTCCCTTTTAACATTAACATTTTAATAAAAAATTACTTTCCATTTTCCGCTAATTCATCCCACATCTTGTGCTATGATGCACGAATAGAAAATTATTAATATTTTTGCGCAAAATATGTAAATATTTAAAAGTAATATTTTAGAAAGAGCTTGTGTGCTGAAGCAAGCAGATTCGTAAAAAGTTTTTACAATGACGGACCTCTCTTTGCAATTGAGTTTGGGGCGAGTTGCAGTCGAGCGGCATGCTTCAATGGACGATGAGCTCATGCTGATACACGGTTGAATCCATAGTGTAGCGATAGAACAAAATTCAGGGAACGTCATGCAATGCTTACGTACGATTCATGCATATCTCTCAACACTCCAGTTGTCAGATTAATCGTCCGCTTCGATAGATATGATATGCTTCTTGAAAGTGCTATCTCTGCTTTGTTTTTTATTGCTATGACATTTACTCGACAAGATTTTGCGCTAATTAATTTTAAATACATAGTATTATAATAGCGCAACAAAAAAATAGTAGCTTGAGAGTTACTCAAACGAGCGTCTACAATCGAGAATTTTGGTGGAATCATGCAACGCGAACGTACTGACGACGATTTATCGAAACCTATTTTAATATTGATTTTTCAAGTTCAATACACTCACCCGTTCCGCCGGTGCATTCCTTCTGGAATTGTAACAGAATTCGAAGATGGCTATAAGCACGGCAAATGCCAGGCCGCACAGTAAGACCACGAAAATTCCACCTAAGTAGAAACAAGACGTAATTCTTGAGCAGATGCAAGACGTCGATAGAGAATTTTGATAGAGATGAATACAGTACTTCGAAATACATATAAATGCAAAGAATTAAATAATTTGATAAGATCTGCGTTTAAAATACTTTGAATAATTTATTAGAAAGTATATATAAATATCACTAAGAAAAAATATATAATTAAATATGAATGTGTTTATTTTAAACGGCCAGCAATTTCTGTCTCTAAAAGATTATGTTTAATAGTCATTTTTATTGACATAAGAATGATAAGAGAATAGCATAAAAATATTCGCGAATGTAACGAGATATTCTTGAGTTATGATTTTACAGAAAACTTATGGCGTGTGTAATTTAAACTTTAACTTTGCGCTATTTCAGAAAAAAAGCGCTCACCTATGTTGTCGACACCTAGAGAATTGGCTTTATTCTCTTTTCCCTTTTCTGTTCTCATGCAAGTATCTCCAGGACTCTTCCACCATTTGTCATATAGCATCTGAATTTCACCTTTCTCTTGCAATTCCAGAATTGCTAGAGATATCTTGTCTCGCCATGGAGAGCCTAAAGATTTTTCAAAGAATCAGAAAAAGCGGAATTTTTTGAAAATTATATTATTACGCAGATGTGACGAAATATTTTTTGCATTTATTTTATATCTGACATTTAAAGAGTGACCGCAAAATCAGTGGTTTTTTCGCCTATTTTTGGTCCCGCGATATTAAAACTGAATTGTATGTCAAATGATACCTTATGACAAGACATCAATCACAAAAAATTTTTAAGTTGAGGTGAGAATTGATTCCAGAGATATGGGAGGTCAAAGTAGTCAAAATTCATTAACTCGTTAGCCTGTACGCTTTAAAACACGAATTTTTTTTTCAGTCCGATAATTTAAACTTCGTACCCGGGGGTTTTGCTAGCTGCTGAATTTGAAGTCAGATTTTTAAAATTCATAATGGCCGATTTAATTTGGCGGACCATGTATTTAAAAAATGTTTTAATTTCTTTTTCTTGTTAAGTAAATCGATTGACAAGTATGTGTGAAAACATCCCCTCTATGTGCCAGCACAGCACATGCTCCACATGCTGGCATAAAAATTCGTGCTTTAAAGTATAGGCTGACGCGTTAATGAATTTTAATTACTTTCCATATCTTTGACCAATTCTCACCTCAACTTAAAAATTTTTTGTGATTGATATTTTGTCATAAGGTTTCATTTGGCACGCAATTCAGTTCCAATATCGTGGGACCAAAAATAGGCGATTTTTTCGGTCACTCTTTATTTTAAAAACATTTATTTTGCAAAGAATTAAAGTTGTATTTTATATACATATGGGATAGTCAATATAATATGTTGACACATAATACACAATACATATAACATCAGATATAAAGTTGTTGGAAAGCAGAAAATATTGTAGGAACTGCATATTACTTTCTCTCTCTCTCTCTCTCTCAAAATTGAGATAAAAATATATATTTGCAAATATTGCAAATATATTTGCAAATATTGTTCCAATTATGAATTTCAGTTTGATCATATTGTTCGTTTTAAAAAAAATATCGAGATTTATTTTTCCAAAAAAGAATAAATAAACTGTTATGAATTAGTGTATGACATTAGTGTATAACATTTTTTTATATACACAACTTTTTTATTAAAAAAACTGCACATATATATATATATATACATACATACGTATACACTTACCCATAGGTGTAGCGATACCATATCCTTTAGTGTCCAAAAGACCGCCGATTTGCGTGAGATTGCAGTTTCTTTGGACAATGTAATCCAACATAGTCGACTCCATCAGAAAGGCATAATCACCTTGGAGAACCCGTTGAATACCCTCTTCATAAGTTGGCACGAATACCGATGGCTTCTTGTTTTCCATGAATCGCCACATTTTCTTGTACGTCTCGATCATTGAGTCCTTGACCGAGATTGAAGAAATATAGAAAAAAATTAGATTCCATTATCATCATATAAATTCGCTATTATTATATCGATTGAATATTATTTTATAATTTAGATTTCTGATTCTTTATTTCAATCGCAATAGAAGTGAAAAATGTAAATCATTTTTTCTTACATTATCAAAGTAAATTAATTTTCTCGCATTCCAGCATTGATATCATAGATTGATAAAATACTAAAGACTTTTCGCGATTCGTAAATTAATAAATAATCCTTAAATTTAATTGAGGATCTGGATCTCTATTTTTCATTGTAAATGTAAAAGACATAAAAAACAGATTCAGTTATATTGTAAGATAATAAAATAGAAAAGTTTTGGTATGTGTTTTAAATTCAATCATGTATTTTAAATTCAATTTATCGAACACATGAGTGGCATTTTGAGAAAAATAACAAATGTATTCGATATTTCGCAAAAAAAATTTGGAAAATTTCCGTTTTGATTAATAAAATTCCATGTATTCGAAACGAGGAAAAAACATGTTATCAATGAAAACTCTGAAACTTTCGCAAACTGTGTGAAAACATGACATTAGCATAATAATTGCTAAAAAATTATTTTTGCATTGATCACGTGATTATATCGCACATTCATTGTTTGATCATCAACTTGATACAAACTCACAAGAATATTAATGTACAATGCAGGTGAAATTTCTTTATATATAAACAAAATGAGTTCTTTTGTATAATTAAAAAATATAGTTTTTATATATTTTTAAATATTTGTAGAACATTTTGCGTGCGGAAGAGACATAGAGTTATGTCTTTATATTTTGCAGGTTGATAATATTGCACAAACATTAATACTAGCATTATTATTCTATCTACTTCGCGAATAAATAAGCAAGAAAATATTAATCACCCTGAAGAAAGTCATTGTGCTTCCACTGTCGAGAGTTCCGTACGCAATGTCAGTTTGGCTGGCAAGATCTTCAGCGTTCTCTATCGGCGTAATCATCCTTTCCACCGTGAGGAAAGCTGCCAGATTTGCAGTATAGGATGAGATGATAATCAATGTGAAGAACCACCATATGCCTCCCACGATACGCGTGCTCGTAGCCTGATAAAGCGATCGTTTTATGAAAATTACCTTAGTCCAGTATAATTAACTTGTATTAATTTTTTTCAACTGTCAAATAATAACAGACGTATATGCATCTAAATATTGATTATATTAATTACGATAAAAATTTAAATATAAAAAGGTGTTCAGAAAATAATTATGTATCTGTTACATTTAATTAATAACATAAAACTGTAAAATCTTGAAGCTTAAAGATTTTATTAGAGGCATGTCATTCATCAGAAGAGTTGAAGAGAGTTTTTGATAACAAGATTAAATAAATCATTCAGAATTGTTTGCTTGTCAAAATCATTTTCAACATTTTGTGAAGAAAGTTTAATTTGCTAATAATGTGTTGGATAAGTGTTTTTGTTTTTAATATTTGAAATAAATGTATAATTACTTTCCAAACACCCTGTAGTATATTCTCGCATGTCTATTACAGTGTCTTGTAATAGCATCTTTAAATTTTCATTAAGCGTTAATTTCTCATTAACGCTGGCCTGGTGCTAAGCCAATACTCTCATCCCTTTTATATCTTTTAATCGTTTCAAGGATTAACATATTTCACTTTGTTAAATAAAACTCTCAGTGTTTGAAAACCAATTCGAAAGCTAAAGTCCGCAATTGAAAACTGGAGATTACTTTAATGGAAACGCTCGTGTTCGCTTATTAAAAGAATTGTACAATGTTGGAGAATATACCTGACACCTGAAATGAATTTCCTCTGACTCGTTTTTTTCATTCAAATCCCGCGTTTTATTGCACTAACACTTTAGCACTTTAGTATCTTTTGTATACTCATCATCGCAACATTCATGACATTCATCACGGAAATCTGTGACAATCACTTAAATACATAATCATTTCAAAATACAGGCAATACGCGCAATTAGGAAAGCAATTTAATTCATAATTATCCTTAGTGACATACATAATGTCACATTAATTAATACTCCTTTTAGCGTACATTTCTCCTATTAAATTAAATAAGCAACAATATAGTTGCTATAACTAATATGCAATTTATTACGTATTAATGAAACTAGATAATGAATTGTTGGTAAGCTAATTAGTATATTGATTAATGATGTAATAATATTAATGATATCACGATAATAAATTTTTATAAATTTCTTATAAAGTGTCTCTATTTCATCTATATGCAATGCTAAAAGGAAATCTACGCAATTTCAAATAAGATTTCTTTTAAAATAAAAAGTTAAAAGTATGTTTGAAGTAACAATTACTAAATAAGAAACAAATAAGAGCCTGATAATTGGATGAAAGAATCGTATCTCGGTTTTACTCTCCTTTTTCTCACGCTCTTTTTATGTTTACGATACTCGAGTGGACGCAAACCTTGGGATTTAAATCGCTGCCCTGTTGCATGAGGGTCCCGATGGTGAACCAGAAGCTGTTCGATAAAGAGAACTGATTCTCGACAATTTCCGATCCGGCGTGACACGGATGCGGATTGTTCCATTCGTAGGGACTGAACCGCGCCACGACGAACATGGTCACCGATACCAGAACGTACGCTGCCAGAACATACAGCCAGATCTCAATCGCTAATGGATTCATGAAGGAAAAGAGTCGCGCCTGATGGCTGGTTGGCACCTGCAAGGAATTTCATTTTGATACGCCACAATGGATGTTCATCTTCCAAAAATTGAAGATATGAATATCTTAAAAAAATATCTACCTTTACATCTTCCTTTATATGCAAAATATATACGTATAAATTAATCTTTGCATATTAATTTTAAATAAAAATTAACATCAAAATATAAAATATTCATATATTGTTTGGCGATATTTTTTATGGAAGAAATGAATAAATGATTGTATATATAAAACAAAATCTAAAACACAAATGAAAATTTTCATGCAATTTTATTTAAATGATTATTGTATTTTATTATTGTGTACATATGCATTCGAATACATATATTCGAATTAATTAAGCTACATCAACGTAAAATTTATTTCTTCTTTTATATGTACACAATAATGAAGTACAACACTTATTCAAGTAAAATAGCATAAAAATTTTCATGTGTGTGCTTTGGATTTTGTTATTATATAATATATATATATATATGTATATATATATATATATATATGTGTGTGTGGAAAACAAAACAATTTTGCATTAAACATTTAATGATTTTTAATTAAGTTCAATAATTCTTTTCTTAATTAACGTTAAAGATATAACAATATCAATTAGTATACTCAATATAATATGCGAAATTAATTTTGTCTGCATTAGAATTAATATTCAATTGTACATTTGTTGAGATTTTATACTTATATGCTTCAATTAATGTATAATTTAAGTTCATAATTTTTTAATATTTTTCAAAATATTTTTTGAAAAACAACAATCACAATGAACACGAACCACAATATGTATAACATTTTTTAATTATTACATTGCATTGCATTATAAATATATAAAATAATTTGGTGACCAAACATAAATTTATTAAATTTATTTACTTCGTTGCACAAATGTTTAGAAAATTAAACGAATAAAATGGAAAAAATATAAACGGAAAAAATATAAAGAAAAATGATGTAGAAAAGAAATATAAAAATACATATACAGTATATGTGCACAATAAAAGATACGATAAATTTATTAGAGATCTTTATTGGAGTAGCGAGCTCGTTGTTCAATGAATTTACATTAATTGATCTCAATGATTTTTTATTCCTAGTGTATCGGATACTAAAAGTTCCCAACTGTGGATTCTTTTTTGCCATCGATAACTTTTGTGCGAGCGAAATTAACTGATGCATAATTTAGCGCTCGCTCTTGAAAGCGAATGTTGATTCCGAGAAAATAAAGCACTCAAGCAAAAAATATCGCTATTATCTATTGACAAGGAGAAATAAAGAGACCATTTTGGATCTGTAAAATTACCGATATCGCACTCGAAGAATTTATAATGCTAACATAATAACAGATCGGTTTATCTCATATTTGAAACAATTCTAGCATATAATAAGATGATAATTGTAACATACGTGTGGAGTCGTAAATGGACAGGTAACAGGATAATTAAAGGACGCTTTGAGAATACGGGGAATGGCTAACGACTGCAACATTAATTGCAATTAAATGATCGCCTTACATTAATTAGAAGGCGCGCTCACGCTTGTCGACGTCGATTGGTGCAATCAACGAAAAGAGACTCGCTCTCCCTTTTTCTTTCTCTCTCTCTCTCTCTCTCGTGTTTGTCGGAAGAAAATTCCACTCAGACAGAAACGAGCCTTCAGTCTGCATTGGAAAGCAAGCTATCGTCATCAACGCGGTCAGGAAGCTTTCGTCGTCTTAATCAATTTATGAGAGAAGTCCATTTATCGGCTTTTTCACACCATCATTTTAGTGAAAATGTAATTGTAATGAATTATTTCCAAGTTATCGCAAGTTATCTAATTAGTCCGATCGATTTGTAGAATTATGCGATAAACAGTTGCTTTTTTTTTAAATCGAATATCATGAATGAAAGATAGATAAAAAGAGAATGTCATATATTTTATATATTTATTTTATAATATTGATTATTATAATATCCATCTTGACAAGGAAAATTTATGAGTAAAATCTTGAAATTTAAGAACTGTAAAATATAATACATAGTTCATAATTAATTCACAATTAAAGATTATGTCACTGTCGCCTAATTGGACAACAACAATTTGCTTAATTGTCTTCATTAAGCTATTGATTTGTGTCGTCGGGAATTGAAATGCAATTTCACTCGGGCATTGTATGAATCTTTAAGACAATATGTGCAATTATCTTCTTTCCCTCTCCCTTTTATATCTACGCCCATCATCGTAATAACTTATTTAATATGTAACAAGTAAAAGGATTAAATGAAAGAAAAAAAGTATTATAACAAAAAAATATAGACAATTCAGGCTAAAAAGATAATATTCGGAATAAAGCGATAAGAGATAAATCTTTTACGCAAATATGAATTAATTTTATTGATTCTTGGGGAAATTTATTTAACGATTACTTTAATAAGATTTAATAATTCTTCATTATTAATGTAGCTATCTAAGGTAGAAAAAAATGATTCAATATATAGCCAGATAGTGGAAGAAAATTGTACTTTTATAGCGGGAGAGAGTACAGGCCGGGTGGGAAATAAAAACGCAGAGGCGGAAAAAGAAAATTTTACAACGGCGAGGAGATCGCGAACTGCCCGTAAATTTCGTCGGGCCAAATGTCAGGTTTTCCGCGGAAAACCGAGAAATTAGAAATGAATCTAGGAGCGGAGGGACACAGTGGGATGAGGCGATCTCGTCGTCGCGAAAATTTTATTACAAAAGCTCGAGAAATTAACTTCTCCATCGGTATCGTTCCGCCGGCCCGCCCGCACCCGCGATCCTACTACTATGGCGCAATACCATTATTAACTTCGGAGTAAGCGAATCCCACCGTCGCTCGTTACGGTATAAAGTGCAGCTGCCCGAGAGAAGTTAACTCCGTAGATCCAAGCATCTCGAATTATTTAGCGCGAGTCGAAACTTCAGGAGGGGATTCTTGCACTGTCGTTGGAATCGATCGCGGGTGGAATCCGCGAGTCGGAAGAAATTCCCTGCGGGACATTGTGAGAATAATTAAAGCTTCAAGCGGATAAGATAGATCGGGAGAAGAGACAATTGGAGTTGGATACAGAAAGAGAGAGAGAGAGAGGGAAGGAGGGAGAGCAAACTGATGAGAAAACGGTTCGTCGAGCAAATATTGAATTAACCGGCTCGCTAATTCGACGCATAAGCCGATTGATGGTACATTCCGATTATTAAATCACCTACGCGCCATCACTTGCAAGAGCGGCTCTAATTAGTTTGCCTACAGTCCTACAACACGTGCCGCGCCATTATAAGCGAGAACATGTGCACACTGATGCGCGCGGATGCATCGCTAGGATCCAGGATATTACTATGTTAGTGCGATTTTATAACCGAAACGAGAGTTATAACGAGGATCAAATCTGTAGAGAGATACCTGGATAACTCTTTTTGCCCTCGTTTATAAGACGCGTGCATATTTTTTTAAATTAATTTGAATAATCAGATTAGTTCTTATTAGTTTGTTATTCTTTTAAGAACGAATTAAAATCTTTAAAAATTAATATGATTCATAATAAAATATATATTAATAATATATATAAATATATTTTATTAAAATATTATAATACGTAAAGACATACGCACACATAATAAAATAATATGTTAAATAAAATTAAATAAAATTGTTGTCAAATAATTTACATAAAATATATACTTATACACATTAATATCTCCATATCTTTTTACCAATAATTATTGTAATTTTTTTCTAGATGTTGTTTAAATAATAATTATTTGTGCATATTAATAAGGTTTAAACATAAAAGCATAAGCATTTAAACATGAACATAATATGTATCTCGCTTCCGTTAAAAAAAATGGAAATCAAATATATATTATTTGTGAATGATATTCTATATATAAAATATAGATGTTGAGTCGGATCATATGTAATCAGTTACTACTGCCACATGTATAATTAATAATTATTAATTAATAATTATTACAATTTTTTTATACACATACGCAGTTTTATTTACACATCCAACTATTAACTAATTGCTTCAGTAAGATACGGTGATATTATATGGCCCTGACTGCTATCAACCAATGGTCGTTTCACGAGCAAGTAGATAAGGACTAGTTATGGTCAGCCAAAGTCAGACGGAATTACAGTCATATGGATAACAGCTCCCTCCGTTATTCTGACGGCATTATCTCAGATAAAATTACCCAGTAAATTCGTTATCAAGCTAGGGAAAGAGAAGGAAAATATACGCCGTTCGTTTTCGATAACAGCCATTTCACTTCGTATCGTCGGACGAATATTTAAAGAAAAAACAAAAACACGAAGACGCGAAATATCGACAGAGATGTCATATTTCACATAACTTTCATCGACATTGCCTTGATCCTTGAGCGCGGAGCGAGTCGGATACGAAAACGAAAATAGCCTAACAACAACAATAGGGGATATACAGCGATAAAAAAAAAACAGCAAATAAGAATAACAGATGCGCGATGTGGAAAAATACACAGGATGAGGGAGGGAGGAAAGACCAACAAGCCGGACGGGTGAGAGAATCAAGATTCGCCGACAACAATGCGCCGGGATGTGGGGGAAATAAAAATATGAGCTATCAGAGAGTGGCGCCATTTCCAACGCGAACCAAGCATTACATGGTTTATAGGAGGTAGCTTTAAATGCGTCGCTGCTCTCTTCGGGTAGAATTGGATGTGGATGTAATTGCTACTTTGTGTAACGAGATTAATTGCGCGGTACTACGCGGTTTCGAGGAGATATCCCTCTGCGAACCGCCTTACTACTTACCTTGAAGAGGATCGCGATGCCCAAATTCATGAACGGCTTCGTGAAATCGATGACACTCTCACGCGCGTAGTTAATCGTCATCGATCCGACAGCGAGATCAGCTTTCTACGAAACAAGAGAAAATAATGAAGAGAATATTATTAAAAAGAGCAAAGAGAAAAAGAGACATTTCGTTCATTTATTTCTGTTATTCTAACAATCGTGATCGAGCCGCTGCCGACAGTTGGCTTGTTCGGTTGAAATAGCTGACGATGGCCGAGCATGAGTGCTACGATTGAACGAAGCCACCTGAAGAAACTCTTCATACGCACTTTTGGCGCGATATCTAACTGCTTTTTCAGCGTCTGCGAAGTCGCAGTAGTTTGGGTAGATTTATTTCCGGCTTGCTGTCGCAGCGAGACGGAGGTCGAGGATATCTGGTCTGGCAATGCAACCGAGATAGGGAAATCCCCTGTCTTTTACCTCGCGCCTATACGTACATCACGGTGCATGTTATATATTTCCGGTAAGTACGCGAATGTACACGTTGCGCGACAATTTTATTGCGCGACGAGTCGGCGAAACACGATTTATGTCCTCGCATTCTTAATATTCGCGAAACGTCGATTTCTAGTCGCAAAGCGATATGTAACGTCGATTTTCATGTCTTACGTATTTATTTCGAAAAGTTACGACTGCATTTCAATCGTGCGATACGTATTTAAACGAAAAGCTCTGCCTGGTTTGACGATTTGTTTCTCACCTTTATTTCATTTGAACATGCAACTGATTTTATTTGTATTTTCTTTATTTACAGGTATACTAAATAATACCTGATAAAATACCTGATAAATAGGTATACTAAATAAAACCATGAATAATATATTGGACATTATGTAAAATATTACACGCTAAATGATGCGCTTACATGCATGTACCTCGGTTTTATTTATTGGTCTCCATAAAACACATGAATTATATTTTCATTATTATTCTTGATGATTATTCTTGATGATTATTATTCTTGAAACGGGATTTCAATTATGTATATTATGCACAATTATCCTCTTGTCAACTATTTCATTCTATTATATTATATGAAAAAGGAGCATTATTATTTTAAAATTATAAAAAATTAATTTATTTTTATCAACTTTAATTTTATTGCCATTAATATTAATCGTTGCTTCATTTATTTTATTATATTTATTTTAAGAATTCAAGATTTTTTTTTAAAGAAGATAAATATTATTAATTTTCCTGTAATGCGATTTTATTAAATTTGAAGTTGAATACTTTTTTTGGTGTAAATTTGGCATCAAAATAAATGTAATATAACGAGAATATATTCATATTTACAACAATTGTTTAACAAGACACGATTCATGAAAAAAGTTTTGCAACAACATCCATCCGCGTTAATTCCATTTTTATTAAAAATGTTCTAAAAGTTATTAATAAAGCTTTATAAAATACAGCTTTATAAAAGTTTTAAAAACTCATGCACTTTATAAATGCCGTATCCTGTGAATGGGGGATTTCGACGCGAGAGATCTATCGAACGACGGTCGATATCGATGTGGCGACGTAAAACGGTAGCTCCGGTTCATTCCGCGAAAGATATTTCAGGCTCGCGACGTCCCTAATTTTCGCGTGTGATTTATGCGACCGATGGATGACGGTCGCAATAATTTGTTGCGGCGTGCTCTCGCGAGCGATGACAGGCACGGCGCCAGTGCGGGGGAGCGCGATGCATCGCGCCGTCATTTGCGAATGTATGTAGTAACGAGCGATGCTGTTTTCGTGCCTCCGATGTGTCCGGGGAGAAATTGAAACGTGCCAGAGGTCGATTAAAGCCGCAGTAGATACCGGAAAAAAGAGCGCGGTATTAATTTAACATAGGACTTCGCGGGAAATATTTATATATCGCGCGTACGATGTTTGCATTATTTACTTTAACATTTTTTTTCCGTTGAAAATATCGCTCTTTGTCGATTAATAATTTCCATGACGAGGATGATACATCGCGAGCAAGGATTTTTTTTGTTTTGTTCATTCATTTTTTAGTCTTCGTTACCTTTTCACGTGGCGCCGACAAACGATATCCCATTTATCAACGTGTTCAGATAAAAAAAATGAAATATCGATGTATCATCCTATTCAGAAGAATTCACGCGGAGAAAATTAATATCTCGTGTAACATTTTGCATATTTCGCGTGTCAATGAATACTCCAAAACTTGTTGCATTAAATTGCAAATTAATATTATATTTATATATTTTCACATGTGAAATAATATCCTTGCTCGAAAAAAATGCCGCAACAGTACTTTGAAATGATATGTAAATCGCAATAAAATTCGAGACAGAATTTCTATTCACAATTTTGTCTCATATAATACGAGAAATACTTGAACAAGCGAAATATATGCACATGTATTAGAATATGTTCAACAACACATAAATAATGAGATTTAAAATTACATAATTATAAAATTATATCTAAAGTCGGATTTATATAATTGCAAGTTTTTAGAAAGAAACAAAGTCTAAACTAGAGAAGATTTAGAATATATTATACGATAATTAAGACCTAATTAGACTTGGTCCCGATTAATCTTCGCTTTGACGTTCCAGTGGACTTCTCGGTGAGATCCGCTTAACTATGCTTAAGTCGCTAAAATACGACGCCGTTTCTAGGCATATTACGCGCCGTCGCCTTTTTATCATCATTTTTCCGTCCTCGGTTTCGCTCTCTTGGTGAACGAGGGCGAGAGGAAGGGGGGAAGGGGGCGAACGGGGGGACGGGCGACGACTGCGGCGAGCATTATTAATGATCATCTGACAAAATTAATACCGCCGTCCGAATAACGTAGTGCCGGTCGCTTTGTAACGACCGGCAGTCCGCGGGTCTCGACGAAAATGAGAAATTTCGCCGACTCGTATCGCGATTTCTCATGATTCCACGTCATATGTGCGCGAGCGCGCACGTTTTCACGCTCATCATCGTATCATCGATTGTATAAAATATAAAGCTGAAGGGCTCAGAAGGGCTTAATGCGCTCTGATTCGAATCAGGTATATTATAGGTAGTATCTGTAATAATACTAAATAAAATATACTATATAAAATATTTTACACGCCAAGTAACACGCTCTTACACATGTATCTATATTTCCTTATCAAACATGTATAAATTTATACTTTTATTAATGTTTTTCATATTATTTATAAAAAAAAAAACAAGATTTCAGGCACTCTTTTGTTGCACAATTATTCACAATTATCTTATTGTTTATCTTTTTATACTATATATTATAGAATGTATATTATAGAATGTATATGAAGTATTATTATTTTTAATAATTACACAGAAATTAATTTACGAAAAAAGAATCGTTATCCTTAAAGACAGAAAAATTATTTTTATTAATTTAATTTTAGTAAAACTGAGAATTAAAGATTGTTTAGAGAAAATAAATTAATTAATTTTCCTATAATGTGATTTTATTAAATTCAAGAATGATTCATTATTAAATACTTTTTTTTTAATTTATCTTTTTACTGATAATTTAGCATTTCAATAAATATAGAATATAGAAAAATGTTGAAAATAAATATAATAGAGAACATAAATATATGTATTGAAAATATTGAAAATATGATATGATATGAAATATGATATATTGGAAATGATGTATTGAAAAATATTAGATGATTAATAATCGTTATGTTGCTTTTTTCTTTTCAAGGTTTGAACATGTGTAATTATTCCGTTTGCGTTATCAATGCTACGATATCGACAGCTCCTCGTGCTTGCGCAAGTATTCATTATCTGATTAAATGCACGTTTAAACATTCTACGTGCACATGTTTTTTTTTTCTCTTTTAACGTTATCCGTAAAGCCAACAGTATTACGTCGGGAGCTGCATCGTCTCTCGCGCTTACATTGGAATTAATTATTTCTATACAAGGTTGTAGTTTCTATTACACGCAGGATTATACATTATTCATCGTGATAAAAGTGCGCCCTTGCAGTTTCGCAGCAGCCGGATACTGAACCCAATCCCGAAGTTCGGGATTTATGGCGAAAGTAGTTCTGGAATGTAGATATCGCCGCTAGATACACGACTGGTTACATCCTACTTAGTTCTTTCCAAAAACCGCGAGCGCGCTCTTAAATGTGTCGGGCTGAAGAAAGTACGTGTGAAAACAAAGGATGAAAATGGGCGCGTTTGATCTTTCTCTCTCACTCGTGAGAAAATCTCGTTTGTGAAGCGTAGAAAATATACTCGCGTGTTTCGTACAACGTATCGAGAAAGCTCTCGCGGTTTACGTTAACGTAAATTTGAATCAGAATACAATCGATTCTCATCCATGATAAAACCAACTGCAAATATATACATGATTTTTATTCAACCACGTTAGACTATACGTTGCGATCGGTGCACAAACGTCACAAATGACGTAAATATAATTAAATATAAAAATTAATAAAAGTATGAATATATTTTATAATGGAATATTATGCATTCAATGTTGGAAAAACTACTTTTATACGACGGTATCTTTCCCTCTATGATACTTTGCGACAGACTTTGCGGTTGACATCGTTATCGCGGCGCTGTCGCCGTCGCATCTGCTACAAATGTCAGCGGGATATTGAAATTCTCTAGAACGGAATTGCGCGCGCGTATGCGGCACTTAATCAATCGGCTACTTGAAATGTAGACGTAGCAATATACGGGCTAGTTTCACGCCTTGCCGGTAGAAACGTGCTCATACACGGCATCTGTCCGCCATTTGAATTGCAAAAGCGAACGGTATCCAACGCGTCGCGTCTCTAAGCTCTACGCAAAGTGCACTGATTCGCTGGTTGCCAATCGGAATGCGGTGACAAAATGGCACGATGGCTTCCGATATTGCGTTACACCCCACTGTATCGTTCGGCTCTGCAGTTATGGTCGCGTCAATTTGCATGATTAATGCCCTTCTAACACGGAGCGTGTCTGAAACGATATTCCAGCCTATCGCGTTTTGGGGATGTGTAAGGAAGACTGATAACACAGGCCCACAAAAAAAAAAAGTACCCTGTGCTGGCGATCTGACTAGGCTAGTCTTATGTATTTTGGCCCGCTGAATTCGAATCTGACGTCAAAATTGCTCCATCACGTCACAGTTTTTTTAAAATCTCAAAAATAGACGAAAATTTCGACTTTAAAAATCGACTTTCTAGGGTAATAAGGCTGTGCTACTTGAAGAAAAAGTTACTGAAATCATATTTTAATGTATTTTCAGACATTATAAATCCAAATCCGACCTAGAATATAAACGTTGTGTTCAATTTATGATGCGAGCTGGACCTAATGCCTGAATAATATATTATCTTATGATCGTTTGCGCTTACGCATTCTTTTATCTTCAAATGACCTGTGAAGTAGGTTTCTCTGAAGTAGATTCCTCTTTTCTTTCTGCTATATTTTCTCTTTTTAACATCCAAACACAAATCAGCCATCATATTTTCATCCCTTGATATCGGCGCTCCATTTCTTTAATATATATATATCCAGCTCGCATCATAAATTGAGCACAACGTTTATATTCTAGGTCGGATTTGGATTTATAATGTCTGAAAATACATTAAAATATGATTTCGGTAACTTTTTCTTCAAGAAGCGCAGTCTTATTCCCCTAGAATGCCGATTTTTACGAAATTTTCGTCTATTTTTGAGATTTAAAAAAAAACTGTGACGTGATGGAGCAATTCTGACGTCAGATTCGAATTCAGCGGGCCAAAATACATAAGACTAGCCTAGTCAGATCGCCAGCACAGGGTACTTTTTTTTTTGTGAGCCTATGTAATTTTTAAACAAGTAATTATAAGTCGCGTTATCTCGAGTGATGCGAAGTCTCCTAGTTTGCTCGTTGACAGAATAACGCCCTATATTATATGGATAACACCAGCAGCGTGAAATGTAATCATGTGTGTAATCCAACATACATCCTCGAGGAAATGTAATTCCCGAGGACGCATCTCCTCGCCAATGTCAATACACGTTCCTTATCGGGATTTGGTTAACTATCCTTTGTTAACTATCTATGCTCCATAGGACTTGACAGTCAACAATCTCTAAACATGCTAGATTGTGTAATATACTGCTATGTAAGCATCGTTTCTATTACGGATAAATTATATCGCCGTATCAGGTAATGTCAGCATCTCATCTCGAAAGTTCATCGCAGTCCATGTTTCATACACTCATCGACACTCATTAATAGCAGGTTAATGTACCTAGAAGATCCACGCGAACGAGAAAATGACGTTGAAACACTAATATCTGTTATCGATATTTCGCTTTAAGACTCATACTCTTCATAATAATTGTCATGATTCCTTAGAAAGATCGAGTTTTTTTTCGAATGTTTCAAATATAAACTATGCTCTTCTCTTCTCGCTAATTCGAATTAATTATTGACGCGTATAAACGCACGAGATTCGTGCGTCTTACCTATCCAGACACTCACCTTATCCATCAACTGGCGTACTATCCCGTTCCATTCGCCGGTCTCGTAATCGTAAACGCCATACTTGCCGTCCGGCACGAGCTCGATCCTGTAAGCGAAGCCCACCATGTGCGCTATCTCCTTCAGCAGGTCGATGCAGAAGCCCTTGTAGCGCGCGTTTCCGCTGAAATTCCCCTCGCTCCTCAGCATTACATACGGCTGTTCCTATGGGGATCATAAAAAGGAGCTACCGCTCTTTTACTCGCATCCCATACAAGCTTTCTTTCGCGATTCTCCTCTCTCGCTCCCTTTCTCTGTCTCTATTCTCGTCTGTCTCCCGCCAGTCTTCCCGCCCATTTCGTTATCCGACATCCGCTCCGCGGAGCTCTCCTACGCCGGATCTATCGATATGATCGGCGACAAGGTCGGCGCGCAACGATAAGACATTTACATGTCTGTCATAAGAATTTTACAGGGGAGAGACTGTGTGGAGATGTAAACTCTTTTTTCTTTCTTTCCCGAGTAAAAGGATCGCGCATGAGGTTCAAGTTTTACGGCTTTGGTCTGCTCGAGAAGATTAAGGAAATTTTACCTTGCTCATTTTGTCGAGAGAAACGATTACAGGCCTGATTAAAAAGTAATAAGTAGCCTTATAACTATCGATCAATTAGATAATATAGGTCGATAATTGAATATAAAACTATCGTTTTATATTTATTTTAATTTTGTGACGCGAGTTTTGAATAAATAAATGCATATTAATTTTTCTGAGGAATTGTTCGGGAATAATAAAACAGAATTACAGACTAATAATATATAAATATTTTTTTGGAATTCAGCGAGTGAAACGGAAATATGCGTGTTGCGAAAAAGACTTTTTAAATTGACTTTTGAGATATTTAATGAATTATACATCTTTGATCGACTTGAATGATTGAAGACAATCTTTGTGCTTTCACATAAATAAAATAATTGAATAAAAATATCTACATTAAACAATAAAATAATTAAATAAAAATATGTACAAACAAATAAAATAATATGCCGAGAGAAACGACTACAGGCCTGATTAAAAAGTAATAAGTAGCCTTATAACTATCGATCAATTAGATAATATAGGTCGATAATTGAATATAAAACTATCGTTTTATATTTATTTTAATTTTGTGACGCGAGTTTTGAATAAATAAATGCATATTAATTTTTCTGAGGAATTGTTCGGGAATAATAAAACAGAATTACAGACTAATAATATACATTTTTTTGGAATTCAGCGAGTGAAACGGAAATATGCGTGTTGCGAAAAAGACTTTTTAAATTGACTTTTGAGATATTTAATGAATATGCATTTTTGATCGACTTGAATGATTGAAGGCAGTCTTTGTGCTTTCACATAAATAAAATAATTGAATAAAAATATCTACACTAAACAATAAAATAATTAAATAAAAATATCTACACAAACAAATAAAATAATTTGCCGAGAGAAACGACTACAGGCCTGATTAAAAAGTAATAAGTAGCCTTATAACTATCGATCAATTAGATTATTAGATAATATAGGTCAATAGTTGAATATAAAACTATCGTTTATTTTAATTTTGTGACGCGAGTTTTGAATAAATAAATGCATATTAATTTTTTTGAGGAATTGTTCGGGAATAATAAAACAGAATTACAGACTAATAATATACATTTTTTGGAATTCAGCGAGTGAAACGGAAATATGCGTGTTGCGAAAAAGACTTTTTAAATTGACTTTTGAGATATTTAATGAATTATACCTTTGATCGACTTGAATGATTGAAGGCAGTCTTTGTGCTTTCACATAAATAAAATAATTGAATAAAAATATCTACACTAAACAATAAAATAATTAAATAAAAATATCTACACAAACAAATAAAATAATTTGCCGAGAGAAACGACTACAGGCCTGATTAAAAAGTAATAAGTAGCCTTATAACTATCAATCAATTAGATAATATAGGTCGATAGTTGAATATAAAACTATCGTTTATTTTAATTTTGTGACGCGAGTTTTGAATAAATAAATGCATATTAATTTTTTTGAGGAATTGTTCGGGAATAATAAAACAGAATTACAGACTAATAATATACATTTTTTTTTGGAATTCAGCGAGTGAAACGGAAATATGCGTGTTGCGAAAAAGACTTTTTAAATTGACTTTTGAGATATTTAATGAATTATACCTTTGATCGACTTGAATGATTGAAGGCAATCTTTGTGCTTTCACATAAATAAAATAATTGAATAAAAATATCTATACTAAACAATAAAATAATTAAATAAAAATATCTACACAAACAAATAAAATAATTTGCCGAGAGAAACGACTACAGGCCTGATTAAAAAGTAATAACTAGCCTTATAACTATCGATCAATTAGATAATATAGGTCGATAGTTGAATATAAAACTATCGTTTATTTTAATTTTGTGACGCGAGTTTTGAATAAATAAATGCATATTAATTTTTTTGAGGAATTGTTCGGGAATAATAAAACAGAATTACAGACTAATAATATACATTTTTTGGAATTCAGCGAGTGAAACGGAAATATGCGTGTTGCGAAAAAGACTTTTTAAATTGACTTTTGAGATATTTAATGAATTATGCATCTTTGGTCGACTTGAATGATTGAAGGCAGTCTTTGTGCTTTCACATAAATAAAATAATTGAATAAAAATATCTACACAAAACAATAAAATAATTAAATAAAAATATCTACACAAACAAATAAAATAATTTACCGAGAGAAACGACTACAGGCCTGATTAAAAAGTAATAAATAGCCTTATAACTATCGATTAAATAAGTCGATAGATAGGTCGATAGTTGAATATAAAACTATCGTTTATTTTAATTTTGTGACGCGAGTTTTGAATAAATAAATGCATATTAATTTTTTTGAGGAATTGTTCGGGAATAATAAAACAGAATTATAGACTGATAATATACATAAATAAATAAAATAATTGAATAAAAATATATACACACAATAAAATAATACAACATTGTACAAAACAATAAAATAATTAAATAAAAATATCTACACACAAAAAAACATAATTAAAAAATTCTTGCAAATTACAAGCGGCGCTATGGGATCCCATGACATCGCGACTGAGAAGAAATGCTTGCGCAAAGTCGAAACAAAATATGAATTCCGCGCAAAAATGTCATGTTGCCATTCTCAGCACCGAAGAATTGGAACGATAGCGGATCGTGCATCTTCGTAGCCATGTGGACAGCTTTAATTGGTATTTACGACGGCATTCCGAGTATGTTTGGGCCTTCGGTAACGGAGTACGCTTGCACATCGCACGCGATTCGATGGCTCTCTCGATGCTGATTACTGGCTAAATGGATTACTCTTCGATAGACTATTACATTGAACATTCGCGCGGGACGCGGAGAAAGGGATGCGCTTTGCATGCATAACAACTGCGTATCGCAGGTATCGGAGACGCAGGTGCGAGAGTGGCGATCAACGTGCGTAAAGTTATACGTCAGTCAGACGGCAGTTTGCTTAGTAAATCTCGTTTGTTAGATTTATAAAAAGCGAGTAAAGAAATTTAATTTAATCGATAGAGATGACATCATCGACAATTAATCTCCGATTCATACATTGACGATATGATTGATAAGAGAAGTGAAAAATTTTGGATGAATTTAGTCTCTTTCCACGTGAAAAGTAAAGTATGATTTACAGTTTATATCGCATAACGTTAATTTCTTTTGATAATTTTGTTGATAGATTAATGTATTCTTTATCAATAATCTTAATCTTGACACATATTAAAATGACGATAACTTCTCAAAGATTTTTCTCACTCGTTATTTATTAAAAAGTGATTAACAATTAAAGATTCATCCAAATTAAATATTCGAATATAAGAAGGGTACACTAATTTAGAGATTTCCTATTTTTTCACCTTTTACTTCGGCGGAATAAATACAATAGCAAATACAATTTTCCTTGAAAAACAGGAAAACTTCAAATATTTAATTTTCATCACATATCAGACATTTAATCCACTATTTTTTCATGCGAGATATGTGAGATTAAATGTTTGGTAAAGCGTCGGTATAAATAATCAATATTGGAAGGATGCGTTTTGTTAACGGAGAATATAGAGAAGAAAAAATGAAAAAAAATTGTGTGCATAATTTCGATAATTGCACGGTAAAAATGTACGCGAGCAAACAAAGGTTTACCGAGTAAATATTATCCTTATGAGGAACGAGCGGAAATTTGTTGACTAAAAAGGCAAAAAATCAGTATTATCACGCGGTCGCTATATATTCAGAGAGTTGAGAAGTCTAGCGCATGCGCGCGTGCGATCTAGATTAAATTTAAATTCAAATCGGCTTCTTGAAATGCAATAAAGTAACTTCACTTCATGAAGCTCTCCGTCGTTTTAGATGAAAATGGGGCCAGTTCTGCGTTGCCGCGAAAACGTGAGAGATTTAATTAGAGGAAATGTCGACCAGATTTAATATTTACGAGCTGCATATAAGAATTTCGACCGGATTAATTACAATAGTAGTATTTATGCAGAAAATGCATTTGGCATGGTGATTAAGTCGACAAATAATATATCAGGAAAATAGGTAAAGAATATGTTGATTCATCCAAATTTTTTAACTCATTATCCACTACTTTGTTTTATCAATATTTTTAACTTTGTTATTATAATAGTATTAATTTCGTTAACTAAATTTTCAAAGAGAAAATAGAAACATACACATATTTTATTCATACATACTATTTCAAATTTTATATTCGTTTGCAAAAACTTAGTATGCAGACGTATGTATACATATGCATGGAAAAAGCTTGAAAATTCAAACATAAGATTTAATCCAAATAAGCTGCGCGAATGCACGCATGAAAACAGAGATGGAAAACGTACGTAGCTAAAAGTAAAATTCTCATGGAAAGAGACATTATTTTTTGCGAGATATGAATCGGACGAAAATATTTATCCTAGATTTCAATGTGAAGGAAACGAAAATCTCCCCTAAAAACTTGATTCTTTAGACGCATAAATTAAGAGAAGGACATATTAAATAGTCGGTGGCTTTTATGAATGATTACTTAATATGACATATTCTTATATGAGCGCTGAGAGAGTAAAATCCTCAATGTGAGGAAAAGACAAAAAATAAGATATAAAATTAATTTAAAGCCAATTTAATGGAGATTGCAAGGCCACTTTTAACTCTCCTTTGAATAATACATGAATCTTGAATAAAGCGGCGAAGTACGTGAAGCGTGAAGCTGCAAGACCGTGAAAGATTTAACAAGAGAAGAGCCCAGCACAAATTTCAACATCGAACATGATCATATTATATGTTAGGATAGACCGACCCGTATGTATATCCTTAATTATTAATAAAGAAATTATTAATTCATGCGCTACTTTAGGTAGTTTTCGTATCTAGGAAACAATAATTGATTATTAAAGTAAATAACTGTTACGAAAAATCCTATTCAGGATAAATACTACTTCAGAATTGTAAATTATTTCGTATATTATGGACGAGAAAGAGAATTATGTTTGCGCGAATATATAATTGAATATTGCAAAATATTTTTTGACAAATATTCAGTCTCATTGTAACGTTATGGAATTTATAAAGCATTTTATTAGTTTTTATTATGTCAACAAAGAATGTAATTTTATAAATATTCGCGTTTTTATTTTCATCAAGATATAATTAGACGTCATTACTAAAATGTATTTCACGTATCATATTTTTAATTAAGAAAAAATTTTTCTACTGTTTTTGATACAACATTTAGTTTTATCATGATATGCAAAAATTATCGATTTCACATTGTTTTTCACATTTTCATGGAAAAAGAGAAAGAGAGAGATAGAGAGAAAAAAATTGTGCAATTAATTATTTGCATATACGTATATTATAGTCATATTATGAGACTCGTTTGATATCAATTTGGCACATAATTAGAATGTTATATTAAGGAAATTTTTCTTTACGTACTTATATTATAGTACATACATATACACACATACACATGCATTATGAAACATAAAATATTCATAAAAATATCATCTTTTATTAGAAGTAAAATATATCTTTCGTTAGAATATATATTTTAAATGATTCGTTTCGCTTTTATCATTTTATATTTCGTCATAATTATTATAACATTAAAATGTATAAAAGTAGTGAAATATTGAAGAGCCATTTTATTATATCAAATTTCCACGCTTTTTAAAATAAAAATTTCCCGAAGAATCGCGCGCGTATATGTAGGTCAGTGCTCATGTATAAAATCGAAAAAAAAACTTAGAATTTAATCACATTAATCTGGAAACTCGACACATTGCTGATAAATTTCACGATGCGATAAACCGTGCCATAATTAACTTGCTATGATCATTGATTGATTTACGATCTTATTTCATATCGACTGGTATTTGCGAGTTGCCAATATCGCGGGCGCATTATGCCGTACACCGCATTGTGATTTACCTTCACCCATCGCGGTTCCTCTGTCCTACGATACGACGAGATAGCGGTGTAATTGATCATAATGAGTTACTAGGAGAACAGATTCGACTGTTCAGCATAATAGAAACATGTAATTGGATACATAAACTAAAATCATAATTGAAAGTAGGGACTACAGCAAAATAGAACATCTAATCGTAATTATATTTTTTGCATTCTGAAGAATTTTTTTATAAAAAAAATAATAATAAATTAATTTCTATTATTAATGAAACTGTATATATATCTTGATTTTTTCAGTTCAGTCAATTATATTGGATGGTTTAGTTTCTTTAATTGAATCCACCTACGAATTGTACATCAAATTAAATTACACATTTATTTATGTTGATTATTCATGATAATTCAATACGCAATGCTTGTGATTCATCGATATCGTATCGGCTGACCAATAGAAAGTTTTATTACTGCGAAAATTTTCTTGTTAGATAAAATCTCCTCAATGCTTTGATGGCTCAATATATATATATGGGCCATCAAGATATTGAGCAGATTTTATCTAACAAAAAAAGTTTCGCAGTAGTAAAACTTTGTATTGGTCAGCCACGGTACGCTATCGATGAATCACAAGCATTGGATGTTGAATAATCAGCATAAATGAACATGTAATCTAATTTGACATACAATTCGTTGTAGATCCAGCTAACAAGGATAAAAATTTCTTGATCATCCAATAGAAGTCGACTAAAACTGAAAAAAATCGGGATAACCAGTATTATTCTAGCGATACGAGTGGCGTAGAGCAGAACAGTGCGAATTAAAACAGAGAGACGAAACTGAAACAAAACAAACCAAATCATACGAGTACATGTCGCGTGAGCTCTCTGACGATGCCATTTCATTCGCCGGTTTCCGGGCTCCGTGTGCCATACTTCCTGTCCAGTTCCAACTGATACGAGACACCCGCTTCCCTCGACACTCCCGCCATGAGGTCCACGCAAAAACCGTAAAACCGCGAATTCCCGGTGTAGTTTTTCTCGTGATGCATCATCACGTATGGCATCTCTTGCATCCGTGCCGAACGCACGGATTCATGCAAGAATAACGGAAAACGTTTTGAGACCATAACGCGGATTTACGACGAGACACGTTGGCGCCGATCATATCGAGGAACTTTCAACGGACATCGCGCGTATCTTGTTCGATCCCTTTCTTCCAAAATGGGTGGATGGATAATATCGGATAGTCGGCATTGCGATTGACAATTTCATTTCATATCTTTTCCAAAGCAGCGGTTATTGTGCTTCAATAATAAATTACCGCCAAATTATTTAATTATTTTCGAAGAGAAATGATTATTTTTATTTTGTGTTTTATGTCTTATGTCAACTATGAAATATCTTCTTGGCATTTTTACCATGTGTAATGAAACTATCGTGCAACTCACCAATATAGTGATCACGATCAGAGTTACGTTCCCGATGCTAGGCTCGAAGAAGGCTGCGGTATCCGTGACGTTGATGCCGGTGCCAGGACGCCACTCGCCGACCTAGTTTCGCATATAATTTTATATATATTTCCCATCTGCATGTTATATAGATTCACGTTGGTCTTTCTGTTTTACTTAGTAAGTCAGGACGTACCTTGACGAGCGAGTGTTGTTTCAGTTTCAGCAGATCCAATTTAAACTGTATTCTGCGTCCTTCTTTAAATTCAATTGGTCCGGAGATCCCTTTCATCTCAACCTGCAACAAAAACCGTTGTCGACGTTTGTGATACAGCACTCTATGTTCCATGCAGTTAGTTGAATGTTATCTCGCGTGCAGGCTATATTCAAAAAATTCAACTTGAAATAACAAACTTTGTTGGAAACGTACTCTATAACTGTTTCGATTTTCTTCGCTTGTTTGACTCTGTTAAAATTTCTTTTAAACATTACAGTATATATAATGTAATAACACATTCAATCAACAAAAAAAAAAATGGGAAATGCGAATTTATTCTGTCATCGGTAATATCACAAAAAATATATGAGATCAGAGTGTGTTATACTATTTATGGTCGTAAGAAGTCGAAGACCGAAAGAGGATTTTCTCCTTGCGCTCTGTATAAACTGACTATATTAAAATGCGATGCAAGACGGGCGCGCATCATCGGTGTAAATCTCTCAATCTCGTCGTGCGTATCGGATGCGGAGTCTTCCGGTCGTGGAGACCAAACTCGCACGATGTAACTAACTGTAAGTCTGTCTAACGGCTTTAAAATCGGGTGTATCACCGGCTCAGAAATTTTCTTCCGGTAGCTTTAAAATTTTCACACTTAGGAAGTCGTTACCGTTCGTGCGAGCTCTGCGAATCTCGTAAAGTCGTTATAAAGCTCCTTCTTCACGGGTATCTCGTGTCGGGGTGGGAGGGTGATGGTTGGGGGCGGCAGGTGGCTTTTCGTCGTTTTCGTTTAAAAATGCCACGGAAATCTACGGAGCCATCGATGTTGGGCGATATTAAGAGAGTGACGGGGGCAACAGCGGCGAAGGGAAAGAGACGAGGCGGAGATACGCGTAGCCTCCGCCTCTCAACGGGGATCGTGGAATGCATAAATTTGAGAGAGATCTTCAAAGTTGAATTTTCCGCATCGATGATTTCGTTTGAGAAACTTTTTAACCTCCGGCTTCTCCCTTTCATCGCGACAAAGTCTAAAGTGAATGCAAATAATGAGTGAAATAATAATAATGAAAAGCTGTTTAATCATACGCGATATAGAAAAAATTACTGTATGAAAATTATCGAAAACGTTTGAATATTTTGAAAATTATACGAGTTTTATATTTTCTCGTGTATAAAATATGCTGATCTAAGTCATAATTCAAACGCTTTCCCCATTGTTCCATTGTATGAGTAATATTGTAAATTCTCATATTTTACGCAACAGAATTTTCTATTATATTATATTTATTTTTATTTGGACATTTGTAAAATTATTTTTTAAAATTAAAAGAGTTATAATAAAAATAGTTATAATTAGAACATACTACATATATTTGTAATTATTCATCTATATTTACATTATAAAATTGATAAAGTTGCAATTTATTTAAAGGAGAGATATTTAACAGTGATTTCACTTCGTATTTTTAGTTTTATGTATTCACTAAAAACTTAAGTCATTTATCTTAAACTGTAAAAAGATTAAATAAATTGTAATGTAAATTTATTTATCTCTAAAAATAGGAGAAGATTACATATGAAAAAGAAATCGTTGCATATATAAAATTATTGAAACACGCGCGCATAATTTATTTGCAAAATTTTATGCAAAATTTGCTGCTTCTATCTTTCATCAAAATGTAATCGGGCTTGATTAAAAGAGATTAATTAAAATCATCAAAAATAAATTATCAAAAAATTAATAGATGCACTAAATAAGATAAAAGAATTTCTATTATAATTATAATTTCTATTATAATTATAATTTTTAACAACTGCCATATACAGGTTTGTACTTTTGATATAAATATTTAGAAAATATAATAATTTTATAATTTTATAAATGTATTATGAAACACACTTTATTCAAAATTTAATGAGCATACGGAACAAAGTGAATTGTTGAGACGCTCTATTCCTTTCATCATCCGAGATGAAGACATGAAAGAATTACGCGAATCGGAAGGAAACCGCAGTTAAGTATTTAAGAGCCGAAGTTCTCTCCGCGTATCGCGCTAAAGTTATGACGTGAAGCATGCGTGCAAACGTCAATATACTCTCCAACTTTATGCAGCGAAATGCATCTCGTAACAAAATACCAACAGGAAATAATATCAAACATAAAAAAAAACCTTACGAGTTTATTGTGTGTTCGTGAAAATCAATCCATGTGAGCTTGTTGATGTTTGACAATTCGAGCTTTTGACGAATTCCGGGATAAAAGAGCGGCAAAACAAAGCAAAAGTGCATTCAATCCTTCGTGCCATTAAAACCGGGATATAATAAAAACATATCTGAATGGGACTTGGATAAATACGTTTGGTAAGAATGAGAATACATTCGAGAGTTCCTCCATAGCGTTTCGTTTTTCGCGGGGTAACGCAAGAAGTAAGTAAGACGAATGCATAGAAATGGAAAATAAAGTGGAGCGCGGAGAATAAATGCGACCTAAAGTTTGATTACCTCATTTTGCAGTAGCCAAGAGAGAATTCACGATTTCTCATTCCGATTGTAACGCGAAGTTTCCACGCTTTCCCCATTGAACGAATATATAAGAAATATTTTAATATAGCACTCGAGACTTTGTTCTCCTGACGCTGAAAACTATTAATGAGATTATTATAAATTGTGTCGATTTTTAAGACTTCAAACTTTACCTACGTAATGCATAATACGCCAACAGTATAGGATATATAAATATGGTTGTGCCATATTTATCTCGCGCGACTACATTCCTCTGCATAGCTTTGTATTTTTCGCGAATGTGGCCGAGCTCTGACCAGATTTTTCGTTAGCGCATAACCACAAAGTGTGAAATTAACGTATGAAATGCGACATTGTGCTGAATTAGCAACGTGGCATGTTTTAAATATATTATATATACCGTTGCTCTGTAAAATATTCATAAAATATACATTATGCTGTTGCATAAATGAATGCATAAATGTAAAATGTCATGACAGTTTGCAGACCGCAAATAATAAACATCATTTTACGCGCGTTTGAACGCGCGTGCTTCACAATAAATTAATAAAATAAATATACTACAGTATTATATGTGTCGCGTGTATTATTACTGAAAAAATTAATTTTGAATCCCTCTTTAAAAATATTATGTAACTCTGTTTGTCGCTGGAAAAATTATTATCACCTCCTTCTGCGTGTACGAATACCTTTAGCGAGTAGGACAATGTTTCTTTCCGCACTCAAGAAATTGATTCCACGCCAAGAAAGATAGAAGATTGCAGGCTATTGGCAAAAAATCAAGAGGAGAGAAAAAGGCGTAGTGATTTTTCCATTTGAAAAATTATGACAACGATAATTTTTTTCATTTTCCACGTGAGAGAAAATGCGCGTCGTATTTGATTCTAGATTAATATTTAAATTCTTGTTATAGGACAGCATTCGCACGGTGATATTGATCGTTTCCATTATTAGAACGGACAACTAAAGCAATAGAGAGAAGATTAAACGAGAAGAGATTTTATTTGAATACGATTGAAAAATAAACGGATGAGTACTATAAAACCGCGCAATCATTGCATCGTGATAAAAATATAAGAGCAAAGCCGGAATAAATTTTTTTGCATCAATTTTTATTCCGCTCTGTCTACCTCAATTATTATTTATTAAATATTAAATAATAAATACTTAAATTGTTTCAGAAGACTCAGAAAGAGATGTTAGATTTCCATCATATATATTTATTGTATGTGTACATGTATTTTTCTGCCAAAGATATAACTTCCAATGAATGTCTCTTGTAATAAATAACGTGTCGTGTTCTTACAGATGATGCGCGCAATTCATTTATTACATCGAGATTAGAATTCAGGTGCGAAGACGGTCGGAACGGACAATCAGGAAATTTAGCGATATTCTCGGTCGTCCTATCCGGCAGTTTCGCTTTTTGTGACGGGTCTAATTAAAGCCAAAGCAGAAGTTACCATGGATTGTCGGGCGTGACTCAAATTCAAGAGTGTGGCGATGGTCAACGAGGACAAACGTCATCACATGTGGTAACGGGGACAAAAGTCGGCCCCGCCAGATATATCATCGAGGTAATTATAAATTGTTATTACGAGGAAAATACTCTCCTCTTTTGTCCACGAGAAAATCCCCTTTTATAGCTGAACGTGGCGCGGCGACGACGGTCACTTTTATCATTGTGTCCTTTTCTCGTGTCATGTCGCGTATATTCTGCCCATGCGAGCGGAATATGAGAAGCTGCCTTAAAAGCGAAATGCACGTTGTATCTATACGAATTTCCAGGATACATTCTCTTACATATGTACGAGATGCATAATAGTACTATTGGATAATAGATGATTCTTACTATTGAAAATCATTAATAATCATTAATAATCATTAATAATCATTAATAATCATTATTTTTAAGTATTATTAAAGAAAAAAAATTATTAAAAAATTTATTTTTAAGTATTATTAAAGAAAAAAAATTATTAAAAAATTTATTTCTTCCGTGAAATAATTTATGTAGATATAGATCTAAAATATAGATCTAAAAAAGATACGGAGAAATCATTTCTTTTAAATACAATAATTAATAAAATAATTCTAAATATTCTAAATAATTAACTAATAAAATAATTCTAAATATAATAATTCTAAAAAAATATTAGAAATTTATATTTTTAAAAAGAGATATTTCAAGTTTTCGAAAATAATTTAAAAAATGATATAATAAATATGCACTTATTTAAAAGAGTCATCGTTAATTTAATGCTAATTTACCAATCAATATTGAATGAAACATCTATAAAAAACGAAGATGGCAATTGTAAGTGACAAAATATATAAAATGAGCTAAAATATATGAAAATACTATTCAGATATTTCATTACCCATGTAATAAGAGAAAAAAATATGTGTAATTATTTTAAAAGGTTATTTAATGATTATTTTTTTTAATATGAGAAATATATACTTCAAAAATGTTATTATTAATTAGCAAAATGTAAATATTTCGATTAAATGTACAGATCTCACATTTATAACTTAATAAAATGTTTACGTATAATTATCTTTATATTATATATTATAAATAATAATTACTTTGTTTCAATATATCATGCAGTAAAAGCACAAATATTATTCAGATATTATTGTATATATATTTTATAATTTAAAAACTCGATTTATTTTTCAAAAAAAAGAGAATACTAAATTAAATTAAAATATATATCTTTTTTTGGAAACATAATACCAATATTTAATTAACAAATAAGTTTGAAAATGTAATTAATTATTATGCCATATATATTTTATATTTTTTATCATCATTGCGATTCACTGAAGAAGATATTTGCATCAATAGGTGGCTTTTCGAAACAAAATTCCATTAGTAAATTATTCGCAGTTTAATTTTGTTGTTCCTCTCTCGAAGTTATTCTAGAACGAATGCAAATGCTACGTGTTACATTCTCCAAGCAATCAATAACCATGGTCACTCTTTACACGTACATGTGTACCTTCGAAATGTCTATACTGTACTTAATTCTTTCTCTTTCTTTTTCCGTCTGATTTACGTACTTATTCTTGTAATGAAAGTACACTCTAGCTAAATATCTTCTGAAAATGGAATTTGGCACGAAACGAAGCTTGCTCTCGTATAGATTGACCCAATAAGAAATCAAAGCTTCATCTGCTAGTATAAACCTGAACTAGCAGTTAGTAAACAACTCGTGTATGTGACTCGACACTTTTCCTTCCGCAATGTCGTTTCCTTGCCTGCGCTGACAGATTGAGCTCTCTCGCCGGCGTCGTAAAAAAGTCACAACTCTAGAGAAAATCGCTTATTTTTCCTTCGCGCGTCTTACGTGAGCGTGCAGTAATATTTTTTTCTCTTGACCGAAAATTCAAGATGAAATACCGTGTAAGAGATAACATATAAGATGCAGCAGCGAAATATATCGCTATGGCTCGTTATAATTTTTGTCAATCGCGTAAAAGCTCACATAAATGGATAATATTTAATTTAAAATATGTTAAACATTTTAAAGAAAAATTAAATTTTGGAGTCCTATGGGATTATATTTTTCACATAGACTTTATTGTTTTAAAGAAAATCAGTGTATCTGTTTTATATCATTAGAAATATTCTTCAGAAAATAAAAAAAAAATTTGATATTTTTTTAAATTTTATTATAAACAATTTTATTTACTTATTTGCTTATACACTGAAAACAAAACTTGGTTGAAAAAGGCAAAATTTATTTTGCCCAACTAAATATATTGTCCGATACGTTCAAATAAATATAACTAAAATATTTTGAAATAATTTGTTGATGTAAAAAAAGCTTCAAATCATTAAAATAGAGAATCAGGACAACGATGTACAATTAGACAACAGAATATTTTTTTCGCAATATTCAACAAAATTTTTTTTTCAGTGTATGTTAAAGAGAATATTTATTTTTATTGTTAAAAAAAGGATAAGAAATATGAACAAAGAATAGCAAGTAAGCAAGCATTTAGCATGTAGCAAGAAGAGCTGAAGCTTCTCTGAGATCGTGGGAAGGGAAGTCATCCGTATTGCTAAATTTAGACACTTATATTTCAATCGTTCGTGCCGAGATAGCGTCTCCCTCGCGGAATTTTGTTTCGCAAATGATGTATTTACTGTCGCAAGATTTTATTAGATGAAAGCTTCGTCGAGATGTATCCTCGGAAAAAGTTAAAGAAATAGTATTTAAATTAAAAATACCTCGCAGGGCCGGAGGTAAGTTTAAAGGTGTGGAGGCCCTGGGGCAACGAAGAGGTGGAGATTCCTAATCATTTTTAAATCAAAATCAAATAGAAATTTTTACGTTGTTTAAATAATTTATTGTGAAAAAACAAGTTCAAGTAATATACACAGATCTTGTAAGTATATCATTCCATAGCAAATTTTAAAAATTTGTGTTATGGAGGCCTCCCTCTTGTGGAGCTGGGCTTCAGTCCCTGTTGCTCCCTCCCTCCCAAATCCGAAAATATAAATCAAATATAAATCATTCGTTATCATTCTTTATCTATTTTTTGATTATTTAAATGTAATTCAGATTGAGATCGTGCAGTAAAACGATCGAATCGTAAATATAAATATATATTTAGCATAATGAAAGTGATCCTTCAATAAATAATCATATAATTAATCTATATCATTTAAAATCTAAATTTCTATACTTTAAAATATTTCGCATATATATTTGTCAAAATACATAAAATATTTCGAAGACATATTTCGACAGACCCTAACAATGTTTGGCCTTGACAGCATATAGCGCGTTAATGTTTACATTCCGCGATCTTGATATCATTCGCACGACGACACTCGAGCAAGATAGTGGTGCGGAACGATACTCTTCGTATATTATCAAATTTATTATTAACTGAACGATTATCCTGATTTTCAATTAGATTAATCTTTCGATTTTATAATTTCGCGTGTATATTTGTCAAAATATATAAAATTTCAAAGAGACAATAACACAGAGTTTAGCCTTGACGATGTATACAATAGCGCGTTAATATTTACATTCCGCGGTCTTGATATCATTCGCACGGCGACACTCGAGCAAGATAGTGGTGCGGAACGATACTCTTCGTATATTATCAAATTTATTATTAATTGAACGATTATCCTGATTTTCAATTAGATTAATCTTTCGATTTTATAATTTCGCGTGTATATTTGTCAAAATATATAAAATTTCAAAGAGACAATAACACAGAGTTTAGCCTTGACGATGTATACAATAGCGCGTTAATATTTACATTCCGCGGTCTTGATATCATTCGCACGGCGACACTCGAGCAAGATAGTGGTGCGAAACGATACTCTTCGTATATTATCAAATTTATTATTAACTGAACGATTATCCTGATTTTCAATTAGATTAATCTTTCGATTTTATAATTTCGCGTATATATTTGTCAAAATATATAAAATTTCAAAGAGATAACACAAAGTTTAGCCTTGACGGCGTATACAATAGCGCGCTAATGTTTACATTCTGCGGTCTTGATGTCATTCGCACGGCGACATTCGAGCAAGATAGTGATGCGAAACGATACTCTTCGTATATTATCAAATTTATTATTAATTGAACGATTATCCTGATTTGCAATTAGATTAATCTTTCGATTTTATAATTTCGCGTATACATTTGTCAAAGTATATAAAATATTTCAAAGAGACAATAACACAGAGTTTAGCCTTGACGGCGTATACAATAGCGTGATAATGTTTACATTCCGCAGTCTTGGTATCAGTCACATGGCGACACTCGAGCAAGATAGTGGTGCGAAACGATACTCTTCGTATATTATCAAATTTATTATTAATTGAACGATTATCCTGATTTTCAATTAGATTACTCTACTTCGATTTTATAATTTCGCGTATACATTTGTCAAAGTATATAAAATATTTCAAAGAGACAATAACACAGAGTTTAGCCTTGACGGCGTATACAATAGCGCGTTAATGTTTACATTCCGCGGTCTTGGTATCAGTCACACGGCGACACTCGAGCAAGATAGTGATGCGAAACGATACTCTTCGTATATTATCAAATTTATTATTAATTGAACGATTATCCTGATTTTCAATTAGATTACTCTTTCGATTTTATAATTTCGCGTATATATTTGTCAAAGTATATAAAATATTTCAAAGAGACAATAACACAGAGTTTAGCCTTGACGGCGTATACAATAGCGCGTTAATGTTTACATTCCGCGGTCTTGGTATCAGTCACACGGCGACACTCGAGCAAGATAGTGGTGCGAAACGATACTCTTCGTATATTATCAAATTTATTATTAATTGAACGATTATCAATATCCTGATTTTCAATTAGATTAATCTTTCGATTTTATAATTTCGCGTATATATTTGTCAAAGTATATAAAATATTTCAAAGAGACAATAACACAGAGTTTAGCCTTGACGGCGTATACAATAGCACGTTAATGTTTACATTCCGCGGTCTTGATATCATTCGCACGGCGACACTCGAGCAAGATAGTAGTGCGAAATGATACTCTTCATATATTATCAAATTTATTATTAACTGAATGATTATCCTGATTTTCAATTAGATTAATCTTTCGATTTTATAATTTCGCGTATATATTTGTCAGAATATATAAAATTTCAAAGAGACAATAATACAGAGTTTAGCCTTGACGGCGTATACAATAGCGCGTTAATGTTTACATTCCGCGGTCTTGATATCATTCACACGATGACACTCGAGCAAGATAGTGGTGCGAAACGAGAGAGATACTCTTCGTATATTATCGAATTTATTATTAATTGGACGATTATCATGGTTTTCAATTAGATTAATCTTTCGATTTTATAATTTCGCGTATATATTTGTCAAAGTATATAAAATATTTCAAAGAGACAATAACACAGAGTTTAGTCTTGACGGCATATACAATAGCGCGTTAATGTTTACATTCCGCGGTCTTGATATCATTCACACGATGACACTCGAGCAAGATAGTGGTGCGAAACGAGAGAGATACTCTTCGTATATTATCGAATTTATTATTAATTGGACGATTATCATGGTTTTCAATTAGATTAATCTTTCGATTTTATAATTTCGCGTATATATTTGTCAAAGTATATAAAATATTTCAAAGAGACAATAACACAGAGTTTAGTCTTGACGGCATATACAATAGCGCGTTAATGTTTACATTCCGCGGTCTTGATATCATTCACACGATGACACTCGAGCAAGATAGTGGTGCGAAACGATACTCTTCGTATATTATCGAATTTATTATTAATTGAACGATTATCATGGTTTTCAATTAGATTAATCTTTCGATTTTATAATTCGTGTTAATATAATATTAATGGAGCATTTGTAACGAGTAGCATGACTTTGAAACTTTAAATAAATATCGAACGAAAATAGTACTTCTCTCGTGTCTTCTGTTTCTTACGATATGTTGAAAATTGCGTTTTTCATGTAATTATTCCGCGATCGGGAGTGTCGTGCAAAGTGTCTCGCGATCGTTCCATATATAATTAATTATTATTATTCGTATTTTCGGAAGTGAATGTGAGTGCTACGAAGAAATAGCCAAGGACGAAAAAGAGAGAAAAGGGAGAAAATCATCCAACAACACATACGGAGCAACGAAATATAAAACGTAAGTTATTTATAAATTATTTATCATTCATGTTACTTTTAGACATATTGCCTGTTCCTTTTTCACCTTTTTGAATTTATTCTTAATTATCATGTAACATATAACGCATATATAAAAAATATTTCAGTTTTTATTTTAAAATATTCCAAATAATATAATAAAATATTTTTCGTGTTAATCGATATTTCAAGATAGTTCAATATTTTATAAAATATTTCATAATAATATAATTATTATATACCTTATATATAAGAATTAGATATTTTTTGAAGAATAGATTGAATTTTTATTAAAAGTTTATTGAAGATAATGCTTAATAATTATAATTTACAATATTAAATATTAGGCTCAATATTAAAAGGCAAAAAAATTGATTGCGCGTAATAATTATTTTTACAATCAATTAATTTAAATACTTAATTTTATTAGAAAATGCAGATAAAAACTAAATCAAAATAATATCGATTTTCATGTCCGCCTGTCATCACTTTCTTATCGCGTACAAGATTTATGTCTCAATTTAATTACTCGCACAAATTTATTTCATATATTTCAGTTACTTACACACTCGTTTGTAACGGTGTAGTTTTGAGCATTTTCTCTTTAAACTCGATTTATTAAAGGTGCACTTTATATATTGTTCATATGTTACAATTAAAGCAATCAATATCATCTGTATAAATGTTTAGATATACATATATTCTTTTGTTTTTTGGCTATAAAATATTATTGTAATTAACGTACATTAATTCATTGATAATTTCGATTTGCATTTAGAAAAAAATATATTTAAAACATTTTAATTATCTTCTAAAAAATTATTTGCAGACTTTAAAAATACATTTGTTGTTCTATATAAATAATTCGCAAAAAATGTTATAAAAAAAACACAATGCTTACTTAAATGAGAGATACGTTGTGTTATATTTTTAATCAATAAAAATTTTCATTGATTCAGTTAAGATAGTATGTTTTATATATACAATTAGACAGCTTTCTTATCCAGATTGATTTTTATTTTTTATCTTTCGGTTGATATTTCGCATATGGAAACGGAAATAAATAAGAAAAAGAGTTATGTATTAATATGAAAGTTGTTGCAAATCTAAGGAGCAGCAATTGTGATAATAATTATTATATATAAAATATATATAATATAATATATAATATAATTATTATATAATTTTCTCATTGTTATTTATTATTCTAACATCTCTGTGAATTAGATTCCAATTTTCCTTTATTAAAAAAAAATGATCGTCGTGTACCTAATCTTTTATTTAATAATATTCATATAAATAGACATTACAATGAGAAAAAAAATTTTTATTTCAACTAAATGCTTACATACTTATTTCGTACATGACATAAAAATCGGAAGCGCTATAATGAGTCAAATTATATTATTGAATGACATAATCAATCCTACACAAATTATATAAAATTATATATAATATAAATTTATCTCTTCCTCTTTCATATATATAAATTATATTATATTATAAATTTATATAATGCAACCCCCCACGGGTACACCTTGACGCGGTGGGGTGGCTCAGTACTTGGATGGTGACTTGAGATTTATTTTAAATTTTTTTATTTATGATAAATCTCAAGGAGCCTGAAAAGGAAGCTAAGTACCCAGCACAGCATTGCCACGAGTCGCACAATGGCTCATATGTGGCACGCATTGCGTCGTCGACTTTCCGTCGTCGACTTTCCGTCGTCGGTGCCGTCAACGTGTCGCGGACGGCGGCGTCTCGTTACCGCGTTTTCGCGTTTAGCTTTCTCGCGTTTAGCTTTCTCGCGTTATCGCGTTTTCGCGCTTCCGCGTTGGACTTTTCGTATAAAAATCCCAAAATTTCATTATTGTCACGAGTCTCTATTTTCGATGCCGTTAAAAGTATCGAAATAGTGCGGGAGTGCCGTTCAGTATCGCGCGTAAAAGTGCGAAAATAGCGATAAAAATATCGCTCGTGAGTGCGGGAGTGCCGTAAAGTACCGCGCGTATATCCAAGATTGAGAGGAGGAGGAGGCCTAGAAGAGGCATCGGGCTCCGGCAGAGCAACCTTCTGGTAAGTAATTTATTTATTTGTAATTGTATATTAAATATTAAATATATTTATTATAATTTAAATTAAACAATTAATCGCGTAATTTGATTTTTTATTTATGTAATTTAAATAAGAGAGAATTTTGAAGAAAGATTTTTATATATCTATAATCTTATAAAATTAGCTATATATAAGCTTTTATAAAGTTTTAGAGAATTATTAGTAATGTTTTTTTCTAAAATTTATAGATTTATTTTATTAATCTACTATTATTATATATATCGAATGTAAAATTCAATACATGTAATAACTTTTGAAATATTAATTATTTGGATATTATTACAATTTGAATCTTCTATTTGTTATAGATCAACTTAACAATACTGATGATCTGAGAGGAGGCGCAGGCCTAGGAGAGGCATCCTGCATCAGCGGAACAACCTGATGGTGAGTATTATTTCTATTATTTATTTATATTAATTATTATATCGCGTACACGTAATAATTTGAGTCATTTATTTGAATGATGAAGCAAAAAAAATAGATTCAAAAAAAAAAGGTTGTATTTAAATAATCCTATAAAACTTTCTATTCAAAAAAATAGTTTTTCAGAATTTAAAAAATTATTGCATATTTATTTATTTGTTTACTATTGCACATATCGGATATAAAATTCGGTGCGTACAATAATAATTAAATATAATGAAAGATTAATTATTTTAAGAGCTGCTAATTATATGGATTTTATATTTGTATGTTACAGACAACGTAGCTTCAATATTGACAACTCCGCTGTTGCGCATCAGTGTCGGTGAGTAAAAAACTTTTATTTAATTTTAAGGTAACGGATTTGTGTATGTAGAATTTGTAGATGTAGATTGTAGATTGTAGATTGTAGATTGTAGGTCTGTTACCTTAAAATGAATGGACTACAACAAATTAAATCATATAATTTTTTAAAGTTTTTTTTTTCAACCTGCATTAAAGCTTATTAAATAATACTATATAATACTATATTATAATTTACTTATAATGCATACTGACATTATTTTAATTTTTTATAGTCCATCATTTTTATGTAGTGTAACATATTAAAAAACTTTGCTTTAATTGATACAAATCTAAGTTATCAATCTATTGACCCATATATAATGTTTCAAAAGAACAATGAATGATACTATAGAGTGAAAATATAGTAGAAAATATATAAATAATGTGAAATTAATTTATTTTATTGCAAATTTTTATTATAAATTTTTTATTATAAATAATATTATATATTGTAAAAATTGCAATCATTTTTAATTTTGATTAACTTGACATTATATAGCATTGTATTAATTAAAGCAAAGTTATATTAAGACGATAACAAACGGTCACAATATTACGATTATAAATGAGCGTAAAAGTATGCTCATGTACCGGTGAAAATAAGTAGCCGGCAACGGAAGGAGTTTTTCTCCTTCATTGACCTATGATACAGGTCAAAGCTATTTTATCCTTGGCTAGAAATAGCCAAATGCCTGGAATGCCTTCGAAAAGTAAGTTAATTTAAAAACGTGTAACATAACGTGGCACATAATAAACGCGTAAAACGGATAAAATAAACGGGTACGCATAAAATAAATAATAACATAAAAATAAACTAAAAAACTCGCGAAAAATAAACACTGCGTTTGTGTAATAAAATCCTAATTAAGACATATTCCCCAAATCTAAAAAAGTCGCATATTTCCGTTGATATAATTTGCAGAGCATTTAGAGCTATTAGGATCATTGAAAATATTAGGATCGTTAAAATTGTTAGGATTCCTTAGTAGGATTGTTAGGTAGGCTCATTAAGGTTGTTATGATCATTAGGATTGTTAAGATCACTAGGATTGTTAGGCCTCACCAAAATTGTTTAGAATGAGAATTGTTAGGATTAGAATTGTCAGGATTACTAGATATAATATTTTATATAGTAGGATCATCTATTTATTATAACTTTATTATATTATAATTTATTATGCTTAATTTTAATATACTATAAGGCTTTTCTTATGGAATATTAAAATTAAAAGTTATAATGTAAGATAAAAAAATTATATATTATTTTTACAAAGCTGTAGAATCAAGATTAATGTATAACATATGTTTGACATCATTCTTGATTTTTAAAAATATTTACATTGCATATATGCAGAGCCGGATTTAAAGATGTGGAGGTCCTGGAGCAACGAAGAGATGAAGATCCCTAAGCATTTTTGAACCAAAATCAAATAGAAATTTTTATGTTGTTTAAATAATTTATTGAAATAACAAGGTCAAGCAATATACATAGACCTTGTAAGTGTTGTATACCATTCGATAGGAAATTTTGTGTTGTGGAGGCCCCTGGGCTTCAGCCCTTGTTGCCCCCCTCCTCCCTCCTAAATCTGACCCTGATACCTCGCTTCGTGCAAATTTGATATTATATTTTACGATAGAGAAAGAAAGATATTGTAATTTAAAAAAGAATGTTCGGAGCGCGCGATAAATTATCGTCTCATCGATTTTGATTTATAATAGTTTATTTATTTGAATCATTGTATCAATTTTATTTTCTTTCGACGATTTATTTTACATAATTGTAACGGACGGTATCGTAAATTCACGCGCTACTGACTATTATAAAATCAATATTGTTGTACGTGTATAAGATGTTTGTGTATACATGTATAAGATATTATGACATTATTTATGACATGTTCATAATTTGATCAAGAATCCCCATTGTAATTCTGTCATGGATATTACATAAATCTCTAATATATGCAGAGTATTAAAATGCGCAATTTATTTTTTTCTCTTGTATACACATCCCAGTAGCGAGTATTATCCGCAAATAAATGAAAATTGACCCCGAAATGGCTTCTTGTTTTTAGCACAGCCGACAAATTTTTCATAATAATAGTATTTCGTGTATGGCCGACGCGACATCAACATTTATAAATTATTCGTTCATGTATATCGATATATCGCCCTAGTATCACGAATACACGATTGCGTGTTTTATATCTCTCTGCGGAAAATTCGCAATTTATTGAATAATTTTCGCTGCCGTTATATCGGGTGTAATCAGATAACGCCCCGAATCCCGATAACATGAATTCATATTACTTTACAAAGCCATCGTTTATAATATCGAGTCGTCCTCATCGTATATTCTCATCGAGAAATAATTACGAGGATTTCTCCCGACACACTTTGAGATATCCTCGATTTCTCGAATTCAAATCATCCAAGTAGCCCGGGCGAGAGGGAGGCAACTCGAGAGTTGCGAACGCGCGCTGATCTTGTAAGGATTACTTTCAATCCCCTTGAGCGATTTAAGATTCCCGGCAGATCCATTTGAAAATTAAATAAGATCGATGAGATAGCAGACACGCGATGGAATCAGCTTCTCGCTTCTACAGACAAGCGATTCGGAATCAATCGAGCTTGACTGTATAAAATTGAATGAGAGCTTACAGAAACGAACAAGAATGGAGGATTGATCGTTTCATCCTTCTAAAGATAAATTTTTTATTACGTGACGAAAAAGCCGAAACTTTTGTTACGACGGATAAAAATGTAACTGCATATAAATGTAGTGGTTTCTTTTTTCTACCACAATGATATAAAGTTTGGAAGATATTACCAGCGGGATCTCGTGGATGTCTTTTCAGATGACAGTTGGAAACGATAGAAATCACGCAATCAAATCAATATGAGCAATATCGAGCAATTTTTAACCTTGTTTGACAATAAAATTGTAACGCGAATGTCAATAGTTGATGGAATGTGCAAATATTGTGATCCGGATTTTAGCTCCAATATGATTCGATAAATTCTAGTTACATGTAATGGTTTTGGCAAGGATGCAATGTTGTGCAGACTTTAGTTGCGCTTGGATAATATACGCTCGGAGCTTTATTTACAGCTTCCAATCCCCGTGCTCGATAACTGCTACGTGCAAGCACATACATTTTTCGTTCGTCGATACACGAACAATATTAATTTATTAATAACATAATACTTTCGTGAATATTTTGTATGAAATGCGACGTCGCGCAGAGTTTATAGCGTTTCTTTTTCGAACGAGAACGGATTAATTAAAATACCATTCGCGTGGATCGTTTCAGCAAGGCGCAGGACGCAGTTCCTACGGAACTGGGAACGGAACCGGGGATAACAAAGTACGGCCGTAAATTAATGGACCCGTCCCTGTCCCAGTTAAAGCCTCGAACTTGGACCAAGTCGTGAAACAACGGGGGACAACTCCCAGTGTGTTCCTGACGGGAATGGCCGTCGAGTAAGGCCGTAAACGACCTTTAAAAAGTACCACAGGCCGTACAGAAGCCGCGGCTGAATTAAGCGGTAAACCGCTTGAACGTGAATACCTAATTACGACGGCAGCCTCTATCACGCTTCTCTAAAGACGGAAATAAATTACAAGGTGAGCCGTGCCTTGTAATGTGTGTCGTGGGTATTCTTAAACGCTAATGAAACCTGATATCATTGAAATTCACATCGCGATATTGTAAAGAATCACTTTTCTCATAATATGCGTATCACAATTTAATTAAAATCGACGAAGCGAAGGGGATTAATTAACCGAGAGGTGAATTTGATCTTTGACTACTTTGCGTTGATCTCTAAAGCCGAGTTAGGTAATTTATCATCCACTCTACCCCACTTCCCACGTCATAGATTTTGACGCAAGCAATTCCGTATTCAACAGGTTGTAAGGTATCTATATAGATGCGTGCGCGGTATATCATTATAGTTTAGGCATCGTGCGATTAAGCATCGATTTGCCTTTGCGGAAGGCGCAGTCGCGAAATTGACGCCTGTGTTTGGCACAAGAGGACCGTTTAAATAAATTATTCAACAGCAACATTCTTCCCGTTCCTCCAAGATTTATTTCCCGGAACACGTATCTCGTTCCTCGCGTCTCCTCCGTCTCGTTGGCGCTAAACGTATAAACTGCGCGCGGCTTATCAGCGAACGCTTAATTAAGGGGAAAGTCGGCGGGTCTTCTCTCGCCACGGTGTAATCTTGTCTTCGTGCGCCTGTAACGTTCCCGCGTGTTCCCGCGATTAATCAAGCGCTTTCATCCCACTAGTTCTCCTCAACGCGGTTGTGTGTGTGTACGTGTGTGTGTCTCGTTGTGTTTCTCCGGTCGTGATAAAAACGGGGAAGCTCGTTTGCACGCGCTTTCACGTGCAATCATCCCTCGCGTTTACCCAAAGTAAGCGCTTTAATCACGTCGCTAATTACGTCGTGAATAACGGGAGGGTTTGCACGTCGAACGTCGCACGGAACGTAACCGGAACTATGTTATTGGCGAACGTCACGTCTCACGGCTGTGATCACTGAGATGAGAGATTACCGCAATGTCAATTGCATTGGCAGTACAATTAAGTTTAGATGGAACGCTGACTGGCAGGATGTCGATATTGAAACAGTCACTCGACACATCGCTGTCGCCATCGAGTGATAATTAAATTATTAATTGCTATAATAATCGTGCTGGATCATTAGGTAAAATGAATCATTCTCGCATTTCGATCGTCTTATATTAGGAATCGTGGGAGCGCGTCGTCTCTCGTCTGCAATTGTAATTTTACAAGCGGGATTTAGATTACATTCTCGGCGAGAACGACCCGGAGATGCGTCTTCCATTCGCGTGACGCCATTATATTCAGCGCGCGAGCTTCGCCATGGCAATTATTTCTCGTTCGGTTCAATTAAGCTACTCGGGAGGCTGGAGGCATAATGTCGCTCCGGTTAGGATTTAGCAGAATGCTTAAATGCCCTATTAGGGAGCAGAAACTAACTTGGTTATACCGTGAGGCAATTCCCAGCGTCGCCCTGGGTCATACCTCGTGTACGAGGAATTTGGAGGAACGGATCCTCGATAACATCGCCCGCGGGAACGTTTGTATAAGCCAGGAATGTTTTCGTCGCGAAAAACAGACTTGGCATCCCTCTCACATGTTCACACACGTCCCATAAAACGTTGTTTATTCAGAGAATGCACGCTAATTATTGACAAAATTATTTTAATAAAAATATCATCTTGTTATTAACAGTTAGTTAATTAGTAAGAAAATTAAATTAATTCATTTTAGACAATTTTATATAATATGTAACGCACATACGCACGTCAGTAAAAATAAATTTAAAAAATAATATGTTATATGATTTGTTATATTCAAAAATTTAATTAGAAATTAAATTGAAATGCTTAAATTTATTTTATCATAATGAAAAAGTTTCATATTTTAACAAAATTATTATTCTGTTAAATTTTCTTTTTTGAAAAGCGCTAAAATATCAAAAGCTGCCAAAATATCAAAGCGCTGAAACAATATAACATATAAAGATTTTTTTGTAATTAACTTTTAAAAATAGATGTTCGTTCATTATTCGAGAAAATTAAATTAAATGAATGTTAAAAGTTGAATTATATTAAATTACAAATTAAAAATAAAAATGTAATTATTTCTTGTAATGAAAATTTTTATAAATGTACAACTCATATAATTTCCCTCATATAATACAACTTATATAATTTCCCTCAAAATAAGTTTGAAAAAGTGGTTATCTTCAAAAAAAAAATTATATCAAAATGCTTTAAGATAAATCATATCAAATTAATATAATTAATTTTATCTATCATGTGTGTGTGACGAAAATTTCACAAATATTTCATTTCTTTGCAAAAATTCTTTGCAAAAATTACAATAGTCCCAAGTAATAAATCTTCTTGACAAACGTCAAACCAATAATTTTCAGGATAACATATTGGATCGTATCTTTTTCGCTCATACACTCTGGAAGCATATCAGCTGTTTCAGCTGTCGGAAAACGGAATGTACTATGGCAGAGCCGCAGAGTCAATAGAAAAAAATCTATTTAAACGACGTGTCGCAAAAAGGCAGTTTGCGTACCGCAGCTTCACGCGCTGCGCATCCGGCAAGATCTGATATACGCGACAGGATTTGAGGAACGGCGCGAGAATCCCGGAATTGAATATCGACCATTGTACACGCTTGGGTATCGTCAATAGGAGTAAGCGATCGCGCGTTGGGGAAACTCGGTTACCTTGGCGCGCCTCCAAACGTTATCTAACTAAATGCCAGCCGGCTGTCATTAGCATTGCAAAGCGAGAGCGGGATCATAAATACGGGCGAATAAACAGCGTCGTTTGCGACGTCGGCGATGTCAGTTCGTAATTGTCGCGTTCGATGCGAATATAATATTCTCGAAGAAAACAGATCCTTAGGGGACGTGCGAAGAGAAAAAAAAATCCCTTCGCTCTCGGCGAATCCTCGGCTATCGCAAATAAACCGCGCGAGCGTTGATCATATTTGTTGACACCCTCAGCGACTGAGACTCGGATCGTTTTGTTGTATGTACGCTGCAAAATCCGCTGAAAATCGTTAGCGCGAAGCTTGTACACAATGGCTTTACCTCTCTCTCTCTCTCTCTTTTTCGTTAATTAACATCCCCGAACAACACTCCGCGAAATAGTCTTGCCGTATAACCGATTAAATAATAATGAATATGTGTGGACCATGTCGTCGCTTCCGATATACAAAGACCAAGTAGCCGTAGAGCGTGCTTTACGTCGCGTGTAATCTCCTCAGACCGCTCAACAGCTCGCTTTTATGAAACGATATATTAATCGCGTTATACCGCCTGTTACGCGCCGGCAAGTAGAACGAGAGCAATTTGGCCGGGCACAGCAATCCGCGTCTCTGCAAATCCGGCACGTTACGACGTTACGCCGTCCGAGAGAGAGAGAGAGCGAGCGTTAAATCCTACGGGATCTAAGAGCCGTCACAGGCTGGCTTAAGGTCAATCACGCGAAGAATGGATATTCTAATCACTTAAGGAAAATCTTTACTTCCACAGCCGCGAATGATCGAGCCGTCAACGCGTATCCATGTGTCCTTTGCGAGAGGACATTGAAAATTTGACGACAAACTATTAATCTACGGCTCCAACTAAGCCTGATGGATGATAAAACGTTTTTCGAAAGCGTATGATGTTGATAATAGAACTACATATATCGGACATTAAGGAATTTTAATATTTATTTGTTGAAATAAAGCTTTATACGACAGTTCTTAAAATAGTTCATGCAAAAAATTCTTCAAAAATTTATACAATGTTAAAATTACAAATTAAAATAACAAATTGAGTAAAGGCCAATACAGAACTAGCTCGCTGGTATTAGTGCGAAAAAACAAAAATAATAATATTATTAAACCATGTAATCAATACAAAAATACAATAAATAAATCGATCGCAACGTTTCGGTCAAGCATATGACCCTTTTCAAGCAACAGAAAAATTTGAATTTAAGATGTTACATACCGGATAACAATAAAGAAAGAGTAACGTATATATATATATATATATATATATATATATATATATATATCAAACGCAAATTCGCAAATATAAAATAATATGAAAAAGAAATCAAAATGTCAATGTTTAAAACAAAAGCACAAATACAAAATTTGATAAAAGTTAGATACATAAAAGCAGCCGACATGTGTATGCTGTTAGAGACGGAGTTCCGAGCAAAAGAGCGGTTATAATTGAAAATTGATAATAGACAAATTCATGACAAATTCATTCTTTTTCTTTATTGTTATCCGGTATGTAACATCTTAAATTCAAATTTTTCTGTTGCTTGAAAAGGGTCATATGCTTGACCAAAACGTTGCGATCGATTTATTTATTGTATTTTTGTATTGCTTACATGATTTAATAATATTATTATTTTTGTTTTTTCGCACTAATACCAGCGAGCTAGTTCTGTATTGGCCTTTACTCAATTTGTTATTTTAATTTAATCTTATCAGAACTCTTAAATGCTTATACTTTAAAATTACAAAATTTAGAGTTTCTTTTATTAATACAGATATAAATATATTTGTTATCAGAGAGAGATTAACGCACTGAATTATTCGAGAGAGATATTCGGGATTTGAGCTTTCGAGTTAGTAATGGAGTAGAAAATAGAGAAAAAAATAGAGTAAAGGGAGACTAAAGGGAGACAAGTATGATAGGAAATGAAAAAAGACAGAGCCGGAGAGGGGCAAGTTGCGGTAGGTAACTGGAGAGCATAACGGAGGGCAATTTCAGTAAGCGGTCATCCAAAACATTGCACAAACTCGTGGGTGCTTCGGGAAAGTGGTATAGCGTAGATATAGTACTATGCGGAACATGTGAGACAGGATAAAAGAACGACTTGCAATTTTAACGTATTCTAGATCAATAGTTGCTACACGCGCATACATGTACGCATACGCAAAACACGTCTCTTCTATGTATTTATTATGTTTTCTCGTATTTTTGTACTTTATTTTCATTAAAACTGTGAATTATGCGTGGTTAAACAAGCATGTGCGATGAAATATCCAACAATGCGAAAAAATATCCAATAAAATCAAAATCGATGTGACTTTTGCTCTGCTATCGAAAATTATTCGTCAAATTGTCTGGCAATTTGTAACAGCAGTATAATTCATGATTGAAAATCGATGGTACGTGCAGTTACTCGATTTACAATAGTTTTACGAATATGTTAAATACGGATATGAAAGCTATTTATAGCAAAAAAAAAAACACATTTTCACGAATTTAGTTCGGCTACGCGATGCAAAGAAAATGTTGCTTGAAAAAATTCTCTCATACTTTTATACGCTTGTGTTTTTCTTTGAAAACAAAAGCTAAATCGATTAAAAGCAAAGCGTCAACAATGGGAAAAAATCAGATATCATATCTAGTTGTGTAGCGGACAACAATAAAGAAAAAAAAGAGTTCTCAAAAGAAAAGGTTCCTTGCATGCTGGTATAGGTAGCTGATATTTTCGCATGAGTAGGGAATGAAAACTTCCAAATTGATTCTTGTTTTTATGTTTGATGATTTAAAATACATTTTGCTTTCTAAAATCAATATTGGTTTCCACAAGTTGTTTTTACACATGTAAATATTATTATGATATATAAAAAATAACTTGCAGATAAATATCGCTTCGTGCATAAATATCGCACAAAATTTGGGTTTATTTACAACAATTTTTACAATATCTGCTGTAGATAATTTTTCGTTAAACACGAGTTAGCGTTTTTTATTGATAATGATAACAGCAAATAAATGTAAATTATATTTCTAAATAGCTATTAAAATAGATATGAATACAATTTTCAAATCGTTCGACATACACATCAATTGCTTGATTGAGAAAGATGGAATAAATACTAGCAAATAAGAAAAGATAAAATTTCTAATGAATTTGAAGGGCAAAGGAGAACAACCGATTTTATTATTTATACGAATGCAAATTGAGCTTGTTGGTATCTGCACATTGAAATCATAGGCATTTAAATATATTGGAATACATATTTTGAACAAAAGAAATATATATATATATAAATTTTTAAATAATACATTTTAATTTATATTTAACTATTATTTTTTTACTTATAATATTTACATACATGAATAAATTTTTAAATAAATTTTAATTTATATTATTTAGATATAAATATATGTATGTAAATTCTATAAATAAATAAGTAATGATTAAATATAATATAAATTCTAAAGAATATAATATTTCGGAGATTCATAATAATTCTGTATATTTCAACGAGATATAAAAGAAATGTAAAGGTGGAGGAACAAACAGTAAAACTTTTTTTGAATGAATTGTTGCAAACATGCCATCAATGCAATAACCGAAGGGAATTCCGAGATGAAATCGCAGTTTCAGAGATGCGGGTACATGAAGATAATAAAAGGCTGACCAGGGTGCAATTGTAACATGCGTCAGAACAGCTCTGCTTTCATAGGCGAATTTTCTGTACGTCGTAAAGATGTAAAGTTACGAGCGCAGTGAATTTCGTTTTCGCAGACCGTTGCGTTAAGTACTTGCAAAAGAATGATAACATGGTAGATAACTGGCTGCGCGTTTTGTAACAAAAAATTTGCAACAAAATTAAAAAATATGATACATTTTTCGTACAATTTAAAAAAGTGGCTATCTAAAGTTATGAGAATTTTACACGAATTTTTAGAAACTATATGTGATATATTCTTTTGTCTATTTCATACGCCAAATATTTTAACTATAATTTTTAAAACCATGGCAAAACCATTTTTATAACCAAGCGTTTTATTTAAAACATTATTTTTTATTAGAATTTTATTATTATTACTTTTTATATTTTTATATTTTTATATTATTATTATTTATTATGCTTTTATATTTCATAATACGTTAAAAGAAAGAGAAAGTAATAATAACAGAATTTTAATTAATATAATAAGAAAATAACAACAATGACATTTTAATTTAGAGACTTGTATATTTCTATATAATTATTTATCGATATTAGATACAGAGTAGTTTATATTCGTAGATAAATAATTACATGTGTAATAGTGTTATATTCGTAGATAAATAATTACATAAATAATTACATTATGTGATTGATTTATGTAAAATTTGTAATCTAATTTATCAAATCAGAAACCCATTTTTGGTATAAATTAATGCGAATATTTATTTAGCGACCTATAAAATACTTTTATTTCGCAATATTGTGCGCATATTGTGCGGATATATTATATTATTTTATATATCGATTAGATTGTATTTGAAGATAATGTAGTGCGAATTACGAGCGCTATAAAATGTACTTCGACGTGATTTTCAATGTAATTTATATCTCTGGTATCTCCATTATTGTGTAATTTATTTACAAAATTAAATGTGTTGCTTAATTCAGTCGAAAATTAAAATTATTATAACCAGTGAATTATTATTATTAGATCAATAATAAAATATCGATCTAAATATAAAATCTAAATACTTAAGACACATTAATACTTTTTTTATTGTTTTCGTTACATGTAACATTTATTATATAGTAATATCTATTTTTAATTATTAATATAATTTCTTTTTTATTTCTTTTTCAGTTCATTTTTTCGATTATTTTTATTTTATATTTTTATTTTATTTATATTTTATTTATATTTTAAAATTATATATTTTATAACAACTACTTTATTTTCACCTATTTTATGCTGATACCTTATTTGAATTTTTATTTTCTAGATATCACGTAATGCTCCACTGTAAAAGCTACGCTGAGATAACTTGTCTTTTGTATAAACCCAATTTACTTGTTACGAATGTAGAAGAAGAAATGTCCTTCATATTATGTCGAAAAGCGTGATATCTTCAAAATATATCTCATTTTTTAAAAATATTCCATATTTCTAAAATTATAAATTAAAATTATTATAATTAGAATGATAATAAAATATCAATCTAATTATAAAATGTAAACAATAATAATCATAAGTAAGATTCGTTAAAATTTAAAATTAATAAAAAATTGTTCATCCCTCGTGGTTTATAAAATTGGACGACCGCGATCGTAAATTTCGCAAAATTATAATAGTAAGAATTACGTGGAATCGAGAAAATAAAAATTCAAATAAGGTTAGGCACAAAATAAGTGAAAATAAAGTGGTCGCGTAGTGAAATATATAATTTTAGTATAAAAATTAATCAAAATAATTTGTTGAAATACTGAATGAAAAAGAAATTGCAATAAGTAAACAATAAAGAAAAAATAAATTCACGTTTTAAACATTAACATTTTATATTAATAAACATAGAGTTAGGCAAATACGAGTCAGAAATAATGGATGTAACGCAAACAATATCTAAATATTTATTTATTACATATGTCGCACAGGAGTAAAGATTAGATGTTAAACAAATACAAAATTAAATTAAACAAAAAATTCGTTAAGACGTTAAAGGTTCGAAATAAAAAGAGAAGATATGTATGCGTCTTTTAAAAATTTTTAAAAAGATATTTTGTAATTATCCGCTTTATTTCTTTTTATTTTTACTTTTATTTATCTTTATGTATTGCGCTGAAGATATTGGCCCAAATATGGGGCCGAAACGTTCGAACTTTTAACATCCTAACGAATTCTTTGTTTAATTTAATTTTGTATTTGTTTAACATTTAACCTTTACTCCTGTGCGACATATGTAATAAATAAATACTTAAATATTGTTTGCATTATATCGATTATTTCTGACTCGTATTTGCCTAACTCTATGTTTATTAATATAAAATGTAAATATTTAAAACGTGAATTTACTTTTTCTTTATTGTTTACTCTTTTATTTTTGTTTATTCTTTATTGTTTTATTATATGCAATAATATTATTATAACATAATAATTCTATTGTCAATTGGACGACCGCGATCGTAAATTTCGCAAAATTATAATGGTAAAAATTACGTGGAATCGAGAAAATAAAAATTCAAATAAGGTTAGGCACAAAATAGGTGAAAATAAAGTGGTCGCGTGGTGAAATATATAATTTTAATATAAAAATTAATCAAAATAATTTGTTGAAATACTGAATGAAAAAGAAATTACTTATTGCAATTTCTTTTTCATTCAGTATTTCAACAAATTATTTTGATTAATTTTTATATTAAAATTATATATTTCACCACGCGACCACTTTATTTTCACCTATTTTGTGCCTAACCTTATTTGAATTTTTATTTTCTCGATTCCACGTAATTCTTATCATTATAATTTTGCGAAATTTACGATCGCGGTCGTCCAATTTTATAAACCACGAGGGATGAACAATTTTTTAGAGCTGAGTTCGTAAAAGCAGGAGCGCCGGCGTTAAGTTAAACGGAATGCGCTCGGTTAAGATTTAATTAAACGAAGTTGAGTGTGCAATAGAAAGAGAGAGACAGGGGGAGAGAGAAAGAGAGAGGGGGGGGAAAAGAGAGAACACACGGATTTGTCTGCGTATACGTGTAAGCCGGGCCGTAAATTTCTGTTGAATAGCATATATAAAAAGATTGTTAGAGGAGTTTGCGAAAACTCGGATCGTGCTACTTGGCGCCTCAACAATCCGCCCACTGTCGCGCACAATATTCGTTTAACTTATTTATGGCAAATTTAGCGAGCGGATGGATTTTAATTCAACGACCCATTTTACGTTTGCCCTTGTCGTGGGGACTAAATCGGCGTAAGAAAGTAGGATAATGCCAATAGGGCACAAACAAGAATCTACCATGCGTGCCAAAATCCACACAACCGAATGAAAGAACGCTCGAAAAGCATTGGGACAAACAATGCGAAATAGCTAATTCGACAATAAAAATTTCGAGGGGTCGTCAAGTATAGGGTTTTGCGATTTTAACGCTATTCCGTGACATTTCTACAAAAGGAGAGAGGAAAACGGGGTGATATTTATAAATATGTCGAAGGATAAATTCTCGTTTGACTGCGCAACAAAAAGAAATGATATTAGCAAACTCCGGTAAACATATATTTTTGTATTTTTTAATTTCTTAACAAAAAGTAAAATTAATATTTATAACGTTAATATCATAGAAATTAATTTTATTTGATGGATCTTTTCTTTTTGTTCTACAATATAACATCTAAAAAGTATTTATACAAAAATATTCTCTAAAATAAAAACTTTCGTGTGTTAATAATTAACACGTAACGATATTTTTCTCACGATTTATAAAATTCTAACAATCTTATTGTATCGATAAAAACGTGTCCAAGAGAGTCTATAAATAAAGAGTACGAAATCTGAAACGTTTTTCTCTTATCTTAAGGAAATTCTACGTGATATTCTCAGTTATTTGGCTGTGAACACATGCTATATCCTTCTGCGGCGTGATAGCTGCATTTACGTGCGAATGTGCACGAATGCGTATTCATAGTTGGTCGCTTGTATGCCGCCGCGTGCGAATCATATCGCGCGCCATGTGATATTTATGGGTCCCGTGCGTCAAGATGGACACATACGTGTGCCCAGCATGTAGAACGCGCGTCGCGCGCGTCATTAATTCAATTTCGACATATTCGGCGTCATAATCTAACGTTTGGCACGCATGATGCTATGCCGGAATTTCAGGAAGCGACACGGGGAGGGATTGACAGCAGACTGCGCAAATATTCCTCAATTAGAGGCTCCACCGACCGATATTGGAATCCCGCTATTAAATTAATGATCGCGCGCAGACGTTCGATATCGGCGAAAGGATGCTCGCTTAAAGTCAGTTTGCGAGGAGAAGGAGGTGAGATATTACAGACGGCGGGGCATTAAAGGGCCCGGTTTCTCCTACGCTGAAGATGGTCAAATTTGTAGCTTGTACGCGAAAGAGACGGAACAAGACAGACAGACTGGTAGAGGAAGGGAGAGAGAGAGAGAGAATACGAGATAAACTTAACTAATTATGGATGCAGGTACGGCAAGGAGACGCTTTCTACTCTATGCGCGGCAAATTCGGGCGGTCGCATTGTGCCGCATCCAAAGTGCACAATGTTATTTCACTCGTGGGACGTGGAGCCGGAGAATGTACGACGATGTTTGTCGTGCTCTTAAGACGACGCGACGGTTGGTTTAATTCCGCGCCTTGTCTTGGGTTCGCCGCACGCGCTTCCTTTCATCTGCGAGCGCTTTGACTAATCCTCTCGGAGTGGATCTTTTTCTGACGAAGGGAAGGAAAAAGAAGGGAATAACGTGCAGATGTACTGACGGCTATTATTTTCTCTCTCGATTTAAGACGATACCCGAGAGATTTTTATTGCTCTTTTTTTTTTTTTTTTACTGCAAAACTGCGAAACGCGTTTTCGTCTTTGCTTCTCTCTCCCTCTCATTTTCTCTCTTTCGCTCGTTATTCGCAATGTCTATATCTTTGTTAGCTCTCCACTTTTCCCATCCCTCTTCTTATACTACAGCCGCGTTCAAATTCTCCAATGGTCTTTCGTGCCGTTGCTTTTACCGTACAAACTTTTTATTTCCTAACAAGCAGCGCGAAAGTCACGTACGCGCCAGGTTACGAAAGTCTGTACAATTCGGGAAAATTGAACTCTATGCGCCGATTCAGATAGTACGACGGACTTTCCGACTTAACGAAGGATCGCCGAATCAAAATCGTGGAAATTGAATCGAACGTGTGTAAAAGAGATTTCGTTAATGTGGTGCACGTTTGAAAGAGATTGGTTGCAATTATATTCACTCGGAATCAAATATAATACGAAAAATATAAAAAGAAATGTATAATAAATATATTACGTGTATAATTCTATTTGACGAGGAAAAGTTTGCAAAGAGAATTCCAAAGATATTAAGTTCAAAAAAATATTCATATTACATTTGTAAATATTTTAAATAATTTTTCATCATTTATATCCATTTTTCAGTCGGAAGTAAAAAATGAGAGAAATACGAAAAAAGGTGAAGATTAAATTTAATAAATAAAATCATATTTTATATTTCTTTCTCGTGTGAGAGAGAGAGATTAGACTGTATATATGTAATATATTTTACGAGAAAACACATACGTACGATATATATATCAGGATATCTTTGCGAGTGGATATCAATCCCGAAACACTACAGCCGGATATCGTACCTTGTCGGACACGGGAACGGGAAGAATGTCGTACAGGTTGAAAAGGGGAAGTACAACATCACGGAAGGATTTGTGGCCTCTGCCTGTGACAGCTTTGGAATCGTCCATCATGGTATTAAACAATTTATCCGTCGCGCTGTGCTATACGCTACGTCGCGGTTCTGTCTCATACGAGCGACGTGCACTCGCGCACAAAACGTTGATTGAAATTTATAAAAGCGCGTTATGACTGTGTTCGCTTTAACGCGAAATTGTTAGAAATATACGGCGTGTTCGAATATTGATAGTAAATAACAATCCGCGCTTCGATCACGCCAACTCGAATGTTTATCGCATATTCAAAATATATTACGCGTATTTTCGTAATCCTTACGCTGCATTGATCGATAAGATAAAATTGATAAGACAACTGTTTGATGGATATACATTTTTTTTGCGCAGAAAAGATTTTTCTTTCCAGATTCCATGTATCTAACATGTGCGCGACGATAAAAACCAAGGTTTCCTATCGCGTTAAATATTTAATACGAAGCGAGTGCTTGCCACTATATCGAATACTGTTTGTTTTGGACACCGGATCTTAGCGGCGATAATTTACGGTAAGCTTACGTAGCACGTTTCTTCCCCCTCGGGAGGTGTCTGCCTCACCTCTTGGGCGGATCTGACACTGTTTAAAGAGCGATGAGGCGAGCGCGGATTTTCTCTGCTACGACGATACCTATTTTCGCGGGGAAAAGTCGAGAGGCAGATGCCGCGATATAGTCGAGAATGTATGCGGATGGTGTTATGAAAAATTAAAATATGTCCCGCGGGTGTATTTACCGCGCGAACATCGCGAACTTGTGGCACGGATAAGCATCGCTCGACGAGAGGATACATACTTCTCTTGCAATATTTCGAGCGTGCATTTATGAAAATGAACTCTTTTACGTTTTACAATTTCGCATCTTCATCTTTAATCCCTGTTGCATGTCGTCAAACTAATGACTACCGTGACCTAATTAATTGGAAAAGAGATAATTCCTAATAAAAAGCTAGTCGAAAATACGGAATAAAATTCTTTTTTCAAATCAGACACTTCTTCGATAAAATTTATTTTAAAAATTGAGAAGTACATGCACTCGTTTAAGCTTAAAAAGGCGGAATAAATTTCCATAAAAAAATAAATCAAAAACGTAGAATAAATTTTTTTTTTCCAAAAAATAAAAATGGTATAAAAATGGTATAAAAAATGGTATAAAAAATACATTAATATAAAAAATACATTATTGAAACGATAAAAAAATATCTTCATATTTGCACACATAATACTTTTTTTACATAGAATAATAAAAATTATTTTAACTTGTTTTATATTGAACAGAATATTATTCTTTCGTAATTGTTAATAATTGCTATCAAGATGAGTTCGAATAACAAAGTTAATTTTTTCGAAAATAAATACATTTCTATAAAGCAATTTTATTTTACATTTTCGATTTATTTTTCATGGGAATTTATTCTCTCTTTTCGATTGTATTTACTTTTTCATTCTATAAATTATAAGCGCATATAATCTAAATATATATTGTTAAATGTAATTTAAATAATTTTCCAAATATCTTATGTTATTATTTCCAAATTTAATATGTAATTTATGTTATATATATATTGACATGTTATGTGTAAAGAAATGCAAAAAAGGAAGAGGGAAGGAAAGGACTTACCGAGTTAATGTAGTTGATAAGAGACAATCCTCCATCCCAGGGGTGCTCGAGCTCGCAGGAAATATTGGCGGGTCTTAGCGCATGGGATTGCTCCAAGGTACGTAATCCCACCGCGAACACCTGTACACTGTCGTATATTAATGCTGGTTCGGCCTGCAAAAGATATGATTACTTAATGTTCATCAAATAACACAAAACGCGTTTCAGAAATACCGTTCACAGAAATAGCAGAATATTTTTGAAGAGAGATTAGACAGAATAGTATTACCTTGACGACATTAACTAAGATTAACTAACAATAAGATTGCTCCATTCTACATTTTCAAATGATTGGTAATTATCACTTTAACGTGCGACTAAGATCGCGCTTTATGATGATATATAATCGCCGTCAAGTCGATGAATGGAAGAATCGTTCCAAAAGTATTAAACTTAATAAGGCATATTTAATGGGAATGTGCAAAATTACGATCATTAAAACAGAGCTATTGATTACCGTAAATTGATAGAGATTTGAATGAATTCATAGAGAAAGGAAGAGAGGCGAGCGACGAAATGCGAGGATGTGATTTTGGAGAAGAAGTGAATGGACGCGAATTATATATTATTAAAATAGAGAGAGGACGGTAACGAAATGCTCCGGTTATTAATTGTAACGCTGTTAGTCACGCGTATGTATGTGTATATGTGTACGTTTATTTCCGTAAATTATGAAATTCACGGTACGTTGCCGCGTCGAAGTTGCCGCGCCGGTTCTAATCCACTCATCTCGTCGCGTTCTCGACGGAAACGTCGGCGGAAAATGTAATATTCAACGCGAGAAGACTACGACAGATTTGATAGTGACGTTGCGTGAAATAATTTCGTTCTTTCACGCTATTTATCCCATCTCGTCAAGAGCTCGCCGACACTCGTTGCAATTTTCTTATCGCACTTTCAATTTAATTATGTACAAATATCCAAATGTCCAAAGAACGCGCTATTAGCGAAATAATAAAATATCCCACGCTCGTTTCCCTGCCACTCCATGTATATTTATTAATTTTAACTTCCTCGCGCATTCCTTCATATAAATGTTTTTGTAAGCAAGTTATGTATTTGATGTAAAATACATATGTACACACCGAAATTTTGCATGATTTTATAGTATATTCATAAATTTATCATTATCGTATATCTATAATTTAAAAAATGCATGTAAATATTAATCTTCTGTTAAATATTAAATTAATGTGTCGCAAGCGGTGATATTTCATTTCGAATATGCAAATAATGTCATTGAATATTTGCTTAAAATGAATAAATGAATAAATTGATGAATACCGGTATAATTAAAAACATTCTCACGTAAACTGCTTATTCGCAAAGGAACAATTCAAATAATTAAATGGAATTGACGTTTATCGATTACACAGATCTACAAATTAAAAGGTATTTAATATCACATGAAATTTTATATTCCGAAGGAATTTGGTGCGCTGAATCCAACTCTGGCCTCAGAATGGCGTCATCGCGTCAAAATCAAATTATTTCATTTTCTGTATGCAGTAAAAACTTAAATCTGCTGTATCTCGGTAAAAAAAAATCCAATTTGGATGTTTCAAAATGGAAATTAAAGCGCAAGACTTGTACTTTACGGTACTTTATTTAGTTTTTGTCCATAAAATTCTCTGCAACCAGGAGTGAACTCCAATAATGCCCTAAAACAGCCATTTTTGCACATTTAAGTTAGCATATCTCAAAATCCTGACGTGATGGCGTCATTCTGAGGCCAGATTTGAATTCCTTCGGGTAAACCTCTTACTTCTTTTGTGAAAACCTTGTAAAAACCTTGTAAACCTGTGTTATCGATTTACAGGTTTTAAATTGATATTGATCGACATAAGGTAGACGAGGGGGATTTTCGGAGACAAAACTATTGTCTGCAGATAGCGGATCATCTTCCGGGATGTATTTTTAGTAGTTTTTCTGCGGAAAGAGATCGACACGAAAGACGGTCACGTCGCGAATTGATTTCGCTCGTATTTCAGAGTCGCGGAACGCGAGGATTCCGTCCCGTGCGGCCGCTTCCCGTCTTCATTTCCTTCCTTTTCGTCCCCTCGGCGTATCCTTCGCGTCGCGTCTGTTGGCAGGTACGTGTTTGAGGCGGACAAACACGCAGGAAGCATCCAGGAAACGAGCGGACTCCGTGCTTAGTCTTGCACGTTTCCCTCTCTCTTTCTCTGCTACGAGTAGTTTGCGGAGCTTTAATGTTTGCCCTGGGTTAAAGTGTGCGATGTCTCCCCGCACCTTTCCGTTGATTCAATATTGCATTTCCGTTGACGACGCGCGAATTTCGTTAGTTGACTAATCAACTTTTCCGACGCGATTTTAACCGATTTCAATGTCTTTCCCCGTCTCTCTCTCTCTCTTGTTTGTTTTTTCTCTCAATATTCTCTACCTTGTCTGTGATCGAGTGTTTTTTCGAGATGATAATATATTTGCCAGGAGCAATCTCTAAGAGAGAAATATGCTTATTAATTTGCATATTGTTATAATATTTTTAAGCACAAAAAATGAAGCAAAAATGATTCACAGGCGCCTATACCTCCGTAATGTGACTTTGGACGTGGAGAAAAGCTCTTCTATCTATACATGATAAAGCTTTCTTGCGAAGCACCTCTAGGGAGCTAGGATTCTTAACCTGATGGGAAACTGAAAGCTCGATTTTATTTACATAATGTCAAGATTACATTTAGCTGTGCATACAGCAATTTCTTCAGAATATTATTTAATTTCATCAAAGGAAAATGTAAGACTAGAAAAATTAGCAACAATTTTCGAAATCTCGATGTTTTTATAACTATTTTCAAAGGTTAAAGAGAATTTTGATAACGCATTTTTGAAATGTTGCACATTATATCCTAAATGTTCTTACATTATTATACATATGAATTGTTTGTATAACTCTCTATTAATGATCTCAATAATTAAATGAGGAAATGTAGAATAATTTCTCGTAGTTCCACCATAATTTTATGCGAAATGAGTTGTTAAAAGTTTCGCGTGCAACTTCGTTCGATATTAATTTATGAATTATCGAGACAAACAAGCGCGCTGTGGTTTTACAATTACGTTAAAAACCCCCCGGTGATGTGTGCGGGGCAGTAATAATCCGAAACGAGAATTCGCTGGAAAGTTTGCGAAAGTTGATAAACTGGCGCTAACGTAATTTATATGCGGCAAGACACAAGCAAATGCGCGAGCGTGACATGAGGGATGAAGCAAGTGTGATTCGGACGGACGGAGAATGGGACGCGAATACACCCTGTCTTACCTCTGCCCGAGGCAAACAATAAAGCTCCAGCAAACTATTTGTAGGCGAGAATTCTCGTCTTGGCGAACTTGAAATCTGTCTGGGATAGCTTACGGATTCTATAACGAGCAATTATGATCCTTTCTATGTAATTAAATTTTCTGTTGAAAGGAGAAATCTCCTTTTCACTTTCAATGACATTAAAACATATGGTCAAAAGCTGAGCAATGTTTAAAAAGTTGTTTTTGTCACTAATTGTTTATTACAAAGTTATAAACAAGAAAAATTAGTCATAGTCATGCTTTAAATGGGAAAGTCTAAAAACATAATTTTCCCATTTTCACGTAAGTGAGATCAGTTTACACTGCATCAAAGCATTCTACTGTCCAGTGTTTTGGACACAAAAACGAAGTCTAAAAATGTACAGTTTCGTTTATGTTTTCAACTTTTTAATAAAATGAACGTTTATCTCATATCGCAGAAAATAAAAGGGAAATGTGATCAGATATTTTTAGAACTGTAGAACTATGTATTATTTTTTTTTGTTTCGCATTCAAAGTATCGGATGATGACAAGATAACAAAATAAACTTTCATCTTTTGCTTATATTTTCCAGACTAGAGTTGAGTCGGTAAGATTTTCTCTCACATATTTTAAGGTCATTTAAATCGATAAACTCGTATTTTATTCAACTTTATTTTCTATTTTTATAATTTTAGCTAATATATTATTGAAAAATTACGGTAAATATAGATAGTTAAATATAGATAGTTAAATGCAGTTAATAAGCGAATATTTTACATTTCCTGTACGATATATTATTGATTGATACATAACATTGCTTATGTATTGAATTTTATATTTTCCGATTTTGCAAAATTGCGCTTGAATAATTCATCAACTACGTATATTATAGCTGTATTTTATAAAATGCTGATAGACTTTTCTATTCTCGATATAAATATAAAAAAAAGAAATAGAAATTATGAAGAAAAAATGAAGAAAAAAATTAATCTATTAAGAGCAATCTCGGAAGTTAATAATTAAATCCGAAAAATATTTTATAGGTGTAATAGACATCAATTATTATCATTAGGCTTGATTTTTGGAAATTAATATCACCAAGGAAGGCAGTATGGAATATTCGTCAGTGTCAAAATGTTTCTATCGATGAAGATATTCGATAATATGTATTATATTACAGCGGATGATATCAATTTTGGGAGGTTAATATGATTCGAATGCGAATCGAGGATGAATCGTGAAGCCAACTGAATTATATACGCACATCAATCAATTAACGGTCATTATTCTATGCAATTTAATTCATTATCATGTATCTCGTGCCAAATATCTCGATCTACGATTATAAATGCAATAACGTATAAAATATGATAATTATATGATAATTATACATGTATAATAAAATCGTCGTTCTCCTTGTTAGACATAGTTCGACATTTTTATAATGAAATAGTATACAACCTTTAGTTTATAGGCGTTATTGCGTGCGAAAACAGCAGATCGAGTTGATGTGAATAACTGCAACTCGTCTATAAAATGATCGTTATAGACGATCGAATGAATTTGCGAATTTTTCCAATCGCCGCATTCATTTGCCGATCAGTGCGACGATGCACGAATCAAAATAAGGCTGACTGCGCAAATAATAATTTAGCACAGCAGAGTAAATAATGATCAATTATTTACGAGAATATTTATGTCGCGCAAAATGTAAATATATTTTTCTTTTCACATAGATAAGCGTTTTATTTTCGAAAAAACAGCTAGCTTTATTATTATTGTTTTCTTTAAGATTTTTTGTTCTCGCGAGACACTGTCGAACGCTTTTGTGTCATGCCATTTAATCGGGCCGAATGAAATATCTTGTTATTGAATTTGTACTTCGTTGTGTCGTGATGATCATACAAAATGCAAACGATAACAAAATCATACAGTTGCCACCGCATGTCTATGCCAATTTGTATTACACGTACATTTTCCCAGTCGCCGCACTCGTCGTCGATCGGACAACACGATCCGGAAGTGCAATGACACGCGAACGGAATAATAACCGGTATGCGACAGTACGTACGAGTATTTTGAATCGCTATCGATTTGATGAGAATAATAAAATTGCATGTAGGGCCGGAAATGACAAGTTTTAATCGGCGGCACGTGATCGGCGAGACCTGATATATTGATGGAACAAAAATTCGTAAAAATCAACGTTGGACAAGTCGCAATAATAGTGAAATAGTCGGTTCTGCCATCGTGAATCTTTCATGCCGACAGGAATTCCTATTTTTATATCACTTTGATATTGTTGTAATTTCATATTATACATGATATATATGATTTAACTTATAAATAATATAAGAATATTTTAATGATATTACTGATAGAGCCGTGAAGTAATTTGAAATAATAAAATGTAATTTTTTAGATGATCTAATGATATTAATCCTAGAAAAATTTTTTAATTTTTTAATATATTTTTTTAAATATATATATATTATGTAATTACATATTAAAATATTATAAAGTGCAAGCATTACACACATTTGCTTTATATCATATATTTTTTAATAAATCATAAAATGTCAAATTATACAAAATAAACGTGGCATGAATTTTATCACACTTCAAATACTTTAAAAAATTTGATATAAAATTTATGTCTAATAAGAATAGAAAATCTCTCTAAAATTATTGCCCATTGTTAAATTTTTTTCTGTCAAAACATATAATGACAGCCATTCAACGTGTCATTGTAAACTGGAAAAAAAGTATATAATAATTTTCATCTTTAAAAACTTTCTATTAAATTCGCTCGCACAATAGATAAATAAAATCATATTACTTTCTTCAAATTCAAAATATTACTACTTCAAAATACCACTACTACTTTAATGATGACAGCTATGCTCACGAAGCAATTATAACGAGAAAATCAATCAACATCGCAAGAAAGCAACAACAAGCATGAAGAAAAAAACATTGATATTTTCCAGTAATCGATTTTATATTTTTTTAAAGAATGGAATTACTTCGAGTATTACACGTTCATCTGTTTTCTGATATCGATATCTGTTATCTGTATTAATGGAGCTAGCTTCGCAAAACGGTACTGCAGCGGCAGCTATAACTCGCATATTGCTCAAAATGCGAACTCGTACAGTCGTGGAATGCAATTGCGCTGCAGGTGCGTGCGTGGTCGCGTCGCGGAAAAATTGCACGAGCTCCAATGCGTCCGCCGAATGAATTCGGGATGGAACGAGGAGAAATTAATGGCCGGCGATAGACGACACGGTTGTCACTCCCTTTTTTTTTCCTGTTTCGGTGATGGGGACAAGCGAGGGTGCATGAAACGTACGCCTCGATCGAATCGATTGCGGCCGTTCTGATGCGGCTGTTCCGATATCAAAACATTTTATCGATGAGTCTCGTGAGATCGGACAATTCAATGTTTCACTCACGAAGAGAAGAAGAATCGAACGCGATTTCCCGCGTCGCACATTTAATTTTATTCTCTTTGAACAAAACTGAGTAGATTATCGCGATTACTATGTAATCAAATTGTAGCCGTGCTAAATTTTATTCATGCGATACGTTAAACGCGATTTCACTCGAGAACAGATAAAATTTAACAGATAAAAAATTTGTCTCAATTATATCAAATTTTTAATTTAATTTAATTTAAAAGAGATATGAATGAGTTTACTTTTTTTCTCTCATATATTTTACTGCGCGTCAAAAGTAGATTATTTATTTTTTAGTTCCCCCTTTAGAAACTTGAATAAAAATAAATAATTATTATATTACATTATTTAATAATTATTATATTACATGATCGTGTAAAATAATATTAATTGTAATAAGTAAAATATATATAATTTCCAATCTAATTGTAATAAACGATATAGATAGTGTTTCCAAGATAATAGGAAATTTTTCACAGCGATTTTATATTTTTTAATAAATTCTATTATGAAATATTATATTTGCGTCGAATAAAATCAATTACAAATTGTAATACATAAGATAATTTCAAGATGAATCAGTATTTAAATTTTTTAATATAAAATAGAGACTGCATTTTTCTACATTTAATAATTTAAAGATATATGTCATATTATCCACTTTTATTATTACATTATGTTGAGAGACGAAAGTGAGGTGGACGAGCACACGCATTATCAGAAATCTCCTAGTTGGATGGAAGTTGCGATAGTTGTTGCACCATGAATATACTCTGGTTATCGGGGGCTAATTGGAGCGTGCTTTTAATTACACCAAGTTCAACTTAACGCAATGGAAATGGTAGCGTGGCTTTGCCTAATTGCGTTTAATTCGAATGTAATTTAAAGTTATACATTTTTCATGTATATATCTAATGCCTACCAAAATATTTGTCGGCATTATTTGGAATGCTACTTACACAAAAATAACTGATAATAATAGGTAACGAGCTTTGTAATATTCTCGCACTTTATCGCGCTCTAAATAATTTGATCGTAGTATATTATGCACGAGCATCTCTCGTAACACTACTTAAAGTTTCGATTAAGCTGTTTTCGAAATTATATTCCTGTGATACATGTTGCTTAAACTTTAGCGTAAGAGATAAGTATATATTAATATTACCTATATTTCCCTGAATTAATTATAAAATTAATTGTTCTTTTATCCCCGATTTATGTCACGATTGAATTATATTTAAGCATTTTGCAATATAATGGAATCTTTGTCAGAAAAATGCCGCCTTCACAATCGTTAAATAATTTGTACCCTTAAATATTTGTTACACTTACAAATGATCGCGTTATGAAAATAAAATATTAACCAGTACAAATATTCTTTACAAATATTACTTCGCAATATTGAATAAATAAAATTGAACATTTCACTGCATCATACGATTCCTATTTATTTAAAAATAACAACTACTTTAAAACTGGATAATTACATATCTGTTCCCATCAAAAGGAACAACAAAAAAATCTATGGAATTTTTGCGCTTTAATTTTTATATATTCAATATTTGTAAGACATATAAAACAGGAAAATGAAATCTCTGTTTCATATTTAAAAAATTCGAACGCTGACCCATTTATCCTGAAATTTTTATAGATATATATATAATGTATAGTTACGTTTAAAAATGCGGTTGTTGAATCGATATAAACGATCACACGAGACCACGCGGATTGGCTTCATCAGTCCAACATCTTGACATCTTGGAAATTGGCAATCTCGCGTGAATAATGAAGAAACTGATATACAACCTCGCGGCCAAGCGACTATCCGGCTACGCTAGATTTAAGCCTTGTCCAGAAGATGCAGGTCCGGATAGATCGAGCGGTCAGTCGCCGGACATCCGTGGTTTTCGTAAGTTCTACCCCTAACATCGCGTTCGGCAGAGAAGCCGAAACTGCCGCGCTTTCCCTAATCCGCTATTCTCGTCCGGATAATCGCAATGTGGAATTAATTTGAAAAGATCTATCATTTGTCCAGTCTCACTTTTCTTGAAACGCGAGTTTAACTTCGCGATGGACAACGACGTGCCCAACGATTTCCGACTCAGCCTGTTCATTAGCATTTAAAGCGAAATGGAAATGCCTCGGTCGAATTACTTGCTGTCTAACGCGAGGTCTTCACCTTTCCCGCTAGTTAAGTCGGGAACGTTGCAGTTGAGGAATCTGAATAGCTTGCAGATGACAATTAACTTGGCGGAAGTGAAATATTTCTGCCATCGCGCTGCTATGATTAATGACGATGTTTTAAAGATCAGTCTACCATATGTCTTCATTAAAATATAAAGGACAATCTGTCATCTGTAATCTAAGTTGGCTAATTCATCCGAAGTGGCAATAACGACAATTCATAAGCGCAAAATGTGCGCGAATGGCTTTCGACACACACACACACATACACACATACATATATGTTTTTCTCGCGTTACACGTATTTTCACTCCTCGTAAATTTTGCCTTCGAATAGTAAGTGTCCATTTATTACACAAGTCCGAAAAATTCCCGCTATTATGAAGATCGATATTTCCCTTTAACCTGACGTAATTGAAATAAATACTTCTCGGACTGGCGAATTCTGAAACAAATCTTGCTTTGTGCCGCGAAAACCCATCGACGTGTTTCTTCCATTCGACTAAACACATCGACTAAAAATGTTGCGTTTGGCGAATAGAAATTTCTTTATGAAGTCACTGGCTTAACCAATCTCTCGCGTGCGAGCACCGTTCTCATAGTCGGATAACGAAGAGAAAAACGGTTATGGTTCTTATCCTACTTACCACCGAACACAAAGCTACGATCCGATTTGTTTAAATCTAAGAATGTTCACAATTTTTCCTTAAAGTAAAGCTCTAACATATTTGAGGATTTTAAATAATTTATTAAAGTTTAAGATTTTAAAAAATTTATTGTCTTGTATCACGTACTCGACGTGATACAATAAAAATATAATAAAAATATAAAATTATACAGAAATTATTATTCCATTAAAAATCCTGCCAATGCTTTTTAATATAATTTTACATCATTTATGCATCTTTGAATTTTCCGCTGAAATGATTTTAGAAACAGATGATAAAATATTTCAAATAGAAAATATAAAAATATTTATATAAATTATATTAGTTATTATGTATATATTTAAATAATTATCTTCAATATTTCGCATTTGAAATATATCTTATTGAATTTTAGTCTTACACTTTAAAGTAGAAATTTTAACATTCTTAAATTCTTTAATTTTTTTCTATATGTAAAAAATTTAGCAAAAAGCATATCGGAAAAAATTTCTTTTTGATAATGTAATTTCTTTTTTCATATACATATAAATTTTTTATTTAATTTATTGACATAATAATTTTAATTTTGAATGAATATTTTTTCAATTTTATATTTTATTTCGTAAAAACATGAAAAGCAAAATGACACAAATCAAATGTCGCATTGTCGCAAATGTTGCATTTTGACACATGCTTTTTAAACAAAAAAAAGTTCACATGTGTGTAATATTATATTTCATAACCAATAAAAGCGCCGATCAATGTTTATTTTGCTGTCCGCAAATGTAATAGATTTCTGTCATGTAATCAATAAATCCTTGTTTTATACACCTTGTTTTATACATGACAAAATTTTGAAAAAATTGGCATTACATGCTTTTTTCTATCTCCATCAGTTTTTAATATATTCGATATTGTATAGGGTTCATGTTTTTTCCACAAGAGGTATTTTTATTACAATTTAAAGCAAATTAAGTTTTATTTTCAATTAAATAGTAAGCTTAATTAAGCGTATTTTATATTCTTTTTTTATTTTCAGCTTAATTAAGCGTATTTTATATTCTTTCCGTTTCATGCTTCAATGCGATTCTTTTATTGCGAATTACCGGTGAAATTTTGAATGTCGTACAATATATATTGCATCCGCGATAAAATATTCTGCTGGCAAACTGAAGTCCGATTGTCGTTAACCCATTAAAGCATTATGAAAGTGCGAATTACAACCAGTCGAGCGCGAAGAATTAGTTGAATTAGGTAATGCGCATTAATGAACACCTGTATTTTATGCGAAGGAAATTCCAACATTGACCGCGCGCAGCAATGTTCCGCAATGATTCGTAATAATTCGTAATAATTCGTTAAGCCGTTCGCAGCGGTCGCTGTAAATTGGTTGTTTGCAATCGGCCTGCTATTGACAGTTTAACAAGCAATGGATATGATTTATGATTGCCGGAATGCAACTCAATTTGCGCGCGATAGTCTCATACGCGCTATTGCAGCAATAAAACGATTTGGAAGAATCCAAACGCATTTTCTCCGTATTTTCGAAATTATCCCATGTTTAACCGCAAATCTAACTAAATATCCCAATCTAATTATATAATTTTCGATACTAATAAATTGAAAAATTGCGCGAATGACACACCCATACACATATCACGTACATAAAATAGACATTCACAGTTAGCGAAGCGCACGTCAATTTTTTTTTTTTGGCCAGTCGGTGCAGATTTTTCGCGAAGAGATTCCCAGGCCAATGTCATGCCAGCCATATTTTTGGCCAGCCACCGCAGTCGTTACGGAACTTACCTTCCCAGTGTGACTACACACTCCAGCTGGCAAATAAAATAATAAAACCTTTCGAGTGCGCGAGATAGCATGATTTATAGAGCCAACAGCAAAGGTTATCCACCGCGGTGCAGAAAATTCAGTGATTCATTGGCTAAGCGGATCGGAGAAGAGTTTGGAGAAATATGAGACAGAAATCTTGACGCTACGGCTGTTCCTTCCCTTTCTCATTAATCCGCGCATTAAGCGCAAATTCATAATTAATGAGGCCACCGGTTAAATACACGTTCTGGGACAGCTTACAAATGTACAGCTTTTCCGTTTCCTCCAGAGGAAGGATTTTTTATTCAATGTAATTAATTCTTCTTTCATGGCATGAATCTTTGTGTTTTAAGCGTGACAATTGATAAAAGTAGAAAGCTAATTAATTATTATATTTTAAAATACTCAGATCGTGTTGTATCTATTTAATTATTATTATTATTATTATTATTAAAAAAATTATAAATGCTTAAATTAGAATATGATCTTCGATGACACAAGTTACGATTCACTAAAGTTTATATGTATAAAGAATTTATATTCCATTTATTGTATTTTCTAAAAGAACAAGAATAATTTGTTTGAATTATAAGTAATTCATTATAGAATCTATATCCTATAAAAAGTGTCAAATTAGAAATATCTCAGGATCTGAAGATCTCCTAAAGCGCGAAAGCTTATTCGAAAGAAAAACAACTTTTACAAAATTCGAGTTCGGAGAGCGGCTTTACATTAATGTCCCTAAAACATACAATCTTTTTTTTATTCAGGAAAGTCGTTGAAGTTTACGGAATCGCGCAATTAGGCACGCTGTTATCCAACCAGCCCCGGCGGTTTCTTCATCACGGTTTGACGTAGATCCCTCTCGTTACGCCGTTACATCAGCAGCTCTCGCGCCCTTCGCACTCGTCTCACCTCGCTTTACCTCGCGTTTTCCACACATAGAGGAGAAGAGACCGAAAAAGTCCATCTCGCCTCAACGCGGGTGTTACCTCGTTCTCTTCTCTTTCTTCCGCTCGCGAACAACCTGCTCGAAGCAGGCAGGGGAAAGAAACTGGCGGAGAGGAAACGCTCTGCCGCCGGTAAGCGCAATCAGTATGCATCTGAGGTTTCCACGTTGATGTAACAAGCTTCTTCTTATCCGCGTTCCCACTTTTTCCTATTACGTAACGGTCTGCTTTTCTCCATCTTTCTCTCGGTCTACTTATATCGCGCTTCTTCCAGAAACCACCATCCGCATCTATATTTTCCCCTTGAAGCTTCTCGCGGTGAATTCGTGGCGAGAAGAGTCGAAGAGAGGCTAACCAGGTATGCCTCCTACTTATCCCGGCGGCTGTTTGCTGGCTAGAATCGCTCGCTCCTCTTTCTCTCTTCGAGAGCCTAAACTGCGTCCTCTTTCTTTTTTTCTTTCTTTCGCTCCGCCATCGCCAAGCGTTGATTGTGACCGAGCTTTTTGTGCGGCTTTGCCGGAGTTAACTCGGTCGTTTAGCGGCGCGGAAAAGGAAGGTGGCGGTTGACGTGAGGACTCGGCGGTTGACGGGACCGGAAGAGCGTAAACGACGAGGGTGCATCCGCCTCGAGTGGTGTCGAAACAAAAGCCACCTAGGTAATTTTACCACGTACCACGTCTGCGGGTCGACGATGCGAACAGGTTGTTCTCGACGATATAGAGGCGTTTGACAATTCGCTCGACTGAAGGCCTCTATTATTCGGACGCCGGTCGAGAGGAATGTCGACATCTTAAACTCGATCACGATCGATCGTAGGCTCAAAGTTAATGCATGCTTCTAATTATTGTAGTATTTATTGTAGTATTTATTTTTTTTTGTAATTGTATAATTATTGTACTATTTATTTAACAAAAATAATAAAATGATCTCAAAGATTCTTGTGATAAATATCGCAAAGAAAAGGCAAAAGAACCGCTGAAAACGCTGAACGTGTTGCGTAGAAAAAAATATTAATTAAGAAACGCTACATAGCAATAGGAGCACTCTGCTGATGTAAATAAATGATTGCAGAAAATATGATAGAAATCTGTCGACATTGTTGACAGTTTTGTTTTCTACATGAGCAGAGCTCTTATTGCTATGTAGCGTTTCTTAATTAATATTTTTTTCTACGCAACACGTTCAGCGTTTTTGGTTCTTTTGCCTTTTCTTTTATTTTGCGATATTATTTATTTATTGTAGTATATTTTAAATCATTAATATAATAATATTACAAAAGGATTTAAAAATAGTTTTATAAAATCAAAATATGTATGCTGTGTATAAATGAATGATTAAAATATGTGTGTGTCATAATTGAATTTGTACACACATGGTAAACCTTGAAAAATTTGAATCGATGACACCGCGCAAAGATAGTCACTTTTAAAAGCGAAAGGAAGTCATAGGAAAGCAGGGAGAATCTGCGCCCATTTCGCTAACGAGATATAAAATAGTAATAACGGTCGAGTCTAGCTTCTCTTCTGACATCTCTTAGTAAAATTACAAAATCAAAGAGGAGATACACGTGTCCTAATTTTTGCGATGCAATTTTATATGCGATAATTATTAATAATCATTTGTATTTTGTACTGTTATAAAATATATTGTATATGGTATATTTTGCCAACAGCAATATATATTGCAAATTTTGGTCCTTTATTTCGTTTAACATTTTCATAAGCGTATCTTAAATTTTTCTCTTCCCTGGCAATATTCCCAGGCAACTGTAGAGACGTTAATTCGAGCTATTTCGTTGATATCCGCCGATATCATCACGTTTACAACGTTTTTGCGAGCAATTAGAGTGTCCTTGAATTGCTCGTAACCACGTTGCGGCTAATGTCCGAAATTCCGACAAAGCAATAAACGCGGAAAATTCCACGAGAGGGATAATAATCTTGAATTTTAGCTTCCCAGAAGAGAAAGTGGTACACGGTATTTTTTTGGTGAAAATCTTCTTAAATTTTATGCATTCTACGCGAAATATAAGATTATTGTTTATCCAGATTAAAACAAAAATGCATTTAAGTTAATTAAATCTCGCAGCCCGTTTCTGACAATGAGTATATATTACATTTGAATATTACGCCTCCGCATTATGCCACCTCGGGAAGTTTAACGGCTGTAGTGGAAGTAATTAGAGAACTCTTTTTCTCGTGAATCTGAACCCGGACATTTTCTCATGAATTATAAATGCGACCAAGTTTTTTAATCTCAGTATCGCATCTGGAAATTCAGGTTGTTTATTTATAATTCTCTCTCGACCATAGATAGCGACGAACGGAAGAGAATATTTCGATTATTCGAAGAAGGATTGCGAGAGATTTACTCGAATCTGTATAATCTCTATCTTCGTCGTTTCTTCGCGGACGCACAACTGACAAAGTAACGTGAATTAATTTTATTATGAGTTATAAATTGAAAGAAAATAAATTATCCTTTTAAGTATCTTTTTCAGCCGAAATACATTTATGCAAGGATAAAAAAGTTGATAGATCTAAAATATTTCAGGTGATGTTAGAACGATTTTAAGCGGCACGAAATGCTCACTGAATAAAACATCATTTTCTTTCGTCCTTTTCATCGCAGACTGAGCTAGAGAAATAGCAAATTTCCTTAGGAATGCATATTTTTTTCAAAAACGGTAAATATGCGTTTCCAGGAAAATGTTATTTTATCCTTTCGGACAATCGTTCGGACAAAAAGATCGTGCTTTTCTCTCAAACCTGACTGAATCCCCTTGATTTTGTTATACATGCAAATAACCCTTCACAGTCTCTGAAATACCGGTCCTCTGGGCGAACGAGATTGGAGGGTGCGAAAAATAATAATAACCGTAAAAAAACGCCTCAGGTATAACGCGAATATATTCTCGGAATAATATCGCTCTATTTGAATTATTAGCGGTAATTTCGAAGAGACCCTCCTCGCGCAAATCGTTTCTCGCGTATTGCATACGCGAAACGCCTCTTTCACTTATCGTAAACATCGCATATTTTGCTTGTAAATCGAAGAGAATTCGACGTTTGTAGAGAGACGAATATGTTCGTGCAATTCCGTGATGCGAATCGTCCACATGTTTGTGGAAATCCGGCGCGAGATCACGCGCCTGGAAAATCGATTTATTTATTCGGTTTCAACGCAGGGAAAGGATTATTTGCATTCAAGCAACCACCATGCGGACAGAGCAAATAAAGAGAGATCTGTGTGTATTTATAATCCCATGAACTTATATTCCGTATTTCACGAAACACATTGTGTTACGCGAGAATATTATTTGGTTTTGATACTTTCGCCAAGATTTTTTATAAGATATTATTTATTATTATTATAATTATAATAGCATTTCTCTATTTTTGTATCCATGCAATATATATTAAACAAAAGAAGTCAAGAACAAAAGAAGATCTCTTAGATCCCGAAGCTTAAAAATTCAAGAAGTCGATGAAAGTCAAGGGATCTAACAATAAGAAGCTGAAGATCCAAGAGTCTCTCAGAAGAGCGAAGATATAAGAGCTTAGAGTCGAATATAACAATTCAGATGACCTTTGAAAATTCAGAGACGGATATTCAACTAATTAATGTAGAAAAAGTTAAAACCTAAAAAATTGTAAGCTCGATGAATTCGCGCGAATTAAGCGGGAGCTGAATGAAATCGTGATCTCCCATGTACGTACGGTGCTTCATCGATACACTTTAACGTATTTACACCTGCCCACATGTGCGTGATACGAAACGCGATTATGGAACGTCGTCGTCGCGACGACACAGCACCGCTGGAGTTTCACGAATGTCGCAACGACATTCTGATCTGCATCTAAATTGGAAAAAAAGCATTAAGCTTCACGTGTCGCGAACGCGTTGCGTTGCTCGCAAACGAACGTTGTTTGCGAATTTTTACATACATAGCGTATGTTGTCGCGTAATTTTGTTATACGTCATCAGGGAAAAGATTCGCACATTTTTCTTCCGAGTTTCTTTTCCAACATATCATATCGGTTATAAATGATAAGAGCATCGCGATTAATTATTCTAAATAATAGAAATTATATGAGAAATGTATGTCTATTTTTATATTTCCCATACGTTATACAGATTATTTCTAACGAATAATATTTCGCAAATTTTCTATTAACGGTATAATTTGATGATGAAGAAAATATCATTTGAATAGACGTATATCTCATGTTATCTCGGCATATTTGCGTATATATTCCATTAGTGGAATTTGCAACAACGTCTTTTGAATAAAATGTTATACAATTTAAATGCAAATGCGATTTTCTTTTTTCATATGCATTACGAGAAACTCATACATCATAATTCAATATAATCGAATCGACTAGAGAAATTGTGTCCCTGTACAAAAGTACGAAGACAAACGCTGGATTTCCATTTTCCGATATCGCAATATCTGAATACTTTGCAAGAGAGATTCTACGACAGAGTGCACTCTTTCTATTTATATATATATATATATATATCAGAGATAATAATAAAATTGGAACAATTCTAAAGCCAGTATTTATTTTATGATTCGTTTTTTGTACTCGTTCGACAGTTTATTTCAACATTTACGGCTACATTTACAAGCTTGTTACATAGAAAAAAGATCTTTTGTGCTCATATCTGTTCGTGCACTTTATTGCTTCAAGAACAGTTTTATTGTTGCTTTGGTAGCCATGTAATTCTATCCGCAACCGGTAAACATGTACGTTATTTCGAATAGCTTTTAACCGATTTTGTAGCTCCATAAAGTATCCGGGCATCGTTGACGTATCGACATACAGATGCGGTAACGGATATGTAACGCGACAATAAATTGTTACACCTTTCATCGAGATCATGCCAATCTTTCAAAGATACGATACCATTGGCCATCGCTTCGCGAGAAATTATAGTCGATGAGATGTTATCGCGAAATGAAAACGCGCGGTATCTTGGCATAAAACTTTATGAATGTGATCGCAATTTTCTCATTTTGACTAAAGATTTATTTCTCTGAAAAGGGATGCGAGAAATATTTTTTTTACCAAATGTAAGATATATTTTCTGATAAAATTGCGCAATTGCTACGTATGTAATGATATCAGAAAAAAGCGTTAAAAAAAATAAAGATTTCACAAGGTGCGATATATTTGGATCAATTCTTAAATCGAGAGTCACAAGAGTGTTTCCATTTTTTTTCTCAACGCATCTCATAGCGCGCATGTTTCTGTAAACACAAACAGCTTACCTGAATGATTCTCGATTTATTGAGAATCGTATTCCCTGCTGGCTGATAACGTTCCATATCCCTCAGGATACTACGTACGCCAAGATCGTCCGCGTCGACCAAACGAAAGGCAGTGATATTGACAAAATTGTACTTGAAGTCCTCGAGGTCGAAGGTTTCGATATCCTATGGAGAAGCCGAGCGGGTGAATCGAATCGCGAACCGAGTGGATCTTCCACTATGCGTTTCAATATCCCTAGGGTACTTACGAAAGTCGTGAAGAGGTAGTGGTACTTGTAATCATTCATCTGCAGCTGCAGGATCTGCAATGTATGCGAAGCGATATGGTCAGCCACTTCCACGAAATAGAATATATAAAATAGCTCTCTCTTTCTCTCTAGCAAGTTTTCATCTCTCGAAATCATAATATTATCAACTTTTTGTAAGTTCACAATTCGCGACACATGAATACGATTGTTTTTGTTTCTTAAATAATGTTTAATGAAAAATTTATGAAAAATATCAATTAAAGATTATTTTACTCTTAAAAATCTGTTGCAATTTTTTCATAATTTTAAAATTTATAATTCATTTTTTAATATTCTTTCAAGCTGATTAATTTTTTTTTAATTTATCTTAATTAATTGCTTGAAAATATTTATTTGGCCAATATAAATAGAATTGATTAATGCTAATAAATATAATTGATATTAATTATATAAATATAAATAATTGACGTTATACATAAATTGATTAATTAATAGTCGTTTAATAACTTAAAAGCAATTTAAATAAAAATTATAAATAGAATCCATATCTCTCGAGTATGAATATAATGAATGATTTACCATTCGTAGAAAATGATGCATGTGCTCAGGCTTTGTGTCCACGATGAGATTCTGAATTTCCTTGCTCTTCATCTCGGAGAGGACCTGCCTGTACGAATTCGGATCCGCCTGTCTGAGATTGATTTCGATGTCACGGATTTTCGGTGACCTCACCAACTGTCGCAATTTTACCAATCCTGAAAGACCGAAATAAATTATTAGTCACCAAGAATATATTAATAACATACAAGATGTATCGAGTTGATCTCTAAAGCAGAGTCGAGACTAGAATCATTCGCAACGATACTTATTCACATGAGAAAATCATCACACGATCTCCACACGAATTACATATTAGGTCGACCGCTTAATGGCATGGAAACCCGTGAATCGCGCTATCCGACGAAATCAATACTCTCCCGAGCATCTAAGTATAATCAAAGCATCCGACTTGCGGGTCTTCCGGGGAAGCGCGGATACCGTTGCAAGTTACCGTCAGGAACTTTGACTTTCGTGATTCTAGCGTGGAGAGGGACAGCGTATTAGTTTGCCGGTCCCTTCGGACCAGAAGGACAGATGCTCAGATAATCTGTGAAAATAAACTTTGCATATGCAAACGATTCACTGATTGATTCGCTCGAGTTTGCGCATATGTGTTTGCATATTGATTCGTATTTTTATATAGAGACCTCGTGTTTTATGGATCATAATAACAAATCGTGCATCTCTGAAAAAGAACGCAATTTATTTTAAAATTTATGTAATCATTTGAAAATTCCTGTAGAGATATGAAATAAAATTTATACATCAATTAGTATTATAATCAGTTTTACCATTAAATTTATTACATAATTAGCGTTAAAAAAGAATATTTTATTCAGATTCTTGATATTTTTTCTCTTAAGAACGAAGAGAACATTTTAAATGCAAATTATTGAACATATTTATTTAAAATATAATAACACAGAAATTGTTAATTGAAATAATAATTTCAATAAAAATCATAAATATAAACATTACTTCAAATATTGTATATACTAAGAAAAGTTAGAAAATTAATAAAATAAAAATATATATTTTTTTTCAAAGTAACCATCGGATCAAACATAATATATAAATATACATAATGTAAAAGAGAAAAATGAATTGGATTATGTATGTAAAATTTTCCTGGTTGTTTTTATATTTTTTTATTTTTCATATGTGCATATTTATAGGAAAAAAATTGAAAAAATTTTTCAAAATGGAAATCAAGTCAAAGTGAAATCTGTGCAAATGACTAGTATTCAGATACTCATAATCCATGCAATAAAAATCATTTTATTTATATTAATTATTTAAAATGTTAAATTAAAAATATATAACTAAAATATATTTTTGATTTGTAAAGTCAATAAAATATTTTAAATAAGTTTTTAATTAATATACAAAAAATAATAATTTATATTAATCCACATTCAGAAGTAAAATAAAAATAGTTAATATAAATATTTTTATTTGTTATTTAAAGTATTACTTTTGTTTCTAACAATAAAAATGTGCGTATAATCTTAAATATAATAAAGACATAATGTAAAATGTCAAATATACATGTAATGTAATAAAAAATTCTTTAAAAACAATTTAGAATAATTTTGACAAAAAAACATGTTTTGTTATGCGTTTCGTCCGAATGTTGAATGAGCAATAATTAATTCAGAGGTGAGCAAGAAACCGAGTTTAATTGAAGCCGTGTCGGCGGTAACTCGAGTAAGACCAATGTTCTCATGTAAGCAGATTTTGCATCCTAGGGGACAACACACCGGACGACTATTCTGGGACAACACACTGTGAATATACCGTACAATAGCTCGAAGTTAAGCTATGTCCCTTTAATACATCACCACTATGATAGCCGAGAGTGTAGTATCTCTTTGAGATATATCGCATGACGAGAACGAAGAAGAAAACGATACCGTATGATAATTATTTACATGAATAGCATAATAAAAATTTGATTACTTGACATAAACATTAAGTAATTTATCGGTAATTTATTGATATTTCAATATCAATAATTGTAATTTGGCGAATTTGGCAAATGAAAAATCTTGCGTTTTTTTTTTTTTAAGAAGCGTTTATTATTTGAGAGTGCTTCACAGTGAAAGATAGTTAAAGTGGTTAAACTGTAGTATGGGTGCTGCTGCTTGAGCTGAGAATAATAAGTAGAATATTTCTCGCGGTTTGCGGCGTGACTCGTTGCAGCTCAAATTATTAACACTTCGCGTGCAGCGGCAAACGGACTTTCATGGGAGTCGTTTGAAACGGCGGTTTTAATTAAAATAGCATTTCAAGCGTTCTACTACGCAATTTCACAGGCGACACATGAGAGCGGCACCTCTTATGAAAATTGACAGGGCGAGAAGCCATAAAATACAATGCATTATCACGCGAGGTACGTTTCATAAGGTGCTACAACTAGAACAATCCGTGAGCATCAATCAAAATGAAAGAACGGAACGTCGTTTACGATCTTACGATGAGAATATTCTGTACCGTTCACAGATTATTGCGTAGCTAGACAGAATTGTCATCGTTAGACTTTATGTATATTATTTAAAGGAGATTGCGGGAAATTGTGTTTCTAGAGAGCGAGCAAACGTCACATGTGAAACACACGCGATGTAAATTTCTCATTATCATTACAACCAGTACAAAATATACATATAATGGAAATGATCCGTAATTTACAAAAAAATTTTATCATTCTTTTATTTTATTTTATATTATTCTAAGATAATATAATAAGAATTATTAATAACAAGCGAAAAATATAGAAGTCATACAATAGTATAATATTAAAGAAAAGAAATTATTATACATATATAAATATGTATATATATATATATATATAAATGTATGCATAATAGTTTCTTACCAATAATATTAATTTTAATTCTTATTAATAATAATTATATTAATAATAATATATTAATTCCTATTAATATTAATAATAATTATATATAATAGTATAATAGTTTCCTTGAAAAGTCAAGTTTAAACTTTATATGAAATTTTATATATATAAAATCATGTGTATTTATACAGGGTGTCCCGCAACTACCGCTCCATATTTTAAAGGTAGATTCTTTGGCCAATTTAAAAACGATTTTTCCTCAGCGAAAATGTCGAAGAAGATCATTATTTTTTGCATATTCCCAATTTTTGTCATGATGTATCTTCCTAATTAAGCCTTAAATTAAAATTCTATTAAAGTAAACTCTACCTAAAAATCCTATCTAAAATTAACTAAAGAATGTGACTTTATTATTATTTTAGTCTCATAAGGCTTAGTTTGCGAAAAACCCTTTATTTTCAATCATTTATAACTCGAAAACTACTAGTGCCTCGGCCAGAGAATCTACCTTTAAAATATGGAGCGGTAGTTGCGGGACACCCTGTATATACATTTAATAAAGATTGAACAATAAAAAAAATTTTAAAGACTCTTCTGAATATAATCAAGTCAAAATAAAAAAATATAGTAATGTTTTGTTGTAAATATAAACTTATTGAAATCATACGTTTCTTTTTTTGGTCATCAGCGCAATTAAAAAGTAAATTTAAACATTGATTACATAAAGAAATGTTGTTATACAAATAAAAAAGAAAAAATAAATAAAATTACTGACATAAAGTGAACTGAAGTCTTTCACGTTATTTTTTATCGATTGCGAATTTATTTATTTATTGTAACCGATGTTTAAATTTACTTTTTAATTGAGCTGGATTGAGGATAGCTCAAAAGAAGAAACTGAAACATATGACTTTATAGTTACAATTTACAATAATTTTATATTTATAACGAAACGTATGCGCTTTATATGCTACGCTTGCCATGCTCTTATGCCATTTTTTTTACGTCGATTTAATTATAAACATTAAAGTATCTATTTTATGAAACTATATAATACTGATCAAATAACTAAGGATTATTATTTTTATGTTAACGTATGTCGAGATGTCTCTACATTATTTTACAAAAATGTGTTTGTCACACAAATCTTGGAAGAGACCTCCAATCAAAATAATTGACTACATCGCTTGTAGTCTAACGGAAAGAGAAAAATTGCGAGTTACTCGTAAATCGAAGCGCGGTTTATCCGACGATAAGGATAATTTCTCTGGGGAGTTTGAGAATGCGCGGAGACGTACGCGTTTCCCAGCGGGAAACAGATTATTATATCCTTTTTTATACACACTCTAATGGCGACCATTTACGATGCGTGCTCGAAATGTCGATATGCCACCTCAACGGCGCGAAATATTGCGCTGAGTCGGCGTAGGCGAAAGGAAGCTGTCAACGACTCTACTCTTGCTTCCTCCTTTTTCCCTCTTCGCCTCGAGTGGATCGCCGGGGTGACAGACGATCGAAATAATTGGATCGTTGGCTGTCTTAAACATGCACATTTCAAGAGGATGGCCGAATGAAAATTGGGAGACGCGAGCGAGCGATTGCGTCCGAAAGATTCGATTTAGAAGTATGCATTATGAATATACAGAATTTAGAAGTATGCATTATGAATATACCTTATAGAATATACAGGGTCCCAAAACGCATAATCAATCTTTCAAAGACAGATTCTTGGGATCATTTGGAGATTTTTCCTCAGCAAAAATGTCGATGAAGGCCATCATTTTTTGCATGTTCTCGATTTTTGTCATCATATATCTTTGCAATTAAGCCTTAAATTAAAACTCAACTAAAGTAAACTCTATTTAAAATTAATCGAAGAATGTAGTTTTATTAATATTTTATTTCTACAAAGCTTAGTTTACGAAAAACTCCTTATTTCTAATCACTTATAATTCGAAAATTATTAGTGCCTCGACATTTTTGAGAAAAAATCATCTTCAGATGATCCCAGGAATCTGTCTTTGAAAGATTGATTATGAGTTTCGGGACACCCTGTATATACAGATAAATTTTTGTGGTTGTGTAAAAAATACTTAGCGTCTTTAATAATACACTAAGAAAGTAAGAGAGATACAACTTTTCTTGCGTCGTCACAATTACATTCCGAAAGAAAGAACGAAGAAAGATATAAAAATTGCTTTCGTAAAATTTCCCATAGAAAGCTGCAACTTACTCCTTGGAATTTACTGCAATATTATGTATCATATTCTTAAGAAGAAATTTCTCTTAAGATTTATACAATCTTTTTAAAGAAGAAACTACAACGTAAGTTTTACTTTTTTTCGCTAGTCATCAAAAGCAATGCTGCAAATAATTTATCCATTGTAGTTGACATTCAAAAAATCGTTAAAATACGTAATCAATGCGAAAATATCTTTTAATATTTAAATGTTGTACATTTGAGAGAAGAATATTTTTTCCATTCTTTTCTCAAAAATAAAAGTATTTATATTAAATGAATAAAATTATATACTATATATAACATCTTCAAGTTGTAAAAATTACACGTTCCATAACAAATCTTTATTGGAATGAAATAAAAATAATACGTGATGCATATTCAAATGATCAATCGACATTTCAATAAAAAATAACAATAAAAACTTTAACACTATCGATTTTATATGTTTTCTTAACCAATATATCTTAGAATAATTAAAATTAGTAATACTGAGAAGAAATAAATTTTTGTTAATTCTTCAGTTACGTACATATATAGCAAATATATTAATTTGCTATAGTAATAATGAAAAAATAAATATTAATTCCTTGAATGTCATATTAACTTTAAAAATATATATTAACTCTCTCCTTGTTTGTGAGCGGTAGACTGACTTGACGATCTTGACAAGTGATTTCTCTTTTCATTATTTATTGGTTAACTAAGATTTTCTCATTTGAAAAGGACCAAAACCAATGGTCGAAACGTAGTGATCCTTTATTAATCAATAAATTGCCAGTGTGGTCGATTGAAATTACGTTATTTTATATATTAATTCCTTAAATGTCATATTAACTTCAAATCAAGATTGCCAATCTTTTTTATGGGAAACGCAGAGCAAAAACAAAAATGGAAAAAAGGAAAAAAAGCGAAAAAAGTGTTATACTCTTGGGATAAAACCGCAATACGTAAATGGAGTTTAAAATGTCAGTTATAACATGAGCGTATTGTTGAAAAGAGAACTTCAACCAAATGATCACATAAAAAAACAGAATATAAAGTAAAATTGTCTAAAAATAAAAACAAAAAAGTAAAAATTCGAAACATTTATTTAAATATTCGAAATTTAACTGTTCCCAATAAAAATATTTTTATGAAACTATGTTGCAGCTTGAAATGCCAATTCCATTTCATTCGCACACATATTTATACATTCACTCTATTAATTATTTTAACTATGTCATTTTTCTCATTATTAACGCGAAAAAACGTTTCAACGCATTCGTAACAACGTTGTCTGCTTACTCACCACTGATCAAAGGCAAATTTTTAGAACATGTGTGACGAGATGGGCTTTCATTAACCGCCCGAAGGATTCCAAAAAGGCATACCGTTTTGCAGAAACTTTTCTCGTCCCATCAAGATTGACCAGTCATCTGTGCGAAAAGAAATATCGAACTTCAACGATCGCCGAGTTATTCGAAAAGTTTTTGAAGACTTTCGCTACGTCTAGGAACGAGCAAACTCCCGCTCTCCTTCTCAGGGTTCCCTCTTCGTTTTGATTTAGCCATCGTATAGAACATACATACCCGACTAGACACGTTTCGCATGGGGTCGCCCATAAAATTCTCATTACGACAGGGAGGAGCGATTTCTCTGTTATGCGTGCAAGAGCACAGCACGTAACCGAGGGTACTTGCTAAGGATCTTGCGCAAAATATGGTGGCGACCGCGTGTAATTTTCACAAATGCGTTCCGCTTCTCGCGGATTCTTTGAACTTTCTTGTAATTACCGAATTATAACGCTCAGATCGTGCGAAGAATATTGGCGGGGTTCACGTTCGGGGGCAAAATCATTTAGAACACGTGGCTGAAATTAGAAAGAAGGAAGGGTAGAGGCCTGTTTGTCGAAATTTGAAAATACGTGAGAGAAATTATCGATCTTTCTGACAATATTCGTGGTACGTGAGGAAAATGACTGGCAGTCACTGGCGGTAGTCACTCAGCGAGATTATTGAGAACACGTGAGAAAAATGACTGATTAAGATATGCAAGAGAGATTACAAGTGATTTTCTCTTAAGAAATTTATAATATATGATGAAAAAAAAAGAAAAGAACTATGCGAATCAGGGAATCGAACTAAGAAAAATGATTGATTAAGATATGCAAGAGAGATTACAAGTGATTTTCTCTTAAGAAATTTATAATATAAGATGAAAAAATAAAGAAAAGAACTATGCGAATCAGGGAATCGAACTAAATTCTGACGCTATACATATTGTGTGCGTTATTTGTTTTACAAAGTTTCATAGTAATGTATATGCATGAGATGTGGTTTTTATATAAATAAATTCAAAGTATTTTTTTGTAATTTACAAGATATAGATAATTTTTGCATAAAAACACAAATTTTATATTACCTTTATATTCTTTTTTCTAGCTAGAAAATAATTGAGAATTGCGATGCGTCCAGAATTACAGAAAGAGAATATTTGTAGACCAGTTAGGTACTAGATACTCGAAGCTTTTCGTCATATAAGTTTTGCAGAATATTGCCGGCCTGTCACTATCAGTGGTTAAATAAAAATATGATATGGCCATGGCGCGCCTGGTTTTGACGGAACTCACGTAAGAAGGATTTGACGTTTCCTGCTTGAACTAGCAAACTTTACGAGGCGAACGTACTATAGAATAAGAACAAAAGTATCTTTTTGCAAGCGGAATATATTTCCCGTGGATAAAATAAAGTGAGTGCATGGTATTAAATATTTTGTACTCGTTTATTATTAATATTAAAAATATTAATAATCTTGCCGTCAACTATCTCTAACTACCTGGTTAAAAATATACGTTTTGAACGATATTATTGTATTATTATTTTAAATTTATTCGCAATGCATAACCGTGACATCCGATAATATCCGCGAAATATAAAAATTTCTCGATAAAAGTACCGAGCTGCCACGAAGAAAAATGAAAGATATGCTGGGCGGAAACTCTGCTTTTTTCATCATTCTGCATTGAAATATAAAAATGCAGGGTCGTGCGTTCAGCGTGACGATTCGTCCTTCCGCCAGTGACTCCATTATTCTGGGGGTTTCGCGAGGAATGTGGACGATAAGAACTGCTGAGGGAAAAGGAACGAAAGAGAGAAAAAGAGAGGGAAAGATGAGGGAGGATGGACGCGGGGGGAGGAATGCGGAGATGGTTGGTCGATAGGGTGAGAGAGCCTTGAAAGTTTCACAATGGACTGTGATGGGCCGGGTTGAAGGTTCATTGGCGATTCTCGGGACGTAAGGAGACGGAATCAGGTTTCGGCGGGACTACGAAGCAGGCTCGAAACCGTTTCGACTGCTCTCTTAGCCCTCCTTTTTCCGCGCGGAAGAAAAAAAAGCAAAGCACCATCATCTCTAGTGCTGTGAATTTTCCCTCCCTCTTTCTGCACCGAACATCTCCCGAGATGAATGGGGGCTAAACTTATTACGCGATCGTAGATTGAAAACTCGAGCGTCGAATTAATCGTGAAACATTAATCCACGCGGTGGTTTCACTTCGATGGACTCCGGATGTAATTACGACGACGTCGGAATCTCACCGCCGACTTGCCGCTGAATAATGTCTGAGAAGCACGTCGTTATTCAGTGCATATAAAGACCGGCGCGCATGGAAGAATGTTCGCTTAATATCACGTCATATTACTCGCGTATTATCTCGTTTTTCCAATCGGCAAACTTTTCCAGCTTTTTCATCTGCATAATTTCAAAAGCTCCTAGTACGCGATCGTTTGATCAGTCTAATATGACGTCTAACCAGAGGAGAAAAAAACAATAATGCTCGTTTCATTATCTTATTACTACATATAAATAAAATTACAATAAACAAAATTATAATAAACGAAATTTCGAAAAATTTAATTTAGAATTAAATCACTTTGTAGACAAAGTTACATTTGTAAATGATATAATAAACTGTTCGCGTCTCTAAATAATAGAACATTAAGATAATAGTGTTATGTGACACTGATACGGGTTAGTAAATTGTGTATTATCTTGTCGGCAAAATCGGACAGAGTAACTCTCGCTTAGTCACGATTTCCCTAGCTTACCATTAACATCGCAGATCTATATACATGCGGAGAACTTGGCGTTGATTTTACATCGTGGACACAGGGTTTCATTGTAAAGTCTATTCATTGTCTGCCAGCAGTGCTAGCGAATTATATGGAGCCCGTTTATTGTGCGCAGGAGCAAGGTTTCTAATGCACTGACTTGATTTTGCTCGTTCTGCGTTAATGCGTGATCTTCCTCTCTTTCTCTTTCTCTCTCTCTTCCATGTATGCGGAAGCAACTCGATTAAATTCGAGCAGATGAGTGAATAAATGAATTGTACATCTTAATTATATATATATCGGAATCTGTATATAATGAAATTTGTGAATATATGTGATGAAATTTGTTCAATTCTTTTGTTTGTTTTTAATTTCTTTTATAAAATGGGCGAAAAACTATTATCTAGTGACAAATGTGGGCAAAATTATAGACAATCAAATGACACAACAATTTTGTAAAAATTTGCATTTCCGTTTATCAACTGATTACAGATCTTAAATTACTTCATATTCATATAAATGCCTTAATATATGACTTAATATATATCTTGGAATATCTATTGGAGTAATTATATTAATTTAACGATATTTCAATGAAAATCTTGCCTCCATTCACTAGTAATTATTATATACAAGAATTAATATACAATAATTGTATATTAAAAATATTTTATTATATATAAAATATACTTATTATAAAACATACTAATATTAATATTGTTTATAACAATTACTTATTGTTCTAACAGGAGCAGATTGTAAATATTCTGGGATTATAATAAATAAATAAATATATATATATTTATTCATGTTTTAGATAAGAAGATAGAAATATTTTTAGATTTGCGAGATATTATTTCTTGAATTTGATATTATGCATACGTCTGCCCTTATAGACGTTGTGACGTGTATTTATTTATATATGCTTCTCTATTGTGAAATTCTCTATATTATCAATTTTATTATTTTTAAAACTAATATTTTCGAAAAAGTTTAATACAAAAATTTTATTACACTTTATCGACTTATTGTTTTATGTAGAATCATTATTTTCTCGATTGTACTTACAAAACAACATACATACAGACACATACATTTTATTTAATAAATATAAATAAAAGCAAACAAAATTATAAGTAAAATAATTTGAGCATTATATATAACATTTTATAATTTTATAATTTTATACAGATGCTTTGTGAACAGTTCTATACTAGCGGATCACGGTGCTTGAAGAATTTCACAATCTTTATTCCCTATATGCTTTTAGACTTCTACGGAATGTCAATTCGGTTCTTTCTCGAAAAGTTCAAACATGCTTCTTGTGCAATTTCAAATGGAATTTCACATAGAACGTACGTATAGAGAATACCAAAGAATTTTTTGAACTATAAGAGAATTTTCAACAGCGTTTCTCTAAATATTTTGTATTTGAATGTAAATGTGTGAAGATAAATTATTTATATATTATTGAATTATATATATTTATAACATGAAAATTGCATTCCTATGTATAAAATTTGAATTTTAAAACGTTTTTTCCTTTCACTTCTGTAAAGGTACGATTTCTCTAGATGCTTATATAATGATCTTATATAAAGATCCTATATAATCATTAAAATATGCAGAAAAAGATTTAATTTTTTCTTTAATAAAAAAATTAATTTATTTTACATATTTCATATAATTTTAAAATTTCTCCAATATACATTTCTCTTAAAAATATTATATTTAAATAATTTTAAATATTAAAGCAATATTTGGAAAAACATAATTTAAAAAAATAACAATTTCCTAAACATCAAAGTGCATATACATGCTTACTTTTGTTATATATAAATATAATTATTTATTTAGTTAATGTAATATTAAATATGCTTGATATCTGATCGGATTGTGTACAACAACGTGCCTTAAATTCTTGCATGAGTTAAACTATTCGAGGAACATCGGTCGCTTGATTAGATACGATGCGACGATTTGAGAAGCGCGCAAAGTGGATAGCAGTTGTTACTGGTTGGGCAAGTTTCCGCGTCGTCGCAAGAACTCCACGAGACGGAAAACGAGTAAAGTAATCGCGAATCGATATCAGCGACTCTCTAAACTGCTCGAAAGTTGAAAGAGATCTAGTGCCACGCTATCTGGCACATCGAGATCATCGTCGAGAAACTCGCTGCATTTGCTCGACGATTGAATCATGTCAATTTCACAAACTGCCCGGTTGAGAGATTTAAGTTCGAATTAATTGATTCATTAATCATTCTCGATAATCTTCCGAAAAATTCATCTGACAAAATTACAAAATCGGCATAATATTTACATAATTCCCACAATTCGGATTCTAAACTGCTCGAAAGTTGAAAGAGATCTAGTGCCACGCTATCTGGCTCACCGAGATCATCGTCGAGAAACTCGCTGCATTTGCTCGACGATTGAATCATGTCAATTTCACAAACTGCCCGGTTGAGAGATTTAAGTTCGAATTAATTGATTCATTAATCATTCTCGATAATCTTCCGAAAAATTCATCTGACAAAATTACAAAATCGGCATAATATTTACATAATTCCCACAATTCGAATTCTAAACTGCTTGAAAGTTGAAAGAGATCTAGTGCCACGCTATCTGGCTCACCGAGATCATCGTCGAGAAATTCGCTGCATTTGCTCAACGATTGAATCATGTCAATTTCACAAACTGCCCGATTGAGAGATTTAAATTCGAATTAATTGATCATTAATCATTCTCGATAATCTTCCGAAAAATTCATCTGACAAAATTACAAAATCGGCATAATGTTTACATAATTCCCACAATTCGGATTCTAAACTGCTCAAAAGTTGAAAGAGATCTAGTGCCACGCTATCTGGCTCACCGAGATCATCCTCGAGAAACTCGCTGCATTTAATCGACGATTGAATCATGTCAATTTCACAAACTGCCCGGTTGAGAGATTTAAATTCGAATTAATTGATTCATTAATCATTCTTGATAATCTTCCGAAAAATTCATCTGACAAAATTACAAAATCGGCATAATATTTACATAATTCCCACAATTCGGATTCTAACATAATTCACGTATAAATCTAGCAGCGGTTGGCATAATCGGACGACGCGGATTCGAGGGGCTTTTCGAATAAAGCCGACATTGAGCCGCTAAAACGACGTATCATCGCCGCGACGACGATGTTCGATCCTGCGGGAAACGTGAAATTCCACAGGATGAATCGCGGACTCTCCCGTAACGGCAAACATGCCCGAGACGTGTACGATTTTGTCGACTTGGATCCCTTACACTTTGGGGGTACATAGCGCGCCGGAATTGAAAGTGGAGGAAACACGAAGATCGCGGAGTCCTGGTAAATCTCTCGAGGAATTCAATGTCGATCCTCGAAGGAGGCGCGAGGAACGGAGGAGGATGATGAGCTCAACCTCGAGGAATCGGGGGCGTTCTAATCGGCTTGTACGTGTACTTCTGTGCACTCTCTCACAAATAGCTAAGCTCGTTGTGGAAGACGGTTTAAGCTCGGGAGATGTTTTCATCAAAAGCGGTCAAATTCCAGGAGAAAATCCCGTGGAGACGCGACGAAATGAAATTATCGACGCATCCGGGAGATCAAGTTGAATAGAAAAATTTCAAAACACCTCATTCATGTGGGTGCGTCTATTTTTTATTTAGTAGATTAGTACCATTTAATTTCACTTTACCAAATCCTAACGCGTTCTTTTTCACTGTGTACGTTATGTGATGAAGTTTTGTACGCTATATAATAGTCTGTAATAAAATACCGGTATTAATATCGGAAATTCGAGCCATGCGTTTGGTTAATTTATACGTTATCAGTTTCATATCTATCAGTTTATATAGTACAAATGGCTATAGTACACTAATTTTCATTTGAAAGGTAATACAGGTAATAAAGGGAATACACGAAGCCAAGTTTATGAGAGATAAATTTATATGACCTTCTCTCTCTTTCGTATCGATATTATTTTACGACTCATGTAACTATTTCTGGCGTCGCAAATTTGTCCCGCTGTAAAATTTTGATCTGACAATGGAATTCCATTAATTTATAATTAATTTATAATTAATTTCTACGAGTTTTAAATATTAATTATTTTATTTCGTCAAATATATTATACAAATCTTCATGACAGTATTTTTTTCGCTTCTTTTTGATATTATTTATCGCGTTCCACCTCTTCCTTGATAAAATGCCGGATGATAATTACAGCGATTCGTCTCGCGATTATTTTATTTCGTCAAATATATTATACAAATCTTCGTGATAGTAATTTTTTATCATTTATCGCGTACCACGTCTTGACAAGAGGCCGGATGATAATTACAGCGATTCCATTAATTTTTATAATTAATTTCTATGAGTTTTAAATATTAATTATTTTATTTCGTCAAACATATTATACAAATCTTCGTGATAGTATTTTTTTCGCTTTTTTTTTTTATATTATTTATCGCGTTCCATCTCTTCCTTGATAAAATGCCGGATGATAATTACAGCGATTCGCCTCGCGATTATTTTATTTCGTCAAATATATTATACAAATCTTCGTGATAGTAATTTTTCATCATTTATTGCGTACCACCTCTTGACAAGAGGCCGGACGATAATTACAGCGATTCCATTAATTTTTATAATTAATTTCTACGAGTTTTAAATATTAATTATTTTATTTCGTCAAATATATTATACAAATCTTCGTGATAGTATTTTTTTCGTTTTTTTGTCGATATTATTTATCGCGTTCCATCTCTTCCTTGATAAAATGCCGGATGATAATTATACAGCGATTCGTCTCGCGATTATTTTATTTCGTCAAATATATTATACAAATCTTCGTGATAGTAATTTTTTATCATTTATCGCGTACCACTTCTTGACAAGATGCCGGATAATTACAGCGATTCGTCTCGCAATGTGTTACAGGCGACTGCGATTTGCGAAAAACCGCCTGCGGAGACCCACAAAATATCTCTCGACGCGACAAATGCTTCCGGACAGTGGATTTAGCAAGCGATCTTGCAGAATCGTCACGCGTCGCAGTAACCGCAGTGACGGCTCACGTGCTGCGATAATCAGTCACGGGAATACTCCGGCGTCGCAGAACTCAACGTTTATGCCGTGCGATTCTTCTTCGTGCGTTGCCAGCATCGTTCCTAAATTCGACGCAATCGTGCCCATCCAGAGGATCGTGTTCCGTCGATCACTCGTCACTCGCTCGTTATTTCCGCCAAATTACGGGAGGTGTGCAATTTGAGCCATCCGCGTTTGCATAATTAATTTCGTCTTCGCCTGCGCGGCTTCGTTATATGATGAAAACATGAAAGCGCATCAAAAGTGCTCGCGATCTTGTGATCGCAATTTGCGTATAAAGATTCGAAAGCGAAAGCAAGAGGATCATTTAGAAGATAGAAATAAGTAAAATTATATGCTAGCGAAAATTCGTTATTTTAATAAAATAAATAATATTAAAAGCTCCTCGAAATTAACAAATTAAAATGAATAATAAAAGGCAGTAAAGAGCCAACGCAGTTGTAGGGCGTGAAAATACTTCCTCAAGACAATCAATTTTAAGGATCAATTTTCATTCTTCTTTATTTCAAACGTTTCGGACTCAATTCGAGCCTTCTTCAGTGAATTCTAATAAAAACAAGAAACAAAAATATGAGATCGCAACAAAAACGCAATAAAAAACGCAAGAGAAAAGAAAGCATAGTCACATGCATGCATTGTCTTTAAGAGTCTTCTCGTGTCCGAGTAAGTGATTTTTGACCAGCGTAAATCAACTTCTTTTATAAAGACTCGATTAGATTTATATTTATTTTTGCTAGTGCATCGCTCTTCGCGTTTTGCATCGTCGAAGGGACTACTTGCATCGGAGTTTCTCGGGTGGATCAGCTCTGACGAAGTCGCGTCGCTCTTAAAGACAATGCATGCATGTGACTATGCTTTCTTTTCTCTTGCGTTTTTTATTATTATTGCGTTTTTGTTGCGATCTCATATTTTTGTTTCTTGTTTTTATTAGAATTCACTGAAGAAGGCTCGAATTGAGTCCGAAACGTTTGAAATAAAGAAGAATGAAAATTGATCCTTAAAATTGATTGTCTTGAGGAAGTATTTTCACGTCCTACAACTGCGTTGGCTCTTTACTGCCTTTTATTATTCATTTTAATTCGTTATTTTACTTTTCAAAAAAATTAGAAATTAAAAAATTATCACAATTTTTGTTAAGATAATAAAAGATAACATTGTATATTCTTTGAAATTCTTCTTTATATTTTAGCACCTTGAATAAGTCTCTATAAGAGTACACTTTAATCTGCCCGGAAGATTAGGAGAAGTTTCCTCCTATCCGGGAACGTGCTTGCAACGTTTTCAAATTATTTAAATAAGTCCATTATGCGAATTAATTAAAATCATAGAACCGACTTGCTAAAGCGAAGAGAGTACGTTCTTCTCCGTAAAAGGAGGAACTCTAATCTGGTTTCATACCTGGCTAAATGTTTTAAATCAAGCTCATCTATCGCTATTAACTTCTTATTTCTTTCGTCGTTTTCTCGATTAGATGAAGTATTAATTTCACACGAAAGTGAGATGTTTTTTGCCCACTGCATATACGCAAATTCTTGAATAAAATGTTTACTTCGGACTGTAAGGGATTTTAAAATCAACTCTGCATCGACAAGAGAAGAGTTTCAAACAAGAATTTAAACGTGAACAATCGCTCGAATTTCATTGAATGCATGTTGCTTTTCTACAATATTTTTAATGAAAAAAATGAAAAATTTAAATGAGGGATATCTTCTCTTTGATTTACCTTTGATTTTTATAGGACAAATGTCATGCTTCGAAACATTAAAAGAAACTCTAAAGGCTACTATTGCTAACTCTTGACTCTTTAATTGATTAAATTAGTCACGATTCGCTCGAGTCAGACGATAAAAATAGATGATATGAATATGCATTTTCTGCATACATAATTTGCGATAAAGAGAAGAGGGCATACTTGAGAAATTTATCATTTATTTTTTTTTATTTCATTTAAACAATGAATTCTATCTTCATTTACAACTAAAAATGCGCAGTGTCATTAGCGTGATTTTACATTCTTAGAACAATTTTTACTGGGCGTGTAAAACAGATTTTTAGATGTCAGTAAGCGCAGAGAAATTTGTATAGGCTAATTTGCCCTCGACTTTTCGTATTCTTACGCAGCAAATATTACTATACGTATGTGTCCCAAAAATTAGTTAGTATCACATTTACTAAGTTGCGAGCACAATCATAATTTTTAGCAAAGATTAATTTTTATTAATAAAACAAAAAATTAGCTATAAAAAAACTAAATTTCTGTGCGCGTTTTATTTAATTATGTATCAATTTAGTAGACATATTATCATTGCAATTAAAATTATTATCACTCACCATAATCGTCCTCGTAGATGATCGCCACCTTGGTCCAATTGAGAAACTTCATGACGTCTTGATAAGCGATGTTGAGTAGACTTTGTGCGGGATAGAGATTAATGCTGAATTCTTTCGCCTCCGCGTCCAGATCCAACCTAGCCTCGAGATGCGGAATGTCGAGGGCATCACAGATGCTGTGAATGTGCTGGCCGAGGATGGGATCAGAGGGTCCGAAAACCGCCTGGACGCCGTATTTAACCTGCTGACACGCTGAAACAAAAAGTGACATTCGCGTTAGTTAGTTTTGGCAAATATGTAGCTTGAGTGCAAAAAATGTTGAGATATAAAATGCTGAGATTAGACATACAGTTTAATATCAACTTTGTCAAAAACACTGTGTGTGTGTGTGTGTGTGTGTGTGTGTGTGTGTGTGTGTGTGTGTGTGTGTGTGTGTGTGTTGTACACACAGTAACACTGATACAAATTATATAAAATATTTTACAGCGTGATGAAAAATATTTCCGCTTCTAAAAAAAAATAATCAATTTTTATTAATGTTTATATATAAAAAAAGAATATGACATTTAAAATTCTTAGTTAGTTTTCATTTTTATGATGTAGCTTCTTTTAGAATTTCAATAAATATTTAATTTTTGTCAATCAGTATATGTATTATCAATATATATACATATTCAATTTTGAGTTCAAAGAATTTTTAGGTCGGCATCACACACTAAGCCTAAGCTTATCGTAGAAACGGAAGTCATATTGTTTAAGTTTATTTTGTTTATTGAGCTAAAAATAATTTTGTTATTTTTAAACATTTTGCTTTGTTTTACATTTTATTTTCAAGATGCAGTAAATGTAAATGTGTCAATAATTTTTGTTACATGTATCGTGAAGTGACTTTTTCATTTTGGAATACAAATACAATTATTTCTTCAATCAAGAAATCATTAGCATTCAATCTTATCATTATTTCGCAAGTAATTCGTTAATCAGCGGTTGTAAAAAACCAAGATAAGTGTTGGGCACATACTTGCTGTAATTCATACATAGTGAATTTTTGTGATCGAGCAATAATATATAGTCAATGTCTTTTGTCATTTTCATGGTATAGCGAAAACTTCAAGATCATGAAAATAATTATTATTTTTTGCATGAAGCCTCTCAGCATGGAATGTCGAAGAAAAAAATTGTGGCTCAACTATTCAAACATTCCATCAGTTATATAATATCACATAGAGATGATTTGTTCGTTCCTATCTTATCAGAATAACATAATCTAGAGATATGCAATAAAGATATGAAAATTGCGAAACATCGTTTAAACTTTAATATCAAATTATCCCATAAAACTTACTAAATGAAATATTTTATTTTGTTGAAAAAAGTTGAATATTATATCTCGAAATCTAGAGCTAATAAAAATTGTAGTATCACGCTTGTTTTGTGCCTCATTCTTAATAAGAATTGACTAATTTAAAATATAAAATATATATATTATAAAATATATTATACTATAAAATAAAGAAAAAAATTTTACCTTTTCTGTATACCCGTGTAATTTAACTCGACCTTCTTCTGAGGAATTAACAATACGGTAATTTTAATTATCGCGGGTAATGATGCTATTCTATTCGCTATTAGTTTACAATCAAGTTATGCTTCTTTCTTTTTTCCCTTTATGCAATTAACGTCCATTCTCCGTTTTCGCCGAATGAGAAAGAGGAAACCGATTAACTCGGAAATTAGCGATGTTTTCCGGTACCGGAAAACGCCGTAACCGGACATAATGACGCCGTGTCACGGTCGATAATCCCAGTGTGGCGCAGAGAAGTCCACCCATAGACGAACACTAACGCCGCATTAACGCCACATTAAATGTAGGACACGCGAGTATAAGGGAGTGTACGTCGTTGTACGTGCAGAATGACCGAAGCCGAAGCACGATCGTGTCGGCTTATCTCCCGGCAAGTTCTCCAAGTGTTGCATCGGGTTTAGACAACCGACCGAATCGGAGTTTGGTCGAGAATACCACCCACAGGAACAAGCTCTCGTCGTCTTCTCCTCTCCTTTTCCCCTTGTATAGTCTCCCTTTGCCTTGCCTCTGCTCTACCGAATTAATTTACGTTGCTGCGCGGATGAAAATCGATTTTCCAAGTTGCGTGTCCGGCCAACAAGACGACATTTAGTTACATCAAGTGCCGCGAGTTTCGATAAACGCGAGCGAATGTCGAGTTGAACTCTGCGTGAGGATTATTAAGGGAGAAGCTGCATGAACGAGTCAATATGCGCGTTCAATAATGCCTTCGGGCGAGGCAATAAATTAGCTATCATTCGCTCATTTGCGGCGGATGTAAAAATGGCGAGGCCATTTTAATTGAAGGAACATTCTTTTATATGTAAAGTGATTCGATGTCGACGTTGACCAATAAATTATTTGCGACGATGCTTTCTGGGAAAATGTTGAATCGTTTAATACGCCGACTGATTTAAGCCGACTCGTTCGGTTTCCGTCCGATTATCATGATGGGAGAGTGGAAAAGATCAACGGGAAGCTGGAAGCCAGCGAGTAATGGCTTCGCGTGCAACAAGATAATAGGCATTTGGAAGTTCCATTATCATTCCACGCTACAGCAGTGATATCGTTGTCATTATACGCGGATTACAACAGTCCGGACAATCTCGTTCTTTACTACGTATCTGGTTGGACACAATAATACAAAGCCGCGGGGTACAAAGATGCTCGACGCGATTGATTAAATGAAATTTTACACGGATAGCATAATGTTGCTTCGATCTCGCATTGATCGAAATAAATATTGAATATCATGCAGTTGTAGAATTTGCATTTAATGAAAGGTGCTATCTGTAAAGAAATTTGTTTTATTATTTTTATTATATTTTTTCATTACGTAAAATCATAATGGATGTTGTGTATCTGATCAATTTATCTGAAAATATCTAAAGATGCAAAGGAGATCGTGGGGCTTGTAAAATTGGGGCAACTGAAATTGCAGAGAATTATCCATATTTCACCCATATATACATAAATACATTTATATTTAATTTACAATGCGCTCGATATATTGATTTAGCGTTATGGCACCTATATCAATATTTTGAACATGGCTTATTGCATTGCCTTTCAAGCTGCTCGACCATTAAATTTGCACAGATTAAAACCGTAGCTAGAAATACGTAAAAGCTAAATAAAACTTTTAAGCGACTCGTACTGACGTTCAAAGCGCAAAGCTTAAAAAAAAAATTAAATTGGCTGCAAACAAATTTTTCTCTCTCTTGAAAGTAAATGAAGTTTAATTCGTTAATCGGGTGATCATTAATCTGGCATATGCGCCTCAACTTTTTTTTTTTCTTCTTTAAAATACTTTATTTTTCTAGGGAAATAACTCTCATTGTCAGTGTGAAGTGCACTCTAATAAATCGAATTCAATCTACCTTCCGCTCATGTTTCTTTCATAACTTGCGTACCGCGATATATCTTTCTTCTTTTAAATATTCGTACAATCGATTCCTTTTCAAACAAATCCTATTTTGTTCTTTAGCAAGCTGAAACACGATGCAAAGAAATAAAATACATATTGGAAAATGGAAAGATGAGTAAAGAGAACATGCGTGAAAAAATTACAATAGTAAAAATAAAGTGAAAATATAAGAATAAGAAAAAAGATTATTTGATCGTTAGTTGAAAACGAATGAATTTACTCCTTATGGAAAATGTTAGAGAGAGAGAGAGACAGAGAAAGTCACTATATATTTTTTAACTGCAAATTTTTTTATTAATTAAAGATCAGTTTATTGTTAACAAAAATGTCTTTGAATTTTAAAATTTTATTTTTTTATTATGCTTATCTTTATCTAAAAAGGAAACTTTTAAATGGAATTTTTTGTCTGTTCTCGACCAGATCAAACTTCTCAGATTAAATGGCATATCGTTTTTATTTTTTTAATATTCGTATAATCGATTTCCTTTCAATCCAACCGTGTTCCGTTATTGTCAAGAGAAAGGAAGAAAGAACATCGAACAGAGTAGTGCGATGGGAATTGAGATGAGAGCAAATGGGACAGAAAGCGGAAAGTAAAAGGACGTTAGGTGGGCAGCTGAATAGCAAGGAAATAAAATGCACGTCGAAAAATGGAAGCGGACAACTAGTGCAAGCAGAAAGGATGTGTAATGGTGAATGTAACGCTAGAATGCAGGCACCAACGAGACGGATAAGAAATAACGCGATGATGCCCGATCCATCAACCTCTCTTCCTGTTTTCCTTTTACCTTGCTGCTTCTAAACTATTGGCGTTTATATTATACTTCGTGAGAAATAATAGAATGCTATTTGTGTTTAAATACAAATATTAGATATAAATAAAGATTATATGTAATTGTCCATATATTTTCCTTTTAATTTTTATATTAGTATTCTGTTTTACATTTTTCTATATAAGCAAACGTCATGATTTTGCAATAGCGTTTTACAATATGAATATTTCTTTATTGGAAAACAATTATTTTAAAAGCATTGTTAATATTTTCATATAATACATTCTTTGGCGTATAGAAAATCAATAAATCCTATTCATACAAAGAGCTTAAATTTCTATCAAAATTTTATTACCCAAACATTTAGTTAAATTCGTGAATAATTGTCAATTTTTAAAATGAATTTAATTGTCTTTTCTTAAATTACCAAAGTTCTTTTGAACTACAATTCGAGAAAATTTAAAATAAAATCATTCATTTTATAATTTTATATGTTGCATATTCTAAATATATATGTGTACTCTGAGCCATATGTTTATTTAAACACATATACTCAAACATATATGCATTGCATATTTTAAATTTTTCAAAGTATTTTCTGAATTATATGACATATGACAATTATAAGAATATTTCCTAAAATTTTGTCATAAATTATTTAAAGTAGACTTATATAGAAAAAAGATAAACTTTTAATAAATTTAATTTTGCAAATAGCATAAGTTGAGAAAAGATAAAGTAGATATATATAACACTGTACAAAATCTATCGTGAGATAAATATGATTTTGATATATCTTGAACGAAAATATCAAACTTATTGCGGCGAATATTTCTCCATGTTTCTCAGTAGCAAAAAAAAATTTGCGTTGCTCTCGCAAATAGTTCCATATCGCTGCACATGTTTACGCGCACACAAATATTTTTCGCGTAATGCGTCGCGTCGATCGACGAGAAATATAAATCTGACATTTTATTACTTTTGTCTTCAGTTAAGTCTCAAGGAACTTGCAGGATATAAAGCGAGATGGGGAGAAAAGCGGGAGGGCAATAGGTTCGATATTATTTGTCAACCTGCGCCAGACGGAGCACTAATCGCAATTTCGGTGTGTTTCATGGTTTGAGTATTTACCACGCAGTAATTATTTTTGGTCTAAAAGCACGATTCCGTGCGCCTCCAGAAATAAAAGAAATATATTTTTGTTATTTTTATTAAGAATCTCCATAAAAATGATATATTTTGCAAGAAATGAAACTTAAAACTCAATTATACTGTTGATCCAAATTTAGAGATGAAGTAAAATATATTTAGTTCCACTCGTTATAATATAGCTTTGTTTACTATTTGCGAAATGTTATTAAAACTTTAAACTCCATTATCTCAAAAAATCAAAGATATGTATTTTCATCTATTCAATTTAATGCAGAGATAAATATTGCATAATTATAAATGCATTATTCGATATATATATATATATATATATATATATATATATATATGTCTTTTTTAATATCTCATAATTATTACTTCAAACATTGTTCCATGTTTTTCATATTATTTTAGGTATTTATTAGGGACAATTGATACATAAGACGTACGTGATACATAAGATTTTAATTGCCCTAGACAAATATCTCAAAAATATGAAAAATTAAAAGTTTGAAGAAAAATTGTAGAATATCGAGAGGAATAAATGGGGAACACTATATTTATACATTTTAAATTAAAATTGAAGATATGAATATACATATATATATATCTGTCTTTTTTAATATCTCATAATTATTGTTTCAAACATTGTTCCATGTTTTTCATATTTTTTTAGGTATTTATTAGGGACAATTGATACATAAGACGTACGTGATACATAAGATTTTAATTGCCCCAGACAAATATCTCAAAAATATGAAAAATTAAAAGTTTGAAGAAAAATTGTAGAATATCGAGAGGAATAAATGGGGAACACTATATTTATACATTTTAAATTAAAATTGAAGATATGAATATACATATATGCATGTATATGCAACGTACATCATATTTTTTTTATTTGCAAAAGCTCTCTCCGGTTCAGAGATTATATCCAGAAATAATTCCAAAAAACATTTCAATAATTCGGTCGATATATGCGAACATGTGAAATTTCGCCGCGTAATTAAAGATCCGAAATGCAGTGTAAATGTATACTAGGACCGTTCTGCACTATCGATCCGCCGCATTTGTCATCCGAAGCAAAATGAATTCAATTTATTCCGTTTGCGACGGATCTCGTCGCAGAGTTTCGGAGTTTCATCATCGGAGTTGCTCTCAGTAGCCCACGACTTTTGTCGCTGATGAGGGAAAAAAATCATCTAACGGAGATCCCGGGAATAAACGTAATTTCGCAATCGCCGGGATTTATATCGCGGGAGAACTAGCTTCTATAAAAAAAAAAAAAAAATCCAGTTACAGCTCTGGTAAACTCATTTCGTTTTTCATACGTACAAACAACCCGCGGCATTTGAAACGATTTAATTTGCATGAAACGTTTCGGGTGAGAAAATTGACGCTTTTAAAATCGATTTTTCTAATTATATATGTATATAAATAAATGTAAATTATTTATATAAATTTACGTAGTTGTATATAATTGTATTAATGCATCGTACATATTTAAAGTGATATTGTTGAAAGCGAATATAATTTTTAGACTACGCGGATCGTACGTGTATTTCCTACTGCAAATTCATACAGCCATTAATAGTGCGAATGGGGTTATTCGCGAAATGTCGATGGTCTCTACCTTGATTTATTTCAAAGTAGCTACTCCCTCGCTGGAATTAATCGAATCGACTTATTTCCTTGCGGTTTCTCTTGGACGTCGGTTGCGTTTCGGAGTTTCGCGCTGCAGCTCTTCGCTATATCGCCACTTCATTATTGAAAGCAACTAACTTGACGCTACCTTGGCAGAGTAGTCAATCGTATAGTCTTCGCTGATTGATTGCGGTAACTACAGTAATCGGGTAACCTGAATTCGCTTGTCCACTTGATTCATTAGGAATTATATCATCACCGATCGAAGGGTCTTTAAAGCATCGATTAAGTGGTATCTTATCGATCCTCAGTAGATCGTCGGTGAATCAAACGAACTGTAGTTTCGGCGGAAGATCGCGATGCGGAAAATCCAATTTGTCGACTGTACCGATAAATATATTATCCCGCTTTATACTCGGTTCCATCCGATGGAAGTCGTGCGCGATTTGTTCATTAATCCGTTAACTCTCCGAGATACTCGCGACGTTGTCGGTCTTATCGTCTCCGCGCAAATTCGTAAAGGCAAATTCGAACTTCAACTCGATAAGCTCGAGATATCTTATCTGCAGAATCCATACTATAGTAATACGGCGTTGGTTTCGGAGTGAAATTCTAACTTACGTTCGCAACGACCAGACGGAATCGGTAATGTTACAAAGGGCAACGTCGGCGTTCTGTATTTCAAGGACGTAGTCTCGGGTCTCGAGAAGGTAGTAAATTGAAAAGTGAGATCGATAATGGCGCGAGGAGGGAGAACAGTTCGCGTATTTTCGCGAACACAAACGGAGAGTGGGATACATAAGCGGTTGGTCGCAGATCAGGGGGTTCCTCCGGAAATGCGACGTGAAAATAAGAGAAGGAAAGCGAGTGGAGGCGAGCCAGCCAGCCAATCGTATCTGAATTTGTTTACGATGACAGCACGCTGTCGAAAAAGTTTCTGTGGCCGCCGTCGACGTCGTTCACGAGAAATACGAAAGTTAACCCGCTTTTTTAAACGTCAGTTCCGATGTTATGGGACGAGGGACCGTTTCTCGCTCCCCGCATTTATTCGACGATGATTCGACGAAAATCAATCATACTTCGAGAGGATCGAGACCGGCTCGGTTCCTCTTACGTTCTCCGATCATCCACTCGATGGTCGGCTCCTCATTTCGGGTAAGTCCCGAATCCTCATCCATGAAGATCCGCGCGATCAAAGTTAACGTCTTGTCCGCGAGCACAAAAGGCGCGGAGGATACGTCTTTACGCGAATTTTCCGACCATAAATCGGAAGGGAAGCGCGCACAATGGACCCCGAAAGGGATATCGGTGCCTATTCGAGTTCCTCGATCCTTCTTTTTCGCGTTCAACAAGATCCATTTCGCGCACGATGCTCGATCCTCGTTGCCGTCGTCGAACCAAAAACCGTCGAGATCGTCGCGGGAGGCTCTGATACGTTACGAGCTTGGCCGCCGGCCACGAGCGGTTATCTTCCCTCCGCTACCCTTTCGCTGGCCGTGCCAATGGTGCTCGCGATGATGAATCAAAGTCGCAAGGCGATTCCGCTATCTGGGATTGCGCGAGGAAGGAAAGGGGGAGGAAAGGGGGAGAGTGATTCGGGCGCTCTTCTTAATTTCGTGAGATAAGGCGGCTGCGTTTTAAATCAATGGTGCGAGAACGTCGCAGATAAAACCCGACGTAAGTATAAAAAGAAGCCATTACGCGTGATTATGCCTCTTCTTGCGTCGCGCGCGGCGCATTTACTGGTGTTTAAGTGCCACGTTTTGTAATCAGGCTGATTAGAATCTTACATGAATTAATCTTACGTGTTCACGCATGGGAACAACGTTAAACGAAATAATTATGTAAGAAAAACTAAGCCGGTATTAAAATTCTAGTCCTCAAGGATTTGAAAATATCGACATTATTGATTAAAAGTATACGCGGTGCATGCACAGAAAAAAAGAACATTCTTGTTTTGAAAATATCTTTAATTTCAACATGAAAAACTTGAAATGAGATTATATTGCGTTAACTGAAGAAAATTTGCTTGAATGAAGTCATTTTATATAGTTCAATCATGAAAAATATATTCTTATTATTTAAGAATAATTTTCTTGAATGGAAAAGAAATAATGTTGAATAGAAAATAACATTTTTAAATCAAAGATTATAATTTTCTGAAAGTAGAATTAAATAATTATATATTCTTGAGATGACAATTATAATATTCAAATAAGATTATAATATTGTTAAAATTTAAGATTATTAAATTCTTCTAAGAAGATTATATATTCTTGCGTATATAGGAAACAATGAACGTTAATTTAAGTATATAAGTGTTAATTTGACACTTAATTTTTTTTCCGTGTGGGTTGTGAATTTAAGTTTAATGTTAATTCATATTATATGACATAATATGAAAAATTATTTTTCTTATAAATATTAATAAATAATTATTTGCTTTTACATATTATCCAAGAGATTATGAATGAATGAATCCGTTTATTAAAAATTGTATTCAATTATATAATAATATTTTGTCATGTAATGGATTTTTAAGAGATGATACCTTAAAAAGTTAGACTGTTTCTTAGAGCAACCTTGCGTTAATTTATTTTTCAGTCTTATGAAAAAAATTATGACGTACTATTTTAGAAATATTAAAACAACTGCTGCGATTTCCCTAACGAGAAATTGTGAGGCGTGTAGGACTGAGTTATTATGGGGGTGTACGACGTGAAAATGTGAACAGCCGGACTTGGACTCGTAATTATTCCGCGCTCGTAAAAAGATCTTGCCGGGTCATTGCCAAGGCATTCTCTCTCGAGATGCAGTAGATTTAAGTTGCTGTAGAGGAGAGTGTCTCGAGTTCCTTGCCAAGAGAGAACTGTCGAGGGACCTGCGTGATACATCGATATCCATAGTAGTCGCCTAGCGATATCGTACTATTTTTATCGTTAACTAATTTTTATCGTTAAATAATCGTAATATTTTTTATGTAGGGGAAAAAAGCATCTGCTTTTTCGAAAACGTTATATTGCGCGATGATTGCATTACACTTCTATAAATAAATATGTAACAATTCTAAAGTATTATTTTACATCAAAACAATAAAAATTAATAATATATTTACAAGACAAATTCTTTATTTTTTTCCCTTTATATTTAGTTTATCCGCTTTTATAATTCGAATAATTTATATTTATATTTATAAATTAATCGAATAATTTATATTTATATTTATAAATTATTCGAAATATAAATCGTAAATATATAAACGATATTCGAAATATAAACCGTAAATATATAATATATAAGTTTTCCTTTAAATATGGATTAAAGTTGGCAATGGATTAAGTATGCAATATTGAGGAAAATATTTGCAAATTGTTTATTAATCCGATTTGTCATTTCAATGGAAAGGATTATAGGAAAAGTTATAAAAGAAACGAGATGTAATGTGAAAAATAAAAAATAATTTGTGAAAAATACATTGCCAAGAGAAAAAAGATATTTTCCAACATTCCTCTTGTTTATCAACCATCACATCCTCTTACAATCATCTTATTATATTACTGTGTTATAATTATAAGCAATGGAAGAAAATTATACTTCTTTTAATTATTTTTTAATTTACTAATGTACTAATTATTATTTCAAACATATAGCTTAGAAATTTATTTGTTAAAATATTCATTCACAAATACAAGAAACTGATAATTTATAATTCTATATAAAACGAGAAGAATTTTCGCAGCGATCTAATACACAGTTAGTAAATTTAGTAAGTTTTCCATAATGCAAAAGCGTATTATTTTACCGTGTCTTGCGCATCGCATAACGAGCAGCCTTATTGGCGGCGGCCTCTCTTCCTTTATGTTCCTTCAGATTATCGTATATACCAGTAGCCGGAAGCTTAACAACCGTGTCGGGCATTCTCGTGAAAGGTGCGCCATGCTAATTAACTTTGCAACTTTTCGCGGGAATGGCCTTTTCTCGGCAACTTTCAACTTTGCCGGCTTCGAGGACGGTTTCTTCTCATATTGACGACGAAGTTGGAGTAAAGAGTAAAAGAAAGAGAGAGAGAGATGAACGAAATAAGAAAGAGGAAAAGAGCGCAACTCATTAAATTTTCAAAGCTATCTTGGCATCACATTCGGTGCGAAAGTGGACCGTTTCCATCTCATCATCCCTCCATCAATTTGTTAATTACTATGTACTTAGACATTAATCGGCAGTAATCTCCGCATTTTCAACTGTTTTCGCATCATCGAAGATATTTTATTATACATATAATTTTTATATTATTATTAGAAAAATGCAGTAACATGTTAACAGAAATTTTTGTAATTTAGATTTAAAGAGAAAGAGCTTGCTTTTCAAAATAAATAGTATTTAAGTACATGTGTTTGAACAAATATAATACTTTTAATACACGTATGAATTTAACATTAAAAATTAAAAGAAGTTAATTAAAATTTAAGAAAATAACTAAATAGTTAAAAGAGTACATGTGCATATTTCTTTGCTTAGTATATATACGTACTTTCTTCTGCAAAATTTCAAAAAATTATCAATTTTTATATCTCCTTTATTTTTTATTATATTTTATTATTTCCATAATTTTCAAAAACATATAGTTAAATTTACATACAAAATATACTAATTATATGTGTATAAATAACTATGTATTTAATAGTAACTAATAAGTAATTTATTGAATATGTGTGGATATGTGTGAAATCTGATCAATAAGCTTGATAAGGACCACGTAATTCATTATTCATTTGTTTAATATTTGTGATGCAAATATTACTTGCAATGATAAGATTAATTTTCATAACATATAATAAGTACAAATAGAATATCGATATTCATATCGCGGATGCTAATAACCACAATTACTACACGCCTATGCTCAATTCTTGATTTTAATATTGTTAATTATCATTAACAATGAGATATTGTCCTATATATATATATATATCCTAAATATATGTATTTTACAAACATAGCCTGCGGCCTATTAAATATTCCAACTATTAATTTGCTTTGCGCATTTGATCTCATAGTATGCATATGAATATAAACTATAGAATTGAGAATTCTGATGTTTATATGCTATTACGCTGTAATAGTTTACATTTTTTAGTATTCCCTATAAAATAAACTATAAAACTAACATTTACAAATTATTCGAAATATAAACCGTAAATATATAATATAATATGTAAGTTTTTCTCTAAAAATTGTATGCAATTGAGGAAAATATTTGCAAATTGGTTATTAATCCGATTTGTCATTTCAATGGAAAGGATTATAGGATTATAGGAAAAATTATAAAAGAAACGAGATGTAACGTGAAAAATAAAAAATAAAACATAGGATGACCTGTTTTACACAAAACAAAATATTATTTTGCGCAAAAAAAAATAGAAGGAAATATTGTAGTTATTTTACAAAAGGATTAATTTCAAAATATAATGCGACATAGTATACACTAATTCAAATTATTTTAGAGATTTTTTTTCTATGATTCAACAATATTCGTCAATTTTAAAGATAGAGCATTATAATGCTCGTCATCAAAGAAACTTAAATGGATTTTCGACCGCTTAAAACGAAATTGTTAATTGTACTCCTTATAGTTACATCCTCTATATGAGTCAACGTGTCTTCATCCCAAGTATTCATTATACCTGGCAACTTTGACGTTTGTTGCTTTTGATTCAGGACATCTTTCATTTGCAAGTAAAATCAGCTTCTCGTTGTGTGCTTACCTCGCGCAAAATATTATCGTAATCGAAGTTTGAAATTGATAAACTTTTGCAATACTATTCTTCTCGAGTTGCTTCCGGCGGACAACTCGTTGTTTATATATGAATGTGCTTATCCATCGAATTTCCGACAGGATAAATTTCTTAAAAAACTCTATTATGAAATATCAATGTTCATCACCAATCAATCGTATTCCGAGAAATGTAGCAAAAATTCGCGCAATTCACTACCGCAACAGGTGGTTGCGTAAACGTATCCATTAAATAGTCCAACAGAGCAAAAATATTTTATGTAAAGAGTTCTTCTCCTGGTATATTTCTTCTGCGATGGTGAAAATAAATATTCTTTACGAAAATTCTTACACAGATTTTAAAAAAATAAAGAAATATTTAAGAAAGTAAGTATTTTCTAATTTCAATTTTTTATAAGATAAGAGAAGAATGTGTGTGAAAATTTTTTGTACATTAAACAACGGATGAAAGTGAGAGAAAATTTATTTAACATGAGTTTCTTGAACTAAAAATCATGATATTTCCCTTTCTTTCTTGCAATTTAATTTCTCTTTTTGCTATGAAAAACAACAATGTTATGCATCTAATGCTAACTGCGTCTTTTATTAGATGTCCGCTAGATATATATTAAATCTGCGGCAACAAACAAATCAGCAAAACGACAAGGATCCATTGTTTTAGCGGAACAATGCGTGTAAAGATGTCCAGCGTTTGTTGACTCTCTTTTCAGTCTTAACGAGGAGTCGAGTGCCAGTTTGTATTTTGACGTCGGCAATTCTCTCGACGAATCCCAGGCCATCAGCTTGGTTCAATCAGAGTAATTGCGCGTTAAATCTCTTTGCTCGCCATTGAATCAATTTTGCAGCTTCCCAAGCTCTATCTTCGTATATATCCCTGCTACGGAACTCGCTAGTGTTTCTCCGTACTTGCTTCTCTCGCGCGAATCGAATGCCACCCGATTAATCAGTTGGGAAGAATTAAAGATTTAACCGTTGTTAATTCGTTTGTTCAAAAAGCCGAGAATGCAATTATTTATCAATCTATCTTTGAATTTTTCTCTTCCTCTATCTCTTTTTCTTCTCAAAATCATATGATATATACATTTCCAAAATATTATAAGTCGGAAAAAATGTAGTATAATCTAAAAAATAATTTCTCATGCAAAATTAAATCGAAAATATAAAATAAAATTTTTTCCTATAATAGATTAAAAAAAATTTGTCGTAAACGACAAATTTGATAACAAAAAATTATTAGAGATTCAGTTTGAAAAAAAAACCTTTCATATAAAAAAATGTTATTCTGTCATTTTTCTAAATTCTGTATTCTATATATTCTATTATATTTCTACATATTTTCTGTTATTATTTCTAAAACTGTGTACAAACAAATAAAATTCAATTTTTATATTCTGCTATTTTCTAGACCACACAAATAAATAAAATCGTTACATAAATTAAATCGTCTACATTTTGGAATGTAGAATCATCTTCTCTTTCCGAATTTTAACTAATACTTCCGAATTCTCCTATATATATAAATATCATAATTTTTCACATGACAGGGCTCTTTTCTCAACATATTCGCGAAATACCGCGTCAGCGATGATTCAGCGAAAAGATTTTTCTACGTAATAAAGATCGAATAAAATATCTAAAGCGTCCAATAACTATATAGTTTATGCATGTCGTACGACGTATTGGGGCCATGCTTTCGCTCTTTCAAGAGAAAATCGACGAAGCTCCCGTATGCCATGGAAGCGTGCTATATACGTATAATAATATTACTAACTTAGGCGAATGCAAACTGACGCCCGTGTGCTTTTAAATCTCGCAGCAGAGGAAAGGCAGCTCCGCTCTCAAGGCTCTCGCTATATCCCGGGGCAAAAAAATTTCCTCGGCAAATTCCCAACTGAATTTGTTAGGGAACGAGGAGCGGCGAGACGCGCGTGCTCCTCTCGTATATATTCCGCATGCAACGTGTCCGCGTGCGAGGCAAGTCTGCTTCGTTTCCGTGTCGATATTGGTTTCGCGCGCCGGCTTGCGCTTCCCTTCGCGCGTCTGGCCTCCTCTCTCTCTATTTCGCGACCCCACAGCGTCTTTCTCTGCGTTTTCTTTAACTCCTTCGCCGACGCCACCATCACCCTTCCTCTCCCTCGTCGGTTTCATCCCTCTTTCCATCGCGTCAACAGTACCGCGGTATTTTCGCATCGGGAAAAAGGCGAATCGAGGGGGATGTTCGATGAAAGAGAGACGGATGGAAATGAAATTTGAAGAAACGTCGATATAAAGTGACTTCTGACTTCCCTCTTCCCGCCGCCGAAGTATGGTCTGGTCTCGACGGGTCAACAGCGAACATTCGGCCGCGCAAGCTCGCATTGTGCGACGAAGAGCAGCATCGAGAGATCGGCCATGATTACACAGGCCCACAAAAAAAAAAAGTATCCTGTGCTGGCGATCTGACTAGGCTAGTCTTATGTATTTTGGCCCGCTGAATTCGAATCTGACATCAAAATTGCTCCATCATGTCACAGTTTTTTTAAAATCTCAAAAATAGACGAAAATTTCGACTTTAAAAATCGACTTTCTAGGGTAATAAGGCTGCGCTACTTGAAGAAAAAGTTACCGAAATCATATTTTAATGTATTTTCAGACATTATAAATCCAAATCCGACCTAGAATATAAACGTTATGCTCAATTTATAATGCGAGCTGGACCTAATGCCCGAATAATGTGTTTTATGATCGTCTGCGCTTACGCACTCTTTTATTTTCAAATGCCCTGTGAAGTGAATTTCTCTTACACTTTTTTCTTTCTACAATTTTCTCTTTTTAACATCCAACAAACATCAGCCATCATATTTTTATCTCATCGTCCTTGATATCGGCGCTCCATAATATATATGTATATTAAAGAAATGGAGCGCCGATACCATGGGATGAAAATATGATGGTTGATTTGTGTTGGATGTTAAAAAGAGAAAATATAGCAGAAAGAAAAGAGGAATCTACTTCAGAGAAATCTACTTCACAGGTCATTTGAAGATAAAAGAATGCATAAGCGCAAACGATCATAAGACACATTATTCGGGCATTAGGTCCAGCTCGCATCATAAATTGAGCACAACGTTTATATTCTAGGTCGGATTTGGATTTATAATGTCTGAAAATACATTAAAATATGATTTCGGTAACTTTTTCTTCAAGAAGCGCAGTCTTATTCCCCTAGAATGTCGATTTTTACGAAATTTTCGTCTATTTTTGAGATTTAAAAAAAACTGTGACGTGATGGAGCAATTCTGACGTCAGATTCGAATTCAGCGGGCCAAAATACATAAGACTAGCCTAGTCAGATCGCCAGCACAGGGTACTTTTTTTTTTGTGGGCCTGTGTTATTATCCTAACGTTATACACCGCGATTAATGAGTAAAATAAGGACGCACGTGTAAGATTTATGAAAATTGATTCGCGAAATATTTTTAGATAAGAACGGAGGAGGCGGCTAAAATTAAAAGCTTGCGTTTGACACGAATATACGAGAACAGTATTATATGCAATTGTGCATCCGCGAGATAAGAATGCGGTGCGGAAATTTCGAGGGAGGAGAATCATACGATCTCGGATTTGAGAAGTGACGTCGAATATGTACACGTACCCGTTGCCGATGTAGAAGCGGCGGAAAACGCAGATTATAAGACTGAAATATGGCCCTAAGCCTTTTATTCTGCCGTCGGTATTATATCCCGGGATTTATTTACAAGCGGCGGGGCAAATCCGCTTCCGCGCGCGCGTATGCGACAGCAAGAAAAATTCCAGCTAAATCGATAAACATGTCCCCCGGGTTTCGTATCCGGAAGGATTTGCGATGGCACAAAAAAGGAAAGATTAAGGTATTAAACTACGTGATGCGGCCAATAATTGTGCGGACAATATCGATTAAAAGAGAGTTTTTTCCCGCGATTCTCTCTCTCTCTCTCTCTTTGTTTTCAAAGGATAACGGAAACGCGGAAAAATGGTAACTCGAGTTATGATTTATCGTTTGTTCTCGCGCCTATTCCGATATCTGCATCTTCATACCCCGGCTGTTTATTCGATCGATACAATTGCGACAATTCGTAAACGTTCGCACGCCAAAGTTTAAATTGTTGAGCAAGCAGCGACAACAGCATCGCGCTCAACTGAACTGTATGCTCACTCTCAGAGGATTAAACTGAAAGTCAAATCCGTGGGATTTGCTGTAGCACTCATTACTTGCAGATTTCACGGTGGCATATTCAGCCGTTATGACGCACCAAAAGAGATGAGTGGACGACAATAGCGTCTGCCACGCGGCAAGCTAAGAACCTTCGCGTCTGACAAATGAGTTTTTACATTCAACGATGAATGCTGCTCTGCCAGACGCCTTTCCTTTAAATCTTTCCTTTCATTTTTCTCATTTTTCTCAATGACATAGATTTCACACAACCTTTGTCCGCGAATCATTTATCTAGGTCATGTACATATCTCTTTTGGCTCTAATATGCGTTTATCATGATGAAAATATTTTTTTAGCAAAGAAGCTGAATTCAGTTTAAAAGTTAAATTAGGATCACTTGTTTATTTTCGTATTATAATACGTATCTTTTTATTATAACAATAAAAAAATATTTTTAATTGATATAAAGACAGATCATTTGTTTTAATGATATGTCTTCTGATATTTTTTGATACATCTACACCTGCTATTTTCACAAAAATTATTTAATTTCCTGTTAATTTGTGTATCGTTTTCATTTAATTTCATTTTTCCATTAATTTTTAGAATTTTATTCACTCTCTAACAAATTCAAATTTACTTATAAATATCATATTTTGTTAATTTATTTATAGGAAGGTATTATCCGAGTTATATAAGCTACACCAGTGATCGTAATTTTATTGACAATGCAAGCTTTTTTGCTCGTGGAAATTTTAAAATAGCTCATGGTCGAGAGTTCTTGAATGTATACATAATCGTGACCGAGAAACCTTTGCATCGAAGATCGAAAATCAAGAGCACTTCCGGCTGGAAGACCTGTAGTGCTTATAAGCGAAAGAGCGACCTATTCGAGAAGAACTCTCGAACACGTGACATGACGTAACTAAAGCTGGGTTTTTTTGATGAACGAATCTTGAATTTGAGAAATTATATGTTTATGTTTTGCAAAGTTTGATAATGTCTTTGTTGAATAAATATCTTGATTTCTTTTCGAGAAAATTTTTACGAAATGATTTTTACAATGATTTTGAAAATGAAGAGGATAAATAAAGCTACGAATGTACAAATGGACGATAAAATCTTATTTTTTCATTAATTATTAATCAAAAATTATACTAAGAGAAACATATTAACGAAATAAAAAACGACAAATGTAATGAAAACTTTTTGAAAATTAGTCATTTTATTAATATTTCAATGTCATTAAAGGCTTTCAATTCTGTATTCAAATTTTCTTCCATGCAATACGTCACATTCAAAAAATCTAATTTATCCATCGCACAATTTTTGACGCGAGCACTAAAAAGTAAGATACCTATTACAAGTAGAATGAGAGAACATAATGTATAATGCATGTAAAGAGCTTAAGGAACTGCGCCCATTGACTAGTACTGCTTGTCGTGTTGCCTTAATATGACATTGTTTGCATAAGTGTATGCACGTGCGTATGTATGTGATCATGTAAATGGTCCATGTAGAGACGCGGTGATGATCGTTGGATATCGCAAACTAGCGTTATGTTCGCCAACGAATACGATTTTTTATAGACTTTTATAGTTATAGCCACACGTGTTGTATGGAACTTGCTTATCGGATTTCCTGTGCGATGCATCGCTACGTTAATACTTGTATAGCTATTTTATGGGAAAACGAACAATGCGCTAATATCGCTTCCGATCATCGAAGGATATCTTTTTTTTTATTGATTCAGAAGAGACGTTTTGAATCTTCGTTAAATTTTTTGAACCGAAAGACGAAATATCTGAATAACGAAATCTAAACAAAATTTATTTGTACAAAGTTTACTTACAATTAACGAAAAGTTATTGTAATTTTTATGTATCATACATACATGTGAAATTTTCAGAGAACACGTAACTTTGAAATAAATTAATTTGACTATCTCGTGCTATCGTGGATGAACCAACGGGTCCATGAAAAATCACTAGAGAAAACCTTCGGCGCTACAAGCAGACTATGGACTGGTTTCGAAGTGGCTTCCCACCCAGTGATACACGATACATGCACACATTTTATCGATCCACGCGGCAATTCCGAGGCACAAATTCGCCAATATCACCGACGAAAGTTTCCCTGGTTTCAAGCAATTGAAAGTTGTATATGTATATTATATCGTTCGAGTTTAGCGTTAATTCATTTGAGAGATTTACTCTCCATCAATAAATTAATAATATACATTTATGTACATATTCCTCTTTTGTAAGTCAAGAAAATTCGACAAATAAAGATATTTCAAATAAAATTGCATAATAAAAATAAATCTCTATTAATAATCGATCTTATTATTGAAAGTATAGCTTAAATTCTTAATTATTTTTTTCACGAAATAATACGTTTCACAAATAGCTAAAGGAAATTAATTCAAATGTATAATATTATTTCCAAGTAAATTTAATATTGAATTTGTAATATGTAATTTATATTACTGCAATGAGTAAAATGTTTTCTGATTAAAAAATTATCATTAAATAAAAATTTTATATAGACATTTCCACGCATTATATTTTAGGAACGTGAATTTTTCATATAAAACGAGCTTTGTATAAAATTTTTTAAAAAGTAGGAGCACAATAGTGGAAATCGGATTACAAAGATCATATGCCGAGAATACACATATAATGCGATATAAAAATGAAAATAGATATATAAGTTACGAGTTACATTGAAAAATGAATTTGACTAAATCGGATTTCATAAATGCATTTTATGTGCTATGGGAAAAAGCATAATTTCACATATCGTATTCAAAACGTAATCTCCGGAACATTTCGCAACATATAACAATTACTTATACAGCATTATTAATATTATAACGAGACTATTTATGTTAATAAAATATTATAGATAATTAGAAATATCAAATTAATATTAATATAATATTATGTATCATTAATATTAGTACTAATCATATATAAACAATATTAGTATTAATATTCTGCTCAATAATTTTCAATATTAAAATATATTTTCGATAGTATAAGACAAATAAGAACAAATTATTTGAAAATGCACACATCTCATTGAAATGAAATAATATTTTTGTTAAACATTGATTGCTCGGTAAAATTATAATTCGGTAGCTGATCGAGATTGTTAATTAGTTCTATGCTAATCAATATTGGCTAAAGATTGAAAACTAATCACCCTCATCGAATATAGATAACGTTTATATAACGCGCGTATACTAATATTCGATCAGACACGATGTCGACCTAGATAGAGAACATCTTTCATGTAGTTTATTTTCGAGAAATAAAAGAATCTCCTCCGATATGTTGATGCGCTTTACAGAGAATTAAATATGACGCAAATCTCTCCGGATATTCACTGAAGGAGAAAAAAAACGGTGTATCTTCGATTGTTTGTGCCAGAATTATAAATATCGCTGTATCTTGCGAGAACAACGAAACTCATGAATCTATATTGAATTTAATTATATTATATATTTAAAAATAAAAAATTTTTTCAGTTAAAAGTAATATAATACGACCAAAAAACTAGCCAAATTATTAATACTTTATTACTAATAATTTGTAAAATAAACTCATGTCGAGAATCTTTTTACTAGAAATGGAAACAGGAATTTCACTTCGATCTGTATCAATGCAATTGCATTAAGGATTGCTAGCAGTACAAAAGAATCAATACATGCTGAATCATATTATCAGAATATTTTCATGCGATACATCGCTTAAAGACGACAATTGATGTTGCCTTGGAAATTTTCTCACGTATGAAACAAGAAGCATGTAATACGCTTTTAATGACGCTATGAAACGAATTAGATATGGTTGTTCATGTATCCGATAGCGGAAGACGGAAAGGATAATAATGAGTATATGCTACTTTAATAATAACGAGCGGCGAGCCTATTATTCTCGGTTGGTTTGTACGTACGTGCTGTCAAGATAATAAATTTTGCTTATGGAAACGCTCCTTACACTGCATACACGTTAATTCTCGTGATATTCAAAATACTTCGAAGTGTTCTCGCCATATCGTGATTTTGCCGGATAAATCAGCTCCTTTGATCTCGACTCAGCTACTTCTCTTACAAGCGATTATCGTTCGCGATCGATTATTCGATCCACTTATCATTTCTACGTGAAAAGAATTTAACATAATAATATGGGACCGGTCGTGTTTTTCACACTTTGATGATAAAAAATAATACGAATGAAAGTTTCAGGCGCAAAAACAGGCGAAACTGTCTCCCTCATATTTTCGAAACTAAAATAAAGCAATAGCTATCTCAAACTTGTGAAATGTACATCTAGACATTTTGCAACTTTCTGTAACTGTGAAAACGAAGCGAGTTTTCGGGAATAAATCATTTTTGACATGCGGGATGCCGTGAGATTAATGAGCGTGAGGGATGTTTTTTAACTTTAGAAATTTCTTATAGATGTGTGCAACACGGCATCGTTTTATTACAGTACTGAAGAATTTTCTGCGCGCTAAGTTTCGGCTCAAATCGCGCCAATTTTTATTCCGATAGATTACGATAATGTTAAAATTAGACAATCTATTCGAAAGTAAAACATAGAAAATATATACAGACATTAATTACCTAGATATATATGAATAACACTTACCCTTCTTCGACGCGTGAAAGGAATCATCTTTTGGCACGTACTGGATGTCATACTCCAGCGTGGTCTTCGGCAGGATAATTTTGTCCTTGTTGATCTTGTAAACGGCGTATTTGAAGGCCAGCTCCGTGCTGCTATCCTTTTGGTCATGAGTGAATATAGCACCTGAAAAGTAAGCATACGAATATAATCGCGTTAATCCTTAAAGTAAAATAGCGAACTAAATTCTGCTCCATAATAATAATATTTTCAAACTATTAAAGTTCATCTATGCTAATAACCAACCTCTGAACAAAACTGAATCTTATCTAACTTACGAAACTTACGTACAATTTTAATGCCTACATTATTTAAGTTTGATGATATCGAATATTTTTCTTGTGTTAAATATATTATTTATTGTGGATATATTTTCATGCCGATTAACTTTGATAAAATTTAAGAAGAATATGCGCTTTCAGCTTGAAGAAAAAAACAATTAAATTATTTCAACATTAAAAAAAAGTAGAATTTAATCGATTAATACTAGTTAATTAAAAATCTATTTAATTAGTTAAAAACATTTAATTAATAATAATAAAAATTTATTATTAAATATATTTAATTAATATATGATTCATACAAAGCTTGTCTGTTTTTAACAACTTGACGTCGAGGAAATTATCTGCCCTTGGGCATAGATATCTTTATATTGATTTTAAATAGTAGTATATTTTTGTAATCAATTCGCGCAGATAATAATATATATTATATATAATATATATTATTGATATAATATTGAATTTTATGTAGACAAAGAGCATACATTTCTGCTCAAAATACATTAAATCTTTGCGGTACTGAATTTTCAAATCACCATTTATTATATTATAAAATTTATCATTAATCGACTGTCGTTGTAATATAGAAAAATGTAAAAATAAAAACGTATCGCGATTAAAAATATGCTTAAAAATAGCCATTATTGCATGGCATACTTGAATGAAGAGCGACTTCAAATAAAACCTATTCATCGACTGACACTGAAATAGCCTCTGGAGATGTTAATAGTGTGTCAAAGCTTTCTCTTGCGACCACAACCTTCAAAGAGATCACGCGTTTCAAAGTCCCGAGAAAATACACTTCTAATTTATCGAACAGTAGATTCTAGCGGTCCTACATACATACTTTGTCCTCATCATGCTAGCTAGCCGGTTTTTCGAGAAAGGAATACTTATGTAAAGATGCTCTGTAATATTGAAGAGAAATTAATCTCCTTCCTTTCGGTATTCAGATTCTCATCGCAAAATGCTCGAGGTCGTTTGCGAAAACTAACAGGCATCCTCGCGATAAAAAGCGACAGGATGCATTCCTGACCTAGTGCCAAAGGCAATTTTGTGGTCAAATGCAAGCTACGCTTATAAAAGCGACGGGGGCAGACAGCATTACCGATTAATACATTCACTATTTTTAGAAAATCTGAAAACTCAAGGAAAACTACGCCGAAAATGTAAGCCATGACACATCATCTGTCGTTGTCTTCCTTCATCTCCTTTTTTCTCTCTTTTTCTTTCCGTCCCTCTTTCAGTTATTAATCAAAATTTAGTTTAATAAATTGATTAATTGACATAAGTCAAGATGTCTTATTTAATTATTTAATAAAATTCATGTATTCTGGTGTGATTATCAAATGTATGTATCATTATTTACAAGAAAAAAGCAAGACTGTTTCTTTTTTGTTTTCAACTTATTGCTTTACACGGACAGAAAGATTCATTCCACATTGCAATATCCCTAACTATATTGTTGATTATGCCTATATTTGATTATAACTACTGGAAAATTTGGAACATAAAATTTCACATAAATCAGACATATCGAAAATTTCACATAAATAAGACATATCGATACACCACAAATTATACAACAATAAAAGAGAGATTAGAGAGACTAGATTGATCAAAACGCGGCGTAAAATAGCAAATTTATTAAAACATTTCAATCCTTTGGGTTATCTTTAGTTATTATAAATTAACAGAAATCATATATTATGTAATCGGAACAATACGATATCTCAGAAATCACAACGAATCTCTTGTATGAGGGCCTCTCTTCGGTTTCAACCGTTAGCAATGCAACAAGCAATGTATTGCATTTCATTTCCATATTAGCGAGAATCCGCAAATTCACAGGATACATGTAAATGATACATTGCGAATATATAACCACACAAATGGTTTACTCGGCTATCATCTGTTTGACAATATTGAAATTACGGAAAATATATTCGCTTCATTGTGTGTATGTGGATGTATTGTGTTTTAGATAAAAAACATAGTATTTTAAAATATCTCAATATCATGTTATAGATAAAAAACATGGTATTTTAAAACATCTCTATATTTATAGAAAATAATAAAGAATAGAAAAAGAGGCTAAAAAAATTGATTGAAAAAATCAAGATGTAAAAATCTTATTACAATTTCTAAAATTTTCTTCTCTATTAAAAACAGATGTAGTATTAGTAGCCAATGTATCATTAGTAACCAATGCATCATTTATCATTTTAAATATATTCAAATAAAGGATTATATATATTATTTTAATAGTTCTTAATTTAATAATTCTTAGTACTTCAAATAATATTCTAATATAATTTTTCTTATTCGTTTACATATTATAATAAATATATATATATATAATAGATAAGAAGAAAAAAAAGAGAAAAATAAAGGAAGAGAATTTATTATTAGTCTATTTCAATAATTGAAAAAAATACAATTTAAATACTTAAAATATAGTTTATTTTAGATATTTCAGATATAGTTGTTTTAGAAAATATAATTGAGACTTTCCGTATTTTAAAATATTCATTAATATTGTGTATGTGAATGTTATTATTTAGTTTAATTAAATTTTTCCAAATATTTTGTAGAATTTAAAAAGTATTCCTATGCTATCCAAATAATGATATTTTTGTATAATTGATAATTTCATTATTAATATATAATAAACTATCGTTCGTGGAAAACTGCATTCTAATTTTTTACTTTCTATTTTTATACTTAATTTTAATTCTTACATTACTCTATTCTTGAAAATAATAATTGTTATAAATAAACTATTTGTAAGAATTATTATTGTTAAAAGAATGTTATTAATTAATGTGCCACAACATCTATTACTATTTTGTAATTATATTTTTATCTCTCGTATAAATGTGCGAAATCTACGTTTTTATGAAATGCAAATGAACACATTAATATCAAGCGTTATTGTGGAGAAAAAGTAAAATAACAATGTACAGTTAATTCTGATAGGATCTGATGTATAGGTATATGTTTTTTGTGAATATGATATCGTTAAAATGTTGTATCGAGATTTAATCGAATATTTCTTTCTGAATTACGTTGAACGTTGAAGAGACATTAATATTAACCGATTTATCCGCAGATAAAAAGGAGAAGTTTATTCGATCGTGAAAATAAATGGATACATTGTGAACGATAATGAGAGCTGTGTTTGTATTTACGTCTCATCAAATCTTTCTTTCCCCTTTCTTTCCCCATTTTTCATTGGCTCTTAACCCTTCCTGGCTGGTGGCATTTTCTCTCCGTCCGATGTTCTCTTTTGCTTTTCGTACCGTGTAGTAACTAGCTAATCCATTTATCTGTAACGCAGTGAATGCGCATTAGTGGTCTTCCATCTCTCATCCCGCAGTATTGTTCTTTATGCCATCCTTTTTCCGTTTTTCCATTTTCGCTGTAACACGTTAAGTACTCTTATCCTCTTGGAAATGCTCACAATGATTTCTTTTAATATTTTCTTGCAACCTCATCGACTACAGCTGCGCTCAACCATTACTTTAAATAAGAAATAGATAATCCTCACATATTTTGTTTACCATATTTTGTTTTCAATGATTAATCTGATTTTATGATGCATTTAATTATTTTAATTAGAAGTGATTACCATATAATCAAATACGAATGATTACCATATAAATAATATTGGTAAATACAGTTCAAATTCAATTTATATCAGACATTAATTATTTCTAAAAGATATTAAATTATATATTTCAATATATAAAATAATTCATAATAAAATAATAAAAATAAAAATAATTCATAATAAAATAATAAAAATCATATATATGTATTTCGAGAAAAATTTCTTTTGATAAAATATAACATATTTTTCTCGCATCAAAATCTATATATGGACATTAATGATAAAGAAATATATAAATCAAATACAAACAAAAAAAGGCTCTGATATATTGAATATAAAATGTCGAAAAGAAATATGGCTAGTAATAAAAAGAAATAAATCAAGTAAAAAAGGCTCTGATATATTGAATATAAAAAGTCGGGAAGAAATAGGGTTACTAATAAAAAGATATATAAATCATGTAAAAACAAAAAAGATTTTGATATATTAAATATAAAAGTCAGAAAGAAATAGAGGGATAATAAGAATCGTGCGTAGTAAATAAATGCATTTATATATTGAATAACAATTTCTCTTTAATAATAATATTGATTAATATTGCATTCAAGTCTTAATAGCTCTATTCTTTTCGGATTTTTTAAATATATAAATAGAAATACAAAAATTGAAAAAGAGATTGAATGTTTATTAGAACAATATTTTTTTTGCGCTCGAACTCCGTTTGCAATTTCGCGCAAATTTCCTTGAATTGTTTTAACTTTCAAAGTTATTATTTTCCAAAATATCAACAGAATCATTTATCATCTTTAAATTTCTGGGAAATCATTTCTGAACAACGACCGGAGATTATCAATGAAACAATTTAACGCTCATTGCCAGCAAAACGTATCGCGTCAACGTGAAAACTTCTGTAAATTTTTAAGATGCTAGCCTGTATAAACTACAAACATGAATCAAAGGATATTTCAGTTTCTTGGATAATAACATTAATAAAAATAGTAATAATAGCAATAGTAATATTGATAGTAGTAATAATAATTCAAATAACGATAATAAATTTTGTGATTAAACGCGAGCAACAGTTAAAATAGTTAGCATTGTCAATTCCATTTTCATAAAAAGTTTAGAAAAGCTATGTCAATATTGTAAGCTGATTAATGATGCATTATTTGTTGCTGTCAACAATATTTCAACTTACAATTTCAATATTAACATAAATCAAGATTTGCCGTAGATCAAGAAGTGTAAAAATAAAAAAAAGATTAGCATAAAAGAAACTTCTTAAATATAACATATGATTTTAAGATCATAAAGAATCATAAAAGTCACTGTGTGTATGTCTGACTTTGACGTTCCTTATCTCCTCTTGTCATTGTCTTCTTGATATTTCAATAGCAGCACAGCGTAAATAACGAGGAGCATCGTATGAAAGCTGCTCGTTATAACACCTTGTGATTACATGCATGCGTGAGATTAAAGGAAGAACCGTGCAAAGATGAGCAATTGGAGAAACTTCGGAGCAAGAAATTTATCCATCGCACAGTTGTGCATCCACGTTTCCAAAGATACGATTCAACGCAACTCGCATGTATATTAAAGTTTCCTTTCTAAACTTTGGTTATATAACTCTGATCAAACTGTAGGAATCCCGAAAATATGTACTTAATCATAAACACACACACACACACACACACACACACACACACACATATTATATAAAAATAGAATCGCATTTTTTCTCTCTCTCTCTCTCTCTTTTTCTTTGTTTAACTGAGATAATTTTAATCGAATTTTTTTTTGGACTTTTGTATGTGATTATTATTTATTCGATTAAAAAAATATACATATATATCGAATAAATAATAATTACATGTAAAAGTCCAAAAAAAACATTCGATCAAAATTATCTAAGTTAAAAAAAGAGAGAGAGAGAGAAAGAATGCGAGCCTATTGTTATATAGAAATTGAATTTTTGAAAAATTTAACAAAAGACACATTAAAAGAAGTTAATCAACTAGAGCAACAAGAGTAGCGCGAATTTAAAGTTAAAATAATAGCGAAATCTCGGCTGGATTTCCATATGTATATTTTATTTGAAAAGGAATTAATCTGCATCGGTAACGAATGCCGAAAGTTAGGCCGATTACGCATTCATAGGAAATCAGTCCAGAAATTATATAGCGTAGACGAGTTTATTATAAACGGCGGAACATACTCGGAAATTTATTATATTTATTTCCGATGGAAAAATGATTTATTGTGGCTAATCAAAAGCGGTACTCGGATTATTTATAGTTTAAATTAATTTTAGAATTTTGTCTTGCGAGAGCGCGTGGAAAAAGATGGGCGTTTTCAAGTACCACCTTAAGTAGAATGAGACTCGATTAATATGTCATTGCGTTTCTTATCGGCAGAAAGAATAACATTTACTTTTATACAATGCCGATCTTTTCTCGTGTAATATGCATTCGCCATTTCTCTGCGCAAATGAGTAATGCATGGGCTCGTAAAGCATGCATTTCGCGCAATTCTGTATTATAGATAGTACAGAATAAATATAGTATGATCCTTTCATATTTTTATATGAAAGATAATAAATGGAATGCTAAAAGGATAATTTAATATTTGTGATATGCTTTTTTTATTTAGTAAATAAAAACTTACGCGTTTCTAGCTCGTAAATATACTGCCATTGTTTACGATTCTCGCATGATAATGCAGTCTTTATATGAGAATTTTATTTTTTAACAGATAACACAAAAAAGAAAATACAAGAATATAAAATACTTATTATTGTTTTATCTATAATTATAACGTTTAATTTTAATAATTAATTCTTTATCCAATTTAATGAGATTTTTTTCTGTTTAATATAAACGAAAAAATGTGTGTTGGATATAAGTTATTTTATACAATAGCGGGATATGTGCGATATTCAGTGTGCGTTCTTTTCGCACTGCACTCGTCGTTAAGCGACTCCATTGCGTTGCTTCATTCGACCGCTTTTATCAGTTTCAGTTATGGATAAAACTTTGCTATTTCGCCCCATAACACGATAAATTCAATCTCTCCTGTTATATATTCCCTTGTGTGACCACTTTCCAACGGATAGTATTATTCCCAAGGTATAGCAAGATATATCCGCGTTGGAATATCGTAGAAATAATAAAATAGATGCTCAATATTCTTCATGTATTTGGTTATGGAAAAATTATAATAAAAAATTTATGATAAAAAGCATAAAGGAAATTCGTATGATAATGGAACAAAATATTTATAATGCATAAGAATAAATAATAATTTAATGCAACATCACACATAATGTTTTTTTTATTCGAAGACTGTTTCACTGTGCAATGTTTTTAGCCTCAACCTCGGCTTCATTAGCGTCGCGAATTAACATTAGGATTGCTCCGCGTCCTTTGTTCCATTTTAGAGAGAAAAGGGAGATAGCTTTCGTCACCGCCAGATTTTCCCTCTGAACGAGACTCGCATTTCATCGAGCAAAACGATCCTCTCTCATCCAGATAAGACTAAGATGTGAACGACGGGGACGGAATGGAAGGGATGAAATAAGGCAGCAGTTGATGAAGAGAGGATTGACAAAAAGGCACGAGAAATGCGCGATGCCACGGTCTTTTCCGGCATTTTAAAAATCACTCTTTTCTCGACCGTCACACGTCTCTGAAATAAGAATGCAAAAACTTTGGGGAGAAAGTCAGATCGAGAAACGATTCGCAGTAGATACGAGAAGATAGAGTACTGGAACAGTGAAGGAAGGACGACGAGATAAGAAGATGAGCGCAGATCAGCGACATAGTCCTCTGAAAAGTGGAGTGAAACTTTTCTCCCGGAACTTTTCCATTTCACGATTATACGAGCTGCGAGAACTATTTTGAAAACTTTGGCAAATCGGGAGTTGCTGTAATCTAAAGTTGATGAGTGAAGCAAGCAACATCGCGGAACTCAATAATTAATAGTAATTATAAAATCGACAGCAATCCATCTCGATTTTATAAGCAAATCGAAAAGAGATATCCAAACGGAATTCTTACTATTATTGACATTATTATTATCATCATCAAAGTTGAAAAATAATACAATAAATATTTTATCAATTTTATATACATATATATATGTTACTAAGATGATATAAATTATAATAATAAATTTATTATACGATATGGCCATTTGATATAAATAAGACACAAATAAAAGAATTAAAATCTCAATTTTCACTGTCTATAAAAATCTTGAAAATAAGTTAGTAGTAAAGATATTTTGTCAAATTAAATAAAACATAGAAAATTAATATAGAAAAACAATTACAAAAAATATTAAATGTATATAATTATAACACGATATACAAGAAAAGAGCGATTAAGAGCCACCGCGGATGATAGTAAAATTTTATAAAGATTAATAATAAGTCGCGAAAAATAAGACGCGAAACAAGACATATGCATATATTTTACTTGGTGCATAAACCAAGGTAGATTCTCCATCCGAGAATACTATAAAACCCCTCTTTACCCCCCTGCAGAGATGTCTTGTTTCGCGTTTTATTTTTCGCGACTTATTAATCTTTATAAAATTTTACCGCGGTGGCTCTTAATCGCTCTTTTCTTGTATATCGTGTTGTTTAATACATTCCAGAGCCTAATTCTTTATCTATTTTAATTTGTTATATAATTATAATTATGACTCATTAAGTTAATTGACAAGCAAACTAGAAATATCGGAAAGTGGACTGAGAAATAGCTTGTCAGAATCGCTTTTGCACAAATTACGTAACCCTAATTTGGTACGATCGAAACCGTAGCGGCGTGAATTACTGCCAAATGGTTTCTAGGGCGGATTTCCTCTGGTGCCGCGTAAAGTCGATATGCTCAGTTTGCGACCGAGATCGTAGTCTGGCCAAGAACCGTTTTGGTTCGAAACCATTAACGGCACATTCTAACGTAAATGATTTCTGCAAAACATCGTTTTCGAACAAGATAGAAGAAGATAAAAAAATGTTAAACTGTAAAGAGATCGACTTCTATAAAGACTCGGGTGAAGAACAAACTTTAATACTTGATCGAATTTCACTCATTGTATGACTTATGTATTCTATGTGAGCGGCAAGAGTTTTCAAATTTGCTATTCGCATAAAAAAAAAGGAAAAAAAAAGCATCATCGCCTGTTCATTAATTATTTATGCCGGCGAGAAAGCCGATTAAAACTCCGTTGATGATGATGGATAGGGATTTACCGCGCGGAATGCGCTCGAAACACGCCTGCCCTAATTCTCTAGTAACGAGTTATTAAACTAATGTCTCTCATTAACGGAAATCCTCCTTCGATTGCGGAAGAACGTGGCGGAGCTCTTACATACTGATGCGCAAACAGGAGGGGGAGGAAGAAGAGAAGTCACATATAGTTTCCGGCGTGCTACGTGCCACTCGAAATTGGCCTCGTTAGTATGCCATGTAGTTTCGAGTCAAAGTGCGTTTGCGGCAGCAGCCACTCCGTCACGCGCGTGAAAGAGAATCGGCTGCGAACGAATTTAACAATGTGCCATTAAACGCACGATCTGTTTTTGTTCCGCGCAAATTTGTTGTTCGTAGACAGAGTTTAAAATTCTTTTCTTTTCAACATTTTTATAACAGATTCGAACATTTTTGTAAGAAAGAGAGATCGTTAAAGTTAAAATAGATTTAAATTTTTGAGAGACAGCATAACATTTTCACGTACTTCATTTTAATTACGTCCATTTCCAATTAGTTAATGGCGTCCTTAATACTATCGAGCTTGCATACAGTGTATAATCATAAAAAGAAGGAAAAAAAGAGAAAAAATATTAAATTTTTTTTTACGACAAAAAGAACTGCAGAGAGAGTATGAATTATATATTATATTATATTCGTATGAATTATATATTATATTTCATCTATTATATTTCATCTGTATAATAGCACTAAGTTTATTAAATAAATAATTTTAATTTTAAATAAATAGCTTAATCATGTTTTAAAGTTTCGAATTTTGTCCTTTAAAAAAGAGGAAGTTGGACTAATTTCAATGAAGTAGATATGAATTTATAAAATTTAAATATAGGAAATTTAATTATAAATTTCCTCTTTATGAATTTTTTTCCAAATGAATAGATTATATAATATAATAGATTTTTCATTACTTTTTATGTAAAAATAAAAACAAATATTAATATCAAAATATTGATGGAATATTTAAAAATCAATGAGTGTTTATTAAGAAGTTACCAAAAATTAAAAATATACTATACATATATATATTATATATAAAATATCTAAAAATTATATTTCAAAAATTATAATCTTATTTTGACACAGTTTAACAAATATCAGATCGAATTGCGAGTAATGTAAGCGCCAATTACAAGTATAAGTTAATAGATAACAAATGATATACATAATTAAACAATAATTAAACATAGCTTACGGCGGTAGGAATGCAATAGATACCAATTCAGGGATGGAATTTAATATCTGGCTTCATTGTATGCGCAATACAAAAAAGAACTGTTGCAATTGTAGTTACCCGCGAATTATACTGTTAGTGGTCGTATCTGACTATTCATTCGTGGTGGAGCTTCCGCATAGGCTTGTGGTAATCCGCAGAACCACACTTTGAGAGGCCTTGTTCCACTAATGCAATTTCTGGCGTGATCGATTCCGACTACACGCAAAGACCTCGTGGAACATACCGGACTTATCGAACATTTACGTAAATTAGAATAGATTTTGATTACAATCCTGACGCAAAATCTCAATGTTAACGTTACCAAGGATTATATTCCAATCCGAGCTATAAATACTGAGAAGAATTTATGGAAAATTTATGTCACTTTCATAACTTAATATGAAAATGTTAACAAAAATGAGCACAAATACATTTTACTTAATTAAAGAAAAATATAATTTTTCTGTCAAAGATGTGTTATCTTAGTTCCAAAATACAGTTAATAAAACCCTAATTCCGTATCGCTAAATATATGCTAATCATTTTATAAATGTGTCGAAAATCTAAACAATTCGTATTTCAAACGAAATCATTTTGACAATAATATAATTACAATTGGCGTATTGAATTTTGATCGTTGAACCAATATATGGAAATTATACCCGTATGAAATCCAACTTGAGAACTTGGTTAGCGATCGAACTCCCTTTATTAGATAATAAAGGGAGCTTAAACGATTGTTATCTGCATGGAAATGGAGAGCATTCAGGATAGAATTCAGGACTCCATTTCGCATAAATTATATCGCGTAATTTTTTATAGTGATAAGAAACCTCAGTGACGCAATAAAATATGCTCCGTGATAATCGTAAGATGTTTCTAGAATAACATTGAACCATTTGCAAGACGATTCCTATAGCATTTCAATAACCGCGACAGTACATCTTCCGAATTCTATCGGCGGTCTCTCGTCTGCTTGTCGAACAAGCTCGAGATCTTCCGACGAGGTTTGCTCCGAAATCTGAGCCCACGTTGAGATTGAGGGAATCCTCATGCTTCCATGAATACGGAATCAGGGTTTTGTAAGTTCCAATCTGTTGTATCTATCATGAGCGAAAACTCGTTCCTAAAAGAAACTGTCTGTAGTCGAGCTAAATAAATCGAGTCTGCAGATTGCAATGAGATTCGAACGACACTGTCTACGTTGATAAGCTGAAGGCAAGAAATTCTTCTGCAAAAAATATAAAAGAAAAAGTGGGAACATGATATATTGTGAAGCGTGATTTTAATTTCCTTCTGAAAAGAATACAGAAATTCTGGATGTATAATGAGATATTGATAGTAATTTCGTATTTTAAAAACACTTGCAATTTCCACTTGATAAGTAAAAACTGAAATAGAATGGGAAGATAAACTTTAGAGATTTAGTGGAAAAATAATTTAAATGAAAAAGAAACAGGAAAAAGTAAGAGTGCCAACGAGATAATTTAGTTTTGAATTGTAACGAAAATCGGTCGCCAATTTAAAGAGACAGAAAACGAAGTATTTGAATTAATGGCCGGCAATCGACGCTTTCACCACGCAGGTCTTACCGATGACAATCGGTTGTCGTAATTCATTTATGGAGGAAACCATCATCATTTTCCTTTTGTATAACGTAAACCGAGGAGGTATAATTGATTTCTTCGATGTTAGTTTCTCGTGGAAAATAATTATATATATTAAATACTAATAATAAGGGGAAATTTTCGCTTTATAAAACTTTAGATTAGAACGTCACAAATTTTCAAAGTTATATTTAATTTTAACTTATAAACTTAATAATTTGATTTATTGTATTTTGGGGTAAAATAATATACAAACATGTGATTATTAAAAATGTACTTATCTCGTCATTTAAAAATACTTATCTCAATAAAAAATTTAATTTAAAAACCTTCTGGCCCACTATTTTTGTATTATTATATGAAATGAATTGACTTTAGTCATACAACTCGAATATAATTATGAAAAAAAATTTAAGGAAAAACGCATCTACGATGTTTGATAATCTCAAGTCAATACTTATTCACGTGGATTAGCATTTCCAATATTGCTTTTCAGGCGGGATGGAAAAGGATATTAATCGATCATCGCGAAAAGAAGAATGTTTAAACTACAGAGCATTTTGGCGCGAAAGAAAAGAGAAAAAGAGAGAGAAAATCAAACTTTCATGAAAGTTAATAAATATCGCCTGGCACACTTACGTCTTATTCTTATTTCAAGTTACGAGTCTCGCGACATTTTGATCGATCACCAATAATATTGTACTATCATCATGGATATATTCTGTTAACTTTTCTTTAATATTTTTTAATTAACGGCACATCTCGTAATCGGAAAGAAATTAGTATATGTCATTAATATAAAATATTAATGACATAAGCCTTATAAGTAATAATAATAATAATAATTATTCACGATTATTCAATTCAAAAACGTAATAAAACGTGTGACATTTATTTTGAATTTATATTAAAATTTATAGATTATGTCTATTATATCTCCCTTCTTCGACACAGTTCACAGAACAAACACTCGATGAATAATTCTGCAGTTCTGGATCGCGACTCAATTGTCGGAAACTACCGTCGATAGCATTGCGCTGACAAACTAATGTCGGCAGACGCACCTTCGAACCAACGTTACAAACAGTGTTGAATAATGCAATATATGCCCCTGATACTGGATTAATGTGGTTGGTCTCGCACGCAGATGCAAAACTTTGTTGATCGTACGCGATGTGTACGAAGTAATCTTGGAAAATAATATCTCTCGGACCGATATAAAGCATCGTGAGAAAGGAAACGTCATCGAAATTGATTTATTAGCGAATGCACTTTTATTCGAGAGAAATAATACTAGAAAAAATTTTATTCTCTCTACGGATCCACTCGATCTCACTCGCGCATGTAAAACTACAACAATACACGACACGCTTAAAGCATATAATTTATCACGGACGTTTTAGAAATGTTCCTATTTGGATTCGCACTTGATTTTATAACACGTGAGGTTTCATGCTCTGTTGGATAACCGGGGAACGGAAAATTCTGAGACACTTTATATATGACTAACCCTGATGATGATAACGCTGATGGATAGAAGGTAAGTAGGTAAGAGGCGGAACGGTACCGTGAAGGATCATCTTCGCGATGTCGTGGAAAATTGTTCACAGCGACATGCATACTCGCTACATATTCGCAATTTTAGGCAAATTGCGCGAAGATATACACGTCGTATTAGCAGCGGCGAAAATCACTTTGAACGATATGCCAAATCTGTCACTACGTGATATACGTTTTTCTCTAACGAGGGTATAAGTCATCGCGCTGAAGATGCAAGGAAAGTATCGGAAGTGATAAATGAAGCTTGGCTTATTATGCTTGCAACAATGTTTCGAACGAATGTAAACAACGAAGGTAAACAGATTTTAACAATAATTTTAAAATAATTAAAATAATTCTAAAGTAAATAAAATAATTGTAATAATTTGAAAGTAAATAAAATAATTCTGAAATAAATTCCGCCAATGAAAACTTTATCAAAATTGATATTAAATTATATTGTAATTGTTGACAACATCAAGGTGATATCTGATCACTAAAACACATATTCTTCCAATTCTATTATTTTCAATTGATATATATGTGCTAATGTATATAAAATTAGTATGATAAACATTTTTGTCAACATCATTATCTGGATCCGGATTATGATTATGGTATATAGTTATCTCAAATAACAGCGGAAACAATCCAATGCTAATGCGCTCATGAAAACGCTCTCAATGAAAACGATATTTGTATATTATCAATTATTTGGGCGGATTATCTCCCGTACAAGAACCCAATATTATCATTAGCTGCCGCTCATCCGAGATACCGGCATTTTCCAGTTACAATTTTACAACAAATCAAACAAAATTTCTCTTGATACTTGTTACATATACATTTACAATAAATATTGGATTTTAATTCTATTCTATGAGTGCAAGGAGAAAGATATTCAATTTACTTAAAAAAATATATTAAATTCTTATATTATTATATAATATCGAGAAAGTAAAGTAAGTGGAACTGTTCGGATAATAAGGAAAGGGAAAGAATAATAAAAAGATAATAATAAAGATAGAATACAAGCAAAATACTCTTTCATCTATAATGATAACTCAACTGAAGAGACGTTCGAAAGTCAACTTTCGAATTTCGCGATTGGAGCAGTTCCAACAGTGATATATAACATCCAAGGACATATATAACATATATATTTCGTCTATATATTTTGGAAAATATTTTCCATTTCTTACTATTCTTTTAAGCGTGCCGAATTTCTGATTCTACGTGAGGATTGTGATACGACACGGGTCGCTAAAATGTCGTCACGTTTATGTCGCATCCTCTTGAACTGTATATCATGTATCTTTCGGGGGGACATAAAACTCATATCATTTTTATTCTGATGTTCCATATTATTCGAACGCATCTCGCTTTAGAAAACAGCGGATTGCGAAATGTGGCAGTTTTGACCCTGTCTTTGCGAAACTGTCAAAAGCATTCTGAAAAGTGAGAGGAGTTGGAAAAGTGGAATATGACGCTAGACATGAATTTCGTGTATTTTCTTTCTTTATATTTTGTGCTATTTGTCTTATTTTAACAAGGAAATTACAAAAAATCCATTTAAGATATTGCTATTTATTTGATATTTTAAGATTGTAAGAGACAGCACGAGAGAAACGATCAGAGAAAGAGCGCATATAATGGAGATGCACGATTACTTCCTGATTGAAAGACAAGATATTGTTTCCCAAACGGTAACGTTGACTCGTGTTTTTCTTGTTCCAAGCCATTCGTACAAAGCGCAGAATGCAAATGGAGAGAAAGAAAATTAAAAGAAAGCATCAAGAAAATTGTCTGTTTTCAAGGACTTACTTCACGATTTCAATCTGTAGTATAACTATATCCATTTCTATAGAATCTAGTTATTTCTCTTAAATTATTTCTTCATTATATGATCCAGAATTCATGATAGAATTCTTTGTTTATAATTTTATGTTGGATAAAAAAAATGTAGACATAAAAATCAAACTCACATATATATAAAATATAAGGCGCATGTATGAGAGTAAATACATTAGAATGTGCGAATAAAATTATAAATAAATTTCTTTTGAATTCTGACATAGGTTCTTTCTGATGAGTTACAGATCATCGCTTCTCTAAAATAGGCTTTAAATTTTGAATGCGCGTATTAATAATAAAATTGTATTTTGCATAAACACTAAATAATTAAAAGCAGACAGATATAGGTTTCTTGACGGATCAAATCTCTGGTGTGGCTATTCATACTCGAATATCTAGCCCATGTGGAACGCTAGTTGGGAGATCTGACGGGTTCAGAGGTAGTTGGCTGAAGCCCCCGAGTGTAATCGCATTATGACCCTCGTGTATAGCTCTCATTACACCCCCGACAGCACTCCGTCATTGTCCCCACCAGGTCGCTACGGCAGACGAATGGGTGAAACCAAGCTTTATTGTTCCGATTCCCTTCTCCCCTTTTCCCTAGGTGCAGCTGGTACTGCATGGCGCTTCAAACATTTTAATAAAATCTATTACGTGACATTTAGCTATTGTTTCTCACGCAATTACACTGCAATTACATGACGTCGTACACAGATATGCGTAATATTATTACTGCATAATGTATTGCATGTGTTTAATGATAAATAATCTTCGTGAAACAATTTGAAAATTATTTTAATCTTGATTTGATAATATTTATATTGGCCATTTTTTAAATCTTTATTTGTCTCCCTCTCTCTTTTTCTCTCTCTCTATCATGTTGCATTTTATTGCTGTTATGGATACTGCAATAGATACGATTCAGTTATATTGAGCTGTCAAAAGAATTTTATTCTACATAAATTTCGATCAACATCGAATTTTCAAAAACAAATTTCGAATGTTTTCATGCGAAAAAATCAAGTGCCCATTAGTACGCAAATGCAGTTTTATTTGACCCATAAGAACAATGTTTGTAGACATGCTAAGAATAGTTTCGGTCGATCAGGATAAGCCGACAGGTAGTATTTTAGACAGGATTTCAAATCGTTTGGCTCCTATTGCGATGGAATTCCGATTTCATTGCGTGAAATTGCATGAATTCTTATAAAAGAATTACAAGTAAGCACTGTGATTAAAATAACAACTTTTAAGAAAAAATTTCATTCTTCATATTAATCAGAGAGAAAGAGAGAGAGAAGAAAAACTATTGTATAAAAATATAATAGGATTATAAGATATAAAAAAAGAATTAAATATATTAAATATTTTAGATAAAAATCTAAAATATGTAATATTTAATTCTTTTTTTATTTAAAGAGTCTATTGTTAAATAGGCTAACAATATGATTACTTTGTATCTATTGAAAAAATATTGTAACCATTAAAATAAATGTCTTTATGTAAAAATCGTGAAAAGAATATTGATGCAAGGTAAGATTAGGAAATTTAGACATCATTTTATGGGAAACTACGAGTCACGATACTAATGGCCCTAATCCATCAATCGGGTCATTACCAGACTGTTATGATTGACGGGAGGTCAATGATATTTGAGAAGCATCTAAACTATATCCATTCATGTCAAGATAATAGAGGGTTAAAATCACATGGAGAGAACGGATTCGATCTTCACTATATCTGTTCGAGAAATCAACGAAGATAGAACGAAACAAAACATATCAATCAATATGTAAATTTATGTATCTAATCAAAGTGAAATAACCTTCAATATCATCATTTGAGACAGATGTTTTCAAGATTCAAATATTTTATCATCGTCTTTCCATTGTCGACAAAACTTGTTTTCTTGTTATGAAAAGCTATTACCTGAGTTTGCTAAACTATTATTCCGAGAAAAATTCGTTTATTTATCGTATCGTGATTAAACTCGGAAAAATCTACGAGAAAAGAATTCGCATGTGTAGGAACGTATAATGTCCATACGTATAATGTTGATACTCGCCGGCATATTTATTTTATATAATCTAGTCTTTCAAGAAATACTCTTTTAAAAGAAAAAAATTAATAGATCGTTAATTAATATTTGTCTCATTTTTTTCCTTATATAATTGCAAAAATGAAATAAGATATGCAAAAAATCGAAACAGGATATGATATCGAAAAATTCTATTATAAAATTCTATTATAAAATTCTATTATAAAATTTAATAATATTATTCTTTTTAATCTTATTTTCAATTTAAAAAAAAAATTAAGCAAAATTATAAAGAAATATTAAAATATCGATAAAATTTTTCAAAGTCTTGGATAATATATAAAATATTTTCTCTGGATAATGTATAAAATATTTTCGCATATCAGTGCATTTTGTTCACTATCTCTGTATTTCTCAAAAATGTTTCAGATATGCAGAATTCACTCGATTTATTCCTGACCCGATTATGTCTTGAAAAACGGCTTTCCGCAAGTTTCCCCCTTGCTATTCCCCGGCGCATCGACAAACATTTCGCGGCTTGGCGAAATTACCATGGGAAGACTGAGAATGCATGCAATTTCCGAATTCTTCGGGGACACATTCACGAATGATCCTACAAACCACTTGTGAAGCATGTGTGAAGCATTCTCTATGCTTTCTCGTACAATTTTGGTTATGAATAATATATATTACTTTCTTTAATTAACTGGAATCAATTATATTTCTTTTTCGTCTTTTGTTTTTTTTCATTTGCATACATTATATATTATTATATGAAGTTAAAAAAATATAGATAAAAAAATATTTTTCTTAATATTTTAAGATTATTTTCTGCAATTTATAAGTAACAGAAAACAATTAAAAATGTTTGTTGTTTGTTTTTTACAAGCAAAGATATATATAAAATGAACAAATGAGATCGCACAACAATAGCATGCTTCGTTGTTTATATATTTTACATAAAATCACAGGTAAAATCTAAATAAATGCGACTCATATCATCAGCAGCATTACTTCATATTGTTTATAATCAATTGTCTTTATTTAAGAAGAAAATAGAGTATTATAAAAGATTTCCAATAATTGCAAATGTTATTAATATAGTAAAGTAAATATCGCATATAAGAAAATAAATTTAATAAATTTCTTGTTTTGCCGATAAAGAGAATATTAGATATCATAAATAATTAAATATTTTTTTTATTGAATAGCACACAAATTCCAACAGTATTCTTTTAAATTTTTCATCAGTTATTAAAAGAAAAACTTTTCACTAGAGACTATTTGAAAAGCATGCAATCACCTTGCGATTGAATTCAGACGTCTAGGGAGAAGTTTATTCCGAAAAAAATATGAACGAAAACTTGATTACGGCACGTTCGGTCGAGAACTTACGACATTACTGATTTTTCCGGATATTAATATTTCCGTCGACTCGCGAATAGATCGGAACAAGCCGTTATTATTATAGTCGCAGAAAGTATCGATGTAATTACCGATATTTACAAAAATATACACGCGATAAATACAATTATGAATCATTGTTTTGAAAAAAATCTTAAAAAGCTGCGAATCATTTTATGAAAAAGAAATGCTTTCGATGATCCTGAATGTGAACATAGCCAACGCAAACTTGAATAAATTCACTGAAAAAAATCAGCATTGATTAATACCGACAGTTTTCTTTACATGAAAACGCGATTCTGCGCATTTCATCTGTCCTTAAGGTTGACTTAAGAACTCCATTTGAAGGAACATGTTCAAAGTTCAAGTTTAGTTGATCTCAATATACATATATGGGATACACGGCATTGGGGATGACCGACAGGGTGAGAAGAAAACGGATGAGTCAGGAAGAGAGCAAATACTTATGAGTTATGAGAACGTCTCGGAAGTTTGCAGCCGGTCGTCGCGATTCGGATAGGGCGTTTCAATCTTGGAGTTTAAGAAGCCGTGGAACAAGAAGACTGGGCAAAGTAAAGAAGAGAATTGAGAGGTGATCGAGGCTATACGTGGGGAAACTCCCAGGGAAAATACACGATCGTGAAGGACCGAGGAATAAACCGGTTCGGCGAACTATCGCGGAATTATTAAGAGCATTCCTCTGTTTACGACACTTTTCCACCGTCCAATAGTCATTTGGATGTTGGATGCTATTCTGGGATGAACGACTCGTTGCGAGCTCTCTCACGATTCGCTAAGTGACTTCCATGATTTCTTAAATCTCTTACTGTGCGCTTCGGCAAAACGATATCCTCGCAAATATTACTTTAATAAGTTTGCTAAATTCAAATTTAATGTAATTTAATTGCATTTCTATATTTCTAATTGAAGATATCACTCGGTTTTATAGTAAAAATCATAGATTTATAATTTCCAATTCTTAACATTTTAAACAAAATTAGAAAAAAACGTTCTCGATGCGCAAGTTTCAGTTTTTTTATTAAATGTGAATGATAAATTAAAACGAGATAGTTTTTTATATTCAGAAAATTGTTCAATAAATTAAATAATATAAACAAGAGAGAAAGAGCAAAGTTAAAAATGTGAAAGTTGATAATAATTTTAATAATGTTCTTAATGTTTTATTCTGCTATATTTTATTACATTATATTTTATTTTCATCATATAAACACACAATAATTTTTCCTGTAATTCTCAATATTACTAAAAAATAAAATTTCTGTCCAGAATATTCAAATGTCCAATTAAAATTCAATTTAAAGAAAAACGTTTCTATCTCTAGAAAAAGAATTCTTACAGAGAGAGAAGACTTCTTTAAATAGAATAATTTTCATACACTCTGGTACATTATTCAAATCATTTGTAATTGTAGTTCCACCATATAGCAGAGTAAGTGTGATTAACTTTTCGTGCTAGTTACTCTAATAAAGCAAACTGCTAACTGAATTTAACGGATAAAGATTTTCTCGTATACTTAAATTTTCAAGCGACTGATGTTAATTGGACGGCTAACTTCTCTAACCCTGATGAAATATGCAACTAAACTGAATTACGTACATAATACGTTATCAGTTGAGGTGAAAGTATCGCGCTGATGATACTCTACAGAAAAGAAGAGAGAGAAAGTGCAGATATCTGCAAGATCTAAGAAGGAGAACTCTCGAGATACTGATACTCGCACGGCGCCACGAAGTCGTATCTACCCCTTCGTTCGCTTCCTTGCCTTTCTCTTCTTTTTGTCGATTTGTTCTCCCTTCTTCCCTCTCTCTCTTCCTTTCTTCCTCCTTCTTCCTCGATATAAACATACCCTCCGCTCTCTCAAGTCTCTTATTGCGTTACCGCAGTAGTCTGATCTCCTACAGCGTGTAGAGAATCAGTCGGGGTAGCCGACCTCACTTTTCACAGACCAGGGGTGGCGAACGCTCGTGTGTAGCGATGCAATCAGAAATGGGAAAACAAATGTTCGAAAATAGATAGACAAGACGTTTAAGCTACATCGGGAATAAAACGCTCGTAAATTGCGCACAGCATGGTTCACTCGTGTACAATAGCATTTTAATGCCTCAATAATATATATCCTGCGTCTCTCAGTGCGACAAGTCTTTTTATATTGTAAGAAAATATGTTTGAAGAAATTATATGTAAAGAACTAAAAGTTTTTTAATATCCAATTTCAAAAAAATTTCAAAAAAATTCAAAAAAATTATATATTACGTTCTTCATCCGATTTATATATTTTCTTACGATTTACGACGCATCGATGCTCTCCAAGCTCGTAAAGATTCAACGCTAATTCCAATATTTCCATCGCTCTGCTCTAAGCGTTAAATAGGGAATCGATGTCTCAGAAAGGTTTAAAGCTTTAATCTCGCAATTACCTAAAGGGAGCGAATAGCGTGTTCATTCAAGTCGCAAATGAAGTTGGCCAATGCAATTTATGTAGTATTAACGACAGAGTTTTCCCAGGTTTTCTCATTATATCGCTAATGATAAAACGAGATATAGACGGGAGACGGAATCTTTATGCAAAATAAAATGATCGAGCAAGTGACGAAATTATTAAATCGGCAAGATGTTCGCAAGTACGAAGAACAAAGAATGTCGAGAGTTTCAAGATTTACGATGAGAAGAAGCAAGAAGAGAGAAATAAAGAACTGTCAGGAGTTCCCTTTGTTGTGAAAGTTACTCGCCTCCATTTATTCACTCTTTTCTTTCGTCACTCGTCGTTGACAGGGGAAGGAAGTAGGAAGCTCGCGGGAAAAGCCGGATTTTCCAAGACATCCTCTTCGCGTGACAAACGTGATATCCCAAAATGTCCTTGGTACGATATTGTTGCGGAAATGCTTCAAAGATCTCACGAGTACGCAATATGTAATGGATGAACTCGGCGCATTGTACGTATCATATCGTACAAAATGCAGGAGATACGCTATGAAAGATGAATATGCCATGTTTGCATTTTCGCTTTTACGGTTACGGAATACTTTTATCGCACTTTATATTTCATCATACTTTATTCCACGATTCAAGCGGATAAAAATACACAATGAGGTATTTTAATGTATTGATTACATTAAGAAAAATATTCTTAAACTTTTTTCTCTTTTTATTTTTTGAATGTGTCTCATTTAAGGAGAATTAAGTCGATATTAAGTGACATTGACGGAGTTGTCAATACATTACAAATTGCTTCGTAATGTAAAAGCACAAGCTTTTTCATGTTACAGTCCTCTCGTGGATAAGACTCGTATCGCAGATGAATGGTGAGTATGCACGAACGGCACCGAGTTTCTCTTTTCCCTCCTCGATTCGCTTCCTTTTATAAAAGACAGCTAAACTTACCCGGAAGATTTATTGAAAGGATGAATACGGACGATTAACCAGTGAATTCCCTGCATTTCCGTACAGCCCTTTTTCTTCGTATTTCGCGTCGCTGTGGCGAACCGATCGATTTTGACACTTGCGATTCGCAACACATTTTTTTCTTCTCGCAACTTTTTCGTCAATTGCAGCGAACAAGTAATTTTTTTGTGTCGCAAGTCGCGTACATAACTTTCAACTTTAAAATGTTAATTTTTTTACGTCATAAAGAATATATTGGACGCATAATTTTTCTCTCGAATCTGCAAAATTCGCTCATGACTGACATTACTTATTGTTCAGAATAATAACAAATTTCATTTTAAATAATATTTGCGTTGGTAGTTGCATGTTTTTGTGCATGCATCGCCGTTTTCCGACGGTTATTTCTCTCGTAAAATTATAAAATAAATGTTTTACGGGCATTCATTTTATGTGCAAAAGGTGAAACGAGATAAATAGACAAAAATTAATTTTAAGTAGTTTGCTTTTACAAAATTTTGCAACAACTCTGTAATATATATGCGCGGATAAAATTAACGAAATAAAAAACTATATATATCTCCACTCTATCTGAACCACTTCTATCTGAACTCTGTTTGAATTAAAGCAAATTTGTTTGTAAAATAGAAATATGGATAGAATGTACATTAAATATTGCTTACAAGATAAACAAATTATTTACATACAGAAGCATAAAAATAGAAGCATAAAAATAGAAGCAAATATGCTTCTATATAAACAATTTTCTTTGTCTTGTAAACAGTTGTTTAATATATATTCACGTTATCGCAAATAATTTATAAGCTCTTTATTTACGTGTCGTTAATTAATCAGCGAAACCGATTTATTCGAGCATCATTTAGACGTCGGCGGTGTCCTTTGTCAACCAGATGCGCTGAAGAGTAAAGAACGTCCGCCCCGGAACGATTTATCGTGATAAGCCTTTCAACAAGATTTCCTACCCTTATTTATCCATCAAATTAACGGACGTTGATTAGGAAGAGGGGGTAGCACATTGTGATTTAGGAAACCCCATTGATAATTAATCACCGTCTGCACCATTTATTACGTAAGAAGGTTTTATAGGACGGTATTATTTCGCATTTACTTACTTTCTCATATAGAATGTCTTACAATTAGTAGAGCTAGAAATTTAACATTTTTTTTAGTATGAATCTTTTAAATTTCACTTCAGTAAATATAAAAATATTATTCATTGCAAGTATTTCATTTTTAATATTTTTAATTAAGTATCTTTGTAATTAGAGCTCTCTTAAAAAATTGTTTGTTAAAGCTTTGCCTGAAAAATTAAATGCAGAATAAGATCTTGCTTATATTTGCCAACGAATTTCATGTTTTTTCGGCGTAAACAAATGTCGTGACTTGCGAGGAAGCTTAGCCAGCAGTGTTTCGTATTTAATTATTTTTGTAATAAAAAATCTCATTTGTTGAGATAATATTGTCGTAAAAAGAGAATGAATCCAATCGCGAGGCAGAGAGCTCGTAGTGAGAGATAGTTTGAATTAGAATTCAAAAGGTTGATGTAAATTATCTCCTCTTTTCCTCTCTTCCCATTGTTACTTGACGAATTATATCTGCGAATTCTCTTTATCAGTGTATCCGCTTTCGCGTTTTCGCTGTCTAAACGTCTTATGTGTTGCACGGCGCGCGTGTTCGCGGTCGTCTCGGGGGTATTCAAGACGAGAAATCCAATTTCAATGAAAAGACGGAACAAGAGGTTACGACGTGAGACAAATATCGCGTTTCAGGACGTTACACTATTGTGTCCGCGATTATGTACACGTTGTCTACATAGTTTTTGGAGCCTGTCGACTTATATACTCGAAGAGAAATTATCCGATGTAGCGCGAAAACGAGAGAACCATTACCGAATTCTCCGCTTGTCTTCTCGCATACGGATATTAATACTCATTCAATCGGATTACTAAGGATTTCGAACATTTTAGAAGAGAGTTTAAGCAATTTTTAACGAAACTAAAACAGTATGATTAACAAAACAAAATAAAATCAGTATAAAAGTGTGCTACAAATTTTTCATTTAGTTTTTAAAACATATTAATTATTTTTAAAGGGGACAGTAATATTTTAAAATAATATTATGCTAATAATCTTTTAATTTCGAGATAGTTTTTAATCATGCACGTGCTATTAAGCAAAATGAAGTAAAGTATTAATAATTTACACCGATCATCCATATTTAAGAGCAAATGTAGCTGCTCAGCTGCGAATGCTTGTGTATCGCACACATTAATTAACAACGACCGTACTAAATACACAGAATCCATTGCGATCCCTATCCGTGGGGATCGTGCCAGAAATTTGGCAGTTATTTCACGATAAAATCTCGTATTTCTACATCGCGTATAAAGAGAAAATATTACATTGATCACAGGTAACGTGTAAAGCAATATTAAATTATTTTCTACGAAATTAATTGCTTCTTCATTTTTTAAAAATGTAATAAATGTAATATTTTAAGCAGAAATTAAATTATTCATTTTCACTTTAATGAAAATTGATTAAACATTTCGCAATATCGTCCTATTAATATAAAGTATTATTTTAAATTATTATCATTAATATAATAATTGATCACTAAATATGTAATCGAGATGCATCGAGGCTACTTGTTCAGGTAAATTGTAAAATCGATATTTCCATAATCTAAATATAAACATCTAATTTCCGGATAATTTGAAATTTTTGTCGAATATAAATTTATCAAATAATGTGTATAATAAATAATATACAAATATAATTACTGATTAGCAATACAATCAGCTCATCTATTTCATTCAAGACATCTAGGCATTTATTGATCAGAAAATAAGCCAAAATTTATATCTCTTTTTTTTTGTTTAAAATAAATCATTTAATAAAATAGATAGTTAAATTCTGACATTACTGTACAATTGTACGTCTAATATAATGTATATACCTCTAAGGATAAAAAATGTGGAGCATGTGCGTAAATATATCGAATGTACAACTAATTCTTATATGTCACAAAAATTTTTGCAAATTCAGCTATTTTATAAAATAAAGCTTTTCTATTTATACGGAACAAAATTTATATATAAAACGATATTTTATAAAAAGGATACATTTAGAACTTGCACAAATATTATCATATAAAATATATAAATATTATAAATATATAAATATTATAAAATATATAAATATTATAAAATAAAGTTTTTCTATTTATATGGAACAAAATTTATATATGTATAAAACAATATTTTATAAAAAGGATACATTTAGAGCTTGAACAAATATTATCATATCAATTTTTTTAGAAAAACTTAGCATTTTTATAAAGCGTCTCCTTTTTAATATTTGTGTAAGTTAATGTTTTATTAAAAGCGTAAATTTTTTGTAAAAAAGTAAACTTTTGAAAAACCTGAATTTACAATCTACGACATATATATATATATATATATATATATATATACGACATCCCTTCTCGCAGGAAACACTGATAGAAATGTTTTTACAGGTTGAAAAGCGAGAAAGAAAAAGGAGCGCAAACAGAGCAGATGAAATCGCTGAGTTTCAGTATTTCAAGATCCAAACGTGCCTTGAATGCAATAATTATTGTCGGAGACATTGCAGCAACGAGCGTAGCCTAGAGGTAACTTCTAGAGAAGTTTGATTTGAGAAACGGCTCTTAGATGGTTTAGATGGCTTGATGTTTTTATGCGAAAGAAACTTAACTGGGGAAAGGACAATCTCCGAAAAGTATAAGGGAAAGATATCAACCCACGCGTGTCTAGTATGGCTCATACTTGATAAACTTTTTTACGCTCGATATCTGATTCAGATTTACGAGAAGCAGGAAATGATATTCCTAGCAGTTTCGGTTTTGATAACGTCAAATCGATACAAGATACAGCAATGCCGACAAATATTATTCGATAAAAGCAAACACATGCAGGTAAAATTTGTTTTTTTAGATAACTATTTGAGAAAATCGCAATATATCTAAGATATTGATTAGAATATTGATTAGAATTCAAATTTAGCTCTTAACAGTGGAATTGTAATTTAATATATTTTCTACTCTGCTTTAATCGCATTCATGATATCAGGTGTATGAAAAAAGTAATATTTTAATACATAAAAATTAGTATTTTAATATATTCTCCTTTCCAAAATAAATTATATTGTATGTTTGTACGAATATTTATTATTTATTTGAAATTGTGTAATAATTTCAATTTTTAATTTATTTAAAAGTACTTCAATAAATGTATGAAATAATAATATAAAAAATAATATGAAAAATAATAATATAATAATATAATATAATATTGTAAAAGGATATTTTTTTACAATATTATTAAAACGTTTTTATCATTTTATCGTATCGAATGGTTAGGAATGCAAAGCAATCTCGAACGAACGTACTTCATATAATACAATGGAGGTATAAACTCACCGATTTTGACGACCGAGGGTAGAGCGTGGAGCACTAAGGGCAGCTGGAGCAGCTGAAGAACGAAGACAGTGGCTACCAGGCAGCCCAGATTCATAGCTCATCTCGGAAGCCCACCGCCGCGGCCTTTTTCGATGGCCCTTCACACAAACACTACCGCACGCGAACTATGTTTGTGACGGATAAGACCCAACACTTTTACGCATTTATCTAAAAGACAGAAAAATATAAATATATCAATATTAAATCAATCGATGAAAAAATCCTTGTTTTGGTCCCATACAATAATTAAAGATATAATTAATTAAAGATTAATTGCAATTAAAATTAAAACTAATAAATATCAGAATTCAAACGCTTATCATTTTATCATCGAATAACTTTGAAGAAAGGCTACGAATATACCAGTCGCTTTTGTCTGTTGCTACTCGAAATTAATTCCTATATAATAATTAAAACTTTTCATTAAAAACGTATCAGCCAGAGAGGCAGAACGTCACATTTGACTTCTATCGCTGAACACAAGATTCACAAGAACCGCTTTGATATTTTATCTGACGAGATTCTACACTTTTCAATTGAAGAACAAAGCTTTTCGCGAGCAGGCTAAAAAGCAGGCTCTTGTGTAAACGCCTGAAATCCGAGTGGCTACTACCGTCCGTTTTTACTGCTTCGATATGCTTGTGGAAAATTTGCATGTTGTATGCGAATCTGAAGATTTTTCTTTGCGAAAAATTTTATATTCAATTTAAAGAAAAATTTGTTATTTTAAAAATGAGTTTTAAAACATCAAATTTTTTCTACAAAGTTCTCAATGCAATTTTATCTATGCTTAGTAATGGAAATAATAAATGTAAGTATTTAATATGTTTAGATAATTATTAACTATAAATTTGATACTGCACAACACATATGAAATACTTTAAAATTCGTAATGAAGGAAAACTGGGAAAAGAAATACATTTTGAATATTTTGCAAATCTAATTTTTATTGAGATCTTTCTATTAATATGTTTAATTAGATATATCACACAATAAAACGCGTATTATTGTAATAAAAGGGCAAAGTCAATCTAAGATATATTATATTATCAAATTGTAATTTAAATTGTAATGTAAATTGTAATTTAAATTGTATTTTAAATTTTAATTTAAATACAATGTAAATTACAATTTAAATTGATAAAAAATTATCAAAGCGTTCATTTTCATGATGCAACAGCAGTCATTTAATTACTTATATAATTCAAAGTTTGTTTAGAACAGGGCTACAATTTATCAATTTTTGTAAATCCTCTCTCTCACACACACACTCTCTCTTTCTCTCTCTCTCTCTTCTCTCTCTTTCTCTCTCTCTCTCTCTCTCTCTCTCTCTCTCATATTACATTTTTCACGTTTCGCGAACAAACGCACATTATTCAGCAAACTTTGCATTTTGTTCCTATTTGCACCGCGCTTCTTGCTCGTCGTCGCTGTCTCATAAATCGATAAAATTACGAAATAACCGCTATGTTTTGTCGCTGATGGCACGCAAGAATGTTGGCAGAAACTTGCCGGCATTATTTGATTTTAATTCAATGTCACGATTTCTTCGCAAAACGGGGAACAGTTCGCGAAACTTGCCACATGCGGCTTCCTCCGGTAGTGGTAGTTTCAAAAGAAACAATAGCACACCGACGTTCAATTCGCGATTCGCGATGTCGTGCATTCGCTACCGTCTAGCGAATCGCACAGACTGGCTGGCGACTTTATCCGTGTGGATTCCTCGCGTATATATATGTATATTCTCATGCCGCGATTCCTTCACTCGACTTTATTACGAGAGGAGGGGGATGTGCGTTTCTTACTTCCACTTTTCCGGCGCGAAGTTTCGACCTGAGTAATTGCGACTCTTTTATTCGAGGCGCGGCCCGCTTTACAATGTCGTGAAAGAAAGAACGGCGAGTGATAATCCCCTGAGAAATATAGCTATACGTTGCGATAGATAATCCTTTCAGCAAGCAGTCGGTGAATACAAAGTTTATACAATTTTCTAAATATAAGCAATTTAAAATACTACATTAAAAAATTAAAATATACAGGTTTTAATTTTTATTTTTTATTCTTTTTTTCAAATTTTCCCCTTGCTTTTCATATTTGCATTTCTTCATGTTTTCTTTAAAAAGAGAGTATAACATACTCAAAGTTTCTATGGAGAGAAAATAGAGTTGCAAAAGAATTTCCTTCGCGTCAAGATGGACGCAGACGCGCGTGAGAATGTAAGGAATCCAACGTGAGGGATTAACGTTATCGTAATTAAAGCGCCGAGAAAATTAATTCACCTTCCCGTACCGGGAAATCGCGACATACTGGTAATTTGTAATCTCGCAATTAGTACGTCGGAGGTGAAAGGCCGCGAACATCTGGAGGGAAGATATATCCGGTCCTCCTTCGCCGGTCTTCCCGGGGGGCATCTTTGAGGAGAAAATGAGCGGGCTGTTATACCAAATTCTTCCGATTCATTGTACGTCGCGTCCAGGTTGCCTTAATCGCGCCGCTTTATTCAACGATAATTCGCCGACATCGAAACCGCTTTAATGATACAGAGAGAAAGAAAGAGAGAAAGAGAAGGAAGAAGCGGCGAATGTGTTCGCCCGCATGCGTACAAGGGATATGAAGCTGAAGATGCTGAAAGGAGCGAAGAGTTGGCGGGATCGGGAATAACAACATGGTCGGTAAAAAACAAGAGAGGGAGCAGAGTGCTTTAAATATATTTTTTCCTTTTTCTCTCCCCCTCCTTTCCCCCGACCCGCATCTGGCCGCCCGCCACCTTTTGTGATCTACGATCGTCCTAAAACATCTTCGCAATATCGCGTCGTGCCGACTCTCCAGGCAGGAAAATAGGGGGAAAGCGGTTCGCGCGCTAGTGAATCTTCCGGAATTCTCGTTAACACGGTCATTTCCCCTCGTCTGTAATACGCGGTTTGTACGGAAGCGCGCAGAAATGCTTGCTAAGCGCTAAAGAAAGGGATGTACATTATCCCTTTTTCTTTTTTTTTTTCACAGACTTTCCCTCCGCTACGTATACTATTTTGAAGAGTATTCAGATCGGTCCCGATCTCGCCGATAGACGATCTATCATCGACGCCTTTCCGCGGAAAATCCCTTTCTGAAATACTTCGCTTTCTGTCAGCAGAATGTAGTTTCTCGCTCATGCGGGCGAATTTTATAGAAGATTCGTGACCGGATGACTACGTCAGCTGATGCAGCTACTTCATCAATTTTTAGAAAATCGTCCTGCCTTTAAAATAAAATCGACAAATTTCCTAAAAGAGGGGAGAAGAAAGAAAGGCAATCTTCAACTTGATCGAAGAAGCGACGCGCGAAAGAATAACATTCTGCACGAAAACTTAACCATATGTAATGTTCATATGCCGTTTCCTGGCTTTCAGTGCGACACGATCTCGTTCGCGATACGATGAAAACTCGATAAAGCGCGCCCTTTTATCCCTTTCTTCTCCGTTCCTCCGCGTTTTCAGGAAACCTATCTGCGCTCTATCTTCGATTTATCGACCCTTGATGTTCTAGATATCGATGCCGCAGATTCCGGCGCGATCATTTTGCGGCGCGCGATGCAATAAAATTTAATCGTCCATATCGAGAGCGAGTGCGCAAAGCTGGCGTGCGGAAGCACACTCCACTTTAATCCACTAGCTCGTACGAACGCTGTGCAAAATAGATCGCCGTTTACTTAACGGGAAATGGAGTTAACAACAATCAATATTTATTGCGCGTATAGATGTTAAGAACCCTCTTAACATGATTCGCGAACTATTCTAAAATTGCGCGACATTCGCAACAAGACAGTATTTGTAAAAATATTGTATTGATATTGAGAACTTTGTATTAATATTGAGAATTTATTTATTAACATAAATCTTGATCGAATCTTGAGTGATCTTTATAATAAAAATCTCGTCTCTTGTACTGTTTTGTTTTATTAACAATTTTTATGTAATATTGACAATAATATTTAACATAATATTTGTATAATTTTAATTATAATTATCGTCAGTTTTATAACAGCGTTGATATTAATATATAAATTGTTATTATTCTTTTCTTTATTGTTTATTTCCACACTTGTGTACACATGAAATAAAATAAAAGCGATCTGAATAAGAAATATATCTAACAATATAAAACACGCTGTCTTAAATTGAGTCAGTAAAAATATTAAAAACACTAATTAAAACACAACATTTCAGATACACTAATCTCATTTAAAAAAATATTGCATATATCAAATATGTTATAATATTATTTATAAATTATCTCTCTCTCTCTCTCTCTCTCTATATATATATATATATATATATATATATATATAGAGAGAGAGAGAGAGAGAGAGAGAAAGAGAGAAAGAGATATGTTTTTAAAATCTTTAAATAATATTAGATATTTTAAATATATTTTTATTAAATATATGTTTTTTTTAAATAAATAAAAATCATCATAGTGAATTAACATACATTAATTATAATATCTTCTAGTTATAAAAATATTAAAAAACATACAAATAATTTGTAAACATTGACTTTTTATATAAATCAAGATGATTACTATAATCGCAATATATATAATATCAATGATATATATACATAATACATATTAATCGCTCCTTTAATAAATTGATGAATCACTCTTGGAATAGGAAAATCGAGGTGGATATGTAAATGAACATATTATTTCACATTGTCGATATAATGTGCGATATTTAACAACTGAAAGTTGCGAAAAAAGTATCGATATATTTTATTTTAGTTTTTTCTGCATATCCCAAATGCGGAGGAAACGATGCTCCCTCGAGTGTACCTTTACACTCGAGGGAGCATCGTTGGGGGAATTAGAGATTAGATAACGCGATAAGGGTACGGAAAAAAAATCCAATAAGACGTGAGATGTTTTGCAAATCGACGAAATCCAAGTTTTCTATTGGATCGGGAATCATTCCATGCGAATTATTTAATTCAAACAATGCGAGACGTTAAGAAAATTAATTGCTAGATATAATTCAACAAATCTTCTAAGTTTTCTTACTAGACTGTGAGAATAGAACGATTATGATTATTGATTGCTCGATTATTGATTATTAATCGATGTTTCTGACGCGAATGATTTATTAATACATTAAAGATTTTTGCTCTTATCATCTTTATTTTCATTCGATATTTTCCAAACGAATTATGTTTTTAATAACGATTTTTGTACAATATAAATTCACATATGTAATGAAGAATTTTAAACAAAAGATTGAAAAAAATATAACAGCCGGTTTCAGATCCAAAATTATTACAATCATTTGATATTGTGTGTTTCAGAACCATGTCCGCTCATGTTTCAAAATTTCCGACATTTCATCTTGAGACATCAGCAAAAAATAGAACCGGATAATATTATAATAATACTTTTACATTTTAAATAATACTTTAAATATTATGAATGATGCCCTTGCTTAAGAACACAAGGATATACTGCAGGAAAAATAAATTCGAGAAAAAAAAGAGAACACTTATCACAGCGTGAACAATTTCATGCGAGATTAATTCTCGTAGAAAAAAAAACATCGTAGAAAAAATTTTTTATTATGTATATATGTATGTATTTTTAAAAAAAACTTCATGCTAACTCATTCTGACTCCTTTATTTAACAATTTCTTAAATATCCCAAAATACAATTTAACATACTTTATATAACTTTGAGAGTATAAATAAACTAAATTACTCGCAAAACACAACTAATTAATTTCACAAACAACAAATAAATTAGATAAATTATAAATTGCTTACCCCGGTTATTTTGTTGATGCTTGAGGCCGCTTCTTCCTTCTTCTCTCTTGTTCATTTTCATTGTTGTCACATAATATTTGATGAAAACACAGTTAATTTACGATATTTGCGATATTTTGCACGACACTCCTGTTTATAAAACGCGTATGTTATTATATTATGACGAAAAATCGATGGTTGCTTAAAATTTCGACTGAATTCAATACATATCAATGTAATACATATCAATGTTATCTCTATTTTTTAATAAATAACATGTAAATCGTTTGACTAATCGAATTGTCGCACTTTAAAACGATTCTATTATCTCGTATCAAAACAATGTATTTATAAATGTATTTATAAATCTATTTAATAATGTATTTATAAATTAATATCAATATATATATAAATAAATAAATAAATATATATATATATATATATATATAAATGAATAAATATATATAAGTTAAAATTTTTAAAATAAAAATGTTTCTTCATGAATTGTATAATATTCAAAATTTGCCGATTTACACAACAGACCCTTCAAATAAATCTCGTGAAATACATATTTTAACAGTTTGATATAAATACCTGTTTTCCGTTATTTAAACTGTTCGGTGATACATATTGTTTAGTACTCTCTATGATTATAATAAAGCTAGATTGAAAAATTGATGAAAAGTTTAAAGCACGATGCAAGATATATTAAAAAATCTAAGCATATAAAAAATTAATGTAATTAATGTAATTATTAATGTAAATATCAGAGTGTAAAACAATATATTTATATATGTGTAATCTTTTACTACTATGCAATTATGAATTATTAATCATAGGAATTATTCGAGTGAAATTTTGTGAATCATTAATTGCAAAAATTATAAAAAAACAATCTTACATTTCGAAGAGTAATTTCTACGACGTACGGAAAGATTCGCGTAATTGTCTTTTCTATTCGCGACGTAAATGACAAGGTCAGGTCAATAACAGAACTACATACGCTGCGAAACGCGAAGGTCAAATACCGCGTGACATCAATTTATTACGATGAAATATTTAGTGTGCTATAAAACAGATTTATAAGAATATTCTATTCTTTGAATTGTATTAATTATTAATTAATAATTAATACATCAATGTTGATGTGCTACTGACTCTTCACTATTTTAATTACACGATGCGATTTATATATTTCTTAATCGTATATTAATTAAACGTAAATGATTAGCATTTTAAAAAGAATCAAAATCCGAAATATAAAATATATTCGAATCTTCTCTCTTTAAGTATATTTAAAGAAATAATTGTCGCTCGAAAAAAATATTACGATAATATAATTTATAATTCTCTATCACTTTGATTCGTTGCATTATACTTGTAAAATATTATTACCCTATTATATATGGTTAATTATTGTAATTATCTATTCGCATGATTTATTAATGTTCACGATGAAAGATTTGTATGTAGATCATAATAATCGCTATTTATCAGTTTTATATTGTTGACCAACGTTATTTATATTGTTGACAAACGTTATTTGTCATTTTCGGATTGAGAGCGTATAATGACACATAAATCGTAAATCAAATTAAACGAAAAATCGTAATTACGTATATAACATCAATCTAGCATGACATCAATCATTAATTAATATTTAATATAAAAGAATAAAATTTCCTATAAATTTATTTTACGACAAACATTTTATCGACAAATTAAATTATCTATCTATAAAAAATTACAAATATAAATTATTGTTTTATTCCAAATTTAATGATAATTATTTATTTAATCTTTAAATTTAAATACGTGGCATTTCTATTTAAATTTTTCGCTTTTAAAATGTGTAAATGAATACTTTTCGATTTAAATATAATCCGCGCACATTCATCTCGATTCGAAAAAACAAAGTAATATATATCGAATAATGGAAAGCCGAGATATATCATTTATATAATTTTGCATTATTTTATATACACGAAATATAACATATGTGTTTCGATTATTTTTGGATATGACAAATTAATAATTAATTTAAGTCGTATTATATCATATAATATTAAAACTGCTGATTGTACATTTATATCTATTGCGTTTAATTATTAAGTTTGCAATTAATTATACAATGTTGAGCAAATTATATAGTTTCCGAATTATTCCTTTGAAAATATAATAAAATGTGCGTCGCATGCAATTAATGCGTTTGGAGTATCGTGCAGTGTCGCGTAATTGTCATACTATATTAATTAGCACATACGCAATTATAATTAATTATATTTTCGCGAATGAATATGAATGTCATGAAGGAGCAACAAAAGAAAAAAGAGAAGAGGAGGAGGCCCAGGAACGCATCGAGTTATCGCGAAGCAATCCTATGGTTAGTAATTTGGAATTTATTTAATTTATTTTGGAAAATAATATTGCTCATTTATTTTTACGATAATAATTTATTTTATCATTTTATATTTAATTTATTTAATCATTATAATATTTAATCTAAATCTTATTTTGAAAATATATTTAAAATGTTTAATATAATATTTATAATAATTGTATATTATATATATGTATATATATATATATATATATATATGCACATGATTTATTATTATATTTTTTTAATACACTTTTTTATATTCTTTTATGTCATTCAGTAACTCTCATGTGTGAAAATTGTTAAATACGGAGAAAAGATGTATAATTTATAAAATTATCTCGATAATAACTGTTATTTAATTCCTCAATGAATGGCAGAACGGTGATTAAATTTATTCATTCGATATCAAAGCGTTAGCATCGATATGGATTATGCATAAAATAACACACAGCTTCGCGATCGATTATAAAATTTCATTAAAAATTGTCTTGCCTCATTCACGTATTATTATTTCCATAACGTCGTTAAAATCCTTCGGAATTCTCTGATTTACTAAAAAATTCAAAGTGAATAATTTACTGAAATTAATTTAATGTATATGACGCAATATAGATGAAAATCTCTAATCATTGAAATCAGAAGTTCATAAATTTGATCATTCACTGTTAAATCAATCATAATGAATTGTACTTTATACTTAGCTATATAATTTCAATCTTCTTTTGCATATATAGTTATGTACATTATGCAATATGCAATATGCAATTAGTCTTTATAAAAAATAATGCATTATATATGATTGCTTTTGTAGTAAAATACGAAAAATTTCTATATTTCACAATTATGTCATGAAATTATGTTTAATCGAACATTTACACACACACACATTATGCAATTGCATATTTTGTTACAATTAGTATAAATAACTTATATTGTATAATGTAAACAAATATAAATAAACTAATACATATATTTCCATATTCATTATAATTATTATTCCCTTCATCATTATCTTTCGTATAATCGTATAAATAATTTTACCTTTTTTTGAATATAATTGTCAATCAATTATAGTAAAATTAAGCAATACATAATAAATTAAAGAAATAAAATAATAAAAAATTGATGTATGTAAAGCAATATAATAAATAAAAACAGTATAACTCTATGTTAGCTACAAGTTGTACGAAAAACAACGAAAAGAAAGTTATTGAAAGACTTGGTCGGCTGACAAGTCACGTGGCGGACAACAAACTTCAAACTAGGAGAACAATTCGTTTCGGTTCGGAAGGCAGTTATCGATTTCGCCAACGAACCGAACAGAACCGCGTCGCGACACGAAGCTTGTTCACTAAATTGGAATAAATGAATGGCGTATATTATTTTCGCCGGTAGAAATGTCACAAAAAGAGAGAGAATAAGTTACTCACGCGCTCTCTCTTGAACGAAAATCTGACGAATTCAATCTCGCGATATTATATTCTCAAGAAGAGATATTCATTGTTAAATCGATATTTCACACATTTCCAGCGAATCAGAAATTTAACAAGAAGTGGATTGTTTTTTTATAAAATTAACTTTTGATTAATTATATCGTCTGCTAGTGAAAAATAGCAGAGAGTAAATCAAGGAAAAAATATTAAATATTTTCCAATATCAATTGGTTTTTCAATATAAATGATGTAAAATTGGATGATTCTATTTAATTTCTTCATAAAATAATTTCTTTATAAAAATAAATTTCGTTAGCCCCTCATTTAATATTTAACATTTAAAATTTCAATTATTTAATATTTCATTTTTAAAGTTTAATATAATGTATCTTCGATGCGAATGAATTTCAAATGAAATGGATAATGAATTGCAGAGAACTTCAAGTGTGTGTGAGAAAATAGAACACATCAATTATACGTTCCGACTGAGAATATATATACAAGAATATATATTATTTATGTTTCTCTCTCCCTCTCTCTCTCTTTCTCTCTCTTTCTCTTTCTCTCTTTCTCTTTCTTATTCTTCATAAAAAGTTTTATATATGTATATATATTTAAATGAAGAAAATTATAATCATTTTACATACGTTTTACTTACGTTTTTGTCGCAATGTTTTCGAAATGTCGGACGATCATGCTGTTGAAGAAATCTCACGAAATTCTTCTAATATCGTTGAGATAACGTTGCGAGGTGCACATAGACATTTGGAAGCGACGGGAGCCCTCAGGAATACCAGTGCGTAGAGACGTGCGTCGTTCTCGAGAAAAGCGCGTAAACATAACCTCTACGGTAGCCGAACGGTAATCATCGCGGAAATATAAACATACACATCCTATCGTGACAGCGGCCGGCGCGCGACTGCCTTTCCGCGGTCGGTCGTCGACTCGCGACAATGGCCGAAGATACCCGAGATCCAATTCTCGTCGCGACTGAGCACGTGCTCGTCTTCCGATTACGCTTGCGCGCGCTCACGTGCTCGGAAGCACGTGAGAATTCACATCGTGCAATGCGTGTTTTGCCGTTTTACAAAACGAATGATTTTAAATTCGTTTGTTGTGTTTATTATTTTTACTTTTTATTTTTTAAGTACATAGTTTGAGAGAATATATGTTTTTATTTGATCTTACTTTTCCAAATATTATAACTTGTGATGTCGAGAGAATATATATATATTTTTATTTGATCTTATATTTCGATCCAAATATTATGATAATATGTGGTGTCGTGTTTGCGGCGTATGCTTTTAAAAATATATTTTTCCCGATTCAGCGACTTCGCCCCGATATTTTTCTCGCTTACATCTCTGCAGGAGGGGTAAAGAGGGGTCTTATAGTATTCTCGAATGGAGAATCTATCTTGGTTTATGCACCAAGTAAAATATATGCATACGTCTTGTTTCGCGTCTTATTTTTCGCGACTTTTATTAATCTTTATAAAAATTTTACGCACTATTATCCGCGGTGGCTCTTTTCTCGTATATCGTGTTGTTTAATACATTTCAGAGCCTAATTCTTTATGTATTTTAATTTGTTAAAAATATATTGATATTCGATATATTATTTTTAAATAAAGTGTATCATGTTCTGAATTCAAAATAATAGTTGACTTGTTCATTTCCTTTTCTAATGACTATTTGAAACTTTAAAATTTTTGATTTCACAAGAAATTGCGTACAATGTAATATATGTATTTATGTGGGTGGAATATAAAATTTAACAAATATTAACTTTTACTTATCATTAACAGTACTGATGTTTCATAGAATAAATTTTTGATTAAATAATAACATAAAATTTGTGAAACGTATTGAAAATATTTTATTTTGGAATATTATTCTTCTCGTTTCAAACAAGTTACGAAACATGAAGTTGCGCTGTAGAAAAAAATAAAGGGAAGCGAAGTCGCTAATATTAAGTTCTACCAGCTACTACCAATTTTAGTAGCTATTTCATGCTTTTTATGTACCGTACATGCGCTACATGTTCTGCAAACTTAAAGAGCTTTTATGGTAATTTACGACGACGAACGGAGATCGTTATCCGCTTTCGTATAAACTTTTTTTCATTATAAAAATTTCACGTGCTTAGAGATGCTCTCCATCTCTTTCACATATAAACGTGATTTTGGAAAGTTGAAATATTAACGAATAACTTTTATAGATATAAGATATATGATAGTTAATATAAAATATTTACTCGCGAATTCTTTATTAGAAGAAAATTAAACAAAAAACTAAAACTATGTAAAACAACAATACATGAATCAATTCAATAAATCAAAACAAAACTATTATTATCGTTTATAATATTTCTTTAATTCATAATATTTCTTTCATATTTTATTTAAAGAAATGTATCGAATCAAAGCAATCAAAACTGTATGAAAGCTTCAAAATACTTTTAAGATAAGATATTTAAATTTCTGCAACGAGTATTAATTAAAATTATTCATTAAGAAACTGTGCTGTTAGAATGAAAAATCAGATTATGTCTTCTTTTCAGACATCTTATAACTGTCGTATTTTGACTTATTTATTTAATTGGATTTTACAAAGAGAAGTATATTAGTGTATCTTTCTGTAGGAAATGTTAGATAAACATTACGTATCGCAAAGTTGCATTAATTTAAATGCAAAGAAAATATGTCAAGATATATAAATATTTTAAATAGCAACAGGTTTTACGCGCGCGACAAGAGCGAGTTAGCCGAGACACAAACCTTATGATAGATTGAAATCGAGTTTCCAAGTGGTTGGTTGGAGTTGCAGTCGAACTTGGCGCAATAGTAGTTGCTCTATGCATCCGGAGGATGGCGGTATGCTCGATGTATAGCTACTGTAATATATTTTTTGAGAGGAGGGAAAAAGAGGGAAGGAGCAATGTGATACGTATTCGCTTTAATGTGATAGCATTGTTATTAATCTTATTAATATTAAAAAATTTCTACAATTTCTCTATGATATATAATTCTATAAATATAAAATCTCTCTTTTTCTCCCTCAAAAAATGTTTTATTATAAGAAATAAAAATTAGCAAAAGTTCAATTAATATTATGCATGAAAGCACAAAATTCAAATACATTCATTGATATTAAAAAAAGGATCAGTTTTCTTTTAATTGATGTATGCTTGATATTTTCTCTGATATTTTTCTAGCAGATATTATCAACGTCTCCTTTATGCAATCAATTTTTGAGTAACTTTATAATTAAATTTCATTAGAAGCAACAGAGCTAATTTCTTTAATAATTATTAATTGTTTTTAAAAGTTGAAATAATTAGTTTCATTCAATTTACGAATGATTCGATTAAAAACATTCTTCATTAAGTATGATGAATAATCTTTCTGATGTAGCTTCGACAAAGCGACTTTTTGTTAATTGATATCTGAAATAAATAAAAACACTTGCGGATCAAGTAATTGATGAACTGAATTAATTGCGCTCGAACGAATTCGCGGCGACAATATAAAAGTCCCCTCGATTTTTCCGCGTGACTTCTGCGAACGAAATCCGACTGGTACCATTTTCCCCAGAGAATCCATTTCCGACTAACGCGGCATTCCTCTAACTCGTTCGTCATCGATTTCGCGCCGATCGAGACTTGAGGCCCGAGGGGGGTGAACTTTCAGCCGCACAAATTAAAACCATTACTAATGGCACCGAGTCCCGAGCCGCGAGCCCCGAGCAGAGACACCCCCGCCCTTATCCCGGAGAAATAATTCCTCGGTGCACTCGCATCGACAGCACGGCAGGAGAATTACACTCCTCTATGGACGTCGTGGAGAACTTTGAGTGCGGTCAAACGCATCGACAGTGAAAAACGCCTGCGATCTGGTCAGACATGCGAGAGGAATTTCTTATCTTTAGGCATATGACGGCTGCAATGGACATCAAAAAAGTTTCACTGTTCAATGTTTTTTGCAAAGTATCGAAAAATGAAAGGATATGTGGTTTATATAAAATTTGAAATAATGGGTTTAGAAAATGATGAGAATTAATTTTTTAAGCTCCTATGTTCTCTCTCTCTCTCTTCTCTCTCTCTCTCTCTCTCTCTCTCTCTCTCTCTCTCTCTATCTGTCTATCTATCTATCTATCTATCTATCTATCTATCTATTTATCTCTCTCTTTCTCTTTTATATCTTTCAGATTAAATTCCCCATATTTAAAATTTTTTATTCTTATGTTAGAATATATAATTCGTTGATTTTTAAATTTTTAAAGATGCAAGCTTTTGCATTCGTAGATTTATGAAATTTTACTTCGTTGTACTTTTTTATTTTGACATCTTGATTACTAATATTATTGATGTCATAAAGTATAATAAAAAAATATATATAAGTGCTGGTGCAATTTAGTGTCAGAGGATTTAAAAAATTCATTTTATTGTATCTTTTATAAAAGGAAAAGATATTTTATTAAAATTAACTCTACTACATTTGAGTCTCTTCTCAAGAGAGATGAATAGGCTGACTGAAGAATGAATCTCGCGATTTAATTTTTGGAGCGCTTTCCACATAGAAAGGGGAGCGTAAAGAATGGGCGTGACTCAATCCCATGAGGGGAAAAACCACCGGAGATTGTCGAACAGAGACGTCTTTTGGAATTTCGCGCGATTCCACTGAGCTTTCGCGTAAGAAAACTTTTGGACGGTATCCAGAGGTTATAGATTTATCGCCGTGAAATATAATGGTGCCATTGTATACAGCCGAGCGGTCACGATGTTACCATTGCTGTATAATTTTGAAACTGATGATTGCGCATAAATTATTGTAAAATGATAGAAATTATGCGCTACGCTTGATGGCTCGTGGTTTCATCCAATAATCGTATTCATATTTATAATACAAATTATACACAAGTTACATAGATTCATAAATTATCTAAGTATCCCACAATTTATTGCAGTGGAGATAGAAATTTAAAAATAAATATAAAGATGCGTTTGATAAAAGATTCTAAAAAAGTTTGTTGGGTGTCCATTATTTTTTTTTTAAATCTAGAAGAAAATATTACAATATTATTTTTAAATGATATCTATCGCTTCCTGACAGAATCAATTCGTTTTTAATTATAATATTAAAAATATTAAATGCAATAATTAAAAGGAATGGGATGTTGCACTCTGAGACATTTTTGGCAATGCTCCGTGTTGATTTCGATGCTCTTTCATTAAACGTTTATCTCTTATCGCGGCTCGCATGCAAGGATTATCTGCAGCATACCTTAAGAGCGGTTGCGAAATTTATCGGCGGTTTCCCCATAATGGCTACGTGTTCTCGGTATTGTTTTGCCGTTATCTTTAAATTGGTCTGGGTTAATTTCGAGTTTCCGAGTAAAACATAGTCGCTCACAATTGTTGGCAGTAATAATTGCGATGATCGCGTATAACAATTCAGAAATGATAAGCGTTCAGTTAAATAGCAGTTAAATAGCAGTTAAATACAGGCAATTAGCTACTAATAATTGATGATGATAGGCACAATGTGGCACGTGTCATTTATTGAATTACACAAACGTGTCCTCGGCGCAATCGCTCGTCATGACCAATCGATAATCGCGTTTTATCATTCCGAAATGACTCAACGTTAGGTAATGGAATGCCACGCACTGTCATCTGTTTTTTTCCACGTGCATATTTAGTAACTCACCACATAATTCAGCATATTTCTAAGATTGTGTAATTATTATACGCAATGGTAAAAACGTATCGTATTTCATTCCATCTTTCGTTTATAATCGATGATTCAATCATCGGAATCTGCATTTAGCTCATAATAAAAGCAATTTGCGCGAAGGTCGCAGTTTTTTCTCGACAGATCATAAATCGTCCGTTGGGTAAGTCTGCCGCGCGCGTCACAAAGATCAAATTTGAAATTGATAACCGTTTGATAATGGCCTAGGACGACGCGATTTGTATGCGAAAAGCAGATTACGCGGATGGTAGGAAGACGGGCGAGATCGTAACGAGAATAGATGGAAAACCAATGCTTGACCTCCTCAGATCGATAAGATGACAGTGAAATGATCGTGTCCATCGAGCGTATGGAATTATGAATAATGACTACATAATATAACATATTCTACAAATCCATATTTTGTTAAATCTATTTTTATTTCAACAAATTCATCATTTTTATACATATATGTACATTAAATATAATTGATATATATCATTTAAATAATTATAATCTGATGCCTTTGTCTAATCTAATCTAATTCTTAATATAATGTCTTTACAGAATCTTTGTAATTTAATGTTAATTTGACAGCTTTTATTAAAATAGTTTTGTAATTAAAAATTGGACTACTTTTACTAGAATATTATTGTTGATCAATGTGTTTATATTTTGGGACATTTTACTTCTATAATTAATATTAAAACGAAGAAATATTAATTATAAAACTCATGTCTCTCTTTCTTCCTCTCTCTCTCTCTCTCTCATACATTATACAGATCTTATACGTTTTAATATAAATTTTAACACACATTAAGTTTATAATTGATCAGAATTCTAACTTTATTATATATATATTTATTTTTGAAGTATAGTTACTTGCTTTTTTCTTTTTTTAAAAATAAATTTATATTTTTAAATAAATTTTGATTTATCAAAATAATTCTATAACTATCAATACTTTAATATTGAAATTGCTACCATTCTTATCAATTTGATTTCAATTTTTAAGAGATAGAGGACGTCCATTAGACTGCTTTGTATGCATTGTGTGTGCTGACATAAAAAAAATTTGGCTAGAGGAAAAAGAGAATATGAATTTTATAGGAGAAAATCTGCGATGATTTTCATACTTAAATGATAAGAAAAAAAATGTTATAACAGTATACAAGTTACAATAGTACCTAATACCTTACAATAATACCTAAATTGTGCTAATGTGAAGCTGTATATCTAAATATAATTGAAGCTGTATGCATAAATATTTTTAATAAATATAGATGTTAGAAAGAGTTGTCACTCGAAAAGTTTCTGAATTATGTTTAGTATATTGTAAAAATGATTTATAATATTCCATACGCGAAACAGAGATATTTTCCGCACTTGGAAAGGATCGCAAGTTTTGTACAAATTATACGAAGAAGGTATAGTCTGGTGAAATTCAGTATCATGGGACCATTAATCTTCGTCTGGAGCCCCTTTGCCGTCAGATTAGGGAATCCTCCTTGATTCTCCGTAGGTCTTTCGCAATGGCGTAGCGAAAGGGCGAGCATTAAAAGAGTCTCTTGACGAATATAAGCTGTTCTTCGAAGGGCACTTGATTTAATAGTACTTAAAGTTAATATTACTGTCAAAATTAAGTCTTGAGATTCATATTTAATGCTAATTAATACACAAAATTTTGCATACCTTGGCATCTCGATAAGTCAAATGACTAATTAATCACTTTCTGTAAAAGATATCTAAATTAATATAATAATATACGTGCATCTGAAATTTTTTATCTTTATTTATATGAAATCTTGATCAAGAATAATTGGCTTATAAAATATCGAAATGTGCAACGTAAATTTAATTAAAGAAAGTTAAAGTCTCAGATTTAATAACTGATGTAATTACAGTAGAAGATTGTCAAGATTAAATCATTTCACTGCAAGAAATTGGGTTAATTGCATTTCGCTATCGCGCTTTTCTTCTTCTCCCTTTTACTTCCGGGAATCTTCGGTAGCGAAATTGACGTGATCCTTTACGCCATTGTTTGCGTGTTGCGGAACGATCCTTTTAGCTAGGTGTAAACGAATAAATCCGAATTCGCACGGGCGCTCTCGTTTACGTCGTTGTCGGGCTTATCTTGCCCACAGTCACAAAGTTGATAGTGTTATCAGGGATGCTGGTCGCTTTCTCACGAGAAAACTCACGAACACCTCAAATGCCGTCATCCTCCTTCGTGACTGTGATATATCGTTATCTCGTGAAAGATTTTGTTTTTCGATCGAAAGAGCATACAATCTATCAATTGTAAGATGCATGCAGTTATCTCTGTCGCACGCATTGTATCTTACATTCAGATTTCTAATATGTCCTCCTGAATACTCAAACATCCGTATTCTTTATTAAGAATATAGACTACAAATAAGCGCGCACGTTATATGACTTTGCAGAAACGCATATATGCATATATTTTTTCGATCGTGCATTAATTAATTTTTCGATTAGGGATATTTAAACAGAGTGGAACGGGAAAACGCAGGCTGGAAATATATAAGGCTATAAAAATATAAGTATATACGAGCTTTAACATTCTCATCATTATCGTCCGCCAGAATTTCCGGTGATATCCTGCAATGAGATATTATTTTCAAGCGTTTCATTTCTGCGCATTGTTGGCGGTCGCTGAGTGCATTAGAGCAAAGTGCATCCAAGTGCAGCCCCCGGTTGCGTTATGCCATTATCAGGATTACCAGCGGGAAATGCCTCTCCTGTTTTTCTCCGCACCCGCGTAAAATTGTCTGGTTAATTGTATTTCATTGTTAACTCCGCGCGGGGCTCGCGTTGTCTCTATGCGAGTGTACATGCAACGAGAAAAATACATTCGATGTATACATACTACGGAATCGCTCGTTAGCTTTGCGCGTTTCGCTGTTAACGATATATATATATAAAAATCACGATTGTAACGTGAACTTTTTTTTACTGATTCGCATTATTTAATGGTGCTTCAAAATTGTCGGAAAGTTATTAGGTTCAAAATTAATTGAACGGCGAGTAATGTTTCATTATTTAATTATTCATTATTTATTCCTAGAGAAAGAGACGAAAAAAGCATCAAAATTGTAAAACTTATTGTTCTGCACTTTTTGTTTTTAGCATTAAATTCCAAGTGTATATCTTGTTTTTCTATTCTATATATTTATATATGCGATAAATCTATTGACTACTGATAAATCTATTGACTACTGATTCTTATTTCTTGATTTATAATACTAAAAATTAGAACTATTTTTAAGTAATTTGAATATTATCGATATAATTTTATCAATATTTTATTTAATTAATATTCTCTTATATATATTTATTATTTGTCGCCTGTTTCTTTGTATGCATTATCTTTTACAAATTTTTTTTTTATTTGTTTCCCATTTTTTCTATCTTTTATTTCAAACATATTGACAATAAAGCATATATTTACAATTTTTTCAATCCTATTTTATAATTACCTATTTTATTAAAATAAAATGGAAGTCTCATTATTGAATAATAATTATGAAAATTATATATGGTGAAGGCTGTATTTGCACAAGTATCTGTGCATGATATTTCTCATTATGTTCCATTTAGAATTCAACGAGAGAAGAGAAGAATGTCTCTTTGCGTTCAGTGATTTGTGTGCCGTGCGTTCGCTGTGTACTCACATCACAGATAATCAATTTTGTCTAATTAAAACTTACAACAATCGAGCGCCAACAATACTATACGCATTGGGAGGTTGACAAACGCACATACTGTTGATGTATGTACAATATATATATTTCATTGAATTGTCTATTTATTTGCCAAAAATAGACGAATTACTCCAAAAAATTGTCATTATAATGATCAGTATAATAAACGTTTTTTTATTGAATAAATTATTATCTCTTAATTCTTTCTTTTAAAACAAATCAATAAACATATTAATGTTATTATAAAATTTATTACACACACACACACACACACACACACACACATATATATATATATATATATATATTTATATATTTATATATAATTGAATCTGTATCGATCTTATTTAAAAATTTATTTTATTTTATTTTTTCACGTACATGTCTTTTTTACTCACTAGCTCGTTCAAATTTTATTCGTCGATATATTATATTTTGCTTATGTGAATAATTTCTCCAAGGATATCCTGAAACGTGAGATCGCCGCTATTCGATTGCAACCATTGTAAGCATTCCTGTTTACATTATCACGTCTGCATTGCAATCGCAATCGTGCAAAGAGCTGAAAACCGAACGCAGAGCCGAGACATATCAATGTTTAAAGATATGTTTCGATACACAGGAATTTTGAATATTATACCATCCGTTTCGTGAATGATAGTTATTTGTGCGAGGAAATATGCAATCACTGCGAGTATAAAAGGACAGTTTCGAACAAGAGCAATTAATCGTGTGCAATTATTTAGTACAAGTATTAAAGTGATTGTGCTACATAAAGCGTGTGTTATAACCATGGTACAAAGGCAGGTTTTGTCTGTGATCTTCTTGGCGCTTGTTTCTGTCAATGTACGTAGATATTACATTTCTGATATCGCTATTTTAAAATACAAAAAGTATGAAAAGAATTGTAGTTAAATTATATGTTTTAATATGACTCTTTTAAATTAAATTTGCGTCGTGTAACTATGATGAATATATTTTATATTGATGATTATTAAAATTAATTTTAACAAATGAAAAAAAAAATTAGTCAATAATATATTATAAGACGATTTAAAAGCATTTCGATGTATAAAAATAGTAAATTAAAATGGTGAATTAAAAACCAAAAATAGTAGATTAAATAGTTAAAATATTAATAATTTAAAAAATAAAATAGTTAAAATATTAATAATTTATAAAATAAAATATTTTATATATGCATAAAAGAAAAAATTATTAGAAGAACAAAAAAATTTAATATAAATATTTAAAATTTTAGATATTGATTAGATACAAGTAAACTACTATTTTCTTTTGTTACATTAAAAGAGATATATATGTCTGTATATATTGTATGTGTATCTGTAGATATTCGGGGAAATTTGAATATTTTTATAATAAAATTTTAATTAAATTTTTAATAATAATAATAAAATAATATAATATTTTTCTTAAAGATATAACTCCAAAATATAAAATAAGACTATTATGTATAAACATTTACATAAAGCTATCTAAATATAATTTGCGTATATAATTAATCTAGTTCTTCTGCATATACTGACATTATTACATAATTTTTGTAAAATCACTTTTAACATTCTCCATAATATTATATATATAATTTGATAATTTTTTTTTTTTATTTATGTTGTAATAAATTTGCCGTATATAAGCGATTTCAAAGTTTTCATAATGTGGCTAATAAAAATTTTTAGATCTCTTACAGATCGAAATATTTCTAAATTACCTCCCATTTTATTTACATGTGATATTAAATATTACTGTGAATAGTACTATTTATTGTAAGATATTTATAGGTATACATCATTTTATTAGTTTAACTATATTTTGTATAATTATTATACAGGTGATACAAGCAGGAATATTACCATTAGGATTGTTTCATCATTCACTAAATGGAGCAGGAATATTACCATTAGGATTGTTTCAGCATGAAAATCTCAATCTACCCAATTTGATTTCACCGATATCACATGTTCTCAACGGTTTTGGATTCGAAAACATTCCACTATTTCAAAAACTTTTTACTTTACGAGATTATTTCGCAAATAGAGGAATAATGCCAAGTATTACGAGCTCCGCAGTTGACGGAATTGCAGATCCTGTTGTAAACGGTGTTCTATCTCCGAGAGATATGCCTGGTGGCCATCATTTGCTAAAAAATTTGTTCGGGAGACATCTAGGCAATGGAATAGGTTCTACAGTGCCTGCTACAGGTGTAGCATCCTCTGCTAGTTCTACTGCAGTTTAAGCTTTTAAAACTTTAAAATATATAAACTGAAACTACTAATTACATTGTGTGTCAGTTATGTATATTATAGTCACACATATATATATATATATATATATATATACAATATATAATATTTTTAATATATTTACCAATTAAATACATCGACATTAAATATTGTAACATCAATTGTATTGTAATTTTAATATTGATTGGAAATTACATATATTGTAATTGCAAGAAACTTGTTTATGGATAAAAAAAATAAAAAAAATATATTTTTATAATAGAGATGATGTTAATTAATATATATATCTTAACTATATATCTCATTTATTTATTGTTATCTTTTACTTCTAATTTATTATTTTTAAAAAGGATTTTTACTGAAAGGCAAATAAGGCAATAAAGACTAAACAATTAAACATTTATTTATCATAAAATTCAAATATATATCCTTAATATCGATAATTTAAATATAAAATTATAAAGAAAATATAAGAATATCGCTAAATATGTTGCATCAATAAAAATTAACATTCACATCATTCTGGAATTATTACATGTATAAATATTACGTGTTTACTTTGTTCATATCTTAATTTTTATATTTTTATACTATTTTAATTTTTAACTTTTTACACTAATGTAAATATTTTGAATTTAACTTGTTGGCTTATTTTCCAAGAATTACAACCAAATGTTCAACTCGCGCGTTTTATGCTTAGTAATTTTCTAGAATGTGATTTGTATATAGATTTTCAAGGTATTAGTGAAACTTATTGAAAGATATGACTTATTTTAATTATAATTCTAATTCGAGTTAGCTCATTTTCAAGTTTGGATTCTTGCTTGCATACTATCACGCATTTAACTAACTAAGAAAATCGCCGAAGTTATTATGTTGGCGTTAAAAATATCAATAGACATATAAGCTCGGAAGATTTAAAATAAAATATATGATCTCATAGGACATAGTGTATTTTATTTTTTATGATTATATAATTATATCAAATGCATCTCACATTAGCCTTTTTTTGTTGAAAATGTTAACTAAACGTATTAACAAATTAATTATTCTATTATTTTATTCTATTATTTTCAGTTTCTTATTATAATAATTATTTATTATAATTGTCAGGAAATAAACATATTTTATTAAAAAATGTGCAAAAAAGTTTTATATAAATATATACATACTTAATTTATATTTTATTGCTTAATAGCATTATTGCAAATAATATATATTAATATCATAATATATATAATAACTAATTGCGAGCGAAATACAATTATGGAGATTTATTTAATAAGTATCATATATAAAGCTTTAGTTTAGCATTTGTTTCTATATTGCCTATTCATATAATGTATAACATATTTGATTATTATGTATTGTGATTATTATATTGTTTAAAATTCTATTCTCATTTTATAAAATGTAAACTTAATTTGATAACTTTGTTTTCGTCTCCTTATACATTTAGAATATATTGTAGTAATTTATTTAAATTATTTAATTTTTTCCAGTCAATCATAATATAAAAATTATTATTAAGAAAGGGAAATAAATTAACTTCATTATATTTTATTTATATATTGAGAGAAAAGCATATATTTTAACTAACTAACTTTGATTACGTAACACATAATCAAAACCAAGATCATTATATCACAGATTACTTAAATTTTTTAACTAATATAAATGTGAATTTTCTTTCTCTCTATTTTCTAATAAGAAAATGTTTATCTCATATATTTTTTAGAAGGCAATGTATAATACGTCTGTCTATATAAAGTATAAATTCATTTTTTCTTATGAATATGTAAAGCTATAAATAATTAGCCATAAAAATTATCTATTATTTTTACTCCCGACTTCTGCCAACCTACAGTTAGCAAAATACGGAGAGAGTATGCGTTTCATCGAATCGGTTCTTATCGCTATTCTCGATAACAATAACATAGTTTGCTATCATCTTTTGCACATCAGTTTTTTATTAATCAAGGATAATTTAGAATATATAATTATTATTATTTATTCTATTAATAAAAGCGGAAAAACAATATTCGCTAAATTTAAAAACATACGCACATACACATATTCATATATACACCAAACACACCCAGCATGGCGTCTCCCGACTGCTCTTGTAAAATATAGAATTAATAATAATTACAATGTAACAAAGTAATTTGTTAGTATTATTTAATTCTAAAATCTTAAGCATTTGTAAATTATATTACGCTAAATATGTAAAAAGAGTCAATTTAAAGAATAAATTGAAATAATAATAATTACTTCTCATATATATGTATAATTTTTTAAATGTAATATTTAATAATAGTTTGAAATTAATTGTATTAATATTTACAAGTAGATATTATTTCAAACTTTTCTAAGCTTACGTTTTTATTATTAAATATTAAATATTTGTAAAATATTTTTTTTATTATTTAATATTTTTGTTTTATTTTATTTACTTTTTGTTTTATTTTTTTTAAATTTATTTAATTAATTTTTTTTTTATTTAAAATTTTTATTAAACTTTTTTTCTTTTTACCTTTTATTTTATATTACTTATTAGGTTCTTTTTTATTTCTTTATATCTATTTTTTTTTATTTACATTTTACTTTATTACTTATCATTATGCTAACCCATAAGTAATTTTCTGTCAATTTAAAAATATTCGAACATTAAAATATTTTTTATTTTTCCTGCACAAAATAACGTAGTAGTAATAATTAGAATGATAATTGTGGTATATATATATATGTGTATGTGTAAATAATAACAGTACTATATATATAAAGTTTACTATTTATAAGCACACAGTAATAACAGCATAGAATATCAAATTCTCTCTTAGTATCATTTCTGAGTTAATTCTGTCAGTATACGTGTTATATATAACATTGTTTCTAGATGAAAATAAGTGCACTCAACTTATTGATCTACAACTATATTTAACTTTTCGAAAAGTGATCATAAAAAAAACAAAACAAAAATTCCTTAAGATGGCTAATATGAAATACATCGTAAGTTTCAGTCATTTTTATTTAATTGTTGCATATTTTCTGTAATGCGGATAAAGTTGAAAGATTAATGTTTCGACTTTTTTCGAAATTTTAGATTTTACTTTCCTGTATAATGCTACTTTTGTTAGATGAAGACAATATAGTTTTAAGTTTACCTAAATACGACTTAAAAAAATTTGAAAAAGATTTAAAAGGATCTAAAGAAAATTCACACGAATTAAAGGATTCAAAAGATTATGATAAATTTATAGATCCACATAAAGGTAAATATAAAGAAATACAAATGCAATTGCTTGCTATATCAGCAACTGAAATTATGAGATTAAATATATTAAAATACATATATCTTAAAAAGTATATATTTACAAGAAATGTACTGATCAAAATCTTTTGTTTTAGGAAAGAACTGCGATCACAAATTTAAATATTTTTGATTTACTGATAATGACAATCAAGATGGGATTGAAAATATGTAATCGAATTGGCAAAATTCATTGAAAAGATTTTCTCTATTAAAATTCTGTTTTAAATTCCAGCTAAGACTTAAATTTGTTTTTTATTATGTATTCTGTCTCGGTTAAAAAAAATCGTTCAGTACTTTGCATTTAATTTACAATCAACGCAAACTTATAAATATTAAAATAGAAAAAATTGATTATTATTAATTGAAAATTTATAATAATACTTGGTTTTACAATGAATGATATATGATTTTATTAGTTTTACTTGGTGGTGGTTCAATATACTTCAATATGGTGATGGAATAATATTGTTTTGAAATTTGGATTGTAATTTAAGCAATGTAAAAATAATAAAAAAAATTGAAAATAAAAAATAATTATACAATCCAATAAAAAGTTAATGAGATACATAGTTGTATTATATTAATTTACCATCTCGATATTTATTATAAGAATATATTTTTATATGTGTCAATAATAAGTATTTTAGATTACAACTATATAATGTAACTATATAACAAATGTTAAAATAACACTTATTTTATAATTTCGGTCTATTTAATTAGTAAATATATTAAGAATATATATATATATGCATATATAATTTAAATTTTAATGTATATAATTTTTATACTTTATTTCTCTTTTAATTTTTATAATTTTAGTTTGAGTATCTTTTATTATTTTTCTTACGTGAATGCTATATAATCGTGATTTATATATATCGTGTATTTACAAATGTGTTCTTAAATTTTAATTTGTGCATTTTATTTGAATAGGTTGTATTATATGTATATAAAATAAAATGGGTATTATATAATAAATTATATAAATATAGTTTTATAAATAAAATTTCGTATCAAAACAGAAAAAAATCGTGATTCGTATCTGCTGGTAGTAGATTTTATTTATAATATATGTCGGAAGAAATTTACGAAAGGACAAAGTGTCAGAATTGAATTACAGCTAAAAGTTAAGATCTAATATGTAGCCTAAATACATTTATTTAATAAAAGCAGGACATTGACAAATGAGTTTCCAGCGTAAGGTTTACATTGCACGTGCGCTAGACTCATCTCACGTTTACATAAAACTACTAGTATGTTAATTGCGCTACATTTGCAATACAGTTGTAAGTTGTTATAATTTTTTAAGCGATTTCTTTGCATTATTTCTAAATAATTTGACTTTATTAATAATTTGGCGTTATTAAAGCATTACATGTATATATGAAGAAGCCATAAGTAGAACAGCTACGTATTTCAATAAGTTTTTATTACTTGTTTTATGTAGGAGTGGCTATAAAACGGCTATAACGAGTATTGTAAATTCTAACTAGGAAAAGTATTGCGACATTTGTGCACAGAAACAACAATATAAATCTCATCGACGATAACAGTTAAGAAAGCAATTAACGATCGCCAATGCCAACTAGTCGTATCGCTATTTTATTGTCTTTGCACGAGACATATTCTTCCTGATATATATTTTTTATCGTATCTACTTACATTGTATAGATCTGCATTATAGATGGAGCATTTTTCTGTTTCTTGCTACCTATTAAAAATTGAATACAATGATTGTTTGATTTGATAGAGATTATAAAAAACGAAATAATATTCGATATGTAACTGTAGTCGAATAGAAAATTACGAAATGTTCACAATTTCTATTTAGTAGCAGTTTTTTTATTAACTGCTTTTCCAATCTGTAATTGCAATAGCTCCTCGATAGGATTTCCATATTAAATATTTTTCGGATTTTTAGATACTTTATTTAATGATATATTTCCCGCTATAAATTGCGATAGTTTAATATCTTTGTTTTTATAATAATATAATAATAATTTTTACAATGATGATTATAATGTGAGTCTAAACTGTTCGAAAAGATAAGATAATTTATAAACAGATCTTTCGGTGTTGGCATGATCATGGATATATATATATGCAATAGGAAAGCTGATTGAAATGTATGGTTGTGCCATAGCTATTACCTTTACGATGTTCGATGGGTCGACACATGATGGTGTTGCCCATAAATATTCAAGTCGCAATCACAGTTGGAGCATATATCGTAGAAATTCAACGTATTTCTTAGGCATACTATATCTGCGGATGCTTTACTTTTCAATAACAATTCTGATTGAATAATACAACATTATAAAGAGTCATAACATTATAAAGCGACATTATAAAGCTTCATAACATTATTAAGCGACATTATAAAGCAAACATTATAAAGCGACATAAAACTAATTAATTCTAAAATATTCGTAAATAATAGATTTTTAAATTTTTTTAGCTGATTTATATAAAAAGTTCTTTTTTTAATGAAAATGTCAAATTATCAATAATTTTCAAGTTATAACTGAAAAGAAAATCTTTTCCGAATTCAATTTTGAAAATAGGTAGCAAAATTATATTATTTAATAAATTTTAAATTGAATTTATGTTATAATTTTGATTTGAAACTTAATTATAAATTATGCAAAAAATGAAAAGCTATTATAAATATTAAATACATAAATACATACAATTGTATATGTTACGAAAAATAAATTTTGTTGCTCTTAATATTAATGAGATTAATTCTCGAATATTATTTCTATTATAAATAATAATTTCTGATATTTTTGTCAAAGAAAGAAATTGTTTAAAATTCAATAAAGATTTTATCATTAAAAGGATATACATATATCGCTCTCTCTTTAATCGTTTTAGAACACACATACACACGTGTATTTAAAATGATGTATTGATTGTAAAAAGATTAATTATATTTCAACCAAAAATTTTGGGTAAAATCATTGTTTATTATAATTACATACATCCTTAATTTTAAATAAATTTGATACTGTGATATTGAGTAATATCAATTGTCCGCAAATATCAATCACACAGGAATATATATTGTATTATATATCTGGGAAAATTAATAGAGGAGACATACACAATGTGTATGTGTGTAGCAAATCCGTTACATAGTTTTACTGCACAATCATTTGACAGTTCAAAGAGTTAAATATATAAAGGTAGAAGTCACCGTGTATGAAACGTTGTCCGTGCGAAATCATGCGAATGATTCAGACGTATTGCTGAATATGCATACTAAATCAATGTATTCCCAATCGGATCGTATCATTTAGAGGGTATAATCGCATCAAGTCCGGGATATCATCGTCGGCTGCTATCACTGCGCGTTCATTCCCGTGTCCCACGTCAGCATGTCGAGTGATTTGAGAACAATATCAACGACGTGCATCCATCCCGGCCAATGAGAACGGATACAGAGTTACGCGTATGTGAATTTGCATAACTCGGTTCGTTGCGGACGTGCGGTGCATAGCTCGACGGTTGGTGTTGTCGTGCGATTTCATTCGTAACGTCATCGCGCGGTTCCCTTTTCCGGAAACGAAAAAAATACGAAAATAGCAACATGGTAGGTATTTCGAAAAAATTTTAAATTTTAGATTAAAGAACTTAATATAATAGAATCGGTAATTTATACGCGCAATGCAATACGTATCTTTTCATATTATATTTTCAATAATCGTGTAAATAAAAAAGAGAATAAATTAAAGCTTGAAATTTATTTATTTAAAAATTACAAATTTATATTTTCGTAATAACTTGCCATCTATTTAAATTATGTAGAATAATCAATATCGAAACAATATTATTCCAAAACAGCTCGATACCGCGTGACTTATATTTCACAAGTGACACAAAAGTGCATTACGGACCAGTAGATTAAACTTTTCTCATCAAGCACGCGGCGGCGAATATTTCCGACATAACAAGCTTTCCTTCGACCACTCGGTTGATGAAGTACAATAAAGTTTGCTCGCTTACTGGCAACTTCATTGGCTGTTTTTCCATGGTGACTTTTTCAATCCTCTTTCGCGCATTTTCCATGCGCGGACGACCTTCAGATTGCCAGCTGCAATTTCACTGATTTTCTCAGTTCTTTTCATTATAGATTTTATTTACAAGTAATTTGCGAAAAAAATAAAAAAACGACAGCGTTAAAATATAGGTATTATGTTTTTCATTATTATTGAATACAAAAATTTAGAAGGAATTCCATAAGCTTTATTTTTTATAATTATATTTTATTTAAATATGAAGGAATAAACATTTTTGTATTAAAGTGCACACATATTTTAATCTTTTAAAGTTATGCTTAAAAATATATTTGATGAATAACAAAAAAAAAATATATATATAAAACACAAGAATATAATTAGATATTATCTGACATCGCAAATTGAATCTTCCAACATCAAGCTAATATTTTCTCTTTTGTCTTAGAAATGGCAATAATAATTTTTATTCATATTCAGCTGAGTAAAATCATCCGACACATACATTCTTTAAGAGAAGTGCAATAAATAAAGGGCAATTTTTATATTGCCATTTGTCATTATTACTATTATATATTCTGTATAATATAATATTATTCAGCGATATCACATTGCTATTCTTAATTTAATCTATTATACATGCTACACTCAATGACAGAATCATGATAATTTACTGCATGAACAAGTGACAATAAGTGTTTGTTCCGGATGTGTGGATGGGACAAACAAAGTAGAAAAAGAGTACTATAAAAAAACAAAGACAGTCCAAATGATTCGATTTTCTTAGCTTTAGAAGCTTTATAGAAGACAAAATAACGGTGCCAGCATGAAATCTTCCATTAATAGCATGTTCGAAATTACGGATTACTTATCTGTTGTTCCAAATTTTTATAGAATTTTTATAAGCATTGTATATTTTCATTATTAGGAATTAAATTTATACATAGCATACACATATAATATATAACACACATAAGATATACATAATACAACAAGAAATAAAATTTATACATAACACACATATATTTTTGATATTATTTATTTCTTTGCTATTCAATTTAACAAATTAAGAAGTGAATCTCCTATATTTCTTTTTTCTAGGTAGTAATTTTCATTATGATCGCGATGACAGTCTCAATCGAGAGTGACACAGCGTTTTGGGAGTTGTTCCACCAACCTGTGGTTCCATCAACAATCGTGATAGGACCAAGAGCAAGTGCAACGGCTGTCGTAAATTCAGCTGCTATAGTCGCTGGCCAATTTATCAGACTCCATTAGCAATTGCAACTTCCGGCACTGATATTGTTCCTACAGATCCAGTCACAATACTCAGTGTTGCAATAAAAATAAATAAGTTTCATTTATTATGTAATTTTATATGAAAGCAATTAATATGTTAGTTATAGAGAGTTGAATATTTTGAATTAAAGATACAAAGCTTTTACCTATGATAGGATTCACGATAGCTATTGGCAGCAGGTCCAACTACGGTCGCGGAAATAGCAAAAGATCCAACTATGGTTGTCGAAGTTGAACCAACTAAGCTACAGAACCGGATCCGACAACGATCACGGAGGATGAAACCGGTCATTGCAGCGGCAAATGCAACAGGTCCTAGAACTGCTACGCCGTTTCCTGCAGTATTTATAACCATCACGCTATTATGCCCGATACTTCAACTGATAGAGCGACGTTGACGATTCGAAGTAGCTGAAGCATTGCCATTATAGCAGCGATAAAAATCTTTATGACAAAGAGAGAAAAGATGTCAAGATTCACAGTTTCTACAAAGATTAATATACAAAATTGTTATTTTCAAAGTAAAACTATTATGGTATTTTCTAATATTGCCAATTTTCAAGATTTTGATAGTTAGTAAAATTCTATTGTTAGATATGTTAAATTTATATAATTTCGGAATGAGCAATGTAATATATACTTACCAAGCATTTTACATTTGTAGATCGAAGAAGTCAAGTTTATTGATTTGCCCTCGTACAGTCGGGATTTATACAATCAATTTAAGAAGTGAGAAGTTATAACGGTATCAATTCTACAGCTGTCAATTCTACGGAAAATCGCTAATAATATATAATAAAATATGTGAAATTAAATAGAAATTGGCACATAAGGGTCAACTGCGATAAGTGGGGCGCAGAGAATGGCGCAGGTTATATAAAAACAAAACTATGACATATAATTAAAAATCTAGATCTTTCATAAATATATACATATAATTCATATAATACATACATATAATATATACACATATATTCCGTTTCTTTCTAGAAATGTTCATGACTCATGAATACTTTAAGTTAAAAGAATAAAGTAGGAAATCGTATATTTAAATGCATAAATAAAGTTATAAAAGATAACAAAAATATAATTTTTGTATATAGTTAATATAATTATATCTTTGAAATTAATATCATTCCAAACATTTGAGAAATAATAAATACCATAAACTCCGTAATACTTCAATATAATTTAACTGTTTAGCTTGTTTATAATATTTATTTTGAGAACAAACCATGTTGAATTTATTATGTAAATGTGTATTGTAATTTCATTAATCTTCCAAATATAAGTATAGAACGAATAAAATTGTGTTTTTTAAACATTATGAGTTAGACATGAGTCATAAATGTTTTATCTTTCAATAATTTAGATATCTACATTGCACTTAAAATAGAATAGAATAATGACAAAGAATAATAACACATAAGTTCGATAATGATGGAATATCTACTCATACTTATCTATTATTATAAAAACTATATTATTATTATAAAAATAATTATATAATTACATAATTGTTGTTCCATGTTAGTGGAAATAATATATCGGATCCTATTTAAATTATCGAAATATTATATGAATCATTATGTGTGTTTAAGTGACTTGTTATACGAAATAGTATTACACAATATTTAAAATAAATGACATAAATAAATTTTTAAAAATATTCTTTCATTATATGTTTAAATTAATAAATTTTTTAATGTCTCTTTACAATATACAAATAATATTATTATGTACTAATTATATAAAAAAAAGAAGTCTTCAATATACCTTACACATTCAATTTTTGTTAATATTAATATTGGTTGAATTTGAAAAATACAAAAGCAAAATTTGTTTTACTTATACTAATATAAAATACAAATTAAATATACATAATTTTTATTAAATTATTATCATTTAGCAATTAAAAATATGTAGATTTTATATAAAAAATTTAATAACTTAAATAATTATGATTAAATATTATGATTATATTAAAATGTTATCTGTTTCTCTTAATTTTTTTAGATTATATTTTTATTCTTTAATAATGAAAATGTTCGCTGCGAAAAATTGATGCTGCAGAATTTAATGTCAATTTAAAATACTCAATGATACATCATCTTTCAACGAGTGATACTCATCACCCAAAAAATATCTAATTAATCCATATTGATGATAAAAAAATAAAAAATTTACTGATTATCAAATGTTAATTCTTCTTGTAAAATTTGACAATACATGTATGTTGGCTATACAGCTGGATCACATATATTTTACTTATTTATTGAAAGAAGATCAGATATATTTTAGACCAATAATAAAAAAGAAGTAAGTATTGTTTCTTCTCTGCGCTCCACCTATCGCAGTTGTGACCCTTATGTGCCAATTTCTATTTAATTTCACATATTTTAAATATTAATTATGTGCTACATGTATAATCAAAATTAAAATCATAATATGATATTATTTAATATTATGATATTATTTAAGATTTCTAAATAATATAAATATGGATTCTCTTTTTCTCACTATTCTAATAATAGAAAACGTTTATCTCATACTAAATTTTTTTGGAAAATAATATTATAAAATATCTATACGTATAAATTATTAATTAAATTATTAATTTATTAATTATTTATAAATTATAATTAATAAAAATAAAAAATAATAATTTATTTATTAAATTATAAATTAATTTCTTTTTATAAATATATGAGGCCATAAAAAATTGTTTATCATTTTTATGACTCATGAATAATTATCTGGCAATGTTCGACAACAAAATAATTTTATTTTATTTACATAAAATAAGTAATAGTAACAATTAGTATGATATTAGAGATAACATAAACTGTATATCGTATATAGTTGTTTCGCATAGTAATAATAGCATTAATATTTGTTTTTTAGTGTCATTTCTGAGCTAGTGTTATTATACGTGCTACGTATATAATATTATTTCCAAACAAGAGAGAGAAAAAGTGCGTTCGACATATTAAAGTACAACTACACTTGAATTTTTAACAATAAAAAGTGATTGTAAAAAAAAAAGCAAAAATTCCTTAAGATGGCTAATATGAAATACATCGTAAGTTTTATTCATACATTACTTAACTGTTATACACGTTCTATAAGGAGAACAATGTTGAAAAATTGATGTGCTTTTCGACACTTCTCTTGAAATTTTAGATTCTACTTTCCTGCATAATGTTGCTTCTGTTACCTAACAACAGTCTACAAGAAAACCCTAATGATCTACCTGCAGATACACCAACCATAATTGTAGCTAAAGATAAAAGAAGTGTGGACGCAATATTAGATGCGGAGGACCCAAGGCCAATAAATGGTATGTTAGATGAGTTATATCCAAAAAATCTTAAAAATATAATGTTACATGGATGATCACGATTTATTCTTTTAGCTAGATCCCCTCCTTTCTAATTGATGATAATTATTGGCTGCATTAATAATTTTAATGATAACAACAATCAAGGAATTGAGAATATGTAATCGAACTATGGCAAATTTCATTGGAAAATGAAGGTTCTTTTGCATTAGAATCTGGATTTGAATATTCATTATATTCTAATTAAACTTCAAATTTGACTTTATCTTGTATTCTGTCTTGGAATTAGTTTAAAAAATCTTGCAGTTTATCTTTGCATTTAATTTACAATCAATGCAATCTGACAAATATTAAAATAAAAAATATCAAAATTAGAAAAATTACTAATTATTAATTGAAAATTTGTAATAATGTTTGTTTCCACTATAATAAAATACTATCTGATGTTATAGCTTTATTCGGTGGTGGGTTATAAATGCATATATTATTTTAGATTTTGAATTGCAATTAATTGTAAAAAACACAAAAAAAAATAAAGGATTTCATCAATGCAATATTGTTGATTTTATTCTACTATATCTCACACATAATAATTACATTAACTATTTTCGAAGAACAATATAATATATTTCTTATATTAAAATATATTAAAATATATTTCTTACATTAAAATATATTTTACTAAATTTAAGGACCATTTATATTGTATGATATTAAAAGAGTCAGCTTCTAAAGTATAGTCAATAAGTTGCTGAATTTGTCTTATGTGTTTCATAGATGTTGCTATAAGTCTAATTTTGCAATTCACCTAACATGTTTCATCTTTTCGATAGATTCGATAGACATTTCCATATTAGCAACTATAAAATATTGTTTAATTTGTAAAAATATATAACAATATGTAATTTTTCAACAAGTAATATAAATATCGTATAGTAGGTGTTATACCCATAGAGAGTTTTAACGTTTAACGTTGCATCAGAAAATTATTAATCAGTATATATGTCATCAAAATAAAATTTGCCTTCTTAAAAGTATTATGTTATGATTATCTAAAGTCTAATAAACTGTATTAATTAAAGACAGTTGAGAAACTTAAAAAAACTCGAAAGATTGGAAAAATCAAGAAATCAATGCCGCACTTATTGCATATATTAATAATATATTTTTATTAGTTTTGCTACTATATTAATCTGTTCTCCGCATGTTTGATCGCACATCTCATTGCCATTCTGCGATACGACGATACAAAGGTTTCAATTCAACTTATGAAAGGGATCGAAATTTAACTCCTTAATTCAGATAAGTATAAATTAAATTCTTGTTCAAATTTTGCTGAAAAGGGGACTTATATTTTATGCTACATCTTGCTCCGTTAACACTAAAATTATAAATCATAAAATTATAAATCATAAAATAAATTTCTGATTATTAATTGCAATGTTTAATAATGTTTGTTTTATAATTAAATTATATTCGCAATCATTCGATATCATTAACTGCGGTATTTTTTTTATTAAAAAATAGAAAATCCATTGGTATATATATTAACAGTACATAGTGTATGTATTAGTACAATATTATTTTGAATTTTATTGTATTTCATACTTAATTTCACAATAATTGCATTTGCTATACATGATTATATAATAAATTTTATTAAAGAATGTGCAAACTAAGCAGACATATATATTCTCGAACACCGATTGCACGTTTGATATTAAAACATGTAGCGTAGTATTACAAGAGTGTCAGCAGTGCTGACATTTGTTTTGCATGTCTCACAGCTGTCGCTAAGCTGCTTCAATTTCGCAATTCATCTGGTATATATATATATTTCTATTCCATGAATATGTACGTGCATGCTAATCTTATCCAGCTTACAGAAAATTGCGACATCATTTACATCTAATGTGTTAAATACAGAAAACAGAAGCTGCTGTATTTATTCAGAGAGTTCTGCTGATATTATGTTATTAAGTAACATTTAGAAATTCTTAATATATGCCGCGATATTGTTTTAAATATTTAAATATTGCTGTAAGAGAAATGTCAGTTTTATATCGTTTAGCTATGTAAAAAAGTTTATTAAAGCTGTGCAGTTCTGAACAATTAAAATGACGAAAAATAAAAAAATCACTTTTATTTATTATAAATATTAACAATATATTACTATTAGTCTTGTTGTTGTTAGTGTTTGTTTAACTGACATGATACGGCTTTCAATTAATTTATTAATTATTTATGATTTAAGCTTATTATTGAATATTGTAATTGCAAGAAATAATAAATGTTTTCTTTTTTATATGGCAAATACATTTTATTTTGAATCATTATCAATAGTTACTCGCATTGAATAATATATGGAAACTTTATATGATGCAATAATAATATAAAAAATATATATACAGTTATATAAAATTAAGTTTCAATCAATATATTCATCTTACAGTTATTAATGCAATCCATATGTGTTTGACTGCACATTGTTTTTCTATCTGCGACATGATATTTATATCAATTTCATTTTAGCTTGCTGTTATAAGAACTTATAATACTCGTACCGGACTATGTTTTCCTGAAACGCAGAAAAATCCTCTTTGAAATGATAATGTGCGCGGACAATGCAGCCATAATTTTCGTAGTTTCCATAGCTGTGGAGATGGATACGAGCGGATGGTGATGAGACAGCTCCGTTATAATGCGGTGTCTTGTATTCCGTGACCATGATTAAAAACGCAGATTAAAGGAACGAATGTCACGGCGCAAATGTGCATCGCGGAACGAAGCGGGAAATGCTTCAATATTTACGCGAATGTTCTCAACGTCAACGCGGAGAATACAGGACTGATTGGTGTGATATTGAGGTAATTTCCAACAATTACCGTAGATATCATTGCGCAATTGAAACATATCGAAACCAATGCAATAGTGACATAATAGAGGATAGAGACCAGCTAATTCCGATTAGCTTCTAAGCAGGTGTTATACATAAAAAATAATTTATGAAATAACAGAATAACAGATATTTGTCGCTATAATAGATATTGATCATTAAAATTTTAATTAATTTGATATGCTGTATAATGAACTTATGACGAAATTATCATATTAATCTTAACTTATTCTTGTAAGTATATTTTTAACAAAAACATATCCAAAGAGAAGAAGTTTAAATTAGAAATAGAATTATTTTATTAAGTATGTTTTTTTCTAATATTTTCTCGATACATAAAATATATATGGAAAATATTAGATATTAAAGATTATTTAATAAATTAAAGATTATTCTTATAAATGAAAAAATTTGCGTGGATATATTTAATTATAATAAAATTATTAATAATATGAGATGGAAAATGAAAAATGATAAAATTTTTTGTTCCAGAAGTGCATTTATTATTATTATTATATGTAACAATGTATATACGAAATTATGTTATGTACACGTAATAGATAAGAAACGAAGAATTACGCTGAATGACGAAGATCGCGATGTGATTGAATTGGCGAGTATCGAAGAGATCAGTCGCGTGAGAGGGTCCTTTATGTATTTTTACCAGTGTCCTAATATCCAGCATATCCACGAATAACACCGCCTAATCCGGCGTGTCCAGCAGTGATGCTACCAGATGGGCCAGCGATCAAGGCTGGAGCTGCGATTGGTCCGGCGATAGCTGCTGGACCTACAGCAGGACCAGCAAGTACCGCTCCTAAAAAACACAAGATACATGACATAAAATAAATAATAAATAAAGGTAATTGTATATTTTAAATTTAAATAAAGATTTTTAAGAACAAAGTTAATAATAATATTTTCTAAATGAGATAATATTTTGTAATGAAATATTTTTAAATGAAAGTTTTTCAAATTTAATATAAGTGATTCTATGGTCTTATAGTTGTTTACAATATTCCTCAAATTCAACAAATTTTATAAATCTAGAATTTTAATATATATATTGTATATAAAATTTATATTAATATATTTATATTGATATATAAATTAATAAAAAATTAATAAAAAATCTTAATTTCAAAAAAAGCTTGTTGCGTTTTATTTCGATATTAAAATATGTATTGATGTAACATTAACATTATGTGTAACAAAATTATATTTATACTCTCTCTATATATTAAAATATCGATATTAAAACTTTAAATTGTCTCGCTGTCAATTTTTTTTGAAATTTCTCTAATATACTTTCTAAAATATAATATAATTTATAATATTTATCTTGCCATTTTAATTCGAATAAATTAATAAATAAATTTCTAGTTTATTGTGTTTTACCATAAGCTGCAGGCAACGCCAAGGCTGGCGCCGCGTAGCCAAGAGCTGGACCAACCACCGCCGTGTGTCCGGCGACGCTACCGGAAACGACCGACGGTCCAGCAACTGCCCCAGTAACGACGGCACCACCATCGACAGCCCCGGAAAGGCGCGCAGGTCCGACCACCGGCCCAGCTAGTGCGGATGGTCCGTTAGCGGGTCCGGTGAGAGTCGCAGGGCCTAAAACCGGGCCGGCTAATGCGGCGCCGAAGCCCAGGTAACCCGATGGTGCCGCGGTCGCCATCGACAGAGCGGCTACGAGGAAAATCGCGATCAAGGAGCGCATGATGAAAGAGGTGGACGATGAAACAACTGGGAGAATTTCCCTCGATGGCTGAGGTGGATGTGGCTAGCATCGATCGGCGTCCAACGCGCTTTTATAGCGACATTGTCTCCCCGAACGCTGGTCCAACGCTGCCACCGACCCCAAGGGCGGGGCACAGGACACGCCAAACATTCTCTGCGAGCTGCGACGCCGACTTATCAAGTCCGTTACCTAGTGTTGGTGACATTAAAGTGTGCCTCTAACGTCTCTCCTCTCATACGTCTTGCCATGTGACACGAGGGTCGCATTGCTCCATTTCAACGCATCCGTCTATGGACTCGCGTGTTACGTTTTGCCTTGATTCGTTTGCGCAATCGGCAGTAGCAACAACAACAGATTGATATCTCGGTGCGATATCGCCTTTTGTTACAATTCACTATCGAAAGCGAGTATGCAGATGTGATTGACATTAGGTCAACTTGTTCAAAAACGAATGATATGGGTTTTATTTCTTTCTACCGATAGCATTCCACGTTGATTTTTAAAATCTTATTATTTTATCTAGCATCTCTCTTTTATTTCTTAGATCTTAGATTTTTCAAAAAAAAGAAAGAAAAATGGAAAAAGAAATATATCGCGTAAATAATGAGAAAAATTCTTTTTATTTGAAAATATTATTTAATTTATAACATCGTCATTTTATAATCGTGAAGCGATTTCATAAAAATGATATCATAAAAGAAGATCAGCGACTATTTATCGCGATGCATTCAATCATCTCGACGACCTTGAGAGTAAAGACGACTCATGTGTCTCTATGCGTATCCTCTTCCTGCTTTCTCTTGACTCAGTAAATAGACACGTATCTGTCGCCATTAGAACGATTGCATTGCATTGCATTGTACATCTGTCTAGGCGAGGCATGGGTTGCATTGCCCACGCGTCATTCGGGCTTTGCAGATTGTCGCCAGGAATGAGGGTCCTATTGTTACGTCAAATATGAATATGTGTGCGTGCGTATATGTGCTCGCGCGCATATCACCAAGAGTTCGTTACATATCTCTCGTAGACAGGAATCGTTTGCGGTGCCATTATCGGGCATCACTCACAGCAAAGGTGAACTGTTGATTGAGCGGTACGGAAACTCTTTTTCGCCGCTTTATCCATATCATGTCCTTCTGTCGAATGAATTCAAAAGAATTGCAGCTTCGAATGTGTATAAACGTATGTGTATGAAAAGCGACAGACGTGTCAACTTGGACATTTCGTCATTTACTTTCATCGAGATACCTTTTTCTTCTCGACGAAAGAGGAAATGCATTGTATATGTCTAACGTAGATTGACGATTCTCAAAGTTTTCTTGATTTGAAACCAACGGTTTTTCAACAGCAGAATTTGGCGGAGCCCCAACATCGTATTTTCTCATAACGCGACTTTAGTTTTCTTCAATCAAGTATTTCTGATCTTCAATGAATTATACGAATGTCATATTCTTTCCGTTAATATTTTTATTATATTGAACTCATAAATTGTATTATTTCTTGTAATTGTAGTTGAGTATTGTATTCTATTATTCGTACAAAACGATTCATAAATTAATCGTTTCATTAATCATGCTACCAGTCATATTAATGACAATGGTATATGTTTCTCTATTTAGTTATCAAAGCGCAACCGCGAAACGTGATCGGCTAGGCAGGTTTTTAGCTACATAAACATGCATTTATACGTCCTGATATCTCTTCTAACTAGTTTACAATTACAAAGCTTGGGACGCGACATAAAGGGATTATCAAAGTTGCTTACAAGCGTGCGCATCGCTTGCATTAATCGATTACCATTCGACTAATGGTTCTGCCGAGCCGTCGGCCGCAACGTTACACGTTTTCATCAAGGTGATCAGTGGTAGCCGCTGTAAATTTAGATTTGTACATCATCAATCACCGCGCACTGCCAAGCGAGTTGTGCTACAAGTACTGTACGGTAGTGATGGCTTATCCTTCATTGCGTGGATTTTCAATATGCACGAGATTGATCGATCGTAGCATCGAATTATTTGTCTGCCAAGCGCGATAGATCACTCCATTGATCTTACCGAATTGTTTTTTTTTTAATTTCTCTGTCCCCGGAGCGAGTGTATTTAATACATATAATATTTTAATTCTAATATTTCGATTAATTTGCTTGCAATAACGTAATAATTTTCTCTATATATATCTATATTATCTCTCTTATTTAATAGTTAATTGATAATTAATATTATTAATAATAATTTATTAATATATAATAATATATACTAATAAATAACTAATATAAATAATATAAATAATATATTCATAATAATAATTTATATTATTATAATAATTTATATTAGTACACATTCATATACACACATACATAACAACACATTTTATCTACTCGTCACCGTAAGTTTTGAATGCCTTTTCTCCATGACAATAAATACTTTCTAGTTTATTTTAGTGCTTCATTTGTAATACCGTTGAAAGATTTTTCTCCCTTCGATCTCCAGGCAGACACAATCACGATCAATCCTATTATCGATAAACTTGATGAAGGTGATAAAATCAACTTTCTGGACCGTTGTTCGCCCCAACTTGAATGCTTGGGCGCGGTTGACGTTTCCGATTCTGTTCGAGGTTGCGTCGCGAGACCACGGGTATTTTCGATCCGATTAATCGACTTTTTTTTAACCTCGTCACGCAGGCTCCGCCCTGATTCCGACGTAAGTTCGCGCGTCCCACATGCCCGCCGTATCCCGGCTATAAAAGCTCACTTAGCATCAGCTTGCGTGGCAATGTTCCGTAGTGATGGCTGATGGAAAGTTGCTGCATCGCCGAATCGCAGCATCCTCCATCGTCGTCGATGGAGATACTCTGCGCGGTGGTCAATCGGCTGCACAGTTTCAATGAGAGGGAGTTCGATATCGAGGGATCGAGCTGGATGTGATGCTGCCGCGATGGTTTCGCACAGTTTCCGTCCGAAACTTTGCGGCCAGAGGATTCCCACAATCGCTTGGCACTTGAAGTGTTTACAATCCAGGTGAGTTGTATTTACATAGACTACAAACTGTTGAAGTAGCATGCAGCAGGAATGATTTAAGAAGTTTTATATCTTTTAAAATCTCATTGGAAAAATATTTGCTCGTTGCTTCAACGAGATAAATCCATGAACGTTATGTAGTAAAAATCACATTTAAAAATATAATAGAAAATGTGTGTCGATGGCTTGTAAATGTTTCCATGTTTCCAATTTTTTATTTTAAAATAGATTACGGCAGTGATTGCTTCGTGAGGCAATTGAAAAATAATTATTATATCTAAACAAATTTCTAACAAATTATTCTCAATTGCAATTGATATTGGTTAATAAAAAAGGCGCAATTATTTTAGCCTTAAAAAGCTAAAAGTTTGTTTTATGAAATTTTAATTGGTAAATTTTATGTTTCGACAGTTCGGTTTTAAAATTTTAGACAAACTTTTAAATTTTGCAATCAAATAAATATAAATACTACATATATGTATATATTATATATTATATAATATATGCGTAGTGGATTATATGATTGGTATAGTCTCATTTTAAACGATTACGCTTTAAAATATTTTTGTTTTTATTTTTAAAAGAAATATTTTAGAAAAAATCTAGTGTAATTTAGAAGAGAACAAATTAATGCAAGGGAACAAGTATGCAAAGTCAAAACAATCAATTCAACTTAAAACAATATTCAAAATTCCGCGCGATCTCTTTTCAAAAATTATATAATATATTTTTTTCAATTTCTCGTAGGGTTTCGAAAAGAAGTGCGTCGTTCGCGGATCTACATTCCGAAACTCTCATGGCCGTCGAAGAATCTATTCATCGACCTTGCGCGATCCACATCAACTGTTCGACGATCTTTCATGCATTCTGTTCGCCTCGTTATTAACAGCCACGCCTCGCGCCATTTTCGCGTATATTATTATACATATAACGCGGAAGAAGAAAGCGAGAGAGAGAGAGAGAGAGAGAGAGAGAGAGAGAGAGAGAGAGAGAGAAAATGACATGACCCTACCAGAAGAAAACAATCTGGCTTTCTTGTTTCGCATTCTCCTCAGATCGATCGCTAGGAATGTTACTAGCTAGTAGTCGACAATCGGTTTCGGTCGTAACTCTGAACCCGCGACAAGACTCGTGATTTATAGCGGCAACGAAGACGAATTCACACACGGATTTTGTCGTTTTCAGACCCTTATAAATGCATCTCGCAGAAAGCGCGAATATAACAATGTTTTGTTAGAGTTGCTGGACATATAGTCGATACTTATGAAAGCCTATTCAATTACGAGCAAATTGCACGAACTCTAGTTCGCTTATTTTATTCAATGGCTTTCAATTTAATAGAAAATATTGTTTTCAGAATCGTGATATTTAATAGTAAATATTACATGTAAATTTGTAACTTATTTCTCTTGAAATTGAAAAACGAAAATTGTTGTTTTTTATTTAATCAAAATAGGCAATAGTACTTTTTATAACATTGCGTTTAATGCTTAAAATATTTTATTTTAATATATACGTATATGTGCAACTAAACGATAATGGTACTTTGAAATTATTAAAACTAACTATCGGAAACTAATATATCGGAGATACTACCACATTTTTTATTAAATAATAATCTATTTAAAATTACTCGATAAGAATTGATCGATTATTTAAACATTTTTTTAAAGAGGCTGATTTTGCAAAATTTGAAAGTTTCTCTTAAAAGAAAATATTGCAAAAACTATATTATTTTAAGAAATATGTAACTTCTGTCACTCATAAAAATTTAACGTAAATGGACACTGTTATTCATCAAGAAAACATTACTTTTAAAGATACAAAGTGCATTATGGTATTTAATTGCTAGGGTCGCGTTAGCGTTAAAAGATCGATGATTTCTTTCAATAGTTTATATCATCTATCTATCTCCATTCTACATATCTACCTCATTAATTATACTATACACGTAGATTTAATCAATTATTATATATAATATTTATAACTTAAGCAATATAATTTAATTATATTAAGTAATAAACATATGAATTATATTAAATAGTATACATATGAATTTATATCTCTTTTAAAATGTGTATTTTATGTTCATATAATTAATATTATTAAATTATAATATGCTCAAAAATATAAACATTATAATTGATAAGAAATGAGATCAAATAAATTCTTTTTATCCATAAATAACATGATGATTTAAATAATGACTTAAATAATAAAATAAAATTATATATTATCGGCAATTTTTAAAATAACTCATTTATATATAATATATAATATTTATTTCGAAGCTTTTCACGATCTTGCTAAATCTATTCGTATATAAAACAATAAGAAAATTTATTTTATTTTACATGATATTCTATCATAACACGTTTTAGAATATTATTTTTCATAATTTTTCAATAGTGCTTACCGCTAAGTAAATCTTGGAAACTTGCAAAGTGCAAAATGGAACAGAAATTTCCCACGGTTATGATCGTACGTCAACTTACCGCCTGCATGAACGGACACCCGTTCTAATTCGCGATCGATTATCGCCCACTGTCGACGTACAGCAATTAACATCCGCGCTTGGATGCGCGTATCCACGCATTCATCGTGAAAACGCGAATGCAGCCTCCCTGGCGCAGCCTGTTGCTCGGTTTGTGCCTTATTCGCAACGATGGGCAGCCGATTACAAACGGGTGACCTTTCGGAATTTGTGAAGGTTCGGTGCATTCTCACAATGCAGTTCCATCATCGCGATGATGAAACATCGCGAGATTACGTAGTCGTCATCGCTATCTCGGCCGAGATGCGGCTCGGGCCACGATTTTCCCATAGGGCTAAGGCCGCACTTAACGAATCGCTCGATATTCCGAGAGCATCGCGAACGAATAGAGCATGACATATCTCATTTTTTTCCGATAGTGATCTATTGTTCAAAAAGAAGATAGAAAGAGAGAACAAAAACAGACACATGAAAATCCGAGATTAAACATCCATGCACGTCGGTCCGGCGATTGTTAGAGAGTCGCGTGACAAACTACACATGTACGCACGTAATAGATATCATAAATCGCGTTTTATATATTCGGCTTTGCACAAATCCTATATAAATTACTCGCTAGTTGCTCGCTAGATGCTCAAATATATCGAAGGGATACCTTCTTGATATTCGATTCTCATCCTCGTAATTCGTTATCGAGCCTTGCTTGTAAAAATTTATGAGCCGATCGTATCAAAACTATACATTTTATTCCGACAAATTATATTTTTAGATGTATGTTTTATTTTAATCGCAAAAATATATCATAGCAGAAGCAAATACTGTATTAATAATAAGCAGCATAATAACGAGCATTATTAAAAAAATTAAAGATATAAGATTACGTTAGTGTAATTAATACATTTAGATACGCTGTTGTAATTTGCAATATATTAATGATATCATTTTGATGCACGATATCGCAAAGTAATTAAATAAATATTTGATTACATTTTTCATTTCAAAATTTGTATCCATAAAATATTAAATTTAAACGCTGCTTCAAAGACATAATTTTATTATCTAGTTTTTTCTCCACTTGTGACTTTTCATGCTTATTGTTAGTTTGCAAGTGACGGATTGCGCCGAATGATATCCGCTTCGAGTCACGCTCTTAATGACCTTATCCTTTATTAACGACGCATTGCATTAAGGCTAGATTTATGTTAGTCTGTCCGATTATGACTTTTTGCGCTTAGCGAGCATTCGATGGATAACGCGAGTTATCTACTATTGAGCGACACGAATCGCGCCGTCGATAATGATCGATCTATGTCGAATATGTGTGAAATAAACGATCGTGCTAACCAATCAAGCGAAACATGAACGATTGTTTTCGCGCCAACGATTTTTACGCTGAAAAATAACGACATAAATTCGAAGATAGGCAAATGCAGGAAAGCTAGTAAAATGAAGAGTTCCGAATTTCATAAATCGGTTTGTATAGTATACACATAATATAAATTGCGAATGAAGATTGATAAAAGGTAGATTTCAGATATTTAGTTATTTTGATAAATTATATCATATTTTCATCGTTAAATTTGACATTGTGCAATATATTAAAAAGATAAACTAAAAAATGAATTGAAAAAAATCTAATGCATGTGAATATGATTTTTTTTAGTATAATTTACAAGCTATATTTAACTTTTTTATTCAAGTATGAATACGCTTCCTACATAAGATTAGCTTGCAAGATGCTACTGTACTTATTTTCAACCATAAAATTTTCTGTAGTAATAGTTTGCTCAAGTAGTAAACAATTATTCAAGATTTTTACCCCACCGGATGTGATTGATAGTCGCTTTCATCATGGATAATTCGAGTTTTGCCGATAAAGATCGGGTCGGGGTTAATAAGCCGTTGTCACGACAATTTGCGTAAGACAATCTGACTTAACACGCAAGGTTTCCGTACAATTTTGCACAGAGAAATTTCGGGAAACTTTATTGAGTTTCAAGCAATGCTCTTTCTAATCCTATATGTCGATTTCATCGCGTTCATCATAAATAATTGTGCTTATAAATGAGGTTTAAGGATACGTAATAAAGAGATGTGATAATAAGATTCGTGAATTCGATAGCCAAAGATCGGAGATCAGATCACGGGTTAAAATAAATAACTATTCTGAATATTTTATACTACAAATGCCTCCTTTCAAAGAAGAAAGCAAATTTATTCCATTCATACACACAGAAGACATAGGTATCCATGAAAAAATATTAAGCGCGACGAACGACGTCGTGTTATACATAGCAACTTTAAATATTTATAGTTTAGGCTTCCCCTTGAAAAAGACGTCGAGGGGATGATATTCTATTTTTGGCGCGACGATGTGAGATTCGGGAGGGCGGTCTTTTTTCTCGTTTTCCTCTTCTCTTTTTTGCGTTTCACAGGGACGTTTGTACGCGCGTTTACCAGTGGCCGTGGCCATGGCCGAGTCCGGCATGGATGCCAGCACCGTAACCACTTCCGTGAGCCGTAATCTTACCGGAAGGACCGGCAATCACCACCGAACCAGCGTGCGGTCCAGAAACAGCCGCGCTTCCGGAATGAGGTCCGGCCAGGACCGCGCCATGGCTGGCCGGTCCGGCTACAACCACTCCGTGCCCTCCGTGCCCTCCGTGACCACCGGCGTATCCTGCGTAACCGTAAGCAGGACCAGCTGCATATCCTCCGTAACCTCCTGCGGCTAATAGAAGAAAATAGGTGGTAAAACGGGCCAGAATCGGACATAGAATCGTTTAAAAGTAAATTTCATACTTTAAGACATATTTACAAGTGTGTAAAAATAATTTTTGGAAATTTGTAAAAATTGTTTCTTATATATAAAATAATATAATGATGCGTAAAATATTTTTTCTATTATATTTATGCAGCAATTATTTACTTTATATATTTTTACAAATCTAAGACTTATTTTTCGAATCTTTAAGATGTTACATCTTGTACATAGGCGTTTGAAGTTTTTACATCTTTCAATAAAGAAGCTTTTATACTATAAATCTATCACACAGAGTAAAATATTTCAAGAGAATAATCCTTATTATTACTTACCGACATGATCACCTCCACCATAGGCACCATCGTACGCGCCACCGTATCCACCGTAGCCTCCCACGTGCGCAGGACCAGCGACTGACGGGGTCACGACAGCTGGACCAGCCACGGCGCCCGATACATGAACAGGACCAGCAATCGATCCGGATAATCGAGCCGGACCTATTGCCGGAGCGGAAACGGCGGTCGCACCCACGTGTGGACCCACGACGCTCGTCGCTCCCAGCAATGGTCCAGCAATAGCAACTCCGTGTCCGCCATAGCCCGCTACACCTCCGCCCGCTATACCTCCATAAGCCCCATAAGCACCGTAAGCTCCGTGGCTCCCATAAGCTCCGTGACCACCCCCATAAGCTCCATGACCACCCCCATAAAATCCGTGACCGCTCAAGATAGCTTCTCGTCTTTCACGAGGTGCCGCAGCAACCACGGCGCATAGGGCGAATGAGATGAACTGAAGATGCAAAATCTCAATTCAGGTAAGTGCAGCAATAAATTACATAGGATTTATGTCAGCATGTTTTGCATTTATATTGAAGCAAAAAAAGCTTCTGAGGAAATATACGTTTTAACTTCGAAGCTATATTTATATATACATCATATGAATTACTTAAAGCATCGAATGATCGCGTGAAATTGTTTTCGAATCTTGAATAATGTCAAGAAATTAGCGAATAAAAGCCACCGCAGATGATAATGCGTAAATTTTTCTTAAAGATTAATTGTTCGCGAAAATCTCTTCAGGGAGCTAAAGATTTATAAAAGTAAAGGTTTATAGAATTCTCAAAATTGAGAATCTATATCTTGGTAAATGTACCAAGTAAAACATATGCATATGCCTCGTGCACGTTTAAATTTTGCGTAAATTTTTCTTAAAGATTAATTGTTCGCGAAAATTTAAACGAGGCAAATGCATATGTTTAAATACATATAGAGCCTAATTCCTCTCAATTTATTGAATAATATTATTCAGTTATCGCAAAATCTCTCGACAGAAAAGTACTCGACACATTTGTCACTATCACTCTATTGTCTCGCTAAAAGGCACAATAGATCCGATCGCGACACGTTGATTGTTTAGGTAACAAAGAAAAAGAGAGAGTCGCGCACTTCTGACCATCGAGACGAATACTTACGAGGGTCTTCATCGTGTCGACCGGGAATGCTTGAATGCCTACGGTCGACTTCGGCAGACTTTATATATACGTCTCCCAGGATCTCCGCGACCGCGCCCGCGCTTGATCCCTTCGAATCATATCCGTTGACGATGGTCTCTCGTTCATTGTGTAAGAAGGTCACCATCCGACACACCCACCCTTCTTTGGACCCTTTACATGACCCACGCCAGGAACTAGAACCTCTGGCTTAGAAATTTCAGAAACAACCTCCTTTAACTAATCCGTAAAGAGCACGTTTAAACTCACTAATTAAACATAATTGCAGGCATTCCGTTCAATTTACTTTGCAATGAATGTTTCGAAATTCGAGACATATATCAAATAGTTATGATTGAAATATTTTTTTAATTGACTGATATATCTGAAATAAATATAATTTTCTTTATTTTTTTTTTGTTTGGATCGATCTGTGTAGATTGACATATTTAAAAAAAAATGATTATGTATGTGGAGTGTACTTCTCTTATTTTTAAAAAGACCATGGAAGTATAAAAGACAAAGAAACTTGATTCTTATTTTTTTTATAATATCAATTATTTTTCTGAATTATATAATTTTTAATCTTTTTTTTCTTCTTCAAAGAAGAATTTCATTATCTTCAAAAGACAAAACATTTTACCTTCTTACACATGTACTTGATTCTATACACATCTATATGTTGCTGAATAAATCTTTCACACTTTTCTTTGTTACGAAAGTTAGTGACTTATATCTTTTTTTAAAATCTCTTTTATTTTTAACGAATAAAGAAATTGGCTATACAAATAAATATCTGTTCAACAAGTTTTCATATCTTGTTATAAGAGAAGTTATTTTAATTGAGTTTATTTAATTTCATCCAATTTAATCTTTCAAATCATACTTACGTCTGCAATGAAATTCTGTGAATTATACAATAATTAGCATTTTACATAGCCACACTCGACAACGTTAGTTCCCCGAATACGACTTCCATGAAGGAAATTCTAGGAAAAAGTTAAAATGAATTCATTTGGTGTCAGAGCTTCGAAAAATGATGTCTCTTTCATGAAAATTCGTCGATTTCCATATATCTAGGCGGAAGATAAATAGCGGTGAAAATTAGTTTTCAAAATATCAGCTGTCATGCATAAATTTCCAAAACAAATTGTAAACAAATTGCTTGACATGTTTTGTTTCATATTGTATTTTAAGAAAGGAATTTTTAGAAGTCATCGAGTCACGTTTTCAATTAGAAAGAACGATGCACATAAATCATTTAATAAAAAAAAGTTTTCTTCTATAAAACTCACCGAAATTGTAATTTTGCACGCGTTTTTTCGGGCTTTCCAAATATTTGCAATAATTATATCGTTCCATTCAAACTATTGACAAGACTTACACATATTAACTTGCTCTCATTCCGCGGCATACTCTGCGAGTTGCATAACCGTGTCATAGAAACAAAGCGCCTTACATCATCTCCCGTAACAAATCAGTTATAATCAGAGAAAATTGGCAATTTTCATCAAATTGAGAATAATATACTTCTTTGAAGAATCCGCTACTTGGATTTTGAATCTGAATTGCGTGACCACGTAGCAGGATAGGTCAATCGGGCGATTGAGTCATTCGAGAGAAGGGCAATCGAGCCTTAACCCCAAAGATTACAGATTATATACAAGGTGTTCTATAAACTCGTTGATATATTTCTAATAAATTTAAAAAGATTTGTGCGTAATTGAGTTCATTAAATTTAAAATCACTAAGAAATACTATAATATGTGTAAGCTTATTGAAATATGGAGAATTAATTCTTGTGTTATATGCGTATATCGTGCATGTATAATTTAATTATACATTCTGCAACGTTATACATAATGATGAGGACGATTTCATGCAACTCCAAAGTAAATTTGATTATGTATGGTAATTATGAGAACCACATTCGTGAGATTGCATATCTATTTATGTAGTCGTTTGATTACACTTAGGTCAATAAATAAAGTTTGTGTTCAATATATATATATATATATATATATATATATATATATATATATATTAAAAATAAGTTTACGTCTTTACAACGATAAATATTCGACGAAATAAAATTGCTAAACAATCTTTCACAATACTAATTGTTTCACATACTTCAATCATAATTAATTAAATTTTCTATTCTGAACGTTATTGCATATTTTCGAAATAATAATTCTATATTTTAAAATATGAGAAAGAGAGGGAGAGAGAGAAAAAAGAGAGGGAGGGAGAGATCTTATATGCATCTTGTCATAAATGCAGCAGCTTGTAATATGACGAAGTTCTAGGTTGCAATTTATGCAAGATGCGCAAGGTGAATCGAGACGCGAGCTGGCTGGGAAAGAGCCGCGCTCTCAGGAATTAATGTGTTCTTCAATGCACACGATATATAACCGATGAAGCCAGCCGACATCGCGCATTCGACCTTTAATGGGCGCGATGAAAGACGCGATCTCTTGAACGCTCTAATTCCGCGCGAACATCACGTTTCTGGTCACAATTACGAAAAAGACCGTGAGAGTTCTAGATATTCACATTTCTAGCAAAAGAAATATTTCTCGCATATAAAGAATCTCTTCTGCGATGTTATCATTTTACTTTATCATTTTATCTTGTAATGTTATATATATATATATCTATTATTTTCTTCTAAATTAGTTTTTTAATGATTTTTATTTTTTAATAATATTTATATACGTTATATATATTAATAATATTTATATATGTTATAAAAATGTTATAAAAATGTAAAAAAGAGAGTTTGGATTTCATTTTTCGCTTAAAAGGTTTCAAGCATAAATTACGAATATGTAAGTTTCTAGATGAGTTACTGCTTCAGAGAAAATGGTCGGTAAATAAGTATTTTTTATAAGCGAAAAATTAAAATTTTTTATAAGAGCGAAAATTAAACAGTAACTTGATCCACTTGGAAATTTGCATACTCATAATTTATGTCATAGATCTTATTTTAAAGTATAAATGAAGTTTAATCTTGAGTTGAGAAAATTTTTGCAATAAACCTATAGCAAATTTTTTCGCCCTCTTTATTTTAAGATTTATTTAAACATTTTTTATATAAATTCAAATCTTATCTATTTTTAATAATAGCATTTCAGTGTCAGATCAATATCGGAGATACTATAACATAATTTTTACATTTCTTGTGAATATAATTATTCAAGCCAATATATATAGCTGATCTCAAGATAGAATTGTCTCTCTCTTTCTCTTTTCCAAACTATTCAATTGATATACAAGTTTAAAAACGTGCACAAGATGATTTTCAAAGTGCAAAGCAAGTTAAAGAGATGCTTTAAATGCGTTACTAGACGAATAGGGAGCGAACGTGGGTATTCGCGAAAAAGAAATCGGAAATTCGACCTTTATAAGCATGCTCCTTTCCTCTTTAATTGCGCTGTAAAACGCTACATTTCTGTAAATGTTTCACAAAGCGTTGCGCCGCTGTACGACTTCATTCGCAGCATCACGTTCTGAAAATTCGTACTTATGTGAAGCGGTTGAAGGTGGTACGGTTGCCCCGCCGCGATTGAGCGTGATCAATGCTAATGGTGAGACTGACATTTGCAGTCATTGTCTGCAGCGCAATACAGATGCAATGCATTGCAATGTTTATAGGAGCATGTAACCTACTCGCCGCTCTGCGTGAGACCATGAGAAGTATAAAATGTTGCCGAAGTTCAGCTCTTTTTTTTTAAAAAAAAGGAGAGAGATTACTGTAATTATAAGGGTAATTAAAAGTTTTGTAACTGCGCTTGAAATATTCAAGACTGTTTGAGATCCCTTTCTCTCTTTTTTTTTCTCTTTATCTAAAAGAGTATAAATATTTTTTTCTTATAAATTTTATTTATTCTTCAAAAAAATGAAAATGTCTCTCTTTATACATAACTTATATTTTGTTAATATATGATCCATATTGGCGAGAAATTTTCTTTGAATTGACCTTGATCGTAAAAATGGGACGACCTTATAATACTTTGTGAATAAATTCTTCTGGGAAACGCGTATAATATAGAATCGTACACCCTCGAGAGTGAAAGGACCGCGCCTCTTCGCATCCGGCATGATAGGCTTCTATCTCTGTTGATTATTCCACGACGGTCGCGCATTACGAAAGATATATCTTCTAGGACACAATTTACGACACTTAAGCAACAGCATCACATAATCTTGCTTATAGTTTCCTTCTTCTTCATGTTTTTATGTGATCGTTCAGCATAGAAAATCGTATCCGAAGTGATCTGCGTAGTTTTATTTCGTGATTTATGCTTGAAAATAATTTTTAAACATACATTGAGAAAAATATCCGATGAAAAGGTAACGAATGGATATTATACCGATCATTTTAATCGAAAAAAAAGAAACCGATAGATATCTAAAAGAAACCGATCAGATGTCCAAAAATCAGAAAATATCGATCGATTGGATATCTGATTAGAAAGTTCAAAATTCGGAACTTCCTGATCAGATATCCAATTAAAGTGATCAGTTTAATATCTGTTCGTTATCTTTTTATCGGTAACGAACGGACATTTTTCTCAGTGTAGGCATTGAGATTTCATTTTCACAGATTAAATTTATTAATTAATAAATTCAAATCTTTCTCGATAATTTGTATTAAAAACGTATTACATGTATTAAACGTATTATATTATATGAATATGCCTATTTTTTTAAGATTTATTTTTTCATTGAAATTATAGAACATAATATTCATTAATAAATCAAAAATCTAGCTGCTAAGTATCTATATTCAAATTGCTTCGAAAAGGTAAACAAATTTTTAAAGAGAATGCCACTGCATGAGACAATATAATGTTTTGTAATGTAAAACATTGCTATTTTCCGAATAATAGCGTTATAATATTTTTCAATCTCTACATCCATGGAGTAACATTCATGTTTTCAATATTTATACGCGAATTTTTTAATAATGATTTAATGGATAATTAGATGGAATTAAAAATTATAATTTTTCATTATTTTAAAAATTAAAAATTGATATTTAATCTGTCTTTTTTAAAAAAAATGTAAAGTTTGTCATTATTTAATAAATCCATTTTATATTTGAATTTATGTATTCCAAAGAATACATATATATATATATAGAATATGTATATATATATATATATATATTTTTTTTTCCTATTAAATAAGTACAACTTTTTCGCTTATTAAAGCAGTGAAAATCTGTGGAGCAGTTTTTTCCATCCTACAAAAGAACTAAAAATAAAAAAAAAATAAAAGAATGTTGGAATAAAAAGAGGAACGTATTCACATTTCATTCACATTTCATTCACATTTCTACCACATCACCAATCAGTGTTCCAACTATAAAAGAGGTTTCATTTTATTTTGAGACTTATATAGCACGTGTCTGCATTTTTTGAAATTTTATTTTTTGTCTGTTGTATCACGAAACGTAAAAGTAGTAGTCGTTCAAAGTACTCAGCGCATTCGAGAGAGAGAGAGATATATAATTTTTTTATAAACGTTTAACGAAAATTATGCGAAACGAAGCATCATTATTTTTTCTTTCTGATAACGCCGAGATGCAACAGAATACTTAATTCATTGTATAATAGTTGCAACCGTTGTAAAAAGGTTGAAACCTCTTACATGTAAAAATAATCTCTATTAAATTAATTATTTCCCAATTATTTTTTATTTCACACAAGAAATTATTTCCTAACTTATTAATAAAATTATTCACTTTTGATTATGAAAACCATCATTACTTAATTTCTTTGATTTAATTAACATCGTTGGCGCACTATTACATCACATTTATAGCTACTTTTGAAGCTAATAGTTAACGACTAATCGATCATTAAATTTTATAATCTTTCTTGGAAGAGATACATTACGCTTATATATTTTAATATATCTATAGATATATTATTTTATTCTTTAATATATTAATAATTATGCTCATGTATATCATCTAGGAAGATATAATAATAATAATAATAATAATAATAATAATAATAATAATAATAATAATAATAATAATAATAATAATAATAATAATAATAATAATAATAATAATAATAATAATAATAATAATAATAATAATAATAATAATAATAACAACATCTAATAATAAATTAATACTTTTATCAAATTTCTATGTATTTCATGTAAAAGTGTTACGATTTTTTCCAACATTTCGAGAATATTACAACCGAGTAACTTTTCGTGGAACAGAGGCAAGTACTTTTTTGCGGTTTTAATGATCTATTAAGCGCACAAATTAAATACAATGGTAGAACTTTGAAACGAGTCGTACCGGCTCTTTAAACGGACATTAGCAAAACAAATTTCTTTATTAAAGCAGATTAACGCAACAGGCGGTCCATTTGCAATCTAATGTTTCATTAAAAGCTGGTTTCTGATCCTTCCAGCGTTTCCCTGCTTTACAAAGTCGACAACTTAATGCTGAATATAACGAATATTTCTAAAGATATTCAAATACATTTCATCTTTAACGATATTTAATAGTAATATCTAAAAAACACATTTCTAGAGTCATATTTCTAGTTTATTAGAATAAAAAGCTCTCACTTGAACTGATACAGACACACACATACACACACACACACACACACACACACACACACACACACACGTGTATATAAATATATAAATATATATATATATATATATATATATATATGTATATATATATAAGCTAATCTTATAAATTATATTTAATATTATAATATGTATAATTATTATTTTTTTTGCTTAATTTGAGGCAAAACTTGAATTTCTAATCTGTGCTTTATAGGCAAGAATACTTTAATAAGAATATTGAAGATGAGGAATTTTCCATATAACAAATAGAAAAAAAGATATAATATATATCTATTATAGTATTTTAATATTGATGCACACATACAGATGAATTTTCTAATAATATATTTGAATGGTGATTATGAGAGGTTATAATCAAATTTTAATAACATCGAACAACTAATAAAAACTAATTATATTAAAAGCGAATAAAGTGAATTGAGAAGTACAATGAGTGAAGTGAAGGAAGGGCAAGGGAGTATGATCATCATAAAATGTGCTATGGAAGGTATGTTTGATAAAAACAAGAATGAGTTTTAAATACTGATGCTTTATTTTATATAAAGTATTGTATAAATGTATAAACGCTATAAATATGTGGTATCTATCTATGGTGGTGGTGGGGTGCTAGTCGTGATCGCAAAGAAAGGGTATGACGAGGGCGGGCGGGGTCGGAGGCCGGCGGCGGCGAGCCATCTATTTACATTCATTCACTCACAAAAAAAGGCTGACCTACCATAATCTACCGGTCTCTCCTTTTCACTAACATATAACACGATTATATAATATATGTGTAATTGTGTGTAAATATATACGAATACACATATATGGTAATATGGTGTATGTGTGTGTATGTATGTGAGCGCGCATGTAGCAATGTGTTCATATATATATATGTGCGAAAATAATAGATAATAGTATGTATACATATATATATAAGAAAAACATATATGTGCATGGACGAGTATGTAATAATAATATGTATGCTTGGGGAAAGTGCGGCGGTAAGTATAACAACATGCGGGTAGGTGCGCGACCGACCCAAAAGAAAAAAAGAAAGAAGTAGTAAATATGTATGTGAAGAGCAGCGGCCTTACGGATGGTGGAAGACGTAAGAGAAGAAGGGCTTAGTGTCGGAGCAACGGTAAGTGTTCAGAAAACAGAACAAATCCGGTTGATCCGACGACGAAGTACCAAAGCTTGTCCATTTGCCAGGCCCATGGCGGTGCGGCGTGTAAGGCGTAACACGTGTGTGCACGGTTGATTTTGTTTGCACGCAATTTGTAACTCGGAATATACGCGTCGTTGAATGATAAGTCCAAGAGAGAGCGATGTTTCGCCGATTCGCGGGCGAAAGTTCGTCGAGATGTTCGAGTAAGCAGAGATCGGTGAACGCGGCACGAGTCTTCTTTCTTGCCTTTTATCGTTGGTCTCGTGAGATGAACGGTAATTGACTAAATTTTACCCGGGTTTATAACGGGTCGAGAACGAGTGGAAGAAACAAAACGCGAAACCGCGAATCATGAGTAGCCGAATCTCATTTGTTGTCATCTCCGGGAGAATCCGATCCGACAAGGCGCGTCCGTCTTTCGAGTTGCGCTTCGATCGATCGTTTCCGCGTTTCATGTGTGTGATTCCGAGTGATCTATCGATCATATCACTGGCGCCAGACGCGCTCCGACCATGTTCCGAGACTGGACGAAGCTTTGGGAAGAAGACGTTGAGCGCGTTTGAGGATCGTTCAAGACCGGTAAGTGACTGTGGTGGGTTTGCCGCCGTCGCCGAGCCGAGATCGCTGGGGTCTTAAAAACGTCTACCATTTGCCAAGGGGCGCCGGGATGACGGCTCCGTGAGAGCCGAGTCCAGCGTGGATGGCGCCAGATGGTCCGTTGATCACAGCAACTCCGGCATCACCACCACCGAGAGCTCCATATCCGCCACCAAGTCCAGCACCACCGCCAATGACAGCAATGGCACCAGCACCACCCAAACCGCCACCGAGTCCTAAGCCAGCTCCTCCTAAAGAAGATATCATTAGCAATGAATTTTCAAATATATTTAACTGATAGAGAAAGAAAATATGAAAAGAAGAAATTAAATATTAAAAATGCATTAACTTTAATAAAGTAATACAATTTGTTTGTACGATCGGTAACTTACCCAAGCCTATTCCAGCACCTCCACCGGGCGCAGCGTTGGCAGCAGCTCCAGAGCTTCCGTCATCACCGTTGATGCCACCAGATCCGGCGTAGAAGGCAACACCACCATAGCTAGGTCCAACAAGGTTAGCAGTAGCCTGGGACGGTCCAACGAGGGTGGCGGTTCCTTGGGAAGGTCCAACGAGGGTGGATGGGCCAGCAGCAGGTCCTACAAGACTGGCGGGTCCAGTGCGAGGTCCACCAACGGACTTGGCGCCCTCCTGAGGTCCTACGAGATCAGATGGTCCGGTCTGGGGTCCAACGTTAGCCTTGGGTCCCTCAGCGGGTCCAATGTCGGACCTTCCGCCGATGACTCCTGCGAGAAGAGCGAGCGATCATTCAACGCATTTTGCATTGTTGGCAGTAAAAGTTGAAACTTGGATAGGCAGCTACGCACCACCAGAGACAATTTGCTGAACTCCAGCAGCACCAGCCGCCGCCGCCGCACCAGCAGCATAGCTGGCACCAAGACCACCAGATCCCAAGCTAGAGGCACCACCCTGGAGGGAGGCGGCGGTTCCAGCACCAGCGGCGAGTCCACCGGTCAGACCGGCACCACCACCTCGTACACCGTGTCCGGTGATGGCCAAACCGGCGCCACCGTAACCGCCATAACCACCATAACCACCGGCGCCACCATAACCGCCGTGGGCGATTCCAGCGCGGGCCGTCGCTACCGCTAAGCAGGCGAACACAATCTGGAAGAAAAGTATGAAATGATTTTCACTGAGTTTTGCGTGATCAGATATTCGAGCAAGACTTTTAGAACTTAAAAACCTTAGATGAGTATTACACAATTTACGGAAACGCGTCGTTGAGTGGCTATCGCTATTACGGATCTAGATTTCCATTGGCTTGGCGCCGATTACCGGGCACAAGCAACATAATCGCGGCGGCTTTCACTTTTGATTTCCGCGAACGTCGACTCGCGATCGTTCGCGAAGAAATTCCGAAACGACGGAAACGGCATCGCGCGAGAGGAAGTTTCTAAATGATCGCTTCAAGATGATCTCTCCTCGACATTGCGTTGCAAAATGCAGTGAGAAATGCGCGCAAATGCATCGAACGACGAGATGAAATATCCGTAACTATTCGCCATAACATTTCGTAATCGATTCGATAGCGCTACGCGATTCTCCCCTCCTCTCTCTTGTACATACATCGGTTACCCTAGTCACCACGCCTAATGACCATATTAGGAAAAGAAACTCTTCCAAGGTATTCGCTAATAGGCCGTGTTACCCGCGCAACACGCGTATCGCCGAACCGTGGAAAAAGTGCAGTCGCGATTGCATAAAATCCGCGCTAGCTAGTTAATACGAATCAACCGATGCGAGACATTTCACGAGGTTAATAATTAATCGGCTGATTAAACTTGCTTTTATTTAGTAAGATCGATTTATACATCGATATTAAGAGATTGAGAGATCCGTGACTCTTTTATTAATCAAGCAATTTCGAGAATTCTGAGGAATTTTCGGAAAAACGTGAGATTTAGATACGAATCGGCAACATGTGATTACGTCACGTCTCGCGAGATACGCTTGAATCCGTAATGTTTTGCGGCACGTAATACGGGAAGTGGCGTTTAGAAAGGAAATGTTTCACCCATGCCGAGCAATCGACCGATTAGATATATCGGCTTTGCCATACGTAACCGATATTTCGCGATCGCGTGCGAGAGTGGTATTAGACGGTGTCACGCCCGATTGGACCGACCGTTGCGAACTTAAATGGCACCGCGGTCTGGAATTATGCATATCTAACGACTTCGCGGAACTTTCACATCCGCGGAACGTAAACGAATCGACTATCACCTCAACCGCGCTCGTGTGACGTGGCCGACCGAGCGTTCCCGCGACCTCGCGATCGGAAAAGGATCGATCGTGTGCCGATTTCAAAATCGTTCGCACGATCGAGTCGCTTGCTCCGTCACTTCCGTCGACATTTGCGAAAACATTACGAGATAATGTCTATCGCAATGCAACGGAATTATCGAGAGTATTACGATAATTAATCGAAAGAGCCAACGATTAACGATTAATTGACGTGTACTATATTTTTTCAGAGGACAAACGAAGCGGGGAAAGTAACGTAGAGAATGACAAGATCGCGAGATTTGTGAATGAAGATGCACCGGGAATAGAACCGGTCCGCTTACTCAATGACGAGGACGATGCTGCTGCGACCGGTTTCGCCAAGAGCGGTTGGCGCGCGATGCGGTAAGATTTCTTTGTTTTATGAATGAAAGTCGTGTCAGTTTGTCTGTTTGCGTTCGTCGGAAGAAACAGAGAGTATTCCAACCGTGACATTGAATCATCGCGGTCGCAGTAAGAAATGCAACGGTACAACGGAGACGCATTAGTAGACTTGGATATGTATTATTGATCCGAATGAAAGCTTTCGAGCTTGTAAGACGGCCTTTATCTTTCGTTTGCAAATCCGACGTATTCTAAAAGCAATCTCGTATTATTCTATTTCTTATTTGATTTCAATTAAAAAGCGTCAGAGTGAGATTACATTTAAGGACCGAAATAAGCAAAGAAAAACTTTCTCAGCGATTAACAGAAAAATTACGAGTAATATTGTTAAGAGAGAAAAGTCGAAGTAATTTAAAGACCGTTTCAAAGTTTTGAAATTGGCACTATTCACGGTAACGAATGAAGACAATCCGATTAAAGGACTGATGAACTCGAAAAAACACATAATTTTCAAGTAAAATTACTCGAGAAACTATTTGTTTGTCAGAGTAACCAAGACGCGAGCGAGGATACGTGCAAGCAGCAAAATCTAATAAAGTCCGGCCGAGGTCTCAAAGAGACTACGAGTTAAACTCGCGAACACCTCACCAACCCTAAGCCATGGAATACTCACAAAGGCCTTCATGTTTGGTGTGTGTATTGGGCTGGTAGTCCGGTGAATGACTGACTTGGGCCGGGTCGGCGGGCCTTATATACGCCTAACTCTACTCTGGACACGCTCCACAATCACCATCCTTTCGAAAGCAAGCAAGGCGCTCCACCACCCTCTCCTCCAGAAAAACTATAATCCACGCCGGGCCCCCGAGCGGTCGTCGCAAGCGATAATCCCACCGCCTGCTTCGAGGGCGAAGGGGGGTCCCTCCCGTTTAACGGCAACGATGTGGATAGAGATTGCCGTTGTAAGTTGTATCCACGTCTAATACGGAGCAGCCTTCTATTCTCCTCTCCTCGCCCCGTCAGATCGGCGTGGACTACACGCTCGACTTGCACGCCGCACCAAGTGCAATCGAGCACCACCCGGGTTACATGGTCACCTATGATACAACTCTCTTTCTTGCAGATATGGTGCATGCGAGTGGTTCGAACAGCACGGAATCTTTCCCGGCCACGATAGACGACGCAGGTGCAGTTGATAACAGCAACAGAAACGCCGGATAATTGTCACTTTAGCTAATTGGATCATCTCTCGTAATAATACATCGTCGTCCAGCATTCGCAGAATAAAACCATGCAGGTTTTTAGGTGATGAAAGATGTTTTGCATTGAAGTGCTCTCATGATAGTCTGTGATGTTTTCGGAAAAATCAAGAACAAATAATATTGCTTTGCATACTAATCATGATAAAAAAGAAAAGAATTGAAAAGGAAAAAAATATATCTTTGGAGATTGTTGTATTGCAATGAGACAGTCTATAAAAAAGTGCATACTATATACATGCATAATTATATTTGTTAATGGGACAGCTAATGAAAATTATATGACAGCTAATGAAAATTATTACAAAATTATTCTGTGATAAAATCATATTCCCTGTATCTTAGCCTTTTATAATTTTTTGTTGCAATTTTAATGCTAGAAAAATTTGAAAAGACCACTTAATAAAGAGTTACGGTAAAAATAATACTCTAATCTTGAATTATAATAAATCCTCAAAGACACTGCATAATACGATTATTTCAACAGCTCTCGCTTTAATATAAGCCGACTCTGAGCTTTTGATGTTTGTCATTCAAAATGTAGAGTGCTTTGTGCAATAAATTAAAATCGATACAAAATCTTAAATAATCGAAACTTATTACTATTCATGAAAATTGTAATCTCTACGCTCAGCGTCGGAATAAAAATCACGATAATGCGAGCTGAAATTTACATTTGAGCATGAACGGCTGTCGCACGAAAACTTTGTCTCCATCTGGAAATATCAGAAGGAAAGGAGATCCAAGGATGGCAAAGCGCAATCCTGATTGCGGTCCGCTCATTACGCTAGAAACGAGGCGCTCGCATCGTGAAGGAGTTTCACGTTTGGCGCGAATGCTGAAACGTTCTAAAGAGTTGGAATTACGGGTCGTTAAATGGCTTTAAGAGACCTGAATTCTTTTCTAAATAGATTGCTTGCCGCCGCCGCCGCTCCAGCTCTGTCGGTTGTTACTTATTACCTCAACCCGTTAATTCCAACTGAAAGCTGGAAATAAGATAGCAAGATCTAAGGCCTAAAGAATTGTCTGCTATTGTGAGCGATTGAATTACGATCGTCGTATAATACTCGACGAGCCGATCATTTCCGAATTGTATTAGCCAATTACATTTGTTATCTCAAAATATTTATAAATTGTCATTTTATGATTGTATCAGCTGATTTTATTTTATGATATATATAAACATATCATATAGACATAAACAGCTATATTGCTACGATAATATTTTAATAATATCGGATATATTTCATAGAAATATTAAAAAATACTGAAAATAGGAATATTAATATATAAATAGAAATATTAATATATAAATATTTATAATATTAATATTATATAATATTTATAATATTAATATCATAATATAATAATATTATAAATATTATATAAAAGTGTGCCGCATATTGATTATATTGCTGAGTAAAAAATGATACATGTATACGTGCAGTACATTAATTAAAAGCATGTTAAAAATTATTTACGTAATTAAAATGTAATACTTTACAAACATTAGATTCATTATCGCATACGTATGTTTAGCGCTTTTCTTATAAACTTTCTTTTTTTTGAACTTTTCATAATTTTATGTCTATGTAACAATAGCGATGAGCGACTGCAAACAATTTCAACCTTAAAAGTGTTGAAGTGCGACGCGTCGAAACGTAACGCGACTAATTGCATCCCAATTAATTAGTTTTCGTTTTCGCACGATGCCCCGTCTATCATACGAGCCGCGACTTTTCCGGCACGCGCGAAGTGAAAGCCATTATATTATTTGGCCGACCGCGAAAAATGTCGATCTATTCGCGAAAGTCGCCCGCGCCCCGTATCTTTTCTCGTTCGCCATCGACCGGTTCTGAATATATAAACGCGACCAGTGGAAGCTAGTAGTTAGCTGTTTTCGATCTCACCCTTCAAATGAGTCGACAAGCCGTGCAAGTGTTAATTGACCCGTTAACTGATTAATCGCCGAATTACTTAATCAGCGAACAATCGTGTCACCCTCCCCCCTTTTTTTCGTCATTCATCGATTGACGCGCTTCGTTTGCAACGAAATCCACACGATTATCCGCGATCGATCTTTTCGAGACGATTTGTGATTTCGCTGAATCCTACGAAATAATTATTAACTAATTTGTTTTCTCCTTTTTGTTGGAATATTTTTGCGACTCGATCGCGAGAGATAATTAGGTAATCTCGATTTTTTATGCTTTTGGAACCACGTCCCGGAATTCAGTTCCGCGCCCCTATTTTGAATTATTGAACGATTTTCACGGATCGATGAAGTATCGATTGGCTCGCGTGGTCAATATTCCCAGATACATTTCTGTGATAAAGCGACTTTCTCGGCGACATGCAGACCCGATATGTCCGTGAATCGAAATGGAGATGCCGAGATTTGAATGGGGAGAATGGGTTGCGAGATAGAATTATTTCGATATAAAAATTACTTCATCTCAACAGTTTATTTATTCAAATAACTTGATGTATACAAGACGATCGCACAAATCAAGCATTATTTAGCAACTTGTTGTAATATATCGTTTTGAAACTGTGATTATTCATTACGTAATAACAGAATATGAATAATACTCGAAGCATTAAAACTCCTACATGTGATATTTTCATATCAAATTACTATTTGAGAAAATGTCAATAAGCCAGTATTAACCAGTTACTAACTACGTAAAATTATTATCTTCTTGATACTGGACTTTAAAGACAAGTCTACATAATATTCAGTCTATATAATTTTTGTATCCTTCTTTGATTTATCATATATTTTTCAAATTTTTGTTTGTTCGTATTTTTCCTTCTGTCTTATTTTGTGTTAACTTGTTTTATTCTTTTTATTTCAATGTCTACATATATTTATTCTAAAAAGCATTAACACGCATATTATATTGCTAGGTAATTTTTTGAATTTTTCCTGAAATCTCTTTTATTTAGGCAATTTTACAAAGTTAATTATCTGCCGTAAAATTTGTAATTATGATGTACATTCTTTTTGCCAAGCGTTACGCAGATACATACTTTCTCTTTCTCTCTCTCTCTCTCTCTCTCTCTTTCTCTCTCTTTTTCTTTCTCCATCTATCTCATCTATATTATATATTTATTTATTCAAATCAGAAATTGCAATATCTCGCGCGACGCAGTCGCTGTATGCAGGCTTACGTATTCCATCTCGATATATCCCTGCTAGCTCAATTTTCGTGAAGAATACTCGTCTAGGGTGACGACTCCCCACACGCATACGCACACGCGTCGAAGTCTCCGCAACATTGCGTTTGCAAAACGATGCCGACCTCACGCCGTGACGGCGCGCGTCGCTGAGCGCGCGTTCTGCGCTTTTGCACCAATTTTTACATAACACGAGGATGTGAAACTAGAGAAATTTTATTCATGAAACAGCACGAGCGGCGCACAAGCACACGAGATCCATGGGAAAATTTCTTTCTATTGTAATGCAACATGATAGCGCGATATTACCGAGACTATTCATCGATGACGCGCAATTCGATCAATATTTTATCACTATTGTATAATCAATCTGAATCTACTTCAATGATTAGGCGAGTAACTCGAATATTAATTCGAAATTTGTATGATCGAAACAAATTATTCGAATAATTCGATATGTATCAATTTCACTTTCAAATTCGAGCGGAATTAATCAGTTCAGATACAAATTTCCGAGAAACCATATGTAAAAAAAATAGAGAATTCAATCATCGCAAAATCATAATTGTAAAGTTATGGTATTAAATACTGTGTCAAATTCAGTTAAATGGATTTAACACAAGTCTGATCAATCATCGGTTCATTGATTAATTCAAATTACAGCGCTAATTGTATTAAAGATTAACCTAATTTCATTATTAGGTTGAAACGTGTGTTGTGTTTCCATTTCTATGTTTCGAGCAACATTAGAATGATCCATTTGCTCACCATATTACCAAAACAGCACTGCATATGCGATTATACATTCTATACTAATTGTTCCATTACTGATCTAATTTGCAAAACGCTTTCACAAGCTATCGAGCTATGAAATAAGAAAAGGATTACGTACAACGCTATATATTTAATTATACTGTTTAATGTGTCATATTGAGGTCAAATGAATCTATAATTATAACTTCGATTTATAAGTAGATCTTATTTATAAGTAGTATCTTTATATATCGATATCTTTATATATACATATGTATGTGTTTTTTGAATTTAAAATACATAGCAAAGCACATATATTGTTACAAACAATATCTATTTTGTCAGACTTATAACAAATAATTCATGTGATATAGATATGTTTGAAAAATAAAATTGTAGCAATATTAAAAGAAAAGCATATTGCCTTCTAAGCAATTTCATAAAAAATTTTCTTACGTCAGCATTTTAATTCAGATATCGCTTTATATAATTTTAAATCAGATATCGCTTTATATTAGCATAATATACGAATGGATTTACAAAATACAAGTATATAATAGCAGTCGAATTTCTGTCGAATTGTTTCGATTACTATAAAATAAATGTAATACATTGTAATGCAACACTTAATGTTACTTGTAGTACTTTGACACATTCAATGTCCTTTTCATGCAGTAACTTTAATTGATTAAAGATTAAACTTCGCTTTAATTCTAACACGTTTGCTTCGATAACTTTTTATTCTGTCTAAGTTAATTAATACAGTTCTTAAGTTGAAGTCAAAATTAAAATTATTAAACACAATATTTCAATTATTATTAAGAATACTGTGGAGAGAATAATACGTACTCATTTCAAATTTTTAATTGAAGTATTAAAGAATGTATATATTACACTTTCATATCTTAAAAATTACTTCGTGATTTTTTTGAAGCAACATTTTTTTATATCATTTAAGTTTGGTGCGTGCTCTTGGTTTCATGATAGTGGCTTAAAATTTAAGTGTCAATTAAATTTTATCTTAACCGACAACAACGCAATTATTCGCATGCTTTAACATTAAGAAATGGCCTGTAAGCTATACTTAAGTTTTAAGTAAAGACCTTATAGCTCAGTTTTACTGAGCGCACCATTATTACACCTTCAGTCACGTACCGTAGATATCATTAATGTCGCTGAGTCTTCTTTTCAAGTATAAACTTCCGACGAAATCGCAAGGCTGCACTAGATGCTGAAAATTAACCTTCGCGAACCTCGAGTCAATTTACTGTACGCAGACTAGGCAGACTAATTTTCCAACGTGTTATATCGTTACATAATGCATGATCTGTACATGAAGTAGAGGAAAGTAGCGTGCTGCGATATATTGTAGCAATAAAGAGAACAGACAAAGATAGATAAAATAATATTTGAAGTGAAAATATTTTAGAACTATTATAATATTATTATATATACGTAAACTATTTTCTCCACTACATTATACATAAATATGTTAATGTAAAATAATTATTTCAGGTATATTAGTTAATATTTTATTTAAAATATTTAATTTTTTTCAAATGAAAGCTTCAAATATATATATATTTCATAGGAAGTTTTAAGTAGTTAAAATAAATAAAATAATAAATTAAATCAATTAAATTTGATCAATTAAAATAATAAATTTTCTTCTTATGTGTATAAATGTATGGACACTAAATTTTTTGTATCAATACCATTTTTCTAAATTTGTATTCATTGTAATTATTTGTTTTTTATGCTTTACATTTATTAGGTAAATTTTTTATTCATGCTTCATTAGTTAATTAGTTATGTTTGTAAATTAATAGTAAATATATAAATAATATATGATAAATGTATAAACAATATATGGTTTCTTTTAAAATAAAAATTAATTTTTAATACATATATTTTTTCTAATTATCTCTTTATCATATAATATTTGAAATACCTTATACCTCAATGAAAATTCTAAAATTTCAAATTATTTCACAAAAAAGTATTTTTCATAATTTTTTTAAAATAATTATTTTAATAATTTCATTCATCCCGCTTCAATGAAATATTTCCCATATATATTTCTGTCTGTGTCTGTGTGTGTGTGTGTGTATGTGTGTGTGTATATACCTATTATTTTTACGGAGAATAAATTTTGATGAAATATTATTCAAATAATTATTTTCTCGTTACTTTCGCGTATTTCTTAATAATAGTTTCTTTTTCAGGTGAAAAGAATTTATAATTAGGGAATATTTTAGTCGAGGAAGTATCGGAATTTCGCCGCAGAGAGACGGGATGGAAAAACGAGGGCATATAGCGACGACGGATCAGCGCGATCGCGAGACGTGCGCTTCCACTTGCGCTCGCCACACTTCGTTGCAGCGTCGACTAAGCTAGGAAAGTAGTCTTACGCAATAAGGTGGAGCGCGGAATAGTGTTGGCTATTGCCGTTTGCAGAGCACAGAACTGCCCATCATTTCCGTGTTCTGTTAGCCGCTCTCGGTCGTGAGCGCATAGTTCGTACGTGAATATCGCCACATTGGACGCATAGTGTAATCTGATCGCTTTCATTGTGCACTTTTACGGAATGTGTCCATTAATTTTTATCGCACTAATTTGATGAATAGCGAAGATAGTGTCAATCGATTAATTGCTCTAATCGGAATCGAACGATAATGTTTTGCGCAAGAAATGGCATATATCGAGGAATAAACAAATTAATTAAATATGACTTTGAATTAAAATTACGAATAGCAAAAAGAAAAGATGGAGATAATTTAAAAGAGAAACATTTCGCTATAGTGTAATTATTAAGTAGCCGGAGATTTTTATTCGTAGCTGTATCTTAAATAAAAATCTCAATCATAACTCTTTCAAAAACTGTCATGTAATTTTAATTTTATTATAATAATCAATTTATAATAATAGCAAACAATATAAATTACTGAAGATTGTTAAAATAATTATGAGATATAAGTATACAAGTATTATTTTATGAATCCTAAATCATTTATTTATTAATTGACATGATTGAAGAACAGTATTAAAAATAGCATTAGTAAAAATAGCATTTAGTATTAAAAAATAGCATTTATTAATTGACATGATTGAAGAACAGTATTAAAAATAGCATTAGTAAAAATAGCATTTAGTATTAAAAAATAGCATTAGAAAAAAGCTTTGACAAATTTTTAAAAACTTAAGAAATTCTGATCTGCGCAAAGTGTTTTACAGTTTTAATCGATACTTTTAATAATTAAATAATAAAGACATCACTCCTCCCTTGTTACCAATTATTTATAGATTAGCGTCGCTTATTATATATCTGCACAGCGTCAAGAGCCATTAAAAAAACATTAGGGATAATACACGATATTACGAGAGTGATTAAGGGAACTTCAGTTCCATAGGTCTCTTAAAGATAAAAATATATTGATTTCATTACGCTGCGTACAATGCCTGCAAGATTAAGCTAATGGAAGTTCGCATATGTTTCCTTTCTGTTCTATTTCATTCTATAGCACGCGAAATTGATGCATAAATTCAGGCGATCTTTTCAAAAAGGTTGAAAATTAAAGGTTTACCTGTTATCATGTGGCTCGTTTTTTTTTCGTTTTCACAACGAGAGCATAGTTGATCTGTGTGTCGATTGAATCTGTGGTTATATGCAAATCTATGTCGTCATTTAAAATGGATTCGCGTTACTAAAATTCACCAGAGGGAAATTGCTACTAAAATTCGCCAGAAACTGCGCAAAAGCGTTGATAAGTTAATCGTTTAACAAACACACATACAATATATCAGTGTGTTTTTAAATTGAAACAGAGATGACGAGCAAATCGGTGCAATAACGTTTAAACCTTCAACGTCAAACTGCTCTTATAATTGTCGACGATGATGGATCCGTTAAATTGTATTTTTTTTTAAGTCACTCGAAATGAAATCACTGTAAGCGCTACTTTAATTTGCTTTGTACAAAGGCGAAGAGAAAGGAAATCAAGAAAACATAAAAGAGGAAGAATAAATCTTTTGTAGAAACAGCTGGAAAAGAAAACTTATTATTTCTGTATTTCAAAAGTCACGCCCATTCACGCATATGTTTGCATTAAATTGGCCTCGTTGTGGGACTTATGTAGATATATATTGGATTTAAACGTTTCTTCCAGGGACAATCACTGACAATTTGTATCTAATCTAGTAATCGTTATCTTTTGGCTCTTGTTGTTCAGCATCTTTAGCTCTCGAGATTAACACAGTTAATCTTTTTATACGATCTGCAAGTTTACTTTCTGCAATAATGTATCAAGAAGAAAGACGAGAAAAATACTTATAATATATTTCTAAAAATATTTTTTCTGAATCGATCTAATTAACATAATACCAATATTTTTTTATAAAAAATAAAAAATAAAAATTGCAAGGATGCAAAAATATGGCGTTTTTTTATCTAAAATTTTAATAATGCTCAGTTATGTGTGTCAATTTCATTTTACGATGACAGTTGAGAATTTTATAATTTCATCGAAAGTCTTTTTCTTCTTACAAGTCTTTTTTAATATTTTAATATAATTTATAAAGTTAGAGCAAAAGTTGTGCTTGATAATTAAAAAGTAAATAAAAAAATATTCTGTTTGCTTTTTAGCATGCATATCAAGTAAACATAGCGTATTTTGCGGTCAGTATTGCATCAGTATTGCAACTTTTCCTTCGTAGAACTCGAACGAAAAATTTCTATCCAATCGACAGGAATAGTATATCACAGAAATTTACAGCTACAGTTACGTCAGTTAATTATCATTTCACATTATTAGGCGTATAATTACTAATAACCAACAATAATTTTTAAAATAATAAATGTTTCATTTATCTTGTATTAAAAAAAATATTATTTTTTAAAATATATTATCTTATATTAAAATATATTGAAAATATAATGAAAGAAAAAAGATATTATATTATAGTTGTTATTGCATATAAAGATCACATCTTGCACGGTGTATTTATTATTTTGCATTCTTTGATGAGTCATATTATACATTTATTATACATTATACATTTTATTGTTCGTTAGTATCGTTTAAAATCTAAACTTTAGATTAACAATGATTAACAATGATATAAAATTGATCCTCTTTCTTAATAGATTCTAAAACTTTTGTAACATTTCTACATTTAACTTTGTATAGAATCGATCAAATTTATCTTTGATTTAATGCTTAAGATACTTGTTATCGAAAGTCTCCATATTAAAATTATTCATAGAATCTATGCGATTCTTTTCACTTTAGATAGTTCCATTCGATATAAGTTGATATCTAAAAATCTAATCGAATGAGTTTCTTCTAGAATACGAAAATGTTTTCACAGCTATTTACTACAATGTATTCATCCGATTCAAACGACTATAAAAATGCAACAAACTTTTCTGATTCACTTGCGTTTTATGACGCAAAATGTTTTTCAGAGATTATTTTTATTATTAATTATTATATATATTTATTAAGAGGATATATATTAAAATAATAACAAAAGAATAATTGGATAGATTGTTTTATTATTTTTCCTTTAACATCTGCTAATTAAATGCAATTCTTAAACCGGTTTAAAATTATTATATTTATTAAAAATTATAACGTATACATAATCTTAATATATTTACACTGTCTCTTATAAAAAAAAAATCGCATATTGCAACATTAAAAAATATGAAGAAAAAACATTGCCAGTTAGATCAAATTTTTTTATATGTATTAACAAAGAAGCAAAATTTAAGATATATTGATGTCATTCAAATAAAACTCTGCAATAAAATATGATAAGATATATTATTAGAAATATTTATAATAATTAAAAATATCTCATAAAATTTGTTATTTTCGTCATGTATAATACATTTTATATTGTAGAAAATATTTAACAGTTTTTCAATTAAGTTCTCGATTAAGAAGAATTAATTATAAATATTTTTTGAGATCAAGAGAAATTTTAAAAATCATGTTACATATTAAAAATATTTAAACTTTTTATAAAAATATATAAATGTTAATATATACAAATATAATATACAAATTTATTTATTTAATATTTCAACTATCATGACATTTGAAAGAATCTTTTTATAAAATATATCGTACTTTTAAAATTCAATAATTTTTGTTTAATATTGTACACATACACAAACACATACTTATAAATAACATTTTAATAGTATTAGCTGAAAATTATAATTATTATCGATGTGATTGTATCGATATCATTGCTCAGTTCTAAGGAATGCAATCTTAATTAGAAGGTTGCTGCATAAGAAGAAAAAAACAGAACTGAAATAGAATATATTAATATAAAGACATTTCTATATAAGCTTAAAAAAGATTCTTCAATAATCTTTTATTTTCAGAATAAAATCTCAAAAATATATGAGTATATATTAAAATTGGATATAATGAATAATATCTGTGATAAATATCTGTACATATCATAAAACAGTTTTATTGGATTTGTAATATAGCCAGACGTTTTATGGACGTAATAAATTTCCGAAAGTTGAAAACACATATTAAGCATCGCTGTATACATTTTATGACATTACAGTATGTTTGAATGATTACATACAATATTGATATAAAAGTAAGATATGTAAGATTGCGTTAGAAATTTTAAAGCGGGTGAAGGAAAATATGTAATGTTAAAAGACCATCACAAATAATATCTCCTGGACATTATGTCATATTTTATCTAAAACTATTTTGCCATTAATAACGAAATAAATCTGCCTAATATTTATTTTTTATACAGATTATCATTATAAGAATAAAAAAATCATTATAAGAATAAAAAAATCAGAACACAAAAATCACAACCGTACATATATCGATTGCTTGATGCAGATTCAAAAAAAAGGGTGGAAAAGGAAGAGACTAATTAATTTACTTTTCCTTCGTATGGTCGTCGCGAGTTGGCAATTCCGATCAGCATGATCAGATCACGCGATCATCAAGCGTAGTGTGATTCAGTGGCTAATTACCAACCCATAGTCACGTTGCAGGAAGGAGCTGTAGCATACTGTTAAAAGGAGGTTTTCGGAGCGCGTACTTTCATTACTTAACCGTATTAGGAAATCCGCGTTTTGATCATTTCGTCCTGGCGCGCTCGCTCTCTGTCAGCCTGATTAATCGCGAGGAAATTGAAAAACCGTGGCTGGTACAGCTCATAATTTTAACGTGGCGAATGCCAGGCGCGTGAGTAAAATTGGCAGGTAATTGCTTTATTCCAGTTATATCACGCGCAGGTAAGTCAGTATGCGAATCAACGCGTCTTTTCTCTGATAAGCAAGTCTTTCGAAAGAGAGTATGCGAAGAATGTGATCTCCGCTCTTACGGTCTTTGCAGAGTCTAATTATCGAAATGTCGATACATAGAAATTTATTACGCAATCGTTAATTCTTTATAATGATTGTAATTGGTACAGTGGTGACTATATCTAATGAGTTACGTGTAATCAGCATCCCAATTTCATCTTCTAGTTCCATTTATTTCCATTTATAACGCACGCAATTATATCGAAGCAAACGAGATTTATAATCCATATCCGGATAATATATACGGCATTCTTATCTTTAATCATTGATATTAATATAAGCTTGAATTCAGACGAGCACATGACATTAAATGACATTAGTATGCGATATTACGATATTTGCTGTTGATAAATGTCAAGAATTAATATTCGTCAAAAATACGCTGAATGCATAAATAAACAATCTTGATCTTCTAATTCTGAAAAAGACATTGCATCTTACAATGATTTACAATCAACGAAGTGGCACTCATAGATACGAAATTACATTATACGTCCGGGATTACGCGCGTAAATAGAAATGCCAAGTTCCGTGGAGACTTTCTCGCAGATAAAGCTCATTATACTATTCCGGTTCCCGGATAAATCAGGAAAAAACGAGACCAATAGCCCGAAATTGCCTTCTCCTTCCGTTCATTGGACGCGCGTGTTATAAAATAAATTCTTGAGCATTCAAGTACACAGCACGCATGTATAACGATCACGGTATGCCGGGAATGACGGCTGTCTTCGTTCATTTCCCATTTATGCCAGCTGACAACATGTGTACCCCACGATATAGATATGACGTTAAATAATAGCTATGTGTATGTGCGTGTTCCCACCTTATTAGGTTTATATATCTCTTCAACTTTCTCAAAAATTTCTTCATTAAAAGGGAACATAGTACAACGCATTCATTCTGCGCAATAAATTACGCAAGCCACGTAAATTTTACAACGTGCGCGTGCATTATACATATGTGCATAATAGTACTTTTGTTAGATAATATTACATTTCGTTTTTATTACGGGCGTTACAATCGATTTCAGTTTTTCCTATCTGTTGAAACTTTCTTGCCATTTATTCACGCCTGTTTCATTTCCCAAAAAAGAGAGAAAAAGAAAAAAAGATAACATAAAGATGCATAAAACGCTGCACGTTATCGAGACCTTTCATCTCCGCGATTTTGCACAATTCAAGTGCAATTCGCGCACCGCGTTCGATTATTCTCGCCTCGCCGCTCGCTCGCGCGTTCCCGATTTTTTTTTCTATTTTCACAAATCAGTTAACTCGTGTCGGGGCCGCGCGCGCAGATACGCTACAGTTCTCTCGCATATCCGCTCACATATTAATGAGCCTGCTGGGTCGACTTGCTTTGCGAGCAGGCAAGCGTAAACGTTGAATAATAACTGCATTCCGCGCGCCGCACCGGCCGGTCGGTCGGTAGGCTGTCGTCTACGTGCGCCGCGTGTATTGTATATACATACACGCACGCGTGTGACAGCGGCACGTACACGCATACACCGTGTTGCGTACGCGGACAGCGCGGTATATATATTACCGCAGCGAATAGCCGAGAAGGATCCACTGGTCCCGCGGACCGCAATGACGATGGATTCTCGCGTTGACCTCGCTCCTCATCGCTTCCGGTCTGTACGCGACGCGAAGCCGCTAAATAGGATACAATCCTCGCTTTCGGACACACGAGAGAAGTCTCAGGATACTCCTCGCGTGCTACACATCGATTAATTTCGAATGCGGAATTCTTGTTAATTAATTTAGAATTCAAAAGGAGCATATATTTTAGAGATAAAATTTCTTGACTTTTAAAAAAAATTAAAAATCACTTTCATAACGATTTTATGACACAATTTTTCACACATAAAAAAAATCACAAAAGATTTTTAATTAAAAAATGTATATTCCTGGACAAAATTAACGCATAATTTTTTTTCACTTTTTCGTTAAAAGCTGATATTTAAATTTTAACGAAAGATTTTAAGAAAAAAGTGAAAAAAAATTTTGCGTTTTAATTTTGTCCAGAAATCTTATAATAAAAAATTGTGTCATAAAATTGTTATAAAAACTATTTTTTAATTTTTTTTAGAAATCTAAAAAATTTTATAATTTTAATCAACTTATGTAATTTCTCGTATTATAAATGGTAACATTTTTTGGAAAAATGACCTTGATCATCATATTGTTATCATTGATGCACTTAATAGAATACTTGAGAAAATACTTGAGAATATTTGAGAATACTTGTTAAAAATTGTCGATAATTTTTTCGCTGTCGCTTCTATATACACGTCATAAAAATCGCTTTATAGCGCAGCTTTCTCTTAGCTTAGGGAAGGACATAGTGTCGCCGATATCCGAGAGCAAGGTTAACAGCGACGTCTGAGTTTCATCCCTTGGACATCTCCAGACATTTTTATCCTCTTCGTGTCGAAGATAAGACTCGTGTGTGGCGCGCGAAGCGGAAATCGTTTTTCGACACACAGTGAAATACAGTGGAAACTGATAAATTTCAAGAGTACTCTGCTAACTCTTCTATAGCGATCAATATAGACATCATTTCGCGCAAACAATCTTCTTTTGATATTTGTTTTGTGATTATTAAATATCCTATAACTTACGATGATCTGTAACCAAAAATTTTATTATAATTATTTTTAAATAGCAACATACATTTCACAGGATTTTACATTGAAAAAATCTCTTATTTTTAGTATCGAAGACGCGCTTTATAAGGCTTATGTGTACATAAAAGTTTTCATTATTTTAAAGAGGAGATCGAAAAAGAAATAAAAAATAAAAAGAGAATTTTTTACTCTGAACCGTCTCAAGGAAAACAAAAGAACAAAAATGAATTTTTCTCGATAAAAGTTTATAAAGTAAAATAGCACGAGTAACGCAGTATATTTACGCATATTACTAGATTTGGGATCAGGGGTACATGATGACGAGAATCTGGGACTTTGTGTTTATTCTTTCATCCGCATATTTGCTCAAGTTGTACATATTTTATATTCATATATAATTTTCTACGTAACGAAATTGCAGAAGGAAACAGTTATCAGCTAATTTTGCAACTTTATGATCCGCGGTCCTTACTGTATCATTAAAATCGCTCATCATCTCCGACGCTGAATAATGTATATGTCGAACCATGATAACGTTACATCGGTTCACCGATCGGATTCACGATCTTTCCACATATTAAAAAGTCATATCAAGTCATATCACATTTACAAAAATAATCAAAAGTGAAGAAGATAATAGAGCAAAAATTTTTAGCGTAACAACTTCATAATTTAATTCCATTTGATGAGAAAATGTACGAGATTTTTTTATATAAACGCATATATAAAACGGATAAGAGTATAGCTGACATTATTAACAACAGAGTAGATATAATTAAGACCGAAATAAACATTTCCACAAAATAGTATTTGCTTTTATACATGTATAAATGCATTAATATTAATATAAATATATTTAAAAAAGAAATATGTATAACATCAAAATGTATATCATCAAAATAAATAAATAAATAAATAAATAAGTTCCATCTGTCGAGAAATAAAAGCAGCAGAATCGAATAAATACGTGGTGCAGAAACGTATGAAATCTGAATTTCATACATTTATGTAATAGTTATTCTGACAAACATCCTTTAACGTTCGCATAATTAGATTTTTATAAAATCCGAAGCAAAAACACATCGCTGTTTCGCTTTAATTGTAAACGTGTGCAATAAACACGTTCTGTTCGCTTCCATTGATGCTCGTTTTACTAATTGTGCTTTAAAATATCGCAAAATTTTCTGGACATGCAGAAACTTTTGTGTAACGCAGTGAGTTCGAGTTGTCGTCAATTTGCGAAAACTGTGCGACTGTGCAAAAACATTTTGTCGTACATCATATTATCGTGTTACCGTTTTATGAAGTACGCGGCAGTTTCAAAATCGGAAATCACGTAATGGAAAAGCGTCTTCTTTTTGTACCTTTTCCACTTTCGTATTTTTATATCGATTATTAAAAATATACATATAATAATTAATATAATAAATTATTATATATTAACTTCGTAATTGTATGGTATTAATATTATAATATTAATACTATAATTAATATTATGATTATATTATTATTAAAAAAAAATACATATGAAGATAAAGCAAAGAATGACTATATAACTCATTTATAAAATTTCATATCTTTTTCCTGTATTTTTCTGTCGAAATATCATTATCAGAGATATCCACATCGTCCGCAAAACCATCATAGCCGTTTTTGTTTCTTTCTCTTCCCGTTTCTCCTTCTCATCGTAATAATAGCTTCCACCGTAATGCATGTCGGCCGATAATGCATGTATTTGTGCGTTCACGAGAGCGGCAGTTGTATCGCCAAGTCCACAGCATCTTTCATTTCCCGCTTCCTCCGTCGAGCGTTGACAAAATCCCGCCATTATATTCTCAGAGTGGGACAATCTTTTACGCTTTAACGGCCCATAAAGACTGCCGGAAATTGTCCATTCCGTCGCTTCTTGCCGATATATCCTCCGTCAAAAGAAAAAAAAAAAAGAAAAAATAACTCGCGGATGGCGACGCGCTTCCGCAATTGCGGAAACGCGATCAAAACTGACGCTGCGATTCGTTAAGGCGGCCATTTCACAATTTCGCAAACACGAAGATACCGCGAATTAAATTTCTCGCAAATTTTCGCCAGTGTGAAAGTAACTGATTTCCTTTCCGATTATAATCGCATCGAACTTGCTGACAAAAGTGGCAATTAACAACGTGTCGATTCTCTATTCACGATCGATAATGCTCGCAATATTTCGCTGAATAATCTAATCAATGCCAGTTCACATCTTGCAAGTTAATTCTATATTTATATTTGTTATTGCGTAGATGATGATTTTTCTTCAGGAAAGCATAATTAAGTCTTAAAAATTTATGATCAAAGCGGCAAGTCTTTAAAGCAAAGTCGGCTCTCGAGATTAAGCAAAAAGTAAGTTTTCTTTTGCTATCTTCTCTTAGTTTGCCGCTTGATACAATTTATAGTAAACCAAAAAAGTCCATAAGTTTGCTCAGGATGTTTTATTTAAAAAATTTTTTAAATGTAATTCCTTCACACGCTAGATTAAGTTATAAACTAACAGTATTGAGAAGAAAAATAACTTTTAAAATTTCCAAGAAAGTTCACTCTACATTTTGGCTGTTAAAAAAGTTTTCTTCGAAAACATACTATTCATTGAGTTCTCTGAACTTTTTATCTCTTTCGATGAGATTGTAGCATTATTCTTCGGGATTAACGTTGTATCTCTGGTTATTACAGTTTTCCAGCGTTTTAGTAGTCCAGAAATCTCCCACCTCCCTCTTTCTCCATGCACTGTATACGCTCGATGAGCTTAAAGGATTCTATCGGCTAGATTTCGGGATTTTGCTTGCGAAAATTCCGATTTACCTTTCTACATTGTTTGCAATAAACCACAGCACCAAGCAACAAATAGTCCACTATTTTAATAATTCACCATCTAGGTTACCATCTCAATCTAGAGAAAACATAATTTGCAAATTTATTTTATATGTAATAAAATAAAACACAGTAATTTATTTTAGAAAGTTATTCAACATAACTCTATACATGGAGAAAAAGATTACTCTTTAATAACGTAAACTGTGTCTAAACGATTTAAACATGAACGTAAAGATTGAGTGTTCTTATATAACGAGTCCTAGATTAAGTAATTATATAGTTTATATACTAACAAATTTGATCATCAATTAATTACATGTATATCAATTTATACAATAACTTTAGAGTGTGTTTCTAAATGCATAAAATAAAATGATTCAAGGCTATAAACCGTAAAATTTAATTTTACGCTTTCGCTTATTGCTACTTTTGTAAGAATCGTGCCTTCTAAAACATGCAATAAGTTTGTAACAATGTAAAAATGCGAAAAGTTATATGATAAAATTTGTTAACCAGTGTTATGAGGTACAAAATCGAAAATTATGAGATACAAATTTACTCTACCCGATGGGGGATCTAATCCTGGTCTTAATTAGGATTATCATTAATAGTGGGCGTTCATATATTCCTTTTAAAAATTTTCAAATAATTCTAGTATATTATAATATTATTATATTATAATATTATATTATAATTCTAGTATATTATAATATTATATAAAATTTAAATTTTTTTGATAAACAAGATTAAAAATTTTGAAAATATCTTGATATTTTATAGAAGTTCAAATATCTAGCAAAATCTGTCCTTATGTATATATATATATATATATAATAATATGTACCTGTATGTGAATACTGAATACATTTCAAAGCTTTTTATGATTCTGGAAAGAATTATTATCTATATTTATTATAAAAATGTATAATGAAATGATAACACGAGATAAAGTATATTTTATGTATAATGATAAAATTTTATTTAAAAATTTGTCTTCTAAAATAATTTCTTTACTTCTTAATCATATTTTTCGCTTAAATTTTTTTTTTATAAAATTAATTTTACAAAGCAACTTAAAATAATTACTGTTAATTGTGACATACATGAAAATGTTTATTTTTATTAATTATATATATATATATATATATATAATCAAATTATATTATATAGTAGGAGAAACTATATAATTAGCGCATATCTTGTGTGTTTAGTATTTATTAATATAAACATTTGCGATAGATTAATAAATGTTGTCTAGTCTTTCTCTGTGTGTTGATGGAGAGACTGACATGATAATCTTGACGAAGTGATTTCCTTGTTTCTCACGATATATTAAGTTAACTAAATTACTGTATGTATATAACTTGTTGCTTATTTTTTATTTCAAAATCAATGTAATTCATTTCTATTTGTAATATTGAAATAATTTTTTGTAGGTCACTTGAAAAGGATCAAAACCTATGGTCGAAATGTTATGATTCTTTACCATCAATAAAATTGTCAGTGTGGTCGATTAATTACGTGTTTTATTTTATCTACGGCGAACCTCAAGAATTTAATTATGGTATAAACATTTGACATTTTTTTAGACAAAATTTTATATATTACATATTTTATGTTATATTATAAAAATAGTATTGGCCTTTAAAATATTCAAATTAATTAAGATTTTCAAAACTTACTTAATTTCGAATAATATTCAAAATAATTCTAGATTCTCGTCATATATTCAAATGTAATTTAATATAATTTAAATTCATCGAGTTCTCAATATATAACTGATATCTTCTTCGAATCTCTTCGAAGATCTCTCATCATCTCTCTCTTTTTAAAAAAAATGGAATATAATGTAGTTAGAAGAATATCAAAAAAATTCTTTGCTGGAAAACAATCTCTGAACGAAGATTAATATTGAGACAAATGTAATAGCGAATGCTAGAAATGATAAGATATGGAAAAGAATGATAATGAAGCAATTATATTATAAATATACCCAGCGCGGGCGTTTTTCTTTCTCGAGAGCTCCAAGAAAAGCTTGATAACCATGGCCTTGATACATAACGTGTCGATAATAACGTGCAGCAATAGAAATCGATGTTTTCATCAGCCGTTTTCCTTTTCACGGCAAAAGTTATAGCGTGGTTCTCGCGTTGCAACGAGTGCCGATCGCGACCAATCTCCTCGATAATTCGATCGGCGGAAGGCTTGCTCGCTCGTTCGCTCGCTCCTTCACCGCGTACTTTTTACCCGATCCGAAGGCATTGTGAGCCAGTTGCTTGCGCAATGATAGCGCGTTTACCGCCTCGCTCCCGATAAGTTCATGCTCTAGAATCCAGGCCGAAGGCGTTACCGCGTCTTACAAGCCTGACAGTGTCTTCGGAAATAGCGCGAGAATCGCCCTATTTGCACACGACCAGAAGCTGGATGACTCGTTGCCGGCAATGTAAATATTACAAGGGCGAAGGAATATACGTCAGGCTGCAACGTGAACAAATATAACGGGAAACGTCTACGGAAGACGTTTACGCCAGAAATCGTGCTACGAATAACACGGCATCAGACCGTGCATGAAAAGTACGCTACCGGGGACGTTGATATGAAATTTAACTCGAATCAGTCCGTTTGCTGAGTTATTATTAGATATACTCTGAGAAATGCTCGAAGAGAAGAAATATCTATAAGAGCATTTCCACTCCCGCCTCTCGTCGACTTTATTTGCTATGAATTTTTAGACAAGATAACATGGTATCCATGAAAAAGGTTACATTTTTATAAAGAATAAAAATGCAATAAAAATTCTCATTGATGGAGATAGTCTCATTAATAGGAGAAAAATTTCACAATTCATTTAAAGTTAAAAAGGAAATTTTAAATATTTAAATAAAAAAGAAAAACATTTTAAATGATAGTTATAAATTTTTAGAATATAAGATAATTTTTATCAATTATTATTAATTCTCGTAATCAAAGATTCTCGAACATTAGACTATAGATTTCTAGATATTCAATTTTATTTTTTAATATACTTATATTATTAATTTCCTGATGTATGTTATGAATCTATGATTAAATTTTATGGTTTCGTGGTGTAATCTCTTGTCTTCTTAGTTTCTTGGAAACTTTTAAAATTCATAATACATTCGCGTTTAGGTACGAATTAAACGCTGTAATATATACTTTGAAATGCATTTGAAATACACTCGCCATTCGCTTTGCATAGAAATTATTTTACTATTCGACAGATATTGCAAATAAATGCACAATAAAATACTCTGTTAATGAGACTATTATTTTGTTAGTCATATATGAGATCATATATGACGTTAATGACTTATATCAGAAAAACAATAGGCGTTTCTCTCCGATTCCATTAGCTTCGATAGTTTACATTTCTGAAATAATATTGAAATATGAACTGTAGTTTGATAAAGCAATTATTAAACTTTCAGAAAACGTAATATTACGAGTCGTATATTGCTTGAAAATGTAATGCGATCTATGACAGGAATGATTATCGATTTTATGATATATGTATAAAATAATCTGAATCAATTTGACTCTTTCGTTTTTGCATTTTAATAATAAAGTTGAATTAAAATACATAAAACTTATTGAAATTGATAAATTCTCATAAATTTTAGAGAGTCAAAGAGATGCAACAATATCGATGCCATTAAATTGTCGTTAATTAATGCACACGATTGATTCTCGAACAAATACTTCGACCGAGAAAATTGTTAGCGTTGAAGTTTGGAAGCAATTTCACGGTTTCATCGGAACATATGATTTGCAATGTGATGTATAATATGCGTGATTGAAAATTATTCTGTGGAAGTAATAGTTACAAATGAGAATTTAGGAGGGAAGCAAATAAATGTTCATAATACATAATTGTAAGAAAAATGTCTTTCAATCTAGAAATGTTTCCGGAAAAATACAGCTTTTTATTATTGGCATATAATATTCCTTAATGTTAATTGTGCGTGTCAATTATCCAACCGTTTTATATTATATTATATTTTAAATATTGGTTATACACACACACACACACACACACACACACACACACACACACACACACATACACACACACAAGAATTTTTAGTAAAATTTTATTTCAAAATTTTATATTATTTTTTATATTTCTAATATTTTGTGCGCATGTTTTCGGAAAAAGTTCTTGCGTCTCTTAACAAAAGTAACACCATGAACTGTTAGTTCGCGTGTTTATCTGATTCAAAAAAAACATGCAGAGAGCTTTATCCAAAATCCGAAATTTGAATCTCGAGTTTCTCAATATAACACATTTTAAATTTTACATTTTTTATGTGTAAATTCATCATAGTATATAAAAAATGTCTCCTAAAATTTCTAAAAATAATTATAAAGAAACGCATTTACGCAAGAGCAAAAATATTATTGGTTTTTGTGTAATTTAGTTATTCAATAAATTCAGGTCGGTTTAATAAAATATTTAATAAAATGATTAAAATTGTTATCCAATAAAATCGGGTCAATGGTCAAAAGCCGCGCGGTTGCGAACCGTTTAAAAAACGAAAGTTCCATTGCATGTTTTCCGAAAGACAAAAGCTTCATGCATGCATGCATGCATGCATGCACGTTCTTTTGCGCCACGAGAGGTTGCGCTTAAAAAAAAATCCGCTTTCTCTGGCGCGAGGAAACGATGATATATCGTTGATCACGCCTACGATTTCCCGAAGCAAAGTGAGGCATTTCGATATCGCGAAAGCGCATCTCCTAGACGTCGATCGTTAATTACCGCGGATTTTCGACTTCTCTCTTGCGTCCGTTCGCGCGCGGATGCAGCTGAGTTGACGAGCGTGCATGCGTGCGATTAGATGCGAAGGAGAATCCGTGGAATGCGCGTTACATTACAGTCATCAGTGAATGTGGAAACTGCGGTCGTAAATCCTTCCGAAGCTCTACGTTAGTATGCCTGTCGATAATGATAGAATCGATAATGTCAGTGGTATCTCATGCACTTGTGTCGAATTGCCTACCATTGATTTGAAAATTTTAAACGCCCTAATCTCGAAATGTTTCCTAAAATATTTCAAGTTTCCTTTATATTAATTTAACTACTGATCATGAAGAAATCAAAATTATGATCAATATTCTTTAAATGGATTGTTGAGGATATGAATTATCTTTTATAGCTTTTCGTCGTTTTATATCGAATCTTTGATATCAAAAATGCAATATTATATAATTATAAATATATTCATTTTTATTGTTAGATAAAAATTATTTTCTTCTAAAGCAATTTTAAAATCATATTGATATCATTTATCGCTACTTTTTATTAGAGAAGTATCAAATCTATATAATTGTTTAATTTTTTTAATATCAGTAAAAGTAATGCAATATTATTTATGTTATAATAATTATTATAAGATGTAGAAAGTATTAAATATAATTTTGCTGACTTCCTTATAATTTATTTATTCATAAGAGAAATATTTTTATGTTTTTAAATGATTAGAACTATAATTATGGACTGTTTTGTATATTATCATGTAATTATTATAATTTTTATTTTCATGCATAATTACTATATGTATAATTATTTCAATATTTTAATCGTATGTAAAAATATTTATAAATAATTATAACTATTCTACTATACTATATTTTATTATTAATTTTACATACTTATTATAATGCACTAAACGAATATTTCTCTGTTATATAAATCCTTTCTTTTCGATAGCATCGAATGATTATTATTATTTGAAACTATTTAAAATTTTAAAATAGTAATTAAATTTGCTTTACTTTCATCATATTATTTGTTGGATGATGTGCAATTTCTTGGAATGTGTTCTTTCCATATAAATAATTCATGGATTAATATACTTCTAATTTATAAAGTTTTGTAAATTATTTTTTTATCCATGCAAAGAATTATGTAATATTGATTTTAGCTTTTATTTTCATGCCATCAATAATAGATAACTTTACATAGAAAATTAATCTGGACTATTGCTAAAGAAATATGTAATACGTTCGATATATTTTATTCAATCAACAGTGTTATAAATAACGCATGTGAAAAGCATGGCAAAGAATATATATTAAATAAGACAAAAATTTACAAGTAATTATAGCAGACAATCTAACAATTTGTTATAAATCATTTTAAGTGTTTAAATGAGAAATGAAGCTTAGATACATGTCTATCTCACGACAGAGAGAATATCTAACGTGTTCTTCAAATAACTCCTGGAATTAACACCGGCAGTTTCCTACGGGATTACATCGAAGATCCGTCTAACTCCTCCCTGATGTGATCTAGGAATTGTTGATATCACTCTGTCGTACCTAATGAAAACAATCCTTCCGATAATCTAGTTGATTATATACATGTATATAATCAACTAGATATTCAATCTATATTCAATCAGGAATCAACTAGATATTCAATCTATATTCAATTAGTCTCAAAATGAATGACAATAAAAAAAAAATAGAAAGAGAGATAATTCGACATAAAATATTTATTATTGGTTGTAGTTTTAATTCTAAATAAGTATAAGTTAAATTTAATTATGTACGAAATATTTTATGGCAAGTCCATTTGCGTGTTTAAAGCTTCGATAGCGGGAAATTCATTCAAACAGTCGGTTGCAAAAACAACAGATTATGATCGATGAAAACAAGTTAGTAAGTCACGAGAAGTTGCATAAAAATGATAAACCGCGATATAAAATCCTGATGTAAGTTTCTATGATTAAATCACAGTGTAAGATAATACGATATACGTATTTAAGCAATACTTTACAAATACAATGATCGATACTTGCGATTCATTAGGAAAGATCTAGAAAATTACAAGTTATACTTTTTATCAAATAAACAACATTTAATCTTTTCCTTCTAAAAATATTCACTATCATGTATTTATTTTTTAGTTTAAATAAAAATTTTCGTTTATAATACAGAAGCTGCTGGCGCGTAAATATCTTCTTTCGTTTTTATTTTTAATTTTTATTTACTATCTTTTACTAACCTTTAACTGAAAATAGTGTTTATCTAAGTAAACATTATATATTAATAGAACAGAAAGATAGAACTTTAAACATTTTTGCGCTGATATAATTTATTTTATATTATTATTATTTTTGGATTAAAAACATACAAAATTGTCAAGTTTAAGAAATGGAAATCCGTCACGTTAATGATTAATTAGAAATATGAAAAACAGAATGTTTGTTATAAAATTATTGTACAATAATAAATATTTGCTATAAAATAATATTTCGGAATAACAAATTAGTTAACACAGCCTTAGCCTTTATTTATATACACACTAGATATTTATGTGCCTCGAATCTGTAGGAGTAGTGGTACACAAATTTTTCGAAACGCGATTATTCTTTAGAAATAATTAATTTTAGTCTGTACAAAATAATTAATTTTTAGTCTGTACAATTAATTAATTCTGTAATTAAATATTCGTAAACAAATCAACAAGGCAATAGTTATACAAGTAGTTATAAAACGAATATTTTGCTCAATATATTTATTCGAAAGTAGAAATTGAAATAATAATGAATAAGAATAATAAATTACGTTTTCTATTATAAAAGATTTATAAATAATAATTATCTCCTTAACAATTTGTATATGTATCTTTTATATATTTTACATCGCGCTTAACAATCGAGTAATCTAAATAATAGAAACTAATATGTACATTGATTGATTTATTAATAATTAATTTGTATACATTACACAAAATGTACTGTGTAGTATTATTACACACAAAAACATAATGACGAAATCGAATTTTGTGACCAATACTCGATGTACGTTCTTTGCAATATATTTGTATATCGGTTTTCGTTGACCTTCTCTCAGTGGATATACTTTAACATTGGTGATTCAATATGTAGTTTATTTTGAAGGAAAAGCTACACAAATAGTTTAAGATTTATAAGACTCATTTCATTATTTATTTTCTTTCCTATGATTGTCGCCAATATCCATAGAAGATTGTCCAATATCAATAGAATATCGAAAAATATCGAAACATTGCTGTACAATATTCTGCTCCGACATGTGGTTCAGCCTAAATTGATCGGATTCGATCGATAAATATTTTAGAATTATCGTTAATGTTAACCAGAACAAATTAGCTCAATATCGCGTGATGAAAATTGATTCTTCCATTTGATCCTCCATTATTTACATTGTTAGTTGCATTGAAAATAATTTTCTCTTATCGTGTTCCTGTCATTATATCATTTGTGATATACAGAGATAATTGTATGATATAAATTACATGAAAAATACATTTGCTTTTACAATATTGTACGTAAAGCTGGATAATAACAACATATTTTAAAATATTTATTATTATAAAACTTTAACGACTATACATTTGTTTCATGTTTTAAAATATTTGACTAATTACTTTTATTTAATAGCATTTCTTTTTAAAATATAAAATGTATAATATTATTGAATAAAAATATTATGATTTCTCTTATAAATTATAAACCACAGTCATAAAAATAATAGTAATTTTTATTACAATATTTTTTCCGTGCAGATACTCTAGCATCTTATAACAAATTATAACAAAACGAATTTGCATCAGTAAGATACGAATACACTCAGAGAGAATACACTTACGAGATCAGAACGAAACCATTGTTCTATTGATTGAAATCGACTTTCTTCGCTTCAAATTTAATCCTTGCTTGAAATCATTATTACTATTGCGATTCGTTTAAAGCACAAAAACAAAATATTCGTTAGTTTGTTCAATTTTCTAAAAATTGTATATTAAAAAATAAATCGAGTTAATAAATAAATGTTTTCTGAAGACAAACATTTTAACGTCTTAATTAAATTTAAATTTTAGGGATGCCGTGCAAAGTGTATCCGTTTCACATATTACAGATGATTCGTTATGATCGCCATTAATATTAATATATTTTCATGAATGAATAAATCTTGAGAAAAAGAGGATAACGATGAAGCAATTGTAGAATATATATAAGAGAGAGTTTTATTTTATTTATATTATATTATATAAATAATATAGTATTTTTCATTAAATGTGTTTATAAATAATAATATTTTTCATTAAATGTGTTTATTTTTATTTATTTATATGACTTAAACAAATATTAAAAATAAAATCTCTTTGTAAAGAAATGACTCATTTTTTTTGTCAGCACTTGTGTCAAATAATACATATATGTGATCGCATCGATTTATCGAAGTTTAGTGTTCAGAATTTGGAGTTAAATTTATTATTATTATTATTATATATATATGCGAAAGAAAAATAGAAGGTCCTATATTTAACAATAGGAACACCCTTTTTGGGTCGTTCGCGATATAAGGAGAGAGATAAATTCGCGTTATACAAATCGTGCAATCCCTATGGACGATGCGGTGGCAGTATGTTCAGTTTATTCGGAATTCAAAGACGATAACGTTAAGTATCCTAATTATGTCCCTCGTGATCGTTACTGCACCCATTTTCGTCCTGCATCGTGTCTTTCTAATTGCTTTTCGCTTGCTGTGCAGAAATCGGCAAGAAACGATCTCTCCCGAGAAATTCTTCCGAAATTGCAACTACGGAAGAAGTTGACGACGATTATCCGTATGCCTCTGCATTTAATTAGAATTTTATTAACATGAGGAAATGAGCAGGCGTTTATGTGTTCATTTCCCTCGAAAATTCCCGTGATTTTCATGGATTCAGTGGAAATGTTGCGTGCATCCTTATTTGCGATAAATCGAATTAAAGCGTGCGATTCCTAATAATTTTTTACGCTTTATACATCTACTATTACTATTATGTTCCATACTATTATTACTATTATGTTCCATACTATTATTACTATTATGTTCCATATACACTCTATATAATTTTAGATGTCGACCTGTTAATAGATGAAGAGAATTTTCCTAGTTATAAACTCGATACTTGTGCACGCTCAACGCAGGTGTTGACGAATTCTCGAAGGAATTATCCCGGACCCCAACGGTGTGCCGACGGTTTATCCTGCGTCTCTAGTAGAAATTGATATACGTTACGAGACTGCGGTCTCATGCGGCAACTTTATATGATGCTAAAACATACTTACACAACATCAGACATAAATATGAATGCCGTCTCTCATAACTCGCTAAGCTATCCTGAAATTATTGTTGACTGAATAAAACAAAGAACCGCTAAATAGCTGAAATATTATCTTATAAAAGCAAAAAGAACAATTTTGCGATTATTATAATTATTTTAGTCTAAATTATAATAATTGTTGACTATTTTATTAGCCCGATACAATATGTTGCCTTTCTCTCTTTGGCTTTATTATTGGAATTAATATATGTAAATTAATAATTAATAATTTTTGGAATTAATAAATAATTAATTATAAATATTAAATATCAAAGGCTATAAGAGTCAGATAATCGTAATTAATTAATACTTTAATATATTTAAATTAATAATTAATATCTTTAAATTTTAATAATTAATTCTATTTTAATATTTCATTTATAAAAAATATTTTGCTATTATCATTTATGTAAGTGATAAAATTACTATGTTAATAAGTTATAAAAAAAAATCGGGCGTATGATATATAATTTTAATACTTTTTCTCTTCAATTTATAAGTGTTACAATACGACAGTTGTAAAGTCAAGACAAGTTGACAAGTTGACACACAGAACCGAGTTCTACCTGTAATTTCAATCGCTTTTAACCGCTCTCAATATATAGTGTCCACCATAACGCTGACCCTTTCTCATCGATTGACAGCCTGGAGACTTGTGAGTGGTTCTCGCCCGACGATAGCAATTTTTTTGCATAGGATTCGCTATTAATATATCGAAGGACGATGGCTGTAATTACGGGTCTAATACGTGGCTTTCTACTTTCCACTACTCGCGAGTATCGGCTGTCCTTAGAGACTTAGATCGCGAGTGAATATTCGGATTTTTTTATGTTCCGTCAGATTGAAACCATACGCGCCGTCGTGAGATAGACACCACATCGGATCGAAGTATCTTTACGTGCGGTGCATACGTGCACGTACGCACATACGAACTTACATATGTGCAACGCGGGCTAGTTACTCGTTCGCTTTTGCGTTACGCAAGAACCACGCCTAAGTCCTGATCTCGGTTGAACTGTCTTGTTCTACTGCAGTTACGATCTGAGAGATCGGTGATTGCAAGTTGGAATCCGAATTTTTGAGGAAAAATGCAAATGTCACGCGAATACTCGAGCGCTCGTAAATGATAAAATGTAAATTGCATCATAAAAATTCGTGAGTTGTGAAAAGTTTTATCCCATTCTTTTTCTCTTTTTTTCTCCATTTTCCTCTCTAATTCCTTTAAATAAAGGCGTGCATACATATATATATGTAAGAGTAACAAAAAGAGGAAAAAAAAGTTTGATTGTAATCGTTCGTATCAAAGGCCGCGAAAAGATTCCGATATAAGAAACTTTGTTACGCGGATTTCTCAGAACTCTACGCGTTTTTCTCTCTTGATCTGTAACGAAACGAGAGTAGCAGCGTTTTCATTACGTTCACTCAACAAAGCGATCGCTCACCTTGACCATTAACCGTAAAATTTCTTTTTTTACACTTGTACTGAAATATCTTGTTACATGATAATATCTCGAAATATAAATAGTGAAAATTAAATGTCAAACGATTTTGTTCTATGACAAAATTTGAAAAATTGTAATATTGCTACGCTAATAAAATAGCGGAATCAATTTTGACAAAAATTGAAGGAACACAATTTATTTTTAATTGCAATCTCATACTAGTACATTATTTTCGAGATTTTTAAAAGAGAGAGGGCTTTGCGATTTCAAGTTTTATTTTAACAAGATTGAATCCTCGTTAATCACTAATTGACAATTTATTTTATACTATATCAATATTCGATACTATATCAATAAAATAATAATCATGTGTTTCAAGAGAGTCGTTTGTAATTTTAAAAGTTGTTTGTAATTTTAAAAATATCTATTAAATCAAACCTTTTGGAAATTTAAATTTTATCCTCAAAGATTGTAGAACCATCGATGTAACTGGATTACTTATTACAATCGACATTCGATCATATATATATATATATATATATATATATATATATATATATATATGGTATAATATCACTGTTCGATGGTGCTGGCGAAGCGAATTGGCTTTACAAACTTCTGTTACGAGCATTTTGAATTTTGCGGTTGGCGAAATCCAATCGTGCCCACCATTCGGACATGTATTGCCGCAAATGTTCATGTAAAAGGATTCTGCGAAGTTATGCAATGGAACGATTTCGTATTTTGGAAACGCATTCAATTCTGTTTGATTGAGAGAGAGAGAAAACGAGAAAAAAACGAGAAAAAGAAATATTCTCTTATTCAAGATATTTCTAAAATAATGCAAAATACATAAAGCTTAATTACATATTTCATTACGTGTTGACGGTAAAATATAAATAAATGTTTATGGGAAATGTTTCCCTACTCCGTTTACCGAGTTAAAGAGCTATTCCTTCGGTAATAATATTTGGTAACCGTACGTAGATCAAATTTACATAAATTCATTTAGCAAATTTACATACGTTATTGCAACGCACACAAGTAAAGCAAAACGTCAATTTGTCAGATAAACTGTCGTAATCGTGTTATAAAAAGTAACATGCATCAATAGCTCATTGTTTTGCTGCTTTCATAGAGAGGAGATGTATTTCTCGAACTATATAAACTCATTTCGTCTCAAGAGCCGGTCGAACATTCCCTCACTCGAAGTTTCACTCGATCTCAGAAACTCCGTCTATACATCAGAAATACGTGTATATGTATATTACCAAACATAATTACAACTTATAATTACATTGCTGAAATTAGAAGTAATTTCGATATAATTTATAAAGTTTTAGTTTTTCTCCAGAATTTTTAATTATTTTATTTTAAAGAAATGTTCGATTTTAAATGGAATAAAATAGGAATTCCTGAAAAGAGAAATTCGATTGAAATTTTCTGATTTTGTGCGTTCCTTATTTATTACTTCGGCTGCGAATCAAATAATCTACGCGAATTGATTAAATGTTTGATATACAAGCTAAATAAGCACTTATAATTATATTTAAACATTAATATTAATTATAGTTCATAAAAAATACATAACAGCGATCTTCTCGTTATTAATTCGACAGAGAAATGAAAATTTGGACACAAATGAGAGTCATAATCGCGCGGAACATGCAGAAAATCGAGACTCTTCGGAATTTCACAATTACGCAGTAACACGCATGGTTTGTTACGAGAAAATCTCTGCAGTTGCCTCACTTGTAGTAACACATCGGGACGGGAAGCAGCGACAGCCACGGAATTCGATCGCAACGAGCCCTGGATCGGGGTCGGATGCATTGATACGAAAATAAAAGACGTATGTACGTTTATACAAGATTTCACTAGCTCCCGATGGTTGGTCTCCGACTTCCTGGCTTTCCCCGCGAAATATTTGCTACCGCACAAAATTGTCGCAAGAACTTCGAAAAATCAACGTTTCTATCGTTGACGTTAACAGAACGTCGGATGCTGTTGAATTTTTTAAACGTTTTCTAAAGTTCATTTTTATTTTATTTGTATTTCTATTCTGATTTCTATCGCTTCCGATATCCGTATCCATCATTCTATTTTTACAGTAAATCTAAAAATACTGAAGTTGCGTGTATCGAATAATTATTAACTACTACTATATTATAATCAACTTGTAACTTGGAAATTATACTGAAATTTTCAGATATATATAGATCGGTTTTTATGTGTAACAAGAGTATTTTTTTCAAATGATCATTCCCTTGCTAGATAATCACGAGCTGCAGGTAACATTTGCATTTGCGCAGTGCTCTCGTAACGCCACGGATTACATAAAGGTTTCGGCGTATGTCGACTACAAGTGAAATCGGATTGAATGCGTGGAATAAAATGGAAATCAAAGTTCAATAACTCCGTTATTAGCTGCCGTGCAACTACCGGCGAATTCCTAAATCGTGTGCAAATTGCGCGTAAACCATAACTCTATTTTCTATAAATGGAACTGCGCATGGATATTTTTGCTATTACGATGCATCACAATATAAGTTATTTTATATCTGAAAAAAAATATTGCCTTTTTGATTCAATTACACTAGTCACGCGAGTTTTTATCTTCTTACAAATACTATACATTTAAAAATGTTAGTGCAAATGATGCATTAATATTTTCAAATGTACAGCAATATGTCTAGTTTCATTCCCTTTGACAATAATCCGCGAGTGAATAGAATTCTTTATCTTTCATTCGTATAAAACGCGTTTGATGTCAAATTCATGTTGCCGTGTAAAATAGGCCACGCTCGAACGACAATCAACTAAACAAAATTGTCAATGAACAAATTGAATTTATTCGTCGAATCGATAATCTTCCTCGCCACGTTCCCCTTCCATTTTCATGCAGATACATTTGCAATCAGCTTATCGAAATCGCACTCGATTAACACTCTAACTCGGAGACGGATTCTGGTGAAAATTCAGATTTACAGGAAATCGCATTTTTCTCGCATCGGCGATAAACATGGAGAATCGTGCATTTCAATTCAATGCTGCAAGTGTGCGGTGGTTTCGGCAGTAGGATGGTTTCGCGTTGTCAACGTTATTTCGAGCCTTTTCGCTGGTTCCATATCGATTCTGACGAGAATACGATTCTTCCGTATATATCGATGCGACAACAGACTTCCCTCCTCATTGTTCGCGTTGCGTGATGTTCCGGCGTCTCGCGTCACACGTCAAACGCAGACAACTCAATTGCGAATCGCTTGCATATTATCGCGGCTTTTCGCGTCCGCGGAAAAATTAATCCGATTACGGCACGTCGAATGATTTTTGCAATCCCATTCATCGCATTATTAGCTCGATCGGGCAGGCATTTAATTATTCACACGTGGGACGTATAGCCTCGATTATTACCACGTGATTTCGTTTATTAAAATTTTGTAAATATAACGACATAATTGTTATAATTAATGATTCTATATATATATATATATATATATATATATATATATTTATTTATTTATTTATTTATTTGTTTGTATCTATTTATAAAATAATAGGAGTAATTAACAAATAATTAGTATATAACATTTGTATAGTCCTTTTAAAAAATGTTTAATCTATGGCATAAAATAGTTGAAGAAAGATAATAAAAGACAAGTTTACATTATTCTATAATATAAATATTAATCGCAAATAAAAAGTTATATTAATGATTTAGTTAATATTTATACATTAATCTCTTAAAAAATGTTATGCTTTTAATTCAAATATTATCTGTGCAAATATTATCTGTGTAAGATAATATATATGATGTATTTTTATTTGCAAACGTCGAATTTAAATGAAAAAATACAAATATCGCTGGATAACTAGTGGTTTTGATATTCATGGTCGATGGAAAAATACGATGTTATGATTTATTTAAAAAAAAGAAAAGAAAAAAGAAGAAAAGAATGAATTTCTCTGAAGTTTAAAACAGAAGCTCTCCTAAAAATGTTACAAAAATATATAATAAAAAGTTTAATTGTCATAATCCAGATACAACGATTTTTCTCTGTGTATCCATTCTAGAAATCGACACGAATGTTGTAATTCCATATCACTTATTTGTTACTCTCGACACGCAAGATTACAGGAAATATAGAGCCTGTTATTATATAGGGTTGGCTTTTTCACAATCTTCAACAAACATGTTTATCATGTATTTAAAAAACGTGCTTTTTTCAATAATTATTCACATAACGAATCAATATTTTAATATCATGCAGTTTCCAATATTAAATATATAATTGTTCACGTAATTCCGTATTTTTCAATGAAAGAATTTATATTTCACAATGTCAATTATAATATTAGACAATCGCTGTCAAAACGATTGAAATATAATTTCACTTATGACTTATAATTTCACAAATAATGCATTTAAAGCTTTGTATTCAATAATAATAACGATAAATAATAAAAATTATGAAAATAATAATAATTTTATACGCACTTAGATTTATATAATTTAATGTGTCATTATATTAACACTTTCATAGATGGAAAATAGTGCATCTATTTACGTATTTATCCTTCTTTTCTTCCTCTCTTTTCTTCATCATTATATCGCGACTAAGCAATCGTTACCACTTTAATCACCGACGAAGGATCCGCACCTTTTTCATCCGGCTCTTGTATCTCGACCAACCAGAAAAGAAAGATCTTTTCAGTTTTGCGAGCTTGTGTAATAAAAACACTGGATGAGTCGCGCGGGTGGGAAAGACGGGAAGCCGTAAGGCGTGAAGGAAAGAAAGGCGCGACCCTAGCTCGCAGCCTTGCCATTGAATTAGAATTTCCGAGTCGTTAATTTCCATCGGTCTCGTAAGAAGGAAAGGAAAGAGAGGCGGAAAAGGAGAATCCCGAGGGAATAAGACAGAGGATGGATAGAGAGACAGGACACGGGTGCGTCAAGCAGCAAACGGAGGCTGGGTGGATTTCTAGAAAGAAGAAAGCGAAGAAAAGCGAAAAAACGATAAAGAGAGAAAAGGACAAGTTTCTTCGAGAAGCGGAAGGTTTTCTCTTTCTTTTCTTTTTCACCCTTTGCGGTAGCGTCGGGGTAATTTCTTTTACGAGCTGCCTCATCCACGCTCGATTAACTCCTCTTCGAAGGGGTCCGGTTGCGGGACCTTGCACAATGGACGATGCGTGCCACCCGTGGCTGCATAATGGGATAATCGAAATGCAAAATACACACACACACACACACATATATATATATATAGATTAATGATTGCCGATTTTTAATTCATCAAATGTTTTTCTGCTCGAAATTGTGCACTTTTTCAATGTCAGGTAGTTTCTGCATCTCTTGTTATTTGTGTGTGTACATAAATTACACACACACACACACACACACACACACACACACACACACACACACACACACACACACTCACACACATATATATATATACAGGGTGAGCCAGATAAAGTGTTACAGTTTAATATCTTTGAAACGGCTAGATGGATCTTAATGTTCTTGAATTCGATTTTCTCGATTTGATGTGCTTTTTCACGTGGACTTATTTTCATTTTCCGCAATCGGCCCTTCGTGGGGTGGGGGGCACCAAGCTCCGTTTTTTTAAATGGTATCTTCCCAAAAAATTAATATTAATGGATTCTATGTTGAAAAAGAAGTAATACAATCTTAGTCTATAGTAGGATTTTATGTTGAAAAAAAGTAACTTTTATTTTAATAAGTGTTCAAAAAGCATACCATGTACTTCCAAGCACTTAAGTAATCTTTCGATAATATTTCTGCGAACACTGAATAGCATAGCTGGTGTAATTGATGCGCAAGCAGTCCGAATTCGTTCCTTCAATTCTTCTCTCGTAGTAGGAACTGTGCTAAATGTTTTTTCCTTATGTATTCCCATAAAAAGAAATCTAAAGGTGTTAGATCACAATTGCCTAAGGTTGAGAGTATAAACACTGTTTCACATAAGTGTGAAGTTCGGCGCTCCGAAAAATTTTGAATAATTGTAGCTCGGAAATTAATGATTGTAAAAAAAAATTTTTCGAATAAAAGTTACTTCTTTTTCAACATAGAATCCATTAATATTAATTTTTTGGGAAGGTGCCATTTAAAAAAACGGAGCTTGGTGCCCCCCACCCCACGAAGGGCCGATTGCGGAAAATGAAAATAAGTCCACGTGAAAAAGCACATCAAATCGAGAAAATCGAATTCAAGAACATTAAGATCCATCTAGCCGTTTCAACGATATTAAACTGTAACACTTTATCTGGCCCATCCTGTATATATATATATATATGTATATATAAAGATAGAAAGAAATTCGAAATTGACACTTCGAATTGATACTTACTGAGAAAGAGAGAGAGAGAAGGAGAGGGAGCGAGAGAGAAGAAGAGAATGTCTTTAGCAATCAGAAATACTATATATGTTATACAAGAAAGTATGCGAAATATAAATCTTATGAGATCACGTTCCCGATCGACAAATCATAAATTAGATTGCGAAGCTTGGTAAAACGGCGAAATTAAAGAGACATATAATCTGCAATAATACCACCGTGTTTCGCGAAAAACGGCGATTAATTTTTTTCTCTCTTCCGCGAAGCTGATTTTCCGTCATTAGACGAGAGATAACGCGATTAATAAAAATATCGCCAACCCGTGTGCGCTTTACATCCAAGTATCTTCGTCCGTTCGAGATATTTATCGATTTACAAGGGAATATCGACGATGGTTTACGATAAATATAAGTCTCCGGTTATTTTTCGAAGGTAAAAAGGGGAAAAGATAGCGATCCTCTGTGTTCAGTTTCGGCGTATTATAACGTGATAACACGCTCGAGAAATCGATTGCTTCACGCAAACACCTCGACTAATGCACAAAACGCCGATACTCAGACAATTGTGCAAGCTACATAGGTTTTTAACATTTCAATATACTTCCCGGGAAAGAGAAAGAGCAATTTAATCCACGTAGCCACTCGGCCTTGAAAAAGAGCACAATAATTACAGCCACGTGATGCCAAAGGTAATATAAGAGGCATGCGCGGCGAAGTTAAAAGGCTAAAATTGTAGAACGCGCCCGCAAGCGAGAGATCAATTTAGCAAAGTAATTAGATAAAGTAATCAAAAAGATTAAATCGAGCAATTTGGGAGAATAAAATGGAACAACAGAAATATAAAGAGCATTGTACGCTTGGAGTGAGCGAGATTACGCGAAATCCAGCGGAGAGACAGTGAAATAATGATATGAACTTTATTTATTTATTTTTTTTTTTTCATAAATTACATACGAGAGAGTATACGAGTTAACACTACGTGGAGGAAAAATATGCATTGGAATTTTCGCGGAAAGAAAGCAAGAGCGAATAAACGCGTTCCGCGTATTTAAACCGTTTGTATCATTACGGTGACTTAATAAATGTATGCGTATGAAAGGAGGAGACATATTTTTTTACACGAGTGTGAACACGTATCATACGTTATAATTTTAAGCGCAAAATATTCGCTCGCAAGTTCGTCGTCATCTTTTCCTTGGTATATTTTCCAAAGTGTATTTTCTTCATTCAGTAATAGTGAAAGCGTTTACTTCATATTAATCGCACGGCTGAGTAGTGCTCTAAGGGAAGTCAAATGTGACGTTGCAGAAATGAATTTCACTCGGTCTTGCATGTGTGCTTCACTTCCGGCATTTCGATACGTACGATATCAATTAGGCGGCTAACGAGAAAGGGGTAAGAGGGGAAAAATAATAAAAAGAGACGAGTGAGGGTGGCGAGAGGGGAGGGAGGGCAAGTCTCATTGACTTTTGTACGTGTAGAGCGCGATGGCGAAATGCGGAGAAACGCGATTGGCACTACCACGTAGGCGGGAATTCGTTGCGTAAGCATCCCGCTGCATTATTACGTTATCAGCCTGGCGTGTTATTATGTTATCATTTTTCACAGAGCTCTGGGGAAAGTGCCAGCGCGGAGGTAAATTTAATTACGCGCCTTATATACAGCGGGATGTGTATATTGGAATGGACGATGTCGCCGAAGAAAAATAGAAAAGTGCGAGATACGAGCGGCCTTTTTCTCACTCGATACATCCTTATCGTCTCCGCGACCGTATCGATTGGTAGCACGTACCATCAGCAATATTTCTACTTCATGAACACTTCATAGATTTCTTGCGGAGAATGTTCTCGAAAGGCATTCTAATTTCACGCCTGTGGATCTTGGTCTGTCTTAAAACTTACAATTTATTTTGCATCTTTCTAGTTATTAAATTATTACAATTAGTTAATAATAATTTTTTTATATGAAATATACCGTATGTGTTGAATAAATATCGCTTTTGATATGAAATATATCGTAATATGTTGATAAATAACTTCAAAATTATTCTTCTTATTCTTTATTCTCAAAATTATTCTTATCTTTTATATTTTATGTGTTAATATTATTGCTATTAATAATATCTTTATTATATTTATTCTATTTAATATTTAGTATTTATTCTATTTAATATTATCCTTATAGATTTGTCTTATGAATATTTATTATTTTGTATTGCTTTATCTAAAGTTTTTATTTTCTACATAAAAATTTTCAATTTTAATTATAAAATAATCTTAAATTAAATGATAAATTCGTCGAAGATCAAAAAATTTAGAATCAACATAATTAAAGATGCCTCGCTTGTTCCTACAGTCTTTTTTTGCATAGTCTTTTGATGCATTAGTACACGTATTTGATAAAGTTACTATAAAACAAAAAATTAAATGCCTTAATTCATTTATTGCGATTTTTTAAACAAAAAATAAGGTATTTATTTTTTTTACATATTTTCCATATTGCTATTCATTTTCATCAAAAAATATTATTGTATATTTATTATTTGTAGCATAACGTTATAATTATTCGGACGTAATTTTATGCTATACATATTTAGGAGAATGGTAGGTCCAATGAAGCGAAGCTGGAAATAAACGAGCAAGCGCACGCGGCAAATTCGTCTCGAAATGTCTTTTTTACAGCTCGTTGTACCCTGCAAACTACGCGTGCTTACTACCACGATGACCATAGAATGAGAACATTTCCGGAAGATTTCTTGAACGTTTCACGAGACTCCTTATTATCTACATCCGTAACTTTGGCGAGATTTTCCCGAGCTACAGGATGGTATACTTGACGCGATGTTTATGGAAAATTCAACGCTATCTTTCACACATCTTATTCCGTCTCTCTTTTTTCAAGTATTGACAATTACTATTTTTTTTTTCGAGTGCCAAATGCAGATGGCTGCTCGAGTCTGTTTAATTATTTAGGGAATCCGTGATGCAAATCGTACCATTAGTCGTTTTTACTAACGAACAAATTCAACGATGTACATATATATCCCTGTTTCCCTGTAAAAATATGAGTTTTCATCGGAAGCTCGTTATTTTTTCACGCACGTTAATACGTAATATACGTCCACTTTGCACAGTCATATGCGCATTCTACATAACTCGAATCGATTATACCTCCAGTCAGCGACATTCCTCGACATTTCCTCCCCCTTACATAGCATTCCGAATATCCGCAGAAAATTCCCCGGATACCCGGAGGATTTTCATAGTCGGCGGCTGCGCGAGAGGCGCCGAGGTGGCGCCGCTTCATTTCCACGTCTTTTGAGATCGTCGAACCTGACTGCTCGCCGAGCGCACGTTTCGTCGTTTCACTGGCGTAAAAATGTCCGCGGACACAGTCCGTCGTGTGCCGAATTTTTCTTCGCGAATCAACGGCGAGAAGGGCGAGAAAAACGAGGAGCCGTATCATCGCGCTTTTCTTACCGGCGAATAAAAGCATCTGATGCTCATTCAACTTCAACGCGGTGGAGAAATAAAATTTTGACGCTAGCACGAGAGCACAATTTCCTCTGATTTTGACCGTTGTTGCATCATATTCAGCTATTATTCCTACGAATAGGGATTTCGAGGATTATTAACGAACCGAAACATTGAGTATTTTATCATCCATTTCGCGTTTTTATTTTGAAATAATTTAGAGAATACTCTCAGCAAACGCGATTTGACACATTTACGCCTCCCTCATTTCGGTTTTACGTGAAAATATCGTATAATAATATACACTGATATTAATTCGATAGAATTTAATTGTATGTTTATATCATTTTGTTCGTTTAATACTGGCGCGTTTTGCGAGTTATTTTCTGCTCTCTCGAATAAGGACGATTAAACAGACAATTGAGTAACTCCGGGACATTAACGAGCAACGCTTTTGCGCGGGACTCCGTTGCTAGTGTATTAAAATTAAGGATAAAGTTATGAAAAGACGGCAGGGGCAGAATAATGGCCGAGATTCGCGACAAAGCAAAGGAGTTTAAACGCTCTGACAACGAAACACGCGGGTTTACCTAACATTTTTGCCAGCGAGATTAGAGCACTCGGGGGGAATTAGATGTAGATGATTAAAATAAATGATCGCGATTCTCGCTGAAAATTTACGAGTTGGATCCTCGCTCGCTAAAATCATATTTTGATCTCTCACTCGGGGAGTTGTTAGTGAAATTGATAAGCGTTTAAAATATCCGCCTTCAAGTTTAAAGATGAATCATAAAGTTCCTCCAGGAACATTCGAGATTATTAAACTTCGCGGTCGGATTTTGGCGCGTACAGCATTAATCTGAAGCCACTTTAATAGCGCGGAACCTTGATCGCTTCCCTGGAGTTCAGTCAATTACGCGCTTCATTAATTTCCGGTGGCGCGCATCCTCTTGTCAATCGATGTGAATTGTTCTCTCGCGGGAATCGCGTGCAAAATTCATGATGTATCGCGGATCCGACGCGAAAAGCGATTAATTCCTACGCGCGTTACGCTTTCTCTATCGTCAGGTGGATGATAAATAAATTGCTAGGCGCGAATATTACGCGTCAAGTATTACAGAATTACGAGTGCGCTTATGTCTCACGTAATTTTGGTTATACACAGTATTTATTTTATATTAACTTTCGAGGCGCGCGATTATAAGTTTACAATTAATTTAGGGCACTAACATATACGTATATGTATATACATATATCTGTATATGTGTATGCATGTGTTTGTGTTTTTACGTGTGCACATAATATGCGCATATCTAAATGCGAGGCCGTGGAATGCGATGCATTTTGCAATTATCGTGCATTAGCTGTGCCTATATCGAGTATACATCGATTTGAAAGGCCGATAAGGACTTATGGAATATAATTGTAAGTTCGAATAAGTGCGCAGCGCGAAATAAAAGCTATCTTGCGCCATATGATTTCACATGCGGGCGAGTGAAGGAATTTCAAAAAAATTCCCAATAAAATCGTTCGACAATTGTTTTTTCATTTTTCACCATCAAAGGTGTTTCTCATAAATATATCATAGAGGGAGAGGGGGAGAGAGAGAGAGAGAGAGAGAGAGAGAGAGAGAAAGAGAGGATGTATAGCTAAAAAAATAATTTGCTAAATTAATTTAAGTTTTTTTATATGTATTACATGAAAAAATTGCGTTTTATTTCAAGTGATATAAAAATGTGAATAAAAGTGAATAAAAATATAATTAAAAAATAATAATAAAATTAAAAAAAGAGATTATTTTCTTTCTTAGAGATAATTTGCACAATAAAATAATTAATCGAATAATTTATCGACAATATAGAATTGCTACAATCTCAGTGATATTAGTATCTATTTAATTTTTAAGAAACTATAATTTTTTATAAATTTTAATTAAAATGTATAACATTTTGTTGATTGAAAATACAATATGTAATCGAAAGATTTGTTTATTTAAATGTTATTAAGCGGATAATAATCATACATAATACATGATCAGTAAAACTGATTATGTATTTATTTCACTAATAGATTTATAAAGTAATGGAAATATTTGTGTCCATTAAAATCAAAGATAAATATAAATTTATTTCATACATGACAATATTATATATGTGAAATTATGAAAATATTACGCATCAGAATTTGTATAATTAAAAAAGAAATTTAAATATTTTCTTTCATCTTAACGAGAAATGAATTTTATATGTTTTTTAATATTTTTTACTTCAATGTTGGAAATATCGTATTATTTTTGTGTTTCAACAATGTTTAATAAAACATGTAATGACTTTTTTCAATCTTGTTTATTATATTAAGATTATTTAGTAAAAGAGAAGAGAGGTTACTTTTGCATAAAATTATTTAAGTATAATCTAGGTTCTAGGTGAATCGCAGCAATAGAACAGAAAATACATGTTAATAAAGCTCTAAAAGAAAAAAAGAGAAGGAGAGTGAGAACGAGAAGGACAGCTTTTCTTTTGAAAACCGCAAAGTCACGAGCAGCTGCCTTTATAAAGACTAATTCTGAAATTAGTTTTGCAAAGTTCCTAATTGTTTAACTCAATTCCGTGTCAATGAGAGATGCATACATAAATTCGAGCATGTCTCGTTTCTGTAAATTACAATTTGACTTTGTATAATCTCATTCTCTCTCTCAAATACCAACTCCGTTACAATATTTACATGTCTTATCATGCACGCGCGAAGAGAACACATGTTATTGAGACTTACGATACAATTACGATTCGATATTCGATTATACATTTGGTAATTAACAGATATTATATAATCATACATCGCGAAGAAAACATTGATCTTTTCTCTGGCTTTCTTTTTAAAATATTAATCTTTTCTTTCTGCAAAAATAAGAATTCAATATAGGACATCTGTTAACAGATAGTCATATATATAATATATTAACGTGTAAAATTATTATAGAGTGAATTACAACGATATAATTTTAAAATAATTTGTTTTTTTATTAAACTTTTTAATAATCATTGTGTATGTATATTTCCGAAGATGTCATACAAACTTCTCTTGTTCTCTTGTTAGTCGCGTTGCAGTTCTATCCCTTTTGCTTTTGAAGAAGAATAAAGAACATCAAGAACCCAAATCCAAATGAAGTCACACATACATATATACAAATACATGTGCAAAGTTAGAGATCATAAAATATTCAACGAACTCGCGAGAGGAAACGAATATCGCGTCAAAGCGAACTTGAAATGGCGTGCGAAACTCTTCGAGCTGGTGAAGCTAAAGACTTGCTCGTTTGCCATGTTAGTAAAGTACTCGAGATGGATCGTATCGGTTGATCCATGAAATTTTCGTGCCCGTCCATGTCGGTGCACGATTTGCACCAGTGTAAACGGCGGGCTTCTCTCCGTCAGTTTGCTTACAGTGACAACACTAAGACGTTCGTCAAGGAACACGTCCTCACTCCTTCGGCAAACTGCGGCCATCATGCTTGATTCATACATCCGGCGGTTCCAACGAACGTACCCTTTACTTACGTAGCTGGCAAATCGTGGCGAGTAGATATCTACTTGAAAATTTAAAATACGAAATTTACAAGATAATTAACTTTTTAAAGTTTAAATGAGCGTATCCATAAATCGCCCAAGATTATTTAATAAATTAAAAATTTTTAAATACGATTACAGCTTAATCGTTATTTTTGAATATTTTTAAATAACAATTGAGCTATTTATATCCTTATTTTTATATTCATATTCTCTCTATTCTTATTAATATAAAATTTAGATAGCATGAAAGAATATAATATTTATCTTTCTTTTTATTTTTCGGCTCACAAATATATCAAAAATTTCTTTACAATGCTTCTTGTCTGATATACTTCCGCAGAACTTTGAATGTCGTAAATAAATAGAGACAGTTTTGGATTTAAGAACGTAGGTGAGTAAATTTCTGTCATAAAATTCATGTGATCGTAAAACTTCCGAGTTAGTTTACGTGATTGCTGTGGAAATAGCACAGATCCATAAGAATCAAGTTGAAATGTAAGAGAGAAAAGAAGATCAAAAATAAGTAAAAAAATATCTATAATTGTGTAATTGTATAAATATATATAATTGTATGTATATATTATTAAGATACTATATTATTTTTAATTTTCTTTTGGAATTTGATGAATTTTTAGGTCTACATAAAAAAGAATAGATATTTATAAGCTTAAATGAGCGATATAAAAATTTTTTAGTAGGGCAAAACATTTACACACATAATTTTTCGCTACAAAGCATCATTCGTCGAAATTGAGATGCACACCTTTATGATAAGCAGCTTCACATAGCGCATAAAGTTTTACGGTATTTCAATATCCAAGTACATTATACTGTCATGTATTATCATACGATCTCCGCAATAGAGTTTCCACCTACATATGCTAGAATCAAAAATAAAATGAGGCATTCTAAAAGCATTCTAAATTCTGTCTTATGATTTATTAAGCGATTAGCGATATGATATGCAATTGATTTTGCGTCTGTAACCATGAAAGTAATTTTTTTGAAAGCTTTCAAACCAATTTTGACAATTCTAACGATAAAAAATTAAAATACGAAAAAACAAATTCAGAAAAAGAAATAGTATTATGTGAAAATTGAGATATAATAAAATTTTTATATTTTATTATAGAAAAGTAGTTAATTTAATAAAAATTTTAATTAAAAAAGAATATAAATTCGATAGGTGCAGTTTCCAAAATTGTTCTCGATATTTATATATATCGTATAAATGTGACAGTAAAAAAATGTAAAATATATATAAAATTTTATGAAACATCAATCAAAAATTGCACTTCTAGCTTGATTTAATTAATTTCTCGTAACGTGTCATTTTATTCTCGACGCAAATTTCCGACAAATTTGTTGCAGATCTAATCTTTATATAAAAAAATAAAATTATGAGAGGCTTTATATTATAATATTGTCATTCGTGATGCCACATAGCGGCGGTGGCGACACGCAATACATAACCAACGTGTGCATAATTCAATTCTGACATGCTGAAATTGCCTTTCTAGACCATTCCGTGAAGAGCCAACCGTATGAAACGACGTTTCTAGTCTTCCGTTTCCAGCTTTCGAGTTTTGGGACAGAAAATCGGGGTAAAAAGAGCGAGAAGGATGAACCGCGTAAGTGAGACATGGCATCCCTTGTGAATATGCAACGAAATAACACAATATATCGCTAGTCCGATATCCAATATATTTTCAACAATGAGGTCCGCCTCAAATTATCGTGCTTTCATCTTCTCCCTAGTATTTTCCATTCCCCATCCTCTCTTCTATGACAATTTCGACACAATTTGTGAAGAATCGAAAAAACGGGTTAAGGAATGAGTATGATATTCCAGCAATATGAATATTAATTTATTTTTTAATTATATGAGAGTAAGGAGAAACAAAGAAAAAAATAAGATAAATTTATATGTACGTATACTTCTTTTCAATAATATATGGTAGAATATTTTTGTCGCATAGATTCATATCACACAGATTGATTCTGCAGACGACAGAAGATTAATTTGAAATAAAAAAGGGACATATGGACAATCCATTGATATAAGTTTTTAATATTTAAGTGGTAAAAAAATATTTACTGTGGTAATTAGACTGGAAAATATTTATTTCAAAGCTCTAAAAGAAATGCTTATAAAAGAAATTGATATTCTCTTATAGAAATAAATTACAAAATTGTTAAAATGATAAATATGATAAATGATGTAAATGTGAAATATGATAAATATGATAAATGGAAAATATATGGAGGGTTTCATAATGGAGAGGTATCCTTAATTTTAATATCAAGTTACAATATCAGAAATGAATATTTTGCAAATCTAGAAATATGCCTGTATTCCTAATATCTTCTTATCTGAAACGACTGAAAATTACATTCCTCTATATGACATTTGAATTTTAAAATCTTTTCTTTTCCTGTAAATTTGCAATTTTAATCTTACACTTTTACATAATGAAACTTTCGATATGAATGAAAGATTAAAAATTTGTAATTCAAGTAGTTTCCAAAAATCATTAATTTAATTATTTATGTAAGATGATTGGATTAATTTATGTAAGATGTTGCGACTTTTATTTCTCTCTTTCTCTTTCTCTCTCTATTTCGATGTTTTAAAACAAGATTGTAATTTTTTATCAGTGTAAACTTTTACTCTTTTATAGGTTTTTGTACAAAAGATCAATTAAGTTGATGTGTGAAAAAATAGAGAAAGAAGAAACGAGGCGAGAAATATAAAAGAGGAACAGACAAGTTGCGACAATGCGAGAAAGTTTGTAAGAGGATAAGAAGACTCGGCTATCTTAAAAGACAACTCTGAAATATGAACAGGAGGTAGAAAGGAAGAAAGCCGAGTAGGAAAGTAACGGAGAAGAAAGAAGAAGAAAAGAAGAGGCATGGTATATGGCTAATACAAAGGATGTTCACGAATCCCTGAGACAAGGAAGTCACATAAAGAAAGACCGGTCTAAATTGTTAAAATCGGGTAGGCAATCTAGAAAGTAATCTGAAATGTCGAACAAATGAATTTCCTTCTTTTTGATCAATATAATTACTTAGAGATAATTATTTAGTCTCTTTATATTCGATAACGGTTTTAAAAAACAGCGCTATTTTAAGATATCATCACATTTACTCTCTTATTAATTAAAAATTAAAGCTGATTTGATGAAGTAGTAGTACGTGAAATCACAATAATTCTTCATTTAATACACGTAAATAGCGTATTATTGTTACAATTATTGCAAACGAAGATAAAAGGAATGCATGAATATTAATCAAGAGAGAGCTTCTACTTTTCAAAAAAATAATATAGCATCTAGATAAAAATGCAGCCATATTGTTTAAAATCTCTGGACATAATTTTTATGTACAATTTATATCTATTTTGCGTTAAAGAAAAATCGTATCTTGTTATGTGAAGGTGATGAAAAATAGATGATAATAGAGGATGTAGATAATATTTTGCAAAATAAATTGACTTTATTATAATAACTTTTATTGTAATGGGAACTTTTATGTTTCGAGAAAAAATGTTTTGTGACCTTCATTAATTAATCATAATTATTACATCGTAGTTACATTTCCTTACACAGAACTAAAAGGCATTTTAATATGCAATTTATTTCTTTTAATTCTTATAAAAATTACGGAAAATTAGATAACGATATATAATTGTTGTCCTGCAAAATCACTATTACTTGTGCAAACTAATATAGTGCAACGCATAAATAGTTTTTGTCATTTTATAATTATGGAATTATGATCACGTATTATGATATCATTGTTCATGTTTCATTATCCGAGTGGTATAAAATTCCGCAAATATTCCATTAAATTTAAGGTTGCAGGAACATTTCTCCGCTGCTCCGCATATTTATGGAAAATTTCTTGCGCGTCTCAACACAGAACTAAAAAGGATTCTTCGAATCATTTCCCGAATTCTATCGCTCGTTAGTTGACGCTTGTTCTCATTGTTCATGCGTGTTTTAAGATGAGTTTTGCTCTACAACAAACGCGCTATAACGAGTCGGCACCATGTGTGCGCGTACCAGCAATAAGCAACAGCTGGTCCATGTCGTATCTTCTGTCCGAGTAATTCGCCTGTTATAAACCCCCTCTTTTCGCGTGTTTCCTTCTCTTCCATCTCTGCTTGACACTTTTCATATCGCTAAACCAGGTCACTCTTGAATCCTTTTTCCAGTATACCACGGTGCATATGAAACTACCATCAAAAAATATAAAAAGAATATATATTTATATAATTTGTCTTTAAAAATAATTGCAAATAATTATTTGATGCAATTGATAATTTATTAGAAATATAATGCGTACTATTAAGGTGTCAAAAATAATTTTAAGTTTTTAAATTGTATATATATATATCACATCAAATACGAAAGTTATCTGTGTTACTCTCTGCACCGAATGGTAATCACATGGCGTGTATATGCGATCGTTACGTGCATCGCTGCACGTAAGTACATATGTGTGCACCACTCGCGTGTATATCTTATGCGTACGCGATCGTGTGTTGCATTAAATTCTCGTAATAAAACCGGACTTCATGTCTACGCCTTTTCCCGTTCTGTAGCCTGCTCTCGTTTCGATCTTCATAGGAAGCGTTACTGCGGTCACCACTAATCAGATCGGGCTCTACCAAAAAAAAATCCTAATGATTCGTTTGATTTTCTAAATGGCCTAGAAATGTAAACCGGAAACGATTCGTGGAATAAATACATTAGGAAGTTGATTATTGCGTCAGCAAAATTTGGTTGCGAGTCCACGTGATTTATTATTGATTCAGAGATCCTGGAATTAATTATCACGAATAAAATTAACGATCGATGTAGATTCTACGTCGTTCATTGCATTTTCGCATAAAAATTATAATTTCTCGGCAGATTTTAATTTTTAATTCTTTAATTTCCGCCTATAGTAAAAAGCTAATAAGACAATTATAAATGTTATTGCAGAATTATGAACTACTCACACCCATACATATACACATGCACATAATAACGCAAATAATACAAGTGAATTATAATTGTTATAGATGTTATTATAGATATTACGAGAAATTTCTTTCTCTCTTTTTCTCTCTCATATATATACGTTACATAAATTGTTATTTTGTTTTATCTTATATCGTTGAGAAAAACAGAGATGGTGATCAGGTAGAGAGAAATGGCGTGTGCTGACAGTTCGAACAGATCCACACACATATCAAGCTAGTAGAAATGTCTAGGTACAGCTGCATTAATGTAAGTGTGTGTCATTACTCTCGTCATGCTCCAAAGGAATACTTTCACTGCCTTTTAACTTAAAGTCCGTCTAACACGATCAACTACTTGACATACGCAGGAAAATTTACGATCCATATTAAATCGATTGTATTGATTCTTTTTCCAATTTCCATTTCAAAATTATATCGCAAAAATTATTCTTAAATTATTATTAATATTATAAATTAATAATAAAAATAATATCAATATATAATTGTTTATTAATTTTTAGTTGTAATTAACATTTATATGCATTTACACGCGCGCATGACACACACACACACACACACACACACACACACACACACACACACACACACATATATACATATACATATAAAATTAAAAAATATGATACATACCGAAAGACTTGTTGATTGAGTAATTATATGATAAAAAAGATAAAAATATTAAGGCAAGAAAAAGTACCCGACAGTGGTATAGATTAAAATATGCCCGACCAGCAAAGATATGAGATCATGGTAGCGGCAAGAAGCACAGTAAACAGTTTAATGAACGATCCTAACGCAATCATGAACGTACGTAATAATTATGTTAGCCACATATCTCTCTCCCTCCTTTTTAAAATCCATATCAGTTAATTAATCTCAACGACAATCCATTCGACGATTTAATTAAACAATTATCGGACAAATGTGTCGATGGTATAATCAAACAATTATCAGACAAATTAAAATAATGGCGTGTATGTTTGTGATCACAGACGAATGAAATGATAAATAACATAAAAATGTGTGTGCAATGTTTTCTGTTGTCAAAGAGATTCTATCTTTTACGTACATAGTTTATACTTTATTATAATTCTTTTTTATATATTTTCTTTCATATCTTCCTTTTCGATCTAATAGCAATTTTCCATTGTAGTATTAAGCAACTGTAGCATTAAGTTTATGTTTTTAAAAAAATTTAATATAAAAAATAATATAAATAAAACAAAAATTTTGAGACTTGCATACACACAAATATTCCATAATTATAAATATTTAATATACATCGATAAATTTTTTTATAAGTCTTTAAAATAGACATAAAGATAGGATTAACAGAAAGATAGCAAAAATTGCAAAACCCTTTTATAACGAGGAACCAGTTCTATGGAACGTTGAAAATACCTCGAAATTCCGACTTTTAAAAACCAACAAATTTAAAATACTTTGATACAACTTTTATTGCGATCGTTAACAAACCACAAAAAGTCGTATCGATGAGAATTTGTTTGAAGTCACTTTTATGGAAAAAATTCCGAATGGATAAAAAATTGAGAGTTTGTAATTGAAATATTTTTTTTCATATTTTTTTACTATAACTGTAACCATCATCAATTAGCAAATTAATAATAAATGATAAAGTGCGATTGCAAGAAACTCTCATTGATTTAATGAAAGCGCAATTCGATCGCAAAGTACTTGTTTTTCCATTAAGACGATGGGTCATCAAAATGAAAATAGGACGGTCGCTTTGCATCGATTTACATGAACGATAAATTGTTTTTAAATTGCATCGCGTTCTCACAGAATAACGTAGCAATACGCTAACGCAACATAATCGATTAGAAAATATTGCTTTCTATATACTATATTTTTCTTATCAATCTACGACGAAATTAATAATCATTATAGCTATATTTAATGCTAAATATGTAATAAAAATATTGTCAATCTATTTTTTTAGACAAATCTTAGTAATCATCAGTTTTAATTAAAATTGAATAAAAAATGATTTAAAATAAATATAGATAACGTGTCCCATATTCCAAATGTAAGAAATAAACTGTAAAATTTATCGAACTTAACGTACCGTAAAACATGTCGTAATAGCACTCGCTTTTCTCCGAAATGAAATAATATCGTCCGGAATTAGTGTTTGAATAATTGTATCTCATAAGAGAGGACAAAATTTTTCGTCGAAAGATTGAAAGGAAATGTATTAAACTTGGCTCGAGTTTTAGAAAGTTACAGGCGTTAATTAACATATTATTTCGCGCACGTTAATCTTATTCTTTCATCTCGGCCTTGCGTCTCGAAAATGGAACGAAATGTCTCGCCCGACTTGGTAACTGGACAAAATCCAACTTGCCTTTCGCCCGCAAAATTCAAGACCGAGTGCCGCTGCAGTTCGCAGGATATCGATTTCCACCTACGATGCTTTTCTATCGTACGATTCCAGCTTGTTGCGGATCATACATAATCTTGCAGCGAAGGCGTAGTTGCCCGACACGCCCGAACAATTCCTACAGCAGTGGAGAACCGAGTCGCCATTATGGTGCTCACCGTGATGTGTTACCAGCATTTAAGCTTACTTTCGCGTAATCCTGGTTTTTGTTTTCTCATAATAGGAGGATAGTATCTACGAGAATTCGCAGATTCTTAATATCATACTAATTAAATTCCTGAACATTAATTGTACCAAAAAATGCATACAAGTTTTAAAAAAACAGATAATTTGCATTGATTATTAAGAAATTCAAATTCAATCATTTGTATAATTAATACAATTATACAAATATTGTATAATTAATGCAATAATACATATTGTAAACAAATTCCTTTATATTGCTTTTATTATTATTATATGCTTTTATTATTACTTTGCTTATATTATATCCGTGCAAATTTTTGAAAAGATGAATTAGCAAGAAAACTGTTGCAACTGTGTAGCAAAAATGAAAAGTATAAAATTGAAAGACGTTAATTAAGATGTGCCTGTTGTGCGTGTAAAATATACTAATGACTAACATTTTTAACAAAATCCAAGATAGATAATACTAAATTTACCTTCTTTAATTAAGCAGTTTTTAAACAAAGTAGGTTAAAAGCTACAGAGAACGAGAGTAAGCTCGAAATCACCTCTGATAAGCCACTATTACGGAGAATGTGGCGAAATAAAAATAACACTGCTACGATATCACTCACGCAAAGCTCTTCAAAAAAGTTCGTCTTTTATGGATAATATATTTATCAGCTTGAAATTAACACAATAAAAGACTTCGCATTTGTAGATTAATAATTATAAAATCTCTTCAACAAGATTAATCTAAATAAATAAGTTTTGAGAATGAAATGTTGAATATTAAAAAAAAAAAAGAGAGAAAGATTATGATGAAATTACGAAACTGCATCGTCGACTTCAAATTGGTTACAGAATTTCTAAGTGAAACGTGGCACAGAAAATTTGGGAGAAATATTTATGCACATTTAGCAAAGCGAATACGTAAGATCTCGTTATAAATAATCTTTCTTCAGATTTTCGTCAAAGAAATTTCAAGATGAAAATAAAATTTACCGGTCTGTTAAATATTAATTATCATAATAATGATCCTGAAATATTCGTGAAGGTGTTAGTTTCTGTCAAGTGGATTTCGGCTCAACGGCCGGTATGTCCCCAAATATCTGGAGCTTCGAGAGAAGGATAAACTATGTAGCTGTATAAGCGTTGTTTAATTAATTTCGGACCAGCGCAGCGTCTTAAGGGCGGATTCGCTACGCCTTGGAGGTGCTCCGGCTTGCGCTTAACTCGTCCTTAAAAGAAAACTCGGCGTGAGTGATAGTCATCGTTAGTCACTTCGCGCTCCAATGCGTTTTCCCAAATTTATCTCCGGTCAGACCGTGCTGGATTTATTTTTGGCATGATAAGTGGACCTTTCTATCGTCAGGAAGCAGAGAGGGAAGATGAAGAGGAGCAGAGATACGCTATAGTGACGCGAGAATGAGGGGAAAAGGTTGGTTAGCAGGGAAACAGAGAAACAGAGAGAGAGAGAGAGAGAGAGAAGAAGAGAAAAAGAGAGATAAAGAAAGGTAAAGAGAAAGAGAGAGACAGAGAAAGAAAAAGAGAAAGAAAGAGAAACTACAGCGACGATAGAGACGGTTACTGTGCCGTGAACTGGCTTTTCAACTCGTTCTCCACCTTTAATGTTCATTTTTTTTTATTACTCCTTTACCAGGCGCCGTTTTTTTGCCACTTTAATTAACGGTTTTGCTAATGGCTAGATAGGAAGGAGATGCACACGCTCTTTAATCGTCTCTATCGTGAAACCTCGTCCTGTACGCTGATGAATCTTTGTCTAGCTGTTGCAGAAAACCACTAAAATCGAATACAATCGGTTACAAAATGTTACGTACAGCACAGAATTTTGCATTGTATTGCTTTCAGCTTCAATTAAATCTTTTCCACACAGGTCTCAATTATAACATTGTATGTTTTTATTTCACATCTAGATGGTTCATGTATAAAAGTTTTTACTGTACTTCTTTGCATCGTTAGCATTTGAAAGGAAATATGTGTATATTTAGAAGAGCTTTCGAGAGAGATAAAGGGAAAAAAATGTAAAAGATATAATTTTAAAAAATTTACATTTTTGCGAGGTTATATGTTTTCCTTTTGTTGTTTAAAAATGCAGTTAAAGACCCAAATATGGTTCTTTTGTAATTCATATCATTAAATGATCTTGTCAACGATCAATAATAATTGTTCCTTACTTTATAAATAGATTTGTAAATTGCTCGTAGATTTATATTACGAGCACTCATGACCAAGTCGTGTCTCGGATATTTTTATTTTAATATTCAGGCAAACTATCAAAGAAATGACTTATCAAAGAGTAATTGTATTGCACAACAAATTTTCTTTGTATAATTCAAAGAAAGTTCACTTTTATTAAATTGTTTATATCGAATTTCACACTGCGCTTAACTCTGACTACCGTAAAGTTTGCACGCTGGAAACTTTCTGCCTCGAGCAGATCCACGCTAAATGTTTATTGATAATATTAAAATAAAGTTTTAATCACTTATAGAGATTTAAAAGATTTAAAATTTTAATATTTTGACATTTTAAAATGGGTGACATTAAATATTATATTATATCACATAAAATATATACGTGCACTTTCTCTCACTTGCAATAATATAAATTTACTTTAAATGATTATTGAAGAGGAAAAAAAAAGATTACTTTCTGTTCTCATTGTGAATTAAAAAAATTAGATGCACAAAAAAGATTTAAAGATTAAAAAGATTTAAAACTAAATTAATATACTAAATTAATAAAACATCTAAATTAATATATTCTTTATTTTTCTTTCTTTGTTAAGAAACGTAATAAGTATTTAATTTGATTAAGTTATAATAAATTTATTAAAGTTATTAAAATAATTATATATTGTCTTATTTTATCAGAAATTATACAAAAATTGAACAATACTTAAATTTTACGGATTAAAAATAAACAATAACTACATAAGTGCATATACATATATATCGGTGATCGAATGACAGAGAGATGAGAAAGTAAACAGTAGAGAAACGGAGAGCAGAAAGAGTCAAGAATGAAAGTCATAGTCGGCGGCTGACTCGTTGAGTACCAAACGATTTGGCGAGAATCCAAGAAACCGGCAATCGATATAAGCGCGCCAGTTTATGAACAATGGGCTCGAGTATCATCGCAAATAAACAGGGTAACACAGTTTCGACTCAAGCGAGTTCAACGCATATCACTTATAGAAAGAATACCTAAAAGAAAAAAATATTAGAATTTACGATAAGAATATTCTTCAATTTTCTTCTTTGAACTTTCATAGAAGGACATCTCTTTTAATGTAGGTTTTAAAAAATGTTGAAAGTGATGAAGGGTGATAAATATCAGATGATAATAAGACAAAACAGAAATAAATTAAAATAATGTATTTACAATATATACAATATATATATATATATATATATATATATATTTATATATATATATATAGTAAATTAAATTTTGTATTATTTAACTTCCGAAACTGCATAAAATAAAAGCTGTATCTTCCTGTTATTTTATTTCGATTTGATATTTCAATTTGCAATTTTACTAAAAATATTTTAAATGTTCAGTCGATGAATTTTGTATGCGCTAAAAAAAAAAGAGTAGTTAGTCATTCATTGTGCATACTATGTATGCACAATGCGACTGTACGTTGTATTACGAAAGAGATAATTTAATTCTGAACTGGTTAAAGCATAGTGATGCGTCAGACTCAAATCATATAATCAAATTTCGTAAAAATAATTATATTAATCAAGGTAAAGTGATTTTCAACGAGTGAAAATACCTTTGAATAGGCAGGAAACCGTACAATAGCATATTGTAATACGCACAATTCCGAAATCAAAATGTTCGAAATGCATGCTAAATAGGTTCTATTATAGCTTATTTACCACTATAAAATCATGCAGAATACAATGATGTAATGTTCAATAATGCAAAATGATTTTGATTTTCAAACAAGTTATTTTATCATACATCCTTCAATTTGTCATAACAAATTATTTAAAATGTTTTTTAAAAAAGAGATTTCCGATAAAATTCAGGTTAATATTTGATAATTTTACGGTACGGAGGTACTTAGATCTCCCAATTGTATTGCATATATAAGCGATTTCGCCAACTCAACTAGAGAAAGATAAAACGAGTAATTAATTTGGCTCGTGGAAAGAAATCGAAATGCAGTCGAGCGAAATAGCAGCGTCGAGAATTTCGAATTCAACGCAAAACACGATAGTTGAGATACAGGAGAAGGTTGCAAAGCTTTCTCGCGCGCGTCGCAATCTGGATAGTCTGATTGCAAAGAAAAAAGGAAGGAACAATGCTCTACGAAGATTACTATCCGATATTTGTCGGTTAACTTCGATCGCGTAGGTGATCGTTCGAAAACCATCTTGAAAAAGCGCGAGAAAGGATAATGGTCGGCAAAAATAAAAGAACAGAATTTGTCATGTCGTTGGAGCACCGCGCTCGATTTATCTATTGTACGCATCCGGATGTATCGATGCAGCTCCTCTCTCACGAGAATAAAAAGCAATTTTTATGTACCACAATGTCCATACGTGATGCACCGTACGCTGTGCATCAATGTGAATGACTTACTTTTGCGTTTTGGAATTTAATCCGCAGCTATTGCAACGTATTCGACAAATTGCTTAAAACGGGATATATTTTGGAATTGTTTTATGTTTTATTTTGCAATCAAAGCAAAGGAAAGATCTATGTAGAATAAACATTTGAAATAAACAACCAACGATACAAATAAAAAATATACATATTACATTCAGAAAAATATACATTAACATTCAGGAAAATATTCAGTGATTATTTTGAAGTTAAAATATTTATGGGTGTACATCACAAGCTATTAAAAGTAATAGAATTTCATGAAAAAATTAAAGCTTATTTTTCCTCATTCAATTTTTTAATATGTTTTATTTAAAAGTTTTTAGTATATTTTTATTTTTATCAATTTTTATTTCATTTTAAAGCTTATTGTTAATGTTATATATATTTAAATATTGTTAATGTTTATTTGCTAAATCTTTAAAGAAAAGAATAAATATTATTTTTATTTAGCGATGAATTGTATTAATTAAATTAACCATTTTCATAAAACAATTATATATAAATACTTATACAGGGTGTCCCGCAACTACTGCTCAATATTTTAAAGGTAGATTCTCTGGCCAATTTCAAAACGATTTTTCCTCAGCGAAAATGTCGAGGCACTAATAGTTTTCGAGTTATAAATGATTGAGAATAAAGGGTTTTTCGCAAACTAAGCCTTATGGGAATAAAATATTAATAAAATCACATTCTTTAGTTTATTTTAGGTAGAGTTTACTTTAATAGAATTTTAATTTAAGGCTTAGTTAGAAAGATACATCATAACAAAAATTAGGAATATGCAAAAAATAATGATCTTCTTCAGCATTTTCGCTGAGGAAAAATCGTTTTTAAATTGGTCAGAGAATCTACCTTTAAAATATGGAGCGGTAGTTGCGGGACACCCTGTATAAATAAAAAAGAAATATGTAAAGAATATTTCCAATGTTTTTAAATAAATTTTTTTCAAATTTCTCTTTCTCTTTTTGTGCTTTAATTATTAAGAATTTTATAATATATATTTTATTACAAATTATTGATTACAAGTTATTGATTTAATAATGAGATTATAATATTTATCCTAATTTAATAGTCGATTAAATACATCTTATAACAGAAATTCTTTAATTTTGTAATCAAAAATTGTAAAATTAATTTCGCATATATTATATATACATTTAATATTTTCGCTTATTTTTATTTATTAGAAACTTTGAGATAATCGAACAAGAATTTTATTTTTTATTTATTATAAATTTTTAATCGGTATTTTATTATATTATGTAAATATTCGTGATTCGTGTGATCAAAACTACCATATTATTTACATTTGATTACTGCAGCAAATAAAAGTTATAAATATAAATCTGAATATAAAATTCGTGAAAAAGAAAATATTCGCAATGCTCACAATTGTCGAAACTCTCATCGTATTGCTTTTTATGTTTTTATCCGCTCATGTGAATATCACGCACCGCTCGAATTGCTCGATATAAAATTTAAAAAAATTATCCTTTCGTACACGGTAAATAAAAGAGATGAAATTATATGCACGCTCATCGAGATTTCGTCAGTTTATTGAAGAGGAAACTATTCTGAAAATATTTATTGGAATGCGCGATTTAGATTTTACTTGCTGGCCGAAAAGTGCAACAATTTATCAGTTGTTATGGACAATTTTGACACTAAAAGTAAATCCAATTGCAATTATTCAAATGAGAAATTTATTATAATATTACTCATACTGATACGCTGACGATGCCACGCTCATCAGTCGTAGGTAAGAAATCTGCTTTTTGCACATAGCTGTCACGACAGTTTATTATCCCATTAAGAGAGGATATCATGCGCCGAGTTACATGCCTTCGCGAAAATTTTGTCAGCAGTTTTCTTGGGGTTCAGCCAGAATGCCACTATATTTTATATTAAAAGAAGACATTGACGAGATAATAATTAATGATAATTAAATATTTTAATGAAATAATTATATTGCATATATAAATATGTATTATAATAATAAAGTATTGATCTTAAAGATATCATTGTGGTAGATATTTTTTGATTTAATCGTTTTTCTCGATAACAGAATGAAGAATATATCAAGGTGATAATGTTGACAGAGATTTTCTCAGTAAAATTCGTTAAAAATTTTTTTTTCTTTACTTTATTGATCGACGAGCGAGCAAATGAAATAAACTGCTCATTAGCTTTTAGCGAACCGTGACATTTCGATTCAATTTAATGCGCACGGAAAACAGAATTCTTTTTTCTTGCGTTTTATCTTCTCTTCAGAGACTTTAATTAAATCGTATTCAATGAGAAAATATATCAAAATGAATAAGTAATGAATAAGAAATTAAAAAAATGAATATTAATATTCATATGATGAATAGTAATATTCATCATAATTCATGATAATCATGATAAGAAGAATAGTTTTAATTAATTAATTAATTATTGCCAGCTATATCTTGATAAATTAACGCTCTCTATGTTATCGAGATTCTATAACCTTTTGCAAACAATAATAAAAAATTATGTGATAACATAAAGAAGAAATAAATTTAAGCAGTGAATAAGAGAGATTTTGTTAGCTGATAGATGACAACTTAAAAAGCCATTGCCATTATAAAGATTCAAGATATAATATATTATCGTCTTATAACGTCTCATAATTCTTATTACTAAAGTTAAGAATACTATGTACAGCGTGACAAAGGCCATAACTTCGAGTGTAACTTAAAATGTCAGAACTTTTACGTTTTTTATATTTACATTCAACGTCTTTCGAAAGTGTTAACTTTCATATTTTTGCAGTGCAAAGAGTAATTAAATATAAAGACATTAATAAGCTGAAATATAAATAAAAAATGGAATAGATTATATATAAAATAGATGTCTTCGGCCTCCTTAAATAAAATAATTTTATTACGCTCATTGTTTTAATTACACGTTTTACTTCACTTCAATAAATATTCTAAAAAACATTGTATAATTAATAAATGTAATCAGTATTTGTCTAAAGTAAAAGATTACAAAATTGCAAATCCTCTATAGAAGATTTAAGAAGTTTACGTGCTCGCCGCCGTCTCAATAGAACGAACACCATTTGTTCGGTGAAAATTAATCGAACCGTGTTCGTGAACGAATCTCTGCTGTGCAAGACTCGTTGGAATGATTTCTCTTATCTCGGATAAAGACGAGCGGACCGGGAAATATTCCTTTTTGAAAATCTGTCTTCAGAAATGAGAGATTTCACGACTAACGGATGACAGTTTAGGCGAACATCATCGTTGATGAATGCGAACTTTATCTCAATCCTCTTTGCATAGGAAGTGGTCAGGCTCGTTGTCCACTAACGCGGATAAAACGACTTCGTTTCGCTCGTCGGTCCCCTATCTGCACTCTTCCAGAGAAAGTATAGAATCAACTTAGATACTCCTTCCTCTTTTCGCTCCCCCTCTCCCCCCCCGGTCTCTCTCTTTCTCTCTTTCACTTCCATCCTTTGCTTCCATTCTTTCCGCTTTTTGCTTGGTACCGCAACGCGAAGAAACCCTCGGAGCCATTTCGTAGTCGATATATGCGCTGCTTCGCTTATCCTATCCTTAAACCTTTGTATGCTCCATTTGCGATTTTCTTCTAAGTTTTATAGTTTCAGTAACGCCGTTTCATATATTCGCGTTATCTCCCGCTGAAGGATATAAATGTTTAGGATACACACACCTCTTGGTTCAGTGATATATAATTACAAATTTATCTGAGGCGAACATTAGCGAGCCACATGATTCGTTCCTAGCGCGAAACCTTCCTCCACCCCGCATAAATCCCGCGCTATGAAGCTTTAATTCCTCCTCGCAAAACGTACGACGAGAACATTGTCAAATATACGAGCTTAATTCAAGAGCGTGGTCAGGCTCGGGCGGGCACAGTAATCTAGGTGGGAAGCAATTTCGGTTCTTCATCAGACTGCCTTATGTACTTACAACGAAAAGAGAGTGGCCCCCGGCGCGAGATGCTATTTCCAGGGAAAGCGCACAGCCTGCCCCTTCGCCTCTTTCTACCTTTTTTATTCCATCTTTTCTCTCCCATGGCGCTTCGCGCGACGACGGTATCCTCGGCAATTTTTAAACCGTGTCTTCAAAGCCTACATAGCGTTTCAAAATATCGCAAGATTGGATTGATGGAATCGCGATAGAAAGACGTGGAATCTCGCGCATCGAAGAGTACAGTCAGTGGTCGAGGAAACTCAGTAATCCAGTAATAAGATGCAACCAGGTTTCTCGCAGTAAGCCTTCAACGAGAAACGATATCGCGGCGAATCTGTCTGGTTTATATTAGTTCAATATCGTTCTTTGCTAAAATTTTGTATTTAAATTTACAGTTTCTAGTTTGAAATAAATCCGTTCTTGTGCAAAGCACACCAAGGGTTTCTTAATTACAAAAACTGGGTAAACTTTTCCCAAATTAAGCTAAAAAAATCACAGGAGAAATTATATATTTATTAATTTAAACTAATTTGAAGTATCTCCTCTTTCTTGACGAGGAGCGCACCATCGATTTCTACTTAAAGATGGTAATTTACAGTTCCTTCGATCGCATTGTATATACCTTCGACTGATAATTACACCGGAATCACTCGCCAGAACCGTGAAGCTGGTCAGGGTCGCGTGAATCCGCTAACCTAGATATAAGTCGGAGATACATAGGCCCCTTTTTCGTGGGATTGTCTTCGGCATTCGGGTAGAATGTCGAACGAGAATTTCTTGTGTTTCGTACATGTCATCCTTCTCTCTTACACGACCTCCTTGTACGACTGTATTTTCTATCTCGCTCTGTCTATCCATCTCTCTTCCTGTCTCTCTCCATCGTACAACCACCCCTTTCGAGCCACCCTCGAAGGCCACCCACTACCCCGCACTGCCTGTCCGCGCACTCGTCCGGGGGTGGCGGTAACTTCTCGCGCAGCCAGTGCCCGCGCGTCTCTCGCGATCGTCGGACCGCGCGTACGTAAAACGGGGGTGGTTCTCGTCGTCGTTGCTCGCGTGGATGTTTTCGCAAGCCGGTCGGAAAGACTCTCGCGTGATCTAGTGCACGGTCGCAAGGAAGCTCGACATTCTTCCGAAGAAGGCCGCGACGAAGCGTCCGAAGAGGGATGATCGTTCGACGATCGGTTCGATGATCGACCCTCGCGATCTCGAGATTCAAAGAGGGTGTAAGTGAGAGTAGTTGTTCTACGAATGAATGACACTGTGTTTCGGTTGAAGGAGGACTTTAGTCTCAAAGAAACCGCTTTGCGAATTGTTCGTGTTTCGTGAGCTCCTGAAAGGAGAAAAAGAATCAATCAATCGATCGATATACATTGTATAAATCTTAGTGATAGATTCTACTGTTGGACAAGCGTAATTTTTCGAATATATTTCTTTTAATAATGCTTTGAATGATAGAGTGACTAAGATGACATGGATTTTTATGATCATAGCAGTGAAGAATGAATGAACGGCATAAAAATCAGCGCGATAAGATTCGGTCAAGCATGTGGGAAAGGTCGAGATAACTCTGTGAGCAAAGTGCAAAGATGTTGGAGCGTGTCGAGGATTAAAGGAGACGCATTGGAATGTTAAGGGGACGTCGTCGGACGATCCTCAATCAGCTCAAGCGGATGAGAGAAGCGTCTCGTCTTTCCAACGTGAGGATCGTCGATGGCAATCATGCTGTACAGGACGAGTCTCGTGAGGTGTGTCGACACCTTCTACATCATATAGAGTGAACCCGTGAGTGTTATCTCAAGTTACCAGTTATTGAATCGAGAAAATTGAATACTTGTGGAAAAATGCATGCGCAAGATGTTACGAGAGAAAACACAAACTCTTTGATAATAAAACTTAATTTTTAACGAAAAATGTGACACATGAAACAGTCTTCGGCTAAAATTAATAACAGCAATCTAGTTTGGTTAGTATCTTCAACAACAGATAAATAATTAATTGCATATCACAGTTAATTTTAACTAAACTTTCATTTGCCTTTATTCTTTTAGTTACATATAATTTTTATGTAATTCAAACATATAGTTTGTAAGCTGAAGGAAATTCAATTTATTCGAAATCTAATTTAAAAACGACTAAATGATCATTATTTTTGATCATGATTTTTCAGTCTTTAAAACTCTTATAATTCCCATTGAAAATTATCCAGCGTTTTCTATCCTATAAGCAGTTTTAAACAATCAATCGATTAATGTATTTCATCTCGGAACATTTGCATTTCGAATACGAAAGTGGAAATACAATAAAAAGAATATGAATGATAAATAATATTAGCGCAATATCAAAAGCACATAATTCAACCTTGCTAATAAGTATGCAAATTTCTCAAAAAATGCTTGGCAGAATTGCATTTATAAATACGAAATTTTAGTATTACGAAATTTTTGCAAAAGAATATATATATATATATATATATATATATGTGTGTGTGTGTGTGTGTGTGTGTGTGTGTGTGTGTGTGTGTGTGTGTGTGTGTGTGTGCGTGACACAAAATTATACAACTTTTGGAGGAATATCATTTTTACAAAAAATTTTTAAGCAACATATTTAATAATCAATAAAAACATTATTTCTAAGAAAGCTTATAATAAAAGCTTATAATAATAAAGCTTATAATAATATTAAAACAATATTGATTATTTAATATTCAGTTCCGATTTAGTTTATTTATTTATTACACAACTTATATAATGCTTATAACTTAAAAAATGCGCTTGTAAATATACATATAATATGTAAATATAGATGTGTGCTCGATTATTATTTTTAAACATATCTCTAATAAATTCCGAATGTTATGAAATGAAAATATTATACAATATTAAAAAACTTTATAATGAAACTTCAGGTTTATGTGAGTTTATTTAATTATTCATTTTTTCAATTTTGTTCATTTTCTTTACTATAAAATATTATTGAAGATTCAGAAAAGTAAAAAGTAAAAAAAATTAACATATTTATACATATTATGTATATAGAATATATAAAGAATGAATAATGATGGATGCTTTAAAATAGTCTTCCTAAGTATACTCGATTTAATTTGACGTTTACAATTTTGCTTGATAATGAAATCATTGTTAATCCGTGTAGACTAGAATAATAGACAGGCGTAGTCATTAATCATAATCAAAACGTTCCACTGATACGATTAAGTGTGTTGTTTATGGTTGCAATAGAATTTAACTTGAAATGTAATAATATCCGCAATTGTCATGCAATTTCCAATTAAATGACAATTAATGAACAATCTGTGAAGATTAAAATACCCTCCGTTCCTGTTTCTCACTCTCACTTTCTTTTCTCTTCTCTCATTCTGTATGTACTCTGTACTCTATATGCATTGCTAGATAAAATTACACAAAGATTAATTCGCGAAAGCATATTTTCTCATTTTACTTGATTAAATTGTAAATCTTTTGTTAATTTTGTAAATTGTTTATCTTTTATTTTAATAATTTTTTATAATATATTATTAAAATCACTTAAATATCATATTTAATTAAAAAATTGTTATTTATCTTCACTTATAACTCTGTTTCAATTTTAATATATTATAGTATTTCAGTAAAAATCCCTTATGTATCTATGAAATTTCAAAGCCACTTTTGACAAGTTGTTTGATCTATTATTTTTTTAATTTCTACCTATAATTGTTTATTTTTTTATCGGAATTTCGCGAAAGATCGCATATTGTGATTTCGAAATTTTTTATTTTCTGAACATATTATATATATGTGTGTTTTTGTCATATAATATACGTAATATTCGTATGTGTCATTTTGTCATATACAAAAATTTAAATGTTACTGGATTTTTATTCATGTATATCTGATATTATTAATAATATTTGCATACAACACTTCATATACATATTTATTTAAATATACTTTGTGAGAAATTTTGATGGAAAAATTTCTAAAACATTTTATGTTTGATATGCAATAGGCCATATATTATTTTATGTATATACAAGGTATCCCATTTTCAATTTTTTTAATACAAAAATCTTAAGCAAATTTATTTTTAATTTATTATTATTTATTATATATTTAAAAATATGTTATATTATTCATAAATATTCTTAGATAAGATCTTAAGATTTTAACATGTAACATTTATTAATTAAATTTGGCGGATTATTAAATGACTATATTAAAAAACCTTGCGACAAATTGATTTATTTACGATATGATTAGATATATTTTTATAATTATTTTGATATGTCTCACTAGTATATATATATATATAACTGTTAAATGAAAATTAATTTAAATCAAATTAGATCAAGATTACATTTAAATTAATCAATTTAATTAATCAAATTAAAATCAAATTATTATTATTCATTAGTAATTAGATATCATTTATTTATTCTTTTATAGAAAGGTTGAATTTATAAATATTATAAATATCACTTTTAATTCAATGTTATAAATATTTTTTATTTGATCGAAGAGCTCATGTGTATATAAATATAATGTGTATATAAATTTTATATACTTTAAATATTATAATAAAAATGTCATTCATAATTTTAATTGTTTCATTCGGCATATAAGCAAACAAAGAAAATTTAATGTAAAATATAAAACTTTGAGAGTTTTATATTATATATATATATTTTTTTTTTTAAATATGTTTAAATCAATTTTAGAAATAATTTATAAATGTGTGAATTTGTGTGTTTGAGAATCTTAAATTTAAATATTAAATACATGCACTATTTATGAGTAGATTATTTAATTGCAAGTTAAAAAACATATTTATGTCAATCGTATACAATATTTAGAATATATATGTACGTATTATAATTCATACGCATAGATTTCATATGCATAGATTGTATTTAACAAATTCACATCGTGTATGATGAATAATTTTGATTAATACTGATGAGAATACATTTCGTTCATAAATTATGTAAATTTATGCAGACAACATAGAAGTTTTATTTATACATTATATATGTTAAATAATATAATATAATAGAAACAAAATCGAAAATATAATAAAAAAATATAATAAAAAAATTAATTAAGAAAACATATTGTATACATGAGCTGTACATTGTAATTTGGATAAATATTTTTCAATCGAACAAGTGAAATATGCGAGATATACAAATAAGTGCTGAAAATGTTGTGATTGTCAATTAAATATACCGTTATATATATATATATATATATATATATATATATATATATATATGTATAACATGATACTAATCATTTATATTTTCAATTTGCTGATATAGACGATTATTATAAATCAATACTATATTTAATCTATTTTTTATTATTTATCCTTTTATATAAAACTTAAGTAAGCTTCGTCGTTAATGAAACTCGGAATCGTTTTAAAAAATGACTTGAAAAGCCATGAGCACTTTTGATATTTCGAGCAGTTTTGCATTTTCAGTGAATTTTCAGTTGAAAACGGATACGTTACATCGAGTGCCGGTCCCTTTTGCCGCGCATTTACTTCCTATTCGCAAAGAGAAGCTCCCCGAAGAGCTTCGTCGGGCTTCCACGTGAGAAAGGTGGGTTTCGCGCGCGTGTGGAACGTGTGGATTGTATAACACGATAAAGTCACGGTGGTGTAACGACGCGTTTCCTCAACTTCTTTCCTACTTTAAGTATCCTTCGCACCTTCTCCCGACCTTCGTACATTTCGCACCGGCTTAACATCTTATTCTGAAATAATCGTGACAAACAAGATGCGCGCTTGTCAAACGACATTTCTCCTCTCTCTCTCTCTCTCTCTCTCTCTCTCTCTCTCTCTCTCTCTCTTTCTTTCCTTCTGGCAACACGACATAAATGACATTTCTGAGGCGCACGTTTTCTGAAAGCGACGCTACGTGTTGGAAATTCATAATTTTCTAATCTGCACTCGCGCTTTTAACCGTTTCATGCAGCTGTCGAGTTTCACTCCGTGTCTTTCTTTGCAATCTTCATGACGGATCTAAGAGACATGTAAATATATATGTTAATTAAGAAAAATATTTTACATATATTAATAAAAAATTTATTAGTAAAATATAATAAAAAATTTTTCTTAAATATACAAAAAATTAATAATTGTATCTTGAAATTTATCAGCTTTTCCTTGATAAAGGAATCGAAATTTATTAATTGCATTTGTTTGAAGAATCTCATTTGTCAGAGTCGCGGATCGCGTCATCACGAATGATGCACATAATGTGTAACTTCACAATTAATTTCATCTATTTATCCACGTTACAAATACGTGTCTCACGCGATGATAAAGTTATCGATTAACCATTTACCAGTTTCTTCGTTATTCAACCGTTTAATCTCGCTCAGCGCATCGACCTTCCTTCTGAATCTCTTCAAATGTGGAAGTTATGAAATTTTCGCTGACACATCGTCGCATTATTAATCGCGCAACCGCTCACCGAGCATTCATTCGCAGAGCAATGTATCGTTGACGCGACACAGATTACATGTTACCCTTGCGCTTCGGTAATTTGTAGAAATTTATTGTGGTTCTGCTCCCACGAGGGAAAATGAAACAAGAAGGAAACGGAAGTTAGAGTTTGCGTTAAATTATCGTGTGCGTTCTGTGATCAATCGTTGAATCTGGCTTGACCGATAACTCTTGCAATACGCATCAATTTTTACCCTTGAAACTTTTGACGTCGCGATTTGTATCGCGCAACATTAATTCGCAGCGTCTTATTTATTTCTAGCTCAGTCTGTTTCGTAATAAAATTGATTTATTAAAACCACGCGCGCGGCGAACTGCATCCCCTAAAGTGTTTAAGAACGATGATATATATCCCTTTCTATTTTATTGCCAAGTAGTTATTTTATGATCAAATAATAGTGCGCATTTGATGTTACTTTAATGTCAAATATATCTGGAGAAAGAATATTTAAAACATATTACTGCAAGTATTATTAATAATTTAATAGTCTGTTATACATTGTGCGTAATTAGCGAAGCGATCTAATGGCATATGAATCTAATGGCATCGCAAAATTAATATATTGTTGTCAAAGAATCGTATATCTTTGCAGAGTATGCATTTTAAACATTTTAGTAAGATTAAATTTGTAAATTTCATATAATAAGCGGGATTACTTTTGATAAGCAAAGACTTAAGATCAAAGCCACTTAATCATTTTTATATTGCTGACGCTTGTCATCTTATTTCAACGGAAATTAAAAATCATGATAATATATAAAGTAAAAACACATCTACTCCGAACACTTTGCGCGTTGAAGCTGCACTCCGTAAAGTGTTTAAGAAAACGACGATATATATCTTTCGATTCTTTATTATCAAATAATAGCATGCATTTAAAGTTACTTGCGCGAAAATGCAATGGACATGTAAGATCGTAAAACTAAATGATTGCAGAGAAGATAAAAAAAAATATAACTTCTGCATATAATCATATAGTTGCCAGCTTTTTTTATGATCTAAGACGTTATTCTTTCTAGTTAATCTTTTTCAATCGTAAAACCTATGAAGAGTGGAAGTGACGCGATTTTTATTGACAATAAAACGCACTCTCACACGAAATGTTACTCACTGCAACAGAACATTGACGAGTATATCGTTTCATCTCTAACGAACATTCAATTTTCTAAATTGTTATCACACATAAATAAGGCCTCATTTACGAATAATTTACGTATATTTTTGTAATCACATAAGAAAGAACTTACATAAATCTCAAAACTTATATAAATCCTGATATCTCATTGTTGTTATTAATTAATTAATTAATTTTATCTTTTTATTTATCTGTTATAAAGAACTATTTTATCTTTTTGTTTAGCCATTATAAGCAATTTTTTAATTGACAAAATAAAATTTTTTCTGGGTAATGATTATATTTAAAGAGATATATATATCTCTGCACATATTTCAAATTTTAAAAATAATTAATGTCTGTAAAATATATCGCGCCGCTTATAATTCCTCGTAATATCCCTTCATTGTGCAAAATCCAACCTTGTAATGTTTGCAAAAAATGCGCATAATTTAGAGATACATTCTCGCGTGTTGGATAAATTTTTAACAAAGCAGCAAAGTGTGTGTGACGCTTTCGCTAAAATCTGCTTCAAGTCAAAGAGGATTAAAAATAGGGAAACGAAAGAGCGAATACCGTAAAGAATTACGATGGGGCAAATAAATAAAAGAAAAGAAAGTGTTTTAAACACAACGGACACACCCATATAATTGAGCGGGGCGCTTAGGACCGCTCAAATAAACGCACAAAGAGAGCGAGCGAGCGAGCGAGAGAGAGAGAGAGAGAGAGCGAGAGAGAAAGAGAGAAGTAAAGCTACCCCCCGCAGGCTAAATTGGGTTAGTTGAAATCCGTTTACGCTAACTCTAATGGCAAAAGCGTGAGCCGCATGCGGCATCGACACCAAAACATCGGCCGAGAGCCACCACCTCGCGAAGAGGGTGATTCAATGAATAGAGCAGCGAGAGCGGCCAGTTTATTCGTTCGGCCAGTTTTTCGACCGTCGAATATCGATACTGAGCGCTTCACTTTTCGATTCGATTCGATTTATCTTGCACATCATACGAAACGTGCAGCGCGGATTGCATAACATAACGTATAGAGAGGCTTCGAAACGAGTTCGCGTGATACGATATCAAGACTTTCGATTAACGGCAATTGATATCTACAATAATTTATTGAACATAATCAATTAGCTTCGTCATTTGTAATGAGGATAACACGCGTAGGGGTAGACCGCGTGATCGAATTTCACATTATTTGCATTCGCATGATGCAACAGCATGTTACATCAAGTATCGGTGGATAACAATGCATGTAATTGAATTCGTATCCATGTGTTTAATAATCAATGGTTAAGGCAATAACTTGTGCCAGTACATAATCATGTAAATATATCGATATTACTGGCAAAATAGCTATAATTACGTGGACAATAAATAATTCTACACATATTAAGAGACATTTATCAATGAGATAACGATGACATTAGCAGATTTGTTAATGAAATATTTCAACAGCTAATGCATAAAGTATTAGCAGGGATTAAGAAGGCGCAGATTATGACAATATATGCTATACTGTAACGATTTTATAATAATTATGGACTGGAGAAAATAATGGATGTATCAGACGCAACGCGAATCCAAAATTTTCGCTCGCAAACTCATATGTCAGCCATTTCACCAAGGAAATTATGGCTGTTGTGCCTCTCGACGACGTTCCTCGTAGTTTGTTTCCTCAAAATATCGTCGAGGTGGAAGAAATTCTCCCGCGCGTTGAGAAAATTCGTTCTGATTCAACTACATTTTTCTCTCGTAACGCAGTTTTAAGTACATGCCAACTCTGTCTGTGTGTGTCGCGCTAGAGCACGATCGAAGACATCGAGATTGTCGCGCAACACAACGCGGGTATATATATGTCATGGAGATAGAGTCGTGACACAGGGTACATTATCGTAGCAGGACCGAAAAACTCCTCCCAAAATCGCTTCCGAAATAAAGAAAGAGAGATTCTCTCTATCTCCCTTTCTCTCTTTTCCCGCTTCGACGGTATCTTCGACGGCGTAAGGTCGTATCTATACCGGAAAGGTTAAAGGCCAAGCTCCCTTTTTTCCATCTTCCCTATGGAAAATGCACCTCCGAGAGCAGAAGCGCGGACCCACGACGTGATTTTACTCCGGAGACCGTACCATTGTCCTTTTTCTCGTCTTCTTCGAGGTCTGGCGCAAATAAAAATAACTGGACCTTGATTCCTATACTATTGATGCACTACCATAGCGACTACGTTAAAAAGTATATAGTGTTTCCCAGCCTTGTGTCTAAATTGCAATTTTTTTGCGAGAGAGATATCATGCACAATAGGAAAAGGTGATACTATTGTGCAAATTCTCTTAAAGAAAGAAAATCATCTCTTTCTTTTTTAATTTTATTATTATTTTTTAATTACATATTTTTATTATCACTTGAAATAAAATGCACATTCTTCATATAATATATATAAAAAACTTAAATTAATTTAGCGAATTATTTTTTTAGCTACACACTGTTTAGTTATACATACACACACATTGTCTCTCTCTTTCTCCATGTCTGTATATGTGCATGTGTGTATGTGTATGCAGATGTATGTCTATTGTATATACATTTTTATATGTATATATATGCTTTTATATCTCTTAGAGAATCATGCTAACCATTTAAGCAATTAACCTTTCAGCCAGAAGGTGTAGCCTACGGCTAACCGCATCTCAGTTGGTCTGTTTAAATTCTGATTTTATAAAGGATTCCGTTATTTTACATTTGCCGTTATTTTACATTATTTTCTCCAGTAAATGTTAAGTTAGAAGGATAAGTTTAATGAATAAATACGAGTGATATTTTAATATCTATACAGGCGTAAGAGAACAGAGAATATTGAGAATATACAAAAATGTTATTTATCTACGTGTATCTCTGTAAATTGTGGCAGTTTGAAATTAATTAAAATCAATCTACGGTTTTTTTAATCTCTCTCTATTTTTTTATATATTAAATATCATCTTATATTAAATTTGCGATTTATTCGAACGCTTTCGTATTATATTGCAAGCTTTTCGTCGTTTCTATTTTCAGATTGTGTCCCGCATGGAAGATGATGGTCATCTAAGAATCCTCTCCGACGTGCGACGAGTCTTTGAGGATGTGCAGTTCGGTGTTAAAGTGTCGGTGAGAGCGGAGTAATCTCGCGTATATCTATGATTTTCTTTTCTTTCCTTTATTACGCTTTATCTTACGGGAAATCCGCACGAACGATGTCATAGCCGTCTAAGTGCAAACTGTTTTCACGTCGGACACGATGGCACTGTTGTTCGTCATAATCGTTGTTTCGATTACTACTGCTATGTCGTTGCCGCCGGTCATTAGAATCGGTGAGTATCAATCTATATAATTATATCTTAATTTCCAATCCATAATTTACATATCCACAATAAGATTCAATTACTATAATATAATAACCTTGTCATAATAATCCGCCTTCATCTTGATTACTTAACGATTAGTTAAATTTACTTAATTAAATTATTAATACATTAGAAATAATTTATGAAATTTTACAATCGAAATATATGACATTTTAGAATCGAAAAGAATTCTTTTTATTTTCATTAAAACTATACTTTTTTAAACTTCAAAAATATTTTACAAGTTATATAACATGTTTTTTTTATTGAAGTTTCTTCATGACTTATGATTTTGCACATCGTTAATCATAGATTGCCAGTACAGGAAAAGCGAACTGTCCCTAGGCGTTCGTTCTGGACTGTCAATTAGTTTGGTCATCCACGTGAAATTATCCGGTCTTTTGTTATACGTCCGCAAAAAAGATTTCCACAGCGATCTATTGTACGGTAGGATTTATGTTACATTAAATCTATGGATTTGCGCAAATACAATAGCAAATAAGCAAGCTTGCGACAATGCGAAACGAACGAGGACGTGATGCGAATTAAATATCCGAAGAAAGATGACATTTTTATCTCGGGGATCGAAAAATATTATCTTTATTAATTTCTGAAGTATAATAACTAAATTTAAATATTTATAACTAAATTTAGATATTTATATCTATAAATATTAAATATTTATATTTATATTTATTTATTTATTCACTTATTTATTTGGTAACATATGACATTATATAATATTAAAGATAAACAAACTTTTATTATAATTATTATTTAAATATCGCATTGAAGCGTCTCGCAGAATAGCATATAAGTTTTCTCGCGCATCTCAGTTTCTGCAAACTTATCATAGTAAGTCAGTCTCAGGTTTCGATCTTCTCAGCCTATAACTTTTTCCACGTCATAGGTCGCGAACTTGGCCGTAACTTTTCGCTGGGTGATTATGCCTCATCGCCGACAGGTAGATGCGCAGATAGATGCGGTTCGGAATTACAGAGTACAGAACCGCTAAGTACAACGCGCGCGCCGGGATCGAATCTTCACCTGTTACTGCGCTCGCTCGACTTCATCAGTATGAGCCTCATTAGTATTCCAAAGGCGTTCGCGTGGGTGTAGGGCAGACGTGTCCGTGCGTGGGATGCCGGGCTTCGACTCCGGCACGTGTATATGTGTCACACTATTCACTCGTAAAGAGAGACACGTACACATACGTAATACGCGACGCGAGAGCGGAGCTCGAGGGCTGCTGCCGTTGCTCGCCAGTTAAGTCTGACAGGAAAGTTTTCCGTCGATCTAATTGGTTGAATTTCTGCGGGGCAACCACCTCGAGGGAAACTTGTCCGCAATTTTCTATCGTATCGTTGTGAGAATGAAGAGAGGGCGATAAAGCGAGCAGGGACTTGTCAGACGGGGGCGCGCGCGTCTTATGTGAGACGAATGGAGAACCCGAAAGAAAGTAAGATGTCCCTGGAGGGACCGGGGACCCTCTTCCCGGCATCTCGACACGCGGCGCATCTCTGAAAGATCGCGAGACCGCAAAGAAAATACGAGGGATATTATGTATTCATGCCCGCTACCATAATCTTTCTCGCATCTGGGAACGTAATTGAAATATCTATAATATTACACGCGTCGAAAAGTTGCGCGCATAATGTGAACATAAAAATATAAAGACTAAGACGATTAGTTGAATAATTCAGCTGGCCACATGTGATGCCAAGGAAAAAATTAATTCTTTCTTTTTATGCATACGTTAAAAAGAAAGAGAAAGAGAAAGAAAACGAAAAAATTTTGAATTAGAATGTAGCAATATATATATGTATATATATAGATGTCATATAAAATAATCTCGAAGAAATTACATGATTATTTTTCAAACAATAGATGTACGGATCGTTACGCAAAGTAAAAAATTCGCTGCATCTTTTAGTAATAACAAAAAAAATAGAATGGTTTTCAAGATTCTTATAGATAATAGCGAAAAAAGGGAACAAATTGAAAATTTTGTTCAATCTTAAAATTCTCATTTATCTTAAAATTCTTGCAATATAAATTAATAAATAATACAAGATTCATTTCATATGCACAAAATATGTATTTATATTTTATATTTATTAAATAAAGCATTATAATTAATTATGTTTATTGATAATATATACAAAAATATATTATCTCTTAGAATCTTTAAACGCAAATGTAAATATATTCTTAAAATATAATTAAATAGAAGAAAATAACGAAAAATATCCATTATTAAGAATTATATAATAACATATAATAGTTTTATTTGTTATTTTATTATTTTATTATATTTTATTATTTATTGTAGACGTTACATTTTTCTCACAGTTAATTAAATAAAATTATTAAAAAAATGTTTACTTATAGCCAATTAATAAACTAGAACCGAAATGTTAACACATTTATGGCTAATGAGCTGTTAACAATCTATATAAAACGCATTTTGTATATTATAAATTGAAATTGCAGTTATTTCATATATAGCAATGCGCTCAATGTATCATTTCAAATATGGATACGGTTAGAATTTTTTTCAAAACTTGGTATGTTTATTCATATATATATATATATACAAATGTTTACATATTTTTCATAAGTTTTTTTTATCCATATTTATTTATGTATTTTTTATGTACTTATTTACTGTAAATACTCCGAATTATATTAAAAAAAACCAATTTCCAAAGTATACATCATACTTAAAATCATACGTTTAAAAGTGTTTTAATTTTTAGAATTTTCCTGATTTTATCAACATTAGAACATTCCTGATTTTATTAGAACATTCCTGATTTTATTAACCTACTTAATTTTTTTGATACATGATTATGCAGTTTTATGCAATTATTCCGGTATAACCGCATGTCATCAATAATCTTTTTGAAAAAGACATTTGCGCGCACCATGAGAAAGATCATAAGAAAGGAAGGTTATTATACTTGTTGAAAATATAGCTTGCTGAGAAAATTATTGCACGATCGATACGCATCCATTTTGCATCGCATTGGATCAAAATGCAAGTCATTTATTAATATTACATTGAAAATGTCGTCAATGGCAGACACGATCATAAATTTTATCATTTGCACACCCGCATTTCGCGCACAAATCTTTGATCGTCTATGCTCTAAGAGAATAACATCAAGCTCAGCTTTCTACGCTCAAAATCAAAACGATAAAAGGGGCATTCTAGTCGCAGTACCAACGTTATATGCAGTAAATTACGGTATATGGATGCAGGTACACAGGGCAATACGCGATACTCATCAGCGCGTGTAACTTTTCCGCAAAGAATTTCTTTGTTTGCGATTTTATGACGTGGGATGCGAGCGCGGGAGGCGAGCGGATTAACGTAATCCCGAATGACATCGCGGAGCGGAAATGGTGGAAAAGAAAAAGAAAGCTCACGAATGGGGGAGCGCGAATACTCGATAACGATCAAGGTATCTTCAGCAAACATCACGCTGGGATGGGACTGTAAATGCAGTCGCTCTCGTATTTTCCGAGAAACGGGAACGATATGATTTGCATATGCAATGCTAAATCAACTGTCGTGAAGGATTTCCGACAAGTGGTTCAGTCGTGAATAATGACATATTCCTTAATACGATGAACAATTCGCAGTTCCAATAAAAATTTATTATTCGTTGTTCCTTTAGATAACACATTCTCCTTATTGAAGTTTGCTATTACATAATTTATGATCGTACGAGTCTTTAAATTTCATGACAGCAATATTCTCGCGCTATGCTTTCGTGCTTTAAGTAAACCATTTACAGGAGCGCGAGACCCTACGAAATTTCAAATACTTCTTAGAATAAGAGTTTTGCCAAATTTACGCACGAGAGAAACGTGAGACTGCAATTCTACGACCACTTTTTCTCTATTGTTACCTAAGATATGTACAAAGCGTGCACATTTCCCAAATGCGACTTCATGAATCGTCGTGAGTTACACAGCTGCAGCACGTGTTTCGCTATCCGCATAGAAATTTCCACAGCTTTTCCCAGATACAACGTAGATTCCGATTAGAATGCCCAAATTTCCTTCAAATATCGTACTACGATACCAATTCGAGATTCCATTTTTATTCCAATTACAGCTTTTCGATATAGAATTGAAATAGAAATAGATACGAAATCCGTATTTTTTTATTTGGTAGATTAGATTTTAATAAAAAGTACACTTCTATGGAATTAGATAAGAAATCTCATTTTTATAGATTTTATAGTTAGTTATTGAATTCTTTTAATAGAATAAAAAATAAAAATATATTAGTTTTTTACTACTACGCAACATATTGACTTTCTCGCATTTAAATTTCTAGATTGGAATCCTGCAAAATACGACTGTTAATTATAAGATAAAATATATTAGCATTTTTTATTTATCATCTTAAAAAATTTGATTTTATTTTTACAAAATATTCTCAACATATTTAACTGATTTTTTGGCTCTATTTAATTATTTCAAAGTTTCAACAAAAACGGAATATCACTCAATGATAATTGGCCGTTGTTAATTTCTTTTTGAACAAAGCTTTAAATATAATTTAGCTTTAAATTAAATATTCTAAATAAAATTTTAAATATTCTTTTTAATAATAATGTTAAATGGATATTAAACAAAATTAGGAAAAAAACATGAGAAAATGCAAATGGCACTTGCTTGGATTTCTCGTTTGAAATCGCGTTTTTTTTTTAAATATGATATAATCTGAATATTTTTAGATCTTCGAGGAAAATCATATTTTTTTTATGAAAAATATGATTAGAGTTTATTTAAATTTCAAAAACTGTTCTATGCGAATGAAATCGATGTACGTTCGTGCACGAAAATTATCGATGCAGCTACATCGCTGATACATTGCACTTTGAAAGTATCACAAATCTCTTCAATCTCTTGCTCGACACGCTAAAAAAATTTTAAATCCTCGAAAAATATGCACACGCCAAGCATCAAACCTATAAGTTCGGAGCCGTAAAAAAACTTCCGCAGGTGCAAGTACGGACGAGCTTAATAAACTTTTCGAATCTTCTTCAGAAAGTAAATCGCCATCGTGCGTTGACAGCATTAAAGATTTATAAAATTTTCTGCAGCAAAGAATCATAATGCGCTCGAAAATTTGCAATCATCAAGCATGCTAACGTTCGCAAGCAAGAATTTAATTATTGCAAGAATATTTCATAACGTTAATAATTAAATGATAATTTTAATACAATTTTTCATGTATATTTAATTTTTTAATTAGATTGCTTTTCTAGAGCTACTGCTTTTTTAAGAATATTAAAATTGTAGAAAATATTGGTTTAATTCTTTTCCATGTATTTACATATAATAATAATATAATAATAATATATATTTCGTTTTATCATGCTGAAAATATAAAATTGGAATTGAAATCTCTGTGTCACCGAGAATTTACAAAAATTGTGTGTCACGTCAACGTTGAAATGTGAAGAGATAATGGCGCACGTGGAAGTTATTACTTTTTCGTGAAAGCTCGCGACGATCCCGAATTTCCTTCAAGCGGAATACATTATATGGTACACTATTACGATATTAGTACTGTATAATTATACTAATTAAATTAGTACTAATTACTACAGTCGTTGCGAAGAAATATAAAAATGGTCCGAAGAGAAGTAACATATAATTTTTGCGCACAGGCTAAAGGGGATCGACGACAGTGTGCCGATGAAGTCATCGGGCTTCAGGCGAACAGATCGATAAGGCGTCCTTATCGGCTACTAGCACCGAGTTCTTCCATTAAAGCTCGGTGAAAATTACTTGAAGCGACTCTACTAGATCCTATCGTTTGTCTAAGTAGTTTCCATAAAGAACCGGAATTCTCGCTCGCTCGTTTCGCGCGTTCCGAGATGCTTTTTCCCTCGATTTCCCCTTTCCTCGGACATGCGCTCGTCGATAATCGAACTCGAGAGATCGACGAGGAGGCAGTCGGTGAATCTTCGCTTCTGAACTTCAGCGGACGTAACTACTTCCGGCGCTAGGACCCGTCGAACTTGCGCGTTGCCACGCTCGATTTCGCATTTACGAAAAGAATAGACGGTTAGAAAATCGCAAGGAACGCCTGAAGGATCATCAGGATCATCGGAAAAGTTTTGATCGCGCAATTTTTTTCAACGAGACCGTTTGCGTTAGGCAGTTTTTCATTCTATCAAGTAAATTTTTGCAATTCGCGTTTGAATTGTCGGGCAATCTTGTAGATCTATGTGTGTTTCAATATAGATTAAAAGAAAATAAAAGCAACGGGAAATTAAAGGGAGTGGGAGGGCGAGAATAAGAGGGATAATTAGTCGCAAACATAGCTCGGAAGATATTATTCATTAAGCGTGAAATGGAATAATTGGGAAGCGAATAATTTACGAGCGTTAATGTGTGTATTCTGTACGACGATACATTTCCAGTTAATAAGCGTTACAAAGCGATAAGATCATGCTACAACACCATTCGCTCGTTGTGAAATGCGCTTGCGTACGCGTTTCCATAGTTGAGAAGCGTTTGCACATATATGCACACATATATGTACAACATGCTTTTGCTCGGTCCATAATCCGAAACTGAATCAAATGGAACATTACATACGCGTGAAAATTATATTAATCTCCTTTAATCCGTATCCTATCTTTGACTCGAAGCTGAAATGACGAATAGATACTATCTCATCATCTTTTTATCCAGGCTATCCGTATTTTCGTTGTTGTGAAGAACAATACGAGTTAAATGAGGGTTCGATTAAATTGTCATTCCCGCTTTAAAACCGGCCGAATTCGCGGTTTACATTTGACATTTCGCAGATTCCGTTTCCGCCTGTCGTGTGTAACGAGTTTTCTAACTGTACCCTATTTTCTCGGCGAACAAGCGACTATCGCGTCGCAATTTCCCTGGAGTACAGTAGTAACTGCGACTCGCGTGTCTCAGCGTGAAAATGTGCGACCGATAATTTCATTCGCATTTAATTCTCTTCCTCTTTTACGTCACCTTTGTGCCGCGACAGCTGACAACATCAGCGACTAAAAGAAATAAATAATTAACGCGATGATTCCAACCAAGTAGTAAAGAGCAAAGCAGAAAGCGACAAAGAGATTCCGCGTTTTATCGAGGTAACAAGTTGATTCGATATATTAATCGAATACGCTTTGCATAAGGTGATAAAAATATATTTTAAACGCGATAGAAACGCTTTTCCTCCCTCTCTTTCTACCCCTCTATAAATATAGTAACGAAGGCGTTATATTACATGCATACTTTATGTATTTATGTATCACTTTGATGTATTAATAGTTGGTACAAATGCATGTTGCGGCAAATATATGATGGAAAGCTCGTACCGAATACCTTAAAGAGAATTTCTTCGATGCTGCGTTTGCAGAAATATTCTTGCGAAAATCACTTCCAGACGTAGCAAGGTAACCAATTTCAAAACAGATTTCTAAGAGTAGCTTTGACTCGTTCTCGTTTCTCGTTACTCTTCATCGAACGGAAAGTTTCAACTTCCCGAATGAGATTTCTAGAATGCAAAATTTAGAAATATTACATACGAAAACGCGAATTCTGCGTGCGATCTCTGGACAAACATCTATAAGTATTTATCCGTCAAAAGCGTAAAAGTAAATGAAAGAAGTGTCATAATTATTATCTCGGAATACCGTCGTAAAATTGAAAATTTTTGTGTTTTTGCTGGATGAGATTCATTTTTCCATGAACAATCGCGAGAGATAAATTCTATTCATTTGATAAAATGGACGGGTTCGTTATCGTACTTTATATCAAGTACTTTCGCGTACCTTTTTGTTCCCAAGATTTTTGATTTGTTTTCTTTCAGTGCAGCAATATCTCGCATTGATTTTTCCATTTGGCTCGAATGCTTGCAACAATAAGATTTTCGCGTGCAGACTGGAGAAACGAGATAACTCATCACGTGGCGAGATCGGCGGCGTGTTCATACACATGCATGCGCCCGAAATACCTTGGTGCACGTGCACCAAGGATTCCCCTTGACGACCATGACTGCATTTTCTCACGACAAGCAGAAGTAGAGCTCGTATTTGAGGCACGATCGTAAGACGCCCGCAGAATGTCTTACCGGCCGTTACAACGTTTACGTGAAACATGCTGTAACCGAGGGTGCTCCATGCGCGTTTTATTCACATATTTATCATGACCGCGAGATGAGCTGCAATAGGAGGCTGACATGACACGGAGAACGATAAACGAAGGCGATAAGAAAGAGTGGAGAGGTTTGCGCGGTCGTTTACCGCGTATTTGTCGTTGTCTTTTACAACAATACGCTATGTGTGATCATTCTTTATGCGATACAATACTCCTTATGGCTTCAGAATTATTACTGTGGTTACAAACAAACTAAAAGATTTTTTCGAATAAAAATAAAATTTTTATAAAATAAAAATATTAAAAATAAAAAATATTATTTAAAAACTTTTTTAAATATTTAAAACTTTAAAGATTTTAGAATCCAGAGAGAGAGAGAGAGAGAGAAAAGGAGAGAAAATATAGTAAGATTTAAAAAAAACTTACAACTAATATAAATATATGTAAATACAGCATAAATATTAAAATATTTAAATAATTGATTATTTTTATTTTACACGTATAAGAAAAAAATTCAAATTTACACATAATATTTATTATAAAATTTTATTATAAATTATTCGGGAGATTTCACACATTTTTATATTCGTTACAGAGAAACATTTGTAAAAGCTTTTTTGTAAACATACTGATAAAGCATTTTTATAAAATTAGATTTTTTAAATTTAAATTTTAATATTATATTTTGATACTCAAAATGCCTCTATTTAATTAAGCGTGAATTTCACATAATGAACATTTTCCAGAGGTTAAACAAATATTTCCCCGAATTTTTTTCAGCATTATGCCAGATCAAAAATTAATTGTACAGATTATAAATTCGGTTATGTAATTGTTGGAAGTTGAAATTTATAGAGCATAAAAACAACAGGTAGTTTTTAAAGTATTATCTTTTAAATATATTTATAAACAAATGATTCCCGAATAACTGAATAGAACGCGTCTATTAAAGCGTACTTGTTATCACGCTTGTAATTAATTTTGTTTAAATTCCTTTCGTAATCAAGATACTTTACAGAAATAATTTGTAAAAACAAATTTGTAATGATGTGTGATGTTTTTATTTCTGTTTTATCAAAAAATATGTATAATATATTCTAATTACACGTACGTTCAATATAAAGCTTTTTCGTACATTTTATTTTGATGAAATTATTTTTACTTTAAACAATTTACTATAAAGAGACATAACAGTTTAAACATACAAAATGCAATATTACATGAGAGTAAATCACGAAACGTAATGTAACGTTTGATAAAAGAAACGAGACGATTTTTCGTGGAAAAGTAAATAAAAAATGTAGAATATAATTTATTTGTACAAGATTTTATTTTGTAGAGGAAATTGATTTTAAAGTTTAAAAAAGTTAATACACTGTATTAATATATATTTTTAAGAAATTACTTTTTTGTGACTATATTGTAAATACAACACAGTCATTTTTTATACAGAATAAAGTTATATAATGTAAAAAATTTTAAAATTGGAAATAAATTAATTTTATTTCATGTATTGCAATGCAAACGCTGCTTTCGAGTTAAATGACTGACAGATCGAGCACACAATACAATGTAATTAACCAACTGTAATAAGGAATTTGATGATATGTATCATCTATATTGAATTATGATGTGTGCTCACATATTTGCAGATTGCGATCAAATATCGAATTTTTGAAGTGAATATGAGATTAAAAGGAATGCAATGATATCCGTTCGATTTATCAAATAGACATTGGTAACAACAATTACTGATATCTCAAAAAAAAGAAAAAATGAGGTATAATTATAAGACACATGTAGCGCGGTGCATGAAATAATAAGCGTATAAAATCTAATATAAGCACAATCAATGTGTTTGAAGTATCATTTATGAACCATAGAGGAAACAAATTATTTTCTAGATGCATGCATAACTAAATAGAGAACGGCGCGATACATAATTCAAATTTCGACCTAGAATATCAATAATCGAACACCCGACAATTTTCATGCAAACAACGCGCCTTCTTGTATAGCGTGCATTTATTTGCCAGTCGCCGATAGTTTATCAAACCTTGTAGCGATACCTTGCCTTTTCTCGGTAATGCATGGACACGAAAATATATATATGCTAACATAATATGCATACACGGGCGAATATGAGTGTGGGAGTAATGCGGAAAAGACTAAAGAATCGGATGAAAAATGCTGAATTGCAATATCGGAATGTCTACCGGATAAGTATCGACACACTGGGCCTTGATCCATATCCTACAATGCGCTTGATTGCATCGCATTGCAACGCACTAGTCGCATCGTTTATAACGAGCGATTTCGCCGATAATCAGTTGCGCGTAAATATCGCTGGCGAATAATTCACGACGATGACAGCCAAAGCGTTTTGAAGCGACAAAATTTTCGAGCATTTCAGACAAAAATGAGAGAGAGAGAGAGAGGGGCAGAAAGAGAAAGAATTTTTTTGAGAATTATTTATAAATATTACTATTTATATTTTTTTAAATTTATCTAAAATACATTTTTATTTATTTATTTATTTAATATTTTCTTTTAATATTTAATATTTTTATACATTTTACTTTATTGACAATTAAAATAATTATGTATTATTTTATTTATAGTTACAATCGAATAGTTTCTTTAATATGTTTAATTTATGAGTTGTGTATTTTAGTTTTCCTTTGATTTCAAACACGACGAAAGTATAATATTTCGTCTCTTCTGGTTAAGAGTTGAGTCTGCTGATCTTGTACAAAGCTAGCTCGTCCTGTTGAGAGATCCGTTCTAGTCTACGATGCAAGAAAAGCATTTTTTTCTCGTTTTTGTGCTTGCAGCTGCATTCAACGAGAATGTCGACTCTCGACGAAAAGCGTATTGTCGTATAACGCTTTGTTAATTGTGATAAAGACAAAGAGATTACAGATACAAATTACGAATAGTTTGCCAGGTGCATATTTAATTAAAATTTCAATTAATTACAATAGCAAATTGCATATATTTTAAAATTAAAGGAATAGATAAAATATTGAGGTTAATGCTAATGGGCAATGAATTCATTTGTAAATTAAAAATTTAATTAAATGTTATTAGTGAAAAATCATGCAGTATATTAAAAAAGATAATTATTAATTTCACAAATTAAAAGTATAAATATCATTCATTTTATGATTTATTATTCTATTACAAAATTTTAATTTTTTTAATTAATACGCGGAAAAGAGAAAATGTTTTGCTCTGTATAAATGTGCACAATTATCCTGAATAATGAATCTATGATAAATATAAAGTTTAAAATCTACAGATGTTAATTATACAAGACTGCTGCCGAGGATCTACATTTCTTATAATATATTAAAGAATGAGAACTTACATTTGAAATAATGAAGCGTACATCTGTGAATAAAACTTAAAAATTTCGTCTAGGTTTTTGATGTTGCTTTGTTTGCTCTTTTTACAAATAATAACAAAAAATAATAAAAAAGAGTAAAATACACTATGAAAGAAGAAATATATATTTTAAATGAATGTAAAAATCATATTTTTAATAAAAGGCTTTCGTCGAGATCTCTCGAATTTTTCTTCGCATAAAAAGTAAGATCTCTCATCGATAACGACTTCCACTTGTTTCTTGTATTTTGTTGATTATATTCAGAAGTGTTTTCTAATATGCGGCATGCAGCATACTGCATTACATTGTATCTTGCGCCAATGCAGATACTTCGACTTCTACTTCGTAGCATTAAGGATCACAGTGTCTAGGCCAAAATCTACGATGGCGCCAGACTTTCATTGCTCGCCTTCGAATCGTTTGTCGTGATTTAAGCTTTCTTTGCCTATCGCGACAACCGACGAATATTTGGGCAAATGGCCCGTACTTGACAAAGTACGGCCGGTAAAGTGCAAATTTTTCCGCTTAAAGAGAATTGCGACACATATATTTTTTATTGCAAAAAATGGCAAAGCAAATCGTATTTTCAAAATTAAAATGCTAAACTCTTTTTGCTCAGTATTATTTTAGAGAAATAATTCATTTAAAAATATTAGTAACGTTAATATTAATATGATTAAGACAATTTTCATTTTAAATAATAAAAAAATAATATTAATATTAATATGATTAAGGCTATTTTCATTTTAGATAAAGAATCGATTTCGTTTAAATTGTCATTATTTGTGCAAATACTTTTTCTGCCGTCGTCTTTTCGGCGAATATATGCCATTCAGTCACATCCTATCCGTTGGGAACTATAAATCTTATATGGCGAAATATGTTGAAAATTTTTCCGCGACTTCTGCCTCGCGACAAATCCGATAAAACTGACTTTTATGTGGAGAACATTCGTGAAATAGCACGGGTCACGGACATGTACACAATATACACGCATAAAAAGTCTATTTGTATGCGTGATAAATCTATTTCTTATTCCCATGCATGCTTATGTATAAGTAGCGAGCTTGATCGGATTGTCACGGGAACTCATTAGAACTTGAGAAATGATGAAAACGGTGGGGAGATAGAATATCGGTGCGAAAAAGGGAAAGAGTACCATGAATCCGGCCTAACTTGATAACCAGATGCGGGCGGGCGTAATCCTCCTCCTTGGAGAATCCTCTTGCCAGATTTGCAAATCCCTACGAAACGCGCTTACGGATTTGTTACAATTGTACAAATCTTCATTGGCATATCTTAAATGGGAAAAAATCGTTGAATCTTTTCCGGATTAAATAAATCAATGGAATATTAAATTTTACTCTTCTTGTAAAATTTATTTTCTCTTTTTTTTCAATTTTTTTCTACAAAATATAGATTAAAAAAATAAATATTATAAGTAATATTATAAATATTACAAAAATTATAAATTGTGAAATTTATTATTTACGATTTAAAGGAAGTCATGGGGTATCTGTGAACATAAAATCTTACATAATTTATATATTAATTTTTTGTATGCAATAGTGTCTTCAATAAATAATAAAAGACATTTACACTAGGGCAAAAATCATAAAAAGAGAACAGAAAATGTCACCGACTTCTCAAAACTATCTATTTTTCTTCGCTGTAAGTTTCTGGCTGCCTGCCTGACCCGAGTGTCCTCGACGTTACAAAGAAGAATAAAGTCGCATAAGTCTGTAACATTTGTAGCAAGACGTGAATCGTTGCATCTCCAGCATCGCAGACTTACTCGCCAACTTACGTTTGTTAAGTTTTAAATATACATGTGTTGTTATAATAAATGTCAATAAATATTAAAAACGCAAATTATATATATTTAATTTATCTTCCATTAAAATATATATTATTAGATCAATTTTTGAGAGAAATCTCTATTTAATGCAAATAGAAAACAAAAAATTCTGAATTAGTATATATTTTAATAAAAGTAAGTGATCAACATTACTCTTTCTCTCTCTTTCTCTTTCTCTTTCTCTCTCTCTCTCTCTCTCGCCTCACGACTTCAGTTAAGTCTCATTCTAACTTTTACGTCTAACAAGATGTTGATCGATAATATATGTTTGTTATTACAAGATGAGAATCAGACAGATGCAATTAATGTTAAGTATACAAGTCAAATATATGTACATGTGCAGAACTTTGGAATTAAATTGTTAAAGAGGTCGGTTATCCGTGTAAAGCACTGGTCACAATTCTGCATTGTGTGCCTGAAATTCTAGTAATTATAACAGACTGTCGCATGCATCAAACTATAGTGCTCGACCGAAGAGGAAGTACTCCAGATGACCAAGTTTCGCCCCATTTTCCGAGTGGATCGTTTGTGCCCAAGAGTGCTTCATGAGAGACAGACAGGAATACCAATAGATCGAGCGTACGCGACTAAACGATTCCGCATCTAAAACAGACGAAAAGTAACCGAATTATATTTCAGAGTATCGTCTATCGCGACTTGTCATCCCGAAGACGATTGAGAGACGAGAGATGAAATTCCAAGAGGATCGGATTTGCGATATTGGACAGCAACGTATATAAATTTACCGAAAAGTCATGACAAAATGTTACGGAAAGTGTTATTTTTCTGTTAGCTCCATTAAAACACGATGGACGGTGCTTCTATAAATATCAATTCTACCATATGCATTTCGAAGATATCATCGAAGGTTTCGATTTTTGTAGACAAATGCGAAAATATTGCGCTATTCATTTAATTTTTTTCTTGCATCCCGCGAGCATTTATACGAATAAGTATTAAGTAATATTTTGATTCTATACAATTTTATTTATGCAAAAATATTTAATATTTTGATTCTGTGTAATTTTATTTATGCAAAAATATTTACATTCGACTCATATTATTCTACTATATCACATAAATATCAACAATATAATAAGGATAAGAACACGTGCACCCGTAAATCCGGAAAGCGGAACTTTCATCAGAACAGACAGGGTTAGCAGGCTGATATTGTCGGGCGGGGTGTGGAAGAAGTAGTCATTTCGGCGATGAGATCAGCCTGTCGAACCCTGCGCTATGTTTTATTTACCCAAGTCGCTCGAGTGCGTTCTACGCGATGGCAGTCATTTCTTCACTTCGTTTAACAAGTTGACCAACAATTTCCGTGAAGAGATTCGCTGCTGGATCTTCCTCGCCGCAAAAGGATGATAATACAATGTTCTTTTATCCCAATGAAATGTATTTCTGCCCTCTCGTTTGTTAAAATTCGCATGATTTATATTTTGTTGCTGAAGAAATCAATCAACGAAAAATATTTAAAAATTCTTCTTGCAACTTATAAACCTAATTAATTATTTTTATCCTGTTTTAAATATTCACATTGCTGCATCTCACCTTACACATTTTTACGTTAAAAATATTATACTTTGAATGATTTTATTTTGCTTTGAAATAACTAATAGATGTGCAAATATTTATATCCTCTCGCCTCTGTTTTCATTAAAATATCTTTTTATTACATCTTCTTTTATTAGCTCGGCCGTATGATTCAATAAAAATTTTATGCTTACTTTTATAAAACGTGAATAAGAGCCTGAGAATTTTTGAAATACCGGTTATTAAGTTACATCTTGCACAGTGCTTTCCTTCAAGTTAATTGGCCGGATTATCGGAATATTATTCCGCTCCAAGATTTTTCCGGTATTGAGAGGTAAGACAATCGAAGAAACCATTCGCTTTCGAGATTACTCACAGTGAACACCTGTTCCCCCATTGTCTTCTGTCTTCTGTATAATCCATAATTAGACGCTCGGCGTGCGACTATCGCTTTGAGATCCACCGTTCAGAAAGTTAAATTACGCTTTACATTTACGAAGAAACGTTTTAATTTCGACTCGGCAACCAAGTTCGATCTTCCTTTTCCTCTCTTTCGCTTTCTTACTCTCTCGTTCTCTATCTCTGTCCTAAAATTCCATCGGATACTCACATTTAAATTTCCTGCGACGTGCTGCATCGAAGATTTTCCTGCTTCCTTCTTATGCGGCTGTCATTATAAAATCCTTCAATAAATCTTCGAATCTCGTTTCGAAGTCTTTCATATTAAAATAGACGCGTATTTCGTGATCATATAAGAAAGCCTTTTACATTTTTTCAAATTTGAGTTGCAACATAAATGAGACTGTAATAAAAAATCGTAAAATTAAATAACAGTTATTTATTATCCGTGTTATAAATATTATTCTATTTATTGTAGATATTAAAATTGAAATATATATAATTTTAACTTATAAATTTATTAAACAAAGATCTGCTACATATTTGTATATGTGACAAATTCATTCTTTTTAAAATTTAGTCAATTGCTCGTCAATTTTAAGAATCTCAGAGTACTTTTTGTCGATAAAACAATTTCTATTTGTATTCCTACAAATAATTAACTCGGTTACCTCTCGGACTCTTCACCTGAGTTGGCATTTCGTGCTTCTCGGTCATTTTCTTCTATATTACAGAATCGGTTAAATAGAGAGAAACTCTGATAGTCGTGAACAGCACATTCGCATTATTTCAGCGTCGATTCGGCTTTGTTATACGAACGATATCATTTATCTGTATGTCGAATCATTTATATCAACAATATTATATTTACAATGGTAGATTAAAAGTTTATTTACACTCATAATTTTAAAACTCCAAGTAATATAATTTATCTTCTTCGCGCAAAACAATTATAAAAATATATTTAAGAAAATATATGCTTAAAGAAACACAAAATTGGAAGATACTAGATATTGTAGTTTATTATTCTGTGTGTTATTCTATATTCTTACATATTATTGTTTGTAAATATTAAATTAAAAAGAAAACATTAAATTAAATCCCTCCTAAATACTTTTTACTTGATTTATTAGAAAAATATTTACTTTCCTCAAGAAAATAATAGATGGGACAGCTTTAATGGAAAACGATGCTAAGAACTGATTTTCCCTTCATGAGTTAATATTTCCATGCCAATGCTTGCTATTGCTCCTATTTGTCTCGCGGTTCGCAATTTTTTTGCCGGAGTTCATATCGTAACTTATCGTAGTTGCATTCCGATACTTTTTAATTACAAACGTCGTCGCCAGTTAAGCACCCGAAATTGATGTAGCGGTAGTTTTAGGTGCAAAGTAAAGTACTGAGGCAATAATGAAAGTGCGAAACTGCGACAATCGATTTATTGCGTCTTGCATCTCCACCGCTATAATTAATTAGTTCCGGTCGATTGGTAGCTTTCCAAGTGAGACTAAGAACGCTAATTTATTACCCCGTGCTTTGAATTCGCACATTCGTTGATGAGCTTGCAGGTAATCGATTAATCACTACTAAAGCAAATAAGTGCAGAATGGTTTTTTTATGCGGTCAAATCATCAGAAAAGAAATGCAATTAATTACAATATGTGTATTTTATTTAAAAAAAAATTATTAAAATTATTATTGCATACAATACTTTTACATGTTGATAAATAATTCCATAAAATGATCGTTTAAATTAATACGATACAATATCGGTGTGCAGCGAATGCTGACAATGTCGCTAAAAAGATCGCGGAAATATATTTTATTTAAAATCGAGCTGATGATTTTATAATCTGCAACTTTATCTGCGAGGTGGATATTGAAAACTTGATTTTGCGATATTAATAACGATACTCGATAGCATCATTCATGAGTAAGTAGAACTGAAAAACTTACTCTACACGGAATTTATTTATCACAAATTAATTGACAAATATATTTATGTTAAATAAAATTATGTATAATAAAATGCGTAGCAAATAAATTCTAATTTGCAAGCATTCGTTAAAATATTAAGAATCCTTTTGTTTTTTCATATTTCAACGTCATTATTATGCAGTTACTTATAATAATAATCATTAGACGCAATTATTAATTAACAGCGCGTTATGTCTGTTTAATAAATCATAAATGTTACATTTTGATGTATATAAATAAATAATAATATGAAAAATATCTTGTTTTTCTTAAATCACAGCTAGAAACACAGTAAATTAATTATACTTTCAAATTGCAATAATAACGAGATATTCAATTAAATAATAAAAATGATTTTACAATTTAATTTGCAACATTTTTAATTGTAAAATTAAATTTGCAAAAAATACTATGTGATATTTGTTTTAAATAAATAAAAGAAATAAATAAAATAAACGCGTATAACAATCGTTTTTAATTAAATATTTTTGATAACAACTTACTAATTTTTTAATGGAACGTATTGTAATATTTTTGATAAAAATGTACTAATCTTTTAATGGAACGTATTGTATTTCTCCTTGCAATATGCTTTGTAACAAGAACTGGCATAAAAAAGTATAAAATTAAAGGCGAATATTTACAAGATATTTTTATATTTGTTAATGATGCATTTTACATTCAAATTAAAAAAGATGTACAGTCTGATAAAAACACATATATATGAAAATAGATTTTTAATAATATTCTATTATTAAACAATATATTTATTATTTAATATGTTTTTATTTAAAAAAAACGCGATTTAATAAGGATTTATGGATAATATTTCGTAACGATTTTTAATCAGAGATTGAAAGCAATACTCAATTACTTCTTTAATTACACTTTCAGTCAAGGACCAAAGATAATGCGTGATTGATTCTCTTAATTATCCTTTAAATCGGGAATGAGAATAATTCACTATTATTTCCGATCATAAATGCTATCTTACGTCACTATATCCTTATGGCAGAATGAACATTTTCCTTTTTTCTTAGTTATAATCAGAAACGACGATGGAGGTACGGGTAGTTCAATCAGAAGCTTTATTCTTACAAATCGCCTTCGAGGCACAGAGTCCCTTCACGTTCGATTGGCAACCGAATTCCCGCGGGTACCAACGATTTCCCATCGTTTTCGACCACCGTTAGATTCGGGTCGGCGTTCCTTTTTCTTTTCTTTCTTTTTTTTTTATTTTCCATCCCCCTTTTCTCTCTAATGCGGTTCTTCTGGTCGCGATATGGTGCCGGCCTGGCGGCATCTCGCGACGCCGTAAAACCTTGAACTTCCTTGTCGTCATCGGAGAGACGACGAGAAAACAACTCGAGATACATGAAGTAATGTTGAAGTACGTATATGAAAAATTCCGCTCCGTTTATTGCGTCGTCGCGGACAACAATAATATGCGTATAGAAACTGCTACATTTCCTGTTTTCGCATTTTGAAGATTATCAAATAAATTTATATAGACATATAAACATTAAGAGAAAAGACTTTGTATTATATTTCGAAATATAAATTTTTTGATAAATCAAGAATTTAGATTGTGTATTACTTTTTTTAAATGACTATGAAGATATAATACAATAGATTTTTTTTATAACAACTTTTAAAACATCCAATACATCAGCAGTAAAGTTGAAAATTAAAAGTTACTGTTAAAATTCGTTTAGATTTCAACTTCAAAATAAAAAAAAATGATATTTATATTAATAATATATTAATAATAATAATAATAATAATATATTAATAATAATATTAATAATATATTAATAATAATATGTTTATATTAATAAACATTTTAAGGATTAGGAGTAAAATTGAGATTAGTTTCTATGATACAGAAAAATTGTTAATATTTTTACATTAAACTTTTAGATTGATGCTCCTGTTTTGGAACATACAGATAACAACTGAAAATTTCAACTAGCAAAGAGAAACGCGAGCAAACAAAGATTCGTTGAATATTTCAAGACACGTGTATTGCGTAATATGAATATATACGATTGTGCAAAAAATAAAAATAAAATATTTCACTAATGTTACAATCTTTTATATCGCTTGCATTAAATTTTATAACACCGGAATATCGTATTAAACATAGCATGTCAATTCACAAATAAATAAAATTAATATTAAAATTTAACTTTTTTTGAAATCATGCATTATTTATCATATATCATTTCTAGCGTGTGCGGTGAATTATAAAACAGGATAAATATGGTATAGAAAAATATTAATAAATTTAAAATTTAAAAGTAACGCAAGAAAATTATATTGTATACAATTCTTAGAGATTTTAAAAAGTATTTTGTATTTTATATTTAATGTAATTTCTATTTGTAGAATTAAAATTTTATTGATCTAAATCGCTTTCTTCTTCTTTATATAATGTTTGCATTTACAACAAAATTGCAGACAATAAGAACTACACGCGATGTATTTTTCTGTATCAAGAATTATATTTCAAACGCGCCTGCTATTGGCAAACTTTTCAATTCAACGAATGCATGATATCGACAGTACACGATGAGCTGTTATGCTATATTTTTCTTTCTTGTTAGTATTAATGGTTCGTAATGCAAAATTGACATTAAAGTGACAGATCGTTACCTGCGTCATGTTACCTCTGATCTGAATCTAGAAGACTTTCGGAGAACACTTTGTTTCTGTCTAGATAAAGAAAATCGAAACATGCATATTATATAAAGAATTATAAATAACACGAATGTTTTATATTAAAAAAATCTAATTTTTTTATATCATATTAATATTATTTGCTAAATATAATATAATTTAAATAAAATTAATTTTCAATAAACTTAGTTAAAAGAAATAATTCAAATTTTTTCATAGTTGTATTATAACTATTTTTAATTGCTTTACAGCAAAATGACTAAATAGTACAAAAATCCCATTTTAAACATTTATTCATCTAGAAATTGTTCAGCATTTATGATATTTTTCGCTCTCCAATAATTCAGATTGCAGTACTTTGACTGAAAAATTTTATGAAATATAAATATGTTTAAAAATTAAAAGGCAATTTTTTTAGTGACATAAATATTCAAGTATTACTAATTCCACTTTTACATTTGTAGATTATACCTCGACCTGCTTATTCAAATATTACTTCTGATATAGTTTTTAATAGATATGTAATATATATAATTGATATACATAATTGATGGAGAACTTTTGCCATGTAACTCTTCTTCGTGTTTTAAGAAAAATAGTCGCCTCTGTTAATGAAGATGTTGAATATATATATATATATATATATCTCTGTTGAATTCCGAGCTTCGTTCTCTTGCTCTTGTATTCTAATTACTCGAATTACGTAATTGAGCGATGTTAATTAAAGCATGCAGTCTTAGACGTAATAGTAAGATGCAAGCTCTACAAAATAATTTCTTACGAAAATAATTAGAAATTAAATAATAAAGAAAGACTTAAAAATGTATGTATGTAAAATCCTTATCGCATTTTTGCTATTTTGTTGAATCTTTTCTTTATTACATTTTGTCTTTATTTATTTATGCGATTAATTTTTACAAATATATAAAGTTAACATATGAAACTCTATAAAACAAATCTTTTTTATCCTTATTTTGAACAGACATTCATACATTTTAAACATGCATTTATATGCATAATAAAATTTTCTCCATTTGCAAAAGCAAGTAAAAAATTTAAGATACGTATATCAAATGTGTCTTAAGTATATATATGTATATATACACATACATACTTTCATATATATATACACATATACTTTCATCGTAAAAATAAAAGCTAAGTAAAAGTTAAATTATAAAATTAAATTCTTCTCTAAAGTGCGGACGTTTTAATAGTTTTGCTTGAAATCGACCGTCTAGTGGAAAATAAAGTGTTTGAAGGAGAAAAGAATGAACTGGAAAAACCACCTCAGGTAATCTCAGACTCAATAAAAGGTTCTTCTGAGTTGGCAGTAACACCTTTTAGGAAGCAAAGTAAAAAGAAGGATCGTGTTTGTCACGCCAAACACATTTTTCTGCTTCGTCATCTTTTATTTTCTGTCTCAATAGGAAAAAAAAACTTTATGTTATTATCATATCTATAAATTTAATCTTGAGTTATATATATTATATTTCGCAATACTTGACTCACGATATTCTATTATGCTTAAGGAAGCAGTTGTGAAATCGTATGACAAAACAGCCTATCCGTAGATTTCTTTCTTTCAATATTTTATTAACATATTCAAATACTTTTTCCCCTTTTTCCTCTTCATGATTTTGAACAATGTTTTTTGTTGAATAAACTCTTTAAACCTATGAATTTTAATTATGATTTAACTTTTAAGATAATCAAGTTAATTATTTTGGCGATTTTGATCCTTTTAATCTTTTAATGAAATTATAATTTATTTAAATTAAACAAAACTATATTTTATATTTTTTCAAAATAAATTTAAAAAAAAGATAATTGGAAAAACAGAGATTTATAAAGAAATATTTAAAAGTAACAAAAATATGATTTTAGATGGTTTTTCAAAATTCCTCTTATATGTTCAATATATTTTTTAAAACACTTAGATATGTTCCAAAAACTATTTATCTCAAAGTATTCAAGAAATTATCTATTTTTCTCTTAAAATATAAAAAAAATTTAATATTTTAATCATTTTCAACAAATTATATCTGCTCCTTTAAACTTTTTAAATTTTTAAAATAAATAGAATATATGCATGTATTTGTTGTATGTACACAATTTACAATTTGATCTCATTAAATAATGTTTCGTATATATAATATTATATCAATGTGGAATTAATAATCGCACGTATTTTATTATAATTATTGTCGAAATCACTTCGTGATTTAGATTATATACTATAAGATAAAAAATTGATTGAATGTCCTTAAGAAATATCTCAATTATAAGGAATATCTCAATTATAATTGCAAATACAATCTGTTTGCATTTACGTCATTTCCATTACTCGACATAAATATTCACTCCTATTGTATAACTTCTGTTGTATAGATATATTTCGTTTTATTCACATACATACATGCATAGATCTCCTGGCTTAAATCGTCGACGGAGTTTCATATTCGAACGATAATTTCTTAGACGCTCCAAAGTCAGTCACCGTAAAACGATTCCACTAGAAATTGGACGAATAAGAAAAGAACGATAATTTCCATCATCCTGTTGAAACTCAATCTGCTTTTCTTTTTATTCCGCGCTAACGTCGTGCGAAAAGTTTTGTACTTAAAAACCAAGATCGGCCGCGAAATCTCTGAGTCTTTGCGATCAGTCTTCGTGGGAAAGAAGGGAGTGCATTCTTCTTTACCAGCTTAAGGATAAAAGAATCTCAATCCCCGGATACGTAATCGTCAGCAGAGATATTGAGGTCCGTAGATCCTATTTAAGAGCCTACTCCTTCCTTCTCAGTCGGCACCTATTATAAATCCACCAGACCCGACCTGCGAAGTAAATCATTCTTATCATCCAAATATTTTTCCTGATCTCCAAATATTTGCATATCTGTAAATATAATATAATGCAAAATTATCTTTAATCAAAATATCTATCAAAATATATTTTTTATAAAATATTTTAAATATTTTTTGATATTTTTAATATTCTTATGTAATAATAATGTATAAAAAATGTTTAATTTATTTTTGATATTTTTATGTAAACAATAATTTAGATATTCTAATAATTTATTTTATCTTGAAAAATACATATTTTATCTTGAAAAAATACATACATAATATAACAATTATATTAATTTAAAGAGAGATATTATTTATGCTTATTTATAGAGATATTATTTATGCTTAAATAATAATGATAAATATGAGAAACTTTTAGCTATTTTTAATCTAATAATTTTTGTCTCAATTAAAATAAAATAAGATGTATATATAATATATATAAAATTTAAGTTAATTTAAATAAATAGTTTAAACCAAGTATCTCTCTTGGAAAAATTTTTCACGATTTCCTTAAAATTATACAAGTTTTATTATACGTATTATTATACGCTTGTGAGTCATTTTATCCTTTCAAAGCCTGAAAGAAAGAATTTTCTTTAACCACACGTAATCGTTGGCGGAGATAGAACCGAGCGCACCTTCGAAGCTGCATTTTAGTCCATCGAGTGTCATATGGGTATTCGGGTTCTGGCCATTTGGTAGCAGATAGCAGCTGAAGCCATTTAGATAAAACTGAAATTATATTAAATTTACATTCTTGCTATTAACCCCTCTAAAGTACTCTAAAGTACTCCATAGGTTATAGGGTCACGTTCAAAGAAGAGATTAACGAATCAATAGCTTAGTAGCTCGAATGAGATTATCGATGGCATAAACACGTTTGGATCGTACTTCCGCTTTTGATTCGATAATGTAGAATTACATTGTAATGAATAACAACAAAAAAGATAATCATGATTCCAAATTACCGTCCAAACAATATATAATCCGCTTAAAAGATAATTATATCCTATATGTAGTGATTAAAAGATATATACATTTGTGTATATGTGTGTAAATATGAACCTGTGTAGTAAATATTTTATCACAAATTAACAAAGCTTTTTTATTATAAATCATTTATAATAGTAAGCTATTAGTAAATATGTAAACTTTATTATAAAATTATTGTTATCTTTTTCATAAAACTATGAAAATGCGACAAATCAAGTATAATTATATAAGAATCTTATGTCCACTCGTCGAATTATAAGGAAATAAAGTTATGAAGATAATCCACTTTCAATTCTCTAGTTTTACAGAATGATGAAATATCCTTCAAGAAGCGACTGCATTCCGAGTGGATTTATAATGGCCGAATAACAGGGAAAGCAGACACTCGGAAAGACTTCAGGAAGTTTGTTCTCATCGAACGTTTGCTTTCTCACGGCGTCTTTCTCAAAATAAATATCCGTTGAAAGTGAATTTCGATGTTACTTGAAAAAATTTTCGAGAATAAAGCATTTTGAGGCGATGCAGATATCTCTTAATCGATATTCGGCGCATGCGATATTACGCGACGCAGAGCGGATAACGAAGAGTTTTATGTAGGGGGGTGATCTCTTTATTAACTTTATCATAGAAATTTATTTAGAATGAATTAGAATTCACTTTAGTTTTTAAAATATCATGCTATGTTAAAAAATATTCTATGTATGTATTTTTTTACATAAGAGCTTACGTAAAATTCTCCTTATTGTACATAAAGATCAACAGACAAATCTCTAATACTAATCACAAGTCATCTAAAATAATTTATTTATACGATATTAAATTAAATTTTAAAATTTACCGCAATTATTTCAGTAAAGTAATGCCATAATTTACATGGTGTGGCTATACTGCCATATGTATGTTTAACCGCTAACGCGATTATTTCGCGGCATTTCGCGCATTTTCACGCGGACCAAAAATACCATTTGATCAAACATTTATCGTCGTTAAAGATAGCTTCATAATTTACACTTTATCGCCGTTATTCGACGTATGCTCTTTGTGAGGGTGGTGCGAGCCCTCGTCGACTCATAAAATTGCTTTACCGCACCCATGGGCGATAGACAATGCTGCAAGCAAAAAAAAAATATATATATATATTATATATATATATATGTATATGTATATAAGTTATATGTATGTGTACACATAAATGCATAATATATAATATACGAAGAAAGAGAGAGCCTTCCTCATTTTAACGTATCGACAAGTATCTAATAGAAATACGCAATGTTACGTGTCTGGTTAGCTACTGCTTGCGCGTAAAATCGTATTTTTCGTTTCCACCGGTCGATCGAGCTTGTGTACGACGCCCTATCTAAACAAGCAGCAAACGTAAACAGTTTTGCAACAAAATGCCAACAGGCAACAGTTTTAACGTATTTTCATCCCGGCATCGATTGCTCGTCCGCTCAAGTATTACAAACACATTGCATCACGAATGGCGCATGTAAAGTAAATGCTGACGGCACTCAATGCACTAATATTTCAGTGTCATTAAAGATTTACAATTTAAATATCTAATGAAAGATTAGCCGTTAAGTAAAATAGAAAAATAATGTAAAGCGTAAAAATAATGTAAAGGATAAATATCTCAAAAAGGATTAATAAACATACTAATGTGAGATAGCTTATTATACATATTGCAAAAGAACAGGAAGACAAGAGTAAGCAGAATTAAAGGATTAAAGAGAATATCTGTCTCATACAAAATAATAAAAATAAAAATAGCTTCACAAACTGGAAGACACATGCAAATATTCGAAATATTTTTTCTATAAACTTGCTCTCAAAGCTGAACACAAACCGGCTGTTGCAAGAAACTTATCGGTTGCAGTGAATCTCCAAGAAAACGAAAGATATCGCCGCGAGTGTATCCGACTGCGTTGTTTAAGAATTTATACATCAGCGCGAATCCATATCGTAAAGATGCGGATAAAATGCAAGTTGTAGATGCGCGAGGGAAAACGGAGTGCAACGGTAGGTGGAAAAATTGAAAATCTAAGTAAACATGAGAGAGAAAATCATAAATTATTTTTTGGGACATTATAAGGTCCTTGCCTTGAGCAAAGGAAGGTGCGAGGGAAAAATTTCTATCTATCTATCTTAATCGCATAATTCTATAGGATTGTCGCGAAATTGTAACTGTTTTTGTTATTCAACAATAACCGTGCACTTCGCCGCCTTCGTTATTACAATAAAAATGTCCCTCTATGATAAAGTATTATATAAAACTATTATATAAAAATTATCTTCCTCACATTTCTTGATACAATCTCTTTCTCTCTCTCTCTCTCTTTCATCTTCATACCTGGTTTAAATGTGGTTATTAAAATATAATGGAAATTTAATATTAGATTTAATCTTCGATATTTCCCAATAAGTGAACGCGATAATCATTAAAACAAACTGACGCCACATAATACTATATGTTATATAATTATATATATTCAATTAATATTATTACATTAGACACACACATTGATATTTTTTATTAAATTTTCAAATTGATATCCATCATACCAAATTATTAATGTAGCAGTCAACAGAATACAATATATATATATATATGTGTGTATAATCTATTCTCTTCCCAGCATTTCACAAAATTAATAGAACTGCTGTTTATCAGATGATGCACATTTTATGAAACATATTATTTCAGGATCCCTCTATACAGAGAGATAATTATCTCAGTTTGACAAAATATATGTGATTAATAATTTGATTAAATGCTCTCTTTGTATGTGTTCGAAATCTGAAAGCATGGAGATAACAAACTACAAACCAATGTACATGTATATACATACATTATATTCGTATACTTATATATATATATATATATATATATATATACATATATATTATATAAGTATACGAATATAGTGTGCCAACATTTTGACAAATCTTTCGCCATTTGTGGAATCGCATTTTGGGAATAAGAGTAGAGGCAAAACTGTGGCGCAGTTTTATGTATAAACTTATTCGAACCACGCTTTCCCACGTCATTCTTTTCATGAGCAACACAATCGAAGTAAATGACATATACGAATTGTCCAAGATTCAAGACGGAGTTTTCACAATCCCGAGTGTCGATAACTTCGGCGCCGGACTGTCATCATCATCATCTCGCAGAGGTGCCGAGAGAGAATAATCGACCGAAATCACAAAGAAATCCTTTTTCTTTTTCTCGTGCATGCGGTCCGAATTCGCGGCGCCGAGAGTATCGTCCTCCTCGAATGATGTCGGGAATAAAAAAGAGCTGCAAAGAGACCATAAAAAAAAGGCAGCCGCTCGCAAAAAGAGTGGTCGTGACGATATAGAATTCTCGCATCCCTTTGTATGTTCTGTCTCTTCGCGAAAGTTATTTACGGTTCGCCATCGGGATTTTCTTCTTCATTCGCGGCGAATTACGTTACCAGGCTCCGATTAATTAGCAGTAAAAGTTTAATCGTTTCACCTGATACGATTCGATTCGATCGATCGATCCAATCGTCGCCAGCGGCCTTGCTTTCAACTTCCGTGTAAAAAACACGCCAAGTGAACGGCCGAATGAATCGAATGAACGATAGAAATCGTAAGAATACTCTTCGATTGCCAGGCTATTACACGGAAATGTTAATTACGAACTTTTGCGCGTTAATGCAACACAGGAGGATGCCGGCGCAGATGGTGTGCATTCACCCTCACTATATGAAAGCCAGTTTCATTATATTCCGTTAATTAAACATAAACATTTTATGGAATTGAGGAGAATTTTCGCGTAATAATTTCATAAAATTAGCATTATCGAATCGAAAATTCGTATTCAATTAAGGTCCGTATAGATTTGTTTCCAGAACGAATATTACAAATCTGTTTCTTAATTAGAAGCATCTTGGTACCTTATTTAAAGTACCTCATTACGCGAAAACAATCGATGGGGATAGAATGAAAATCTCAAAGTATAAAATTAAATAATATATAATTAAATATATAATTAAATAATTAAAAACTATATATATCGGTATAGATTGTCTATAATTTCCAACAAACTCTCTCTGTTTCATGGCCTTCCACCTTCATTTCAGTAAAAAAATAGAATAATAAAGAATCACATAATTTATAGCATGGCTCAATTCTCGATGCAAAAAGAGAAAGGAAGAGGAACAGTGTAGAGATGAAAATGATGATTAGTTATTAATTTAATTATTGGCTAAATGGATCATTTATAAGACATCGAACTGCAGCAAAAATCCGAGGAAATTGTCACTGCTACCATTCAAATTGTTTTAGGCAAACGACAAACGAATTTTTGTAAAATCTGCGAAATAGATATCTCGTCCATAAATCCGTGCTGTTGGTTTGATTAAAAATTTCGTTTTAATCTGGGCAGAATTCGTGAAAAAAATTATTTGCCAGCAATACTTTGCAAACAAAATTCTCAAACTTTTCATTCGATTATTATCGAATACAAAATGATTCTACGTTCAATTTTATCAAAATTTCAAATTAAGACTTAGCTTTAGAAATATCATAATTTTTGAAAAATTTGTATAAACTAAAAAATTCATGTTGAAAAAGAGAGTGATTTTACAATCATGTCATTTAATTTTTTCGCAAATTTATTTGCGTTCTTTCGTCTCAGTATTATCTGGCAAGAATAATAAATATGACTTATTCGTTATTACATTTTTATAGTAAATTACAATATAACATATAGATTATTAGGGCATTATTAGGGATCAATTTAAATTAACCATAATAAATAATTTTATTCCCTAACATTTTTCATTACTAGTAGTTTAATTGAAGATTCTTGATTTTGACTAAAGAAATTATTATTAAAATTAAAATTGCAAATTGTAGAACATTTTATATGCATTCACTACCGTGCAGGTATCTCGAAAAACTACCAAAATTAAATTATGTATATCACAATATAAGTTGATCGTAATAAGGTTTACGTTTCAATAATGACAAGGCCGGAGACAAGCGGAAAATAATTGCATATTTTTCATTATGCACATGGCGTACACTCTATTCATGCACGAAAAAACGTAGCACATGGTCATTAAGCTGCAGCAAAAAAATATAAGGCTAAAAATTTTTGTTACATAAAATGATAAAAAAGCGAAAAAATAAAATTTCACAAAATAAATATAGAGTAAAACGGTGTATAATACGCCCGGCAGGGAAAATTTTCATTGTCCAGCCTCATTGTTTAGATATAATAAACTTACATAAGTGTTATTGAAACGGGAATCGATAATTGGCAATACATAATCAACTAGGAAGCCATACAAAATTGTTTTCAATGCGATTTTATATTAAAACATTTACAAAAATAATAATTTTCAAAGAAAAGAAAATTGTAAAGTTTATTGATAGATCATTTTTATCATTTTCCATTCTATAAAAGTATTTGTAAAATATTATGTTTATATTTATATATTACTGTAATTTTTTGAAGGTACAATCTATAAAATATATCCAATATAAGATAAATAAATATCATAAATAAATAATATAAAATTATAAAAATCCAGAAATCACTCGTGATGCTTTTATCCTTATCATACTGTTTTTTTTCCTTTCTTTATATATGTAATGCAAAAACACTATTAGCGATCGATTAACGCTGTAATGCGTTACTGAGAAAAAATGATACGACGTAAGTTACTAGCCAAAATATCTGTTTCCGCTGCGTTTCTCGCTGTCTCTAGTGGCGCGAAAAGTTTAGAATTACGACTCGTGTAAGTTTCGCAACACATGAAAAGTTCTCTCTCTTTCTCTCTCCCTTTCTCTCTCTCTGCGAGATGGATTCTGTGCTTGCGCAGGAAATCCAAACCCGGTTATGATCTGATAGAATTTGCTAAAGTAGATAATAACAAATTATTATAACTATAACTATAAAAAATTTTGACTCTTTCGTTATACGACGAATCAGAAAAACAGAATTATCATTGCTTCTCATTTTAACCGCAAGCTTTTTACAAATTTATGTATACTTTATGTACACTTATGTATACTTTATATTAATAGTAAAATATTAATAGTAAAATAGTAAAATAATTAATAGTAAAATATATCTCTTCTATATTTACACATGTTACTATAGAGAAAATTTCAAATTATTATCAATTATGTATCAAATTTGAATTCAAGCGTGTGTTATTTCTATTATTTTTTCATAAGTGTATAAATTAAAGTTTAATCTTTCTAAGGTTTAGTCTCTCTTAATCATTTAACCCAGAAAATTAAATTTTAGAGACAGAAACATATATAAAGAATTCAAGAATTCTTGGCATTTCTTTTTTTGAAAATTCGCGAATCGTATTCGACTGTTAATATAAAATTTATTTTTGCATGAGAAAGAACATAAGAATCTATAATACTTCGTTAAATATTTGATCGCACATAGTTCGTAAGATACATAAGCTTAATGGCCGATATCCAATGAATAACGTACGTATTCGACGTATGCGATAACGAATGACCATCATCCAGCACGCGGGTAATTACCGTAAATCGAGGGACAATCGAAGGTTAGCCGGTACGCTAAATTCCGTGGAGGAAACTTCGAGGAGAGATAACACAAATCGGATCACGGAAATCCTCGTCTTGCGGACAGTGATTTCGAATTAACGCCCCGATTCTGCAGGAAATTATTGCCGATCGATGACCAAAACGATTCCGCGGTGCGGCGATTCGTCTGAATCCCATGAGGCACGGAACACGCATTTATAGGGACAGAGAGTAATGTTCTCGCCGTACAATTGGCATTAAATACGGCTGACTGATTTCACTTGCCCGATACGAAAGATCGTTTAATCAGAGAGCCATAGTGCGCAATTGGAAAGTGTTAAAAATACTAGATGTGCCTTTCCCTCTTGTTTACAAGCTCTATATAAATTTGACTTGAATTTTTTTTTTAATTTTAATTTACGCTTTTATCATGAAATAAATATATCCTAATATAATGTAATAAATGTAATGTAACATAATGTATACGTATATATAACAATACATAAATTCTTGCGCTTTCCCCATAAATTTGTTAATGATAATTTAACAGTTTTGCAGAAAAGATGACATTTTTCAAGATCTTTTTCAACTACGATGCTTCCTTGAAAGTTACGCCGTCTAGTTTGCTTTACATTTCTCAGGAAAGTTTTTCCTACATATCCGAGTTGGGAAAAACATAACGGAGAAAGGAGAGTATCGGATGTCGAATAGATATTGTTCGCGAAGTACAAGTCAGCGGGAGGGTAAGGGAAGAGAGACAGAAAATCGAAACCACCCGCGCGGATGCAAGAGAATTAATATTCCATGTGCGGTCAGGCTTCTTCAAGCGTGCAATATGAATCATCGTGTCTCTCTCTCTCTTTCTCTCTCAGATTGCACTCGCCCTGTCTAAATCAATCCTGATTAATCCCAACGGCGGTTCTGCCGGGTCATTGGACCGGTCCCGAAGATGGCCGCAATGTTAATCCCTTTCCATTCGCTTCGCTCTTCACCGGCTTCCCGCTACTCTCTCGTATACCCTCTCGTGTGAGCGTCCGCGACAGGAAATTTCCTCGAGCTGGAACGTAGAGCCGGGTCCCTATGCCGATATTTCATTTGCATAGCCCGTACAAGCTGATATTAGCCCATTACGCGATTCAGGTTCACGGTTGCGCTAATCTCTTGATAGCCCATCGGCGAAATTCGCCGGCCGTGCTAAGTAGTCACGGTGGAGTCTGTCGACCTCTTAGGGAGGCGACCTCGTATGTAAACACGTATTATAATATTTCGGAAATTTTGCCGCAAAACTAGGTCATTGCTCGAAGCTTATTACATCGAGGAGGGAGAATGTTCCAATTTCGAGTTCCATTTTTTATGTTTATTTCTATAGAGATAAGTTTTCCGTTTATTGATCAATAACAGCTGATTTATATTGTGTAATATAATAATATAAAAATTATTATATTTTACATTTTATTCTATTTACATCTTGTTTCAAAAAAATATTATTTTAAAATATTTGCATATGCTTATATATATTTATTGTAATTTTAGTTTCATGCAAATAATATATTAATTAAAAGATATATTAATTAAAAGATATATTAATTACAATATATATTAACAACAATATATTAATTAAAAGATTATATTTCTTATTTTATGAGCGTGTAAATGATTCGTTTAAAACTTGGCTGATAAATAACATTTAATAATATCATTTAATGATTAGATATTAATCTTGAGGAACATTTAGCTTTGACGAATATTATTGCTTATATGAAATTACATCATTAATTATAAAAAAGTTATTTATAATTAAAAAAGTTGAAACAGTTGAAAAATTAATATTATTACAGGCTTCTTTTATATATTATAGAAGTTTGTGAGTGCTGTATACAAAAAATGAAGATAATTTCAGACTTTCTTTAAAGTTTATCTTGTACCTCTGTTAGTTTATTTAATACTGCGTTATAAAAATATATTTTATGCATAAAGATATATTCTCAAACAGCAGTTAGTATATAAAAGTAATCTAATAAGATATGAAGGAAAACGAGCTGGAATTAATTACAATTCACGAAATAAAATATCCAAGCGTTTGCGAATAGCATCCTTTGAAAAGGAAGCAACGTAAAAGAGTATCGCCATGAGGGAACAAGGTTTCGTTGTTATAATTTATCTCGTAATTAAAATCTTTCCTGGCTTCATGCGGCGTTCATGACAGGTATTAAATTGCAACGGTACCGCGCGCATAAAAATACCGTAAAAAATAGCGTAAGACGGGATCGTATCATAGTGCCACGCGCGTCAAAGCCGTTATCAGATTCTCCGCAAAATGCGAATAAAAAGAGCTCCTCGATGGTGCCTCTTCGAGAACGATACGTCATTTAACGGCATGAAAAATGTTCGGTTTAATTCGATCTTTTTCATTGTATCTTTCGACAAAGAGGAATTAGGCCTACTGAAATTTTATCCTAAATCTATGACACAATTACGCGAGGAATTATTAGACATTCCACCGATTTACAGCCGCACCCTATGGAAAGATAGGTCAACAGCAAGTGTACATTGACCTAATTTAAGTCGGTCTGAGAGTTAGCATGGATTAATGGTACATCCCTCGCGAGGTTCTTCCTTCCCCTGTTCCGGTTACCTTCATCCGGCCGTTAATTAACCGACAGGGTACATTTTGCGAAATGATTAGTTGATTAGTCGAAGCAAACTGCACTCATAACTCGTTAAACTGTTGTTCCACCGACTACCGAGTCATGCTGTTATCTTCAGTTTGTTGTTAAAACTCGACCATGACGTATAGCTTCTCGTAAATGTCACAGTTTTGGGAAGTTTATCGCGTGTTACAATAGGATTACTCGCGTCGAGTGTTTTCGGTCTTCTGATTTATCCCGTTGAAGATGCATTTTACAAATTTAAAATGTCCCTTTCTTTTTAACAATAATTATTAATTATTTAAAAAGTAATGTAAAAATTTTCTCAGAATGTATAATATTATACATATATATTGATATGCGTCAAGCTTATTTGATAAATAATAATAATTAATAAGTAAATAATTAATACAGGAGAATTTCTGAAATCTTAAATTAATATGATGGAGAGGAGACTCATTAAAGAAAAGAAATCACACGTTTCCATGATGAAATTTTCTACAATGAACATTAGCAAGTAATTTAGTTAGAGAATTAATAAATTAATAGAGCAATTTAGTAGAGAACGCTTCAATAAGGAAATAAACGCTCCAATTTTTTAAAATCATATTTCCTTCCAGAAAAAAGAATGTTATATTAGTATCTCTTCACGATACGTCCGGATATAATTACATGTATCCCTTTATTATCCGAATCCATCTTGCGGATGCATATTTCGATGCATCGCACGTCGTAAACGCATTTCGAGAGGTCACGAAAGTGTTGATTGCCGGAGCAAGATGGTTCGTGTAATCGTCGTGTGTTCCCCGAGGACGCGGTAACTCAGGAATTGACCGAGGAAGGACAACGGGGTGGAGGAGCGTTAAGCTTCATCTCTCTGGAACTTCGAAATTGTCTCCAATCTCTCCCAATTGTCCCTTCGCTCGACTCGCGCGCGGAGCCGCAGTTGGACCTCTGGTCCGACAAATCCTACGATTTCCCGGGGCGATTGACGTGACTTTTTAACTTCATTGGTCTCTCTCTTTCTCTTTTCCTCCCTCATCTCCGTTCGCGGACTTTTCGCCGTTTTTCATGCTTTCCCTCGCCCTCTCGAATTCGCGACACGTTTTGGCTTTGCACGGCGAGTTTCCCGGTAACGGCAAGATGACTTTTGTTATCCTTTCGTTTGGGCTGCGAGAATGCACTTGCTCGAACCTTGTCCGTTGTCGCGACAGAGCCAGATAACGCGGCCAGAGAACGAACGTGTAAGATCGAAGAGAAGGAAGGGGAGGAGACGAAAACTGTCAGCGTCGCGTAAATCACGATTCTCGTTAGCGAGCGGTTTGAGAGATTTAGTATCCGCGGCGCCATAATCTCCGGTAATGCATCCTCGCGAGCGAAGCTACGCTACGCTCTTCTCGGTACACACAATACCGGTATGTACTCGAGATTCGAGTTATCGCGCGCGATACTGATTACTTATACCCTAAAACATTCCCTAGGAACACAACGCGAGCTGAGATACATAAATGGTTCAATAACGACTGTAATAGGAAAATTAATCCTATTCGCGTCTGCGTGGGGTGGAAACAATGACAGGTTTATATAAGCATCTCCGAGTAAACAGAATGATCGTGAGGGGGTGAATTTCAAAATTGGGTCGAGGTATAACGATGTCGATTAAGAAACCTAACGCTGCGGTTATATTTTAACATTTGGAGTTATCTTGTCAAGATGAATTGACAAGGTAACAAAACGCAAAACAGTATAAATATTTATTCGTGTAAACATCGTTAAACTTATAATGTTCCAGCTTTGTATATGTATTTATAATACGTATCTATTGTAGCGGAGTAAGTCTTGAAAATCCTTGCTCAGGCTCCATTTTGTTGAGACGTCGCTACGATAGGATGCATCGTATTTTACGCGAAATGTCCGGGATCTCATATTCTTGGCCGTTGATGCAACGTTACAATTGTGCGCCAGCACAAGCTAGTGCAAGTGTGCGTCGACCTCGCATTCTCAGGACACGGTCGCATTTATTATTTAAGTCGACCCAGAATACATTTTGTCAGGAAACAGCGACCGCGATGATGGAATATGGAGAGGTAAAATCAATATATAAATTTAAAAAAACATATGTAGTTTTTGTTACAATATTTTTTGATATAATGTAATAAAATAGTTTTATTTCTCACCATTTAATAATTTTCATATTTCGCTTAAATTTTGTATAAAAATATATTCGATAGTATTTAATTAAATCCGCATTTGAAAATACTAAATGTTTTATTTAAATTTTCGAGGAACTTCTCTAATTTAACAATCATCGATGGCTATTGTCATTTTTTTTTATTATCGCTTCAGCATTCGAGAACTTACTTTAGATATTTTTATGTTACATTTAATATATTCTTTTAAATTGAATCACTGAAAATGTCACTGATTGAAACAGTGAAGATTTCATGGATAATCATTCAGTATTTTATTGATTTCAATGAAAATACTTACACTTTTCTTATAATGTTTACTGAAAATCAATATATAAGCTTAAAAAAACATATGGCTGTAGTTTTTGTTACAATATTTTGATATAAAATTTATTGCTCACCATTTAACAATTTTCATATTTCGCTTATATTTTGTATAAAAATATATTCGACAGTATTTAATTAAATAATTATATAACAGTAAGATTACATTGAAAAATTGATCAATACTACTAATTAATTTTTCTCAGTGAGATTTCATTTCTTTCAATGTTATAGTTAAAATCACCACTTATTAGTGATAATATTTGTCAAGCTTGTCTATTTTTTTTTAAATTGATCTGACATATATGTGCTTGCTGACTAACAGTATTATTAGTGATAATACATCGAATTCATTTAAGAAAGTAATGATTATTATCATAGTATAAACACGTACAATTTATATTATAATATAATAAAATCTTGTATAAAATAAATTGCGAATACGTATTTAATTAAATTCGTCCAGAGAGAGCGTTAAACATTTGTTCAGATTTGGGAGGTAACTTCTCGAGTCTAACATCAAAACAACCATCTCGCCACTTTTCCATTACATCGTAGCCGTTTTCAACGCCTCGACCCACATAAATACACCGCTGCGGAACATTCGATTTTCCGGAGTGCGGAAGGTTGAACGATCTCCCGTGCGCGAGCGCGCATCACGAGGAAGTAACTTCTCGGCCGAAGTTGCGGCGAAGCGCGAAAGCAAGTTTCTGCGAAACCGCGGATTATCCACATAGTTTTGAGGAATTTACGGTATGCGTAATTCGATCAATTAGTAGCCACTTAAGTGAAATGTGTGTGGCATAAATCTCATATTTTCCTGAGGTGCGAGAATACGGCATTACATCTCGCCGAAACTTGTAACTTCGCAGGAATGTCGTCTAACGCTTAGAATCATGGCTCGAGCGATCGATGACGGAGACGAATACAAAGAAACAGACAAATAACGATTATATATGTAAATGCAAGGAAAAGTTAATAAATGCTTGCATCTATTTACGCATTAAACCAGTTACGTATAATCTTGTGCATTCGCCAAGATATTAATTCTGAATTGTGTGGTTGTGTTCCTTCGCGAATTGTCGTCACGGGCAACTAACGAGCACCTTAGATTACTCCATTGTACACAAAAGCAGAGCACAACAGTCGAAATAATATATCGTCTTCACCGCGAATACCGAGGAAGAACACTTAACGAGAAGAGTAATGAACGCACTGCATTTCTATTTGCCGCGAACAGAAAGGTCTAGAAACACTTAAAAAGCGATGGATGGGAAAGAAGAATGCAATTTTTTTGACATAACGAGCAGTTTCTCCGAAAAAACCTGCTATGCTTGTGGAAACACATATCTTGGGCAAGTGCAATAAGAACCGGTAGCTGTAATACGTCAGTGTCTCTTTAACAACAATTACAGGAAGACAAGAACGCGAACAATTCGGACATCTATGATCATTTACGATAATTTTAACTTGCGGAGTTACAAATTGTTATAGTCCATGTGTAGCATTATAATAAAGTCTGAATTGTTGCAACAGAGAATTCACCGATTCGAATATCAATAAATATGAAAATTTGTTAAATTTACGTATATGTGATTTCTTTTTGTTCCGCGAATATACATAATGTCACACATTTATTTAAAAAAGATACATCACTTTGCATATGTCGAATTACTATCCTGTAAATTGTATTTGCCAATGTTCTATGTTGTTATAAAAACTCGAATAACGTACAATATAACTGATTTTATACCATTATAAAACATAAAATGCGTCTATTCAAATAATTTTGCAAAGCTATAACAGTTACAATGTGCAATCGTCGATTTATATAAATGCGAAATTAATTTATTCACCGAGCGAAGTAAAGCGTAACTATGCAACAATATTTATTTTTTTAAAAACTATGGTATATTGCAAAGTACAAAAATTAAAAATAATATATTATATTAAGTATGTTTTATATGAAAAAAGCATATCTAGCATTATATTATATTGTATTTTATATTTATATTTCATTAATTTATACAACATGTTCCATTATCCTGGTGTTCCATTATACTTTGATGGTAATTACATATTTGCTCACTATTCTGAGATTTTAACTGGACAAATATTCCGATTGGAAATTCCTCATTGGATATCACTTGTCGACGACGTACACACGAAATACTGTGCTGAAGCAAGGTGCAAATCGTAGTTCGAGATGCGACGCAGCTTTAATTAGTTCTCTCACTGATTCTCTACGGAATCGCGTGTGGTTTCTACAGTTAGCTTAACCTACCGTGAATACTGCCGATCTGTTTGGTAAATCGAACGCTTCACTTGAGCCTTGACAAACAGTACACGAACTGCCCAAAGCTATACGCTCACTTCCAGAAATTTCACCGCTGCTGTCCCGATTCAGGCCATTTTGTTACCAGTTAATTAGCTTACTATGACATATATACATATTAATATATATGATTGAACAATATTTCAGAAATCAATTGTAATTACAGAAATTATTTATATTATCTTGAAAATATTCTTTTAATCTTTTAATTTTTCTTTTAAATATTTTTTTAAATCATTTTTAAAATAGTCTCCAAATAACAAATTATCGTTTTCTTTGCAGTTTTTTTATTCGACAATTTTTTTTATTACGATTATACAAAATGTTTGCTTACTCTATTTATCATTGATTTTCTTATAAGTTTCTTGTGACTTTTTATTTTCATAAATTTTGCTCATATGATCTTTTCATGGATATTGCATCCAATATTGCAATGTACGTACAGATCACGAAACCAGTGATAAGTCAATGCCAGAGATATCAAGAAGCGCTTCCTCTCTTCATACACAAATTTCATTAGCATCGCTAAAACCAATAAAGAGAATCCCACAGGATATTGAAAGATATTGCTAAGATGAGAAAGAGGTATGCTAAGATTGCTTATGAAATCTCAAGGACTCTATGCCCTCCAGACTGAATATCAAACGATGCTTTATTTCTCGCAGGCGCGATCTCTCGAATTCAAAGAATTCACGCTTTCGATCTCCTTCAGTATAAATTTGCATAAAACGAGAGAATCGCTTGCATTTTGACTTTTTAATTACGATCTCTAATAGCGGAGAAATTAGACATCGCACCAAGAAGAATAGATGCAAGAATATGAACGATTGATTACAAAATTAAATTTATCGCATACTTTTAAATTATGAATTAAAATATAAAATAATAATTATATAAAAGAATTATATAAAAAGACATATTCAAAATAAAGAAAAATATTTTTGCTTCTAGCAAATCACTTGAATCTTCTTAAAATTTAAAAAATTAGTTCTTCTTAAAAATCCTAATTAATTATTTCAATTAAGTCTTATGAATTATTAGTAAGAGCTTACAAAAATCTTATTAATCACTTGGTAATAAGAATAGTACATTATTGCATCTTAATTTATAAAATAATATTAATAATAAAATTAATTAAAATAATATAGTATCTTAATCTATAGAATAAAATTAATTTAACATTTATTCGAATCAAAAATATGAGTATGAAAAAAGATGATCAAACAAACTATGACACATTTTAACAAGATACATATATAACAGATTGATAGATCATGCATCATACATATATAACAGATATAACAGAATATGTTTTTTTTGAGAAATTATAAATCTTCATTTACTTGTAGAGCTCTTGACACTTTATGATTTCGACAATTTACAGATTGACAAAACTTAATATATTTATATATATATATATATATATATATATACATTAAGTTTTGTCAATCTGTAAATTGTCGAAATCATAAAGTCGAAGTCAAAAGCTCTACAAGTAAATGAAGATTTATAATTTCGAAAAAACATATTGTTTATTTGAGACGAGCAACCAATTATGCGAGATGGATCACCTGCCACAAAAGAGACTAATGCAAAAGAGACTAATGCAAAAAAGAGTCAGCTCGCCGGCCAAAGCATCCAGAGAAGAATATTTTAGGTCATGTTGGCACGAATTCCTTTTATCACAAAGATATAAAGAAGACTCTCTTTTCTCACTACTTGCTTTGACGTGGTATGAAAGAATGCGCTTTCGCCTTTGCAGAATCTCATGAAAAGAGACTTAGCCGACTTAGAAACAGAGTGTCTGACTTGGCCGTCGTCTTATAGACATTCCATCGAGCTGTCAATGCGATTGATTCGATTTTAATCGCGCCAAGTTTCCTGCTGTAATTTTACACGTGGAACGCTGCAAAATCGTTCCGTTTCGCATTAACAGTATGCAGACTATTTTCCCTGGTTCTCTGCATTATTCATGAACATTCGCTATTTAAAATAAAAGACGAGATGAATGCAATGATAAAACTGACATAGATTTATTTAAATATATATCATTTTTGTTATTTTTTATATGTCATTTAATTAAAATGATATTTGAATGCAATATTGGAAATTAAATTATTATCATTTTAATTATTTTATAAATTATTTGATAATAACATATTATTCTCTTCTACATAATAATTTATTAACGGAGCACTTTTGTTGGCCATTATATGCTACTGTGCAACTATACATATATAATACAATGCCTTTCTGTAATCGTTCAATTTTAAATGACATTTGTTAAGCTAATGAAACGAAGCAAAATGACATTGAAGCGTTAATGCGAGCGATGCGTCCAATGTATGAAAAGGAATTGCATCCTGTAAGAAGATGCCGGATGTTAAGTAATTGAATGTAATCGGAAGTGCATCTTGAGCTATTGTTCCTACGATAAGGTTGCTGCCTCGAATACGATTTTCCAGCGTCAATGCAATTTCTCCTGCCTTGGCGGTCCTCGCTAGCGAGAAGAAGTGAATAAAGAAGAAGGAGGGGAGGCAGAGACACCCTCTCTCTCTTCGCGCTCCACGAATTTTAAGGAGGCAACAGCGAGATTTTCTCTCCCTTTCACCTCAATACCCCGCGGCCTTTTTCCCGTCAGTGGCGACGTTCATTCGGCGTTCGTAGCCAAGTAGTGTAAACCAATTCCCGGCTCCTTATACATCTCCGTCTACGGAGATCGCGTCTCGGGGAGACAGACGCGCATCCGACTGATGAAATCTCGCCGACTTTAAATCGGGAAGACCTCGCAGCGTTTTCCCGTCCCGTTCCCGTTTCCCGATGAAATAAGAGATCGCCGCAGGGTTTGTGAATTCAGGACGAGAAGTATAGTATGCGCGACGCGGCGTCACGTCCGGCTAAACTTCGTTAACGTAAAACGAGGGCGACGTCGCGGGAACGACGGACGAATGTTATTTTTCCAATTGTATCGACGGGTATGTTTTGGATATCGCTCGAGCTAAATAAAAAAATCTGTCAAAGTGAAACCGAAACCATCATTATTGAATTGAACGTAGATGTGATTAGCGAAAATCTCGACGAAGAGAAGAATCGTTGAAGAAACGTTCGAATCGGATTGGACGGCACAGTGGTATATTATTCATTGCGGGAAACGAAAGAGAATCTCAATCTCGATTTGAAAATCTGTTTACATATAGATCTCCTCGCTTGTAAAAAGCAAAACTAGAGACTCGACGAAAATAAAGGAATCGTTATAATTAGATCACGTGTTATACAAAATACATGCATGAATGATTAGGTGAGCCTATTTGTGGCAGAGCCGATAATTCAATTAAAAGCTATCTCGCTTTAACTGACATTTAAGTTACAACGCGTACATAATGAAATTGGGCCAACGTTTCTCGTGATTAGACAAGCTTGGAATGGAATAATCCCCTATATTGCCGTAGGTACACACGTACTCAGCCTCGTGTCCATCGTGTAACTGAAACCGTCGTGTAATACACGCCATCAACTCCGAATCCATCCATCAACGTCCCTATCAGAAATCCATTCTCTACGGTCGACTTACTTCATAGGCCTTTTTCAGGGTGACATCATCCTCTATGAACCGTTAAAGAGTTCTAAATGCTTGTCGCTCGTTAGGTATTGTACAAGCAACAACGAAATGACAGTTCATGGTTTTTGACGTTTTTGTCTTAAATTTTAAAAAAGCATGATGCTTTTATTACATGTTACTTTTTTATATTTATAAGAAAGAAAAGATTTCAAAAATTTACAATGTTACATCACATTAAAGTAAGCGTTGTACTCTCTAAAATATATTATGTGCATAATTTTTCATCACTCAATTATCATTCAAATATTATAAAAAGAGGATTAAATAATATTTAATTATGTAATAGATAAAAAAAAATATATACTAAAAGAATTAAAGAATTATAGCAAAGATTTGTGTCGAAATATATGTGAAACTATACCACTGTCTGCAAAACTGGCAATAAGTCGTATACGTTCGTACGTAGTTGTAAGAGGGAGTTGGCAGCTCGTAAAAGATCGAGAAGCACGAATCCGCCGCCATGGATCGATGGAGTAATGGGCCGTTTTTTTCTTTCTTTTTTCTGGAAACGATCGAGCCCCCTTTTCCCATTCCGGGCAGGCCGACAATTCCGCTTTATCGACGTTGCTCTCCGACGAGCAACGATCTCGCGACCCAACCGATCCATATATCGCGCACGATAAAACCACGAGACAAGTGTAGGTCATGCGAACCCGCCGAATTTACGCCGGAATCAACTGTGCTCAATTAATCGGTCAGTTATTTCCAAACCGTGTGATTTATTGCGACTTTTACGCTTTTGGTGTTCGCGATCGCTGATGGCGGATGACGAAAAAATACGGCAACACGAATTCATGTTCAATTTAGGTAACCATTTTGTGTAACACATGTGCGTAATTGAGCATTATAAATTAAAAACGATCTTTATGTTAAAAGTAAAATAAGCAATTTGAAAGAGGCAAACATGTTTTAGAAAAATATAGGAACATCATATTTATTTTTATAACGAAAAGACTTTGGAAGTGCATTATTCAGTTTTGACGTAAAGAGCTTAATTCTCTTTATAAAAGTCGTTCAATAATACGACAATGCTATTCATTTCAAAGCTTCGCCGTGATTAATGTTCAGAAAATACAGCAAGGAGACTCTCTATCGTGTGTTAATCACAATGATTTATTTCACAATCTATGTACTTTCTGCGTGCTACTGTTATTTACTTCGTATTTTCGATAAAGGACGATACGTGGAAGAACTTATTACGGAGTAAAACTAAAAAAAAGATCGCATACATCGAGAAGTACGAGAGAAGCTAGCTGATAAATTGAAATGCCCGTGTGTGGATTCTGCGTTTGCGTGCATAGCGTTCAATTAAACTCTGATATGCTCATTAAGTACTGCAGCTGCTGCATTACGGAAACGCTCCTACTTTGCTGGATATAATGCTCATCGGATTTTCTCCTGACAACAAATGTATCGAGGCAACGTGCAGGCAGATGGAATAATAAACTATAGCGTGCATACCGCTATCCATTACACACATGTGCTATCTGTTACGTGGCTTTGCGATGTATTAATTACGATAACATCTCCTCTCTCATACGTCGGCATTTCATGCCTGTATATCTAACTATAATTAAAGTCAGGAAGAAATTTCATATTTTAATTACGCTCTCTCCGTAAAGCTTAAATGCTAAAACATATTTCAATTCACGTGCGATCGTACTGAATATTTTATCGTAAATGCAAACCGTGTTTCCTTTAACCATTATGACATGAAATAAATAGCACGCGGAGATACATGTTATTGAATTAGCGATATAGAATATATAAACGCTACCAAATCGAATACGAGCGAATTTGTCTGGCAATTTATGTGGCGAACGTTTGTGTAGCTGTAGCGGCGCATTGCGAGGAAGATTATGAGGAAACCTCAGAGAGAGCCATCGTGTCGCAACATATCGCCACACATTCACGCATTGCGGATATCCACGAGCGAATTTACTTTTGCGTTCGTGACCGCGATCATAAGTCATGTCCGGCCGATAATCGGCGCGTTCCTAAGCGCGGTTACGTGCCATCCAGTTGGTTGGCGGCCAATTTTGTTAAAACGTAGAAATAAAGAAAAGCGAGATCCACACACCCAGCACACACGTACGGGCGCACACAGAGGAAGGAAAGAATCGCGAATTGCACGTGGAACGGCCGCAACGGCCAACGGTAGATAAATGGCTGAAATTGTTTCTGTCCGCCGGGAGAGGCACGACACCCTTTTTCTCCTCCGACCGGCCCTCTCTAATGGCTCTATTGATACCTCGGACGTCTCTCTTTTCACACAAATGGGCCTTGCGGTGCGAGAGAGCGGGATTAATTGTTTTTGCGGCGGCCGCTTCTGTTGCGAACGGAATTAATTGCTCGCTCTCGCGCCGCGGTCATTGTAGTCCCCACGTGTCTCAACATTTCAGTTGAGTATCTTAACGTCCGGTCCCGCTGCGCCGGCTTGCGGTTAATTCGGTTACAGTTTAATTTGCGCGCCGTCGATATATTTTCGTCGCAATTGTCGCAATATAATCTTTATTTGCGTAAATTATGCAAATAGCGCCGAAACGAACGCTAAAAATGCATGCGAAAAGAACTGATGCAGCGAGACGCAATTTTATATAAGCGATAGAATTGGCAGGTCGAAAAGTACAAAGAATAATCATTTTACAGAAAAGTAGCGTCGGTCTATTTCTCTCGTATACCTCTTGGGATATTTCGGAAGCTAACTTTGACAGGTGACGCGTCTCACTGAAATGTTTCCGGATAAATGCGAGGACATGTAATTCATCATTTTCTTTCTTAATTTTCTTAAATGGTACTTGGGGAAATATCTACGAATTTTTCAGCTCGTATCATTTATCTCAACTTGTCAAGTGAAGATATATTATTTGTTTATGTGATACATATTATCTTGCTGAAATGTGATGTTGAAAATCAAAACATGGATCAATATTAATTTGCATTAATTGAAATAATTCAATTTTTATATTTTTTTATAGAGATGTATGGTTAATTAGCTGAGATCATAAGAGGTTCTTACTTGAATTTATATATACGCGCTTGTCTCGGACAGATCTCCTGAAACGAATGCAATCCAGGTCGTGAATTAAGAATGCCTTTGAGACGTCGAACGGATTACTTATCGTTAAACGAGAATTTCCATGGTGAGAACCATGGGTCGTTGCAGATCTCACGTTTCTCCCAATCGTAACATCTCACGTACACACATAAATAGATCTGCATTGTACGAGAGACGTACAGGCGACCTGGATAATTATACGCAGATAAGTATAGACGCGATTATATAGACGCGGCGCGTTTCGCAAACACAGCCAGCGCCGCAGCGTGATTGCATTGATCGGCGTCACCAATGGGCTATGCACTGTTACATTAGATAAGTGTACATGGATCACTGCATATGAATATCGAACGAATACCATGCTCGTTGTCCGAGGTGCCGTTATTCGATATTAAGCAACCATCTCCGTGTACGAGAGACAAAAGGTGGAAAGATGAAAGATACTTTCACGAATAAAAGCTTATCGCGCGCATATGTGACCATCTTTTATATCTCTAATTTTCTCGTAAAACAATGCTCGCGAAATAATATCGCTATTTTTTAATAGCGAAATATCTGTAAAAAACTTATAAAATTATTTGACATCTTGTAATTTATAAAAGACATTTCTAATAATGTCACGTTATAAAATTGCATTTATTATCTTATGCAACGTGCAGCGTCAATGAAAGCTCATAAATTTGCATCGATGCTAAAATATGTCAGAAGTTATCGGTTTACATTAAAGTCATAGGAGGATTACAAAAGACTAACGATATCGGTGTCACTTGTCAGCTGCTACGTAAGCGTTTAAAAGTTACACGACACTCTTTATACTATATGCAACGTCAGCCGTGGTTCGTGTCTAGTATAACATGAGCGAAGATGTGACATTCCGTTTCACGAAGGATATTTCTATCCAACGATAATTTTGCGGTTTCTCGTGCCATGAAGACGCATGTCAAATTTGAAACTGATAATTTTCAGAAAGATAAAATTGTAAATCAATCTGATATATTTGAGAAAAGTGGAATATTTATCGCATCGATCGCATCCCAGATTACTTTTGTAAGAATTAAATTAGTAAATATTTCGGCAACATAAATATTCGAATTAATTACTGAAAGCTTTACAGCTTTATTAAGATCAGATGTATCAAATAGCCTTATTGTATTAAAATTATGCTTTGCTCGAGCGACGAAGATCAATAGTTCAAACACGAGTGAGCAATCATACATCGATAATCGTTACGTATAAACGTTACGTTATTCTAATCGCGCGGTTGAATGCGACCGCGTTTCAATTCACGCGTCGAAAGTGGAACTGGATGACATCACTTTACTTCGCCATACACCATACGCTTTATAGTCAATTTATCGGCATTAGTTGTCGGTGCGAACCTACACGTGGTCAAACATGTGTAGAATTAAATTACCCATCGTATGGCGCCCATGTTTATTTCATTATTGGACTCTCGGGACATTCGCGCAGCTGGAGAGCGATAGATACATCCGTGCAGACACGAAGAAAATGCAGATCACGTGCTTAATTGGCCGGAGGACCAAAACGGTAAACTATAGTAACGGGCTCAGTGTACTCGCGGATTTGAATTAACCCCTCGCCGTGACGATGCCATTCCGTTAATTAAATTGTATCGATAGGCCACCATGCGCGGACTTTCCAAGTGTCGTATCTCATCGCGTGTCGGCATTACCGGAAGCCCGCGATCGATGAAACATGCTCTGACGAAGTAGCTTCCGGACTTCAACGTAGATTTTCGGAAATATCTCTGTAAAAGGACGTACATTTTGCGAAATTAACAGACGTTTGGCTTAAATGCAACCGTTTTAATAAGAGAACTAAAAATATATATATATATATATCTTTTACATTGCACACATACATGAAGTCATTATTTCGCTATATTATTAGTGCACAAAATTCTCCAGTATATATATATATATATATATATATATATATATATGACAGCCATGTGAAGGAAATTTCTTTGAAATTAGGTATCCGGGAAATAACGTCACTCAGAAAATATTAGATAATTAAATATAAAATATAATATATAAAATTAATTTAAGAGAAATATAATAACGAAATAATTAGAATTTTTGTAAAATTTGTAATGTTTATAATAATTAATTTTTGATTCTAATTAAAATTTAACTTTTTAGAATTCTTCTTATGGAAAAAGCAAAAATATAAATTTCATAAATGTATATAACAGATATTCTAAGGCCTAGGGCATATAATTTAAAAATCAAAAGAATGCATTAATTATTACAACACACACATTCTTCATATTAATTATTACAACACATTCTCAATACACATTTCTATATTACAATGATTGCTAATATATTTCCTCTACTGCAATATTCATGTGATCGAACCTATATTGAAAAACTATGAATAAAAGCGTTAATCTATAAATTATTGCGAGAATGAAAAATTAATATCGGTGCCCAGCAAATCTAATAAACTAACAAAAGAAATGCGGACACTATAAATAATAGCATTTAAAAATGGTAATATATCGCTGAATATTTTATCATCCTTAATTATTATAACCTAAATTCGACATTGATATTTAAAAAATTTTAAAATATGAAAAAAAATGTTATTTATAACCAGTTTATAATTTTCCTTTCTCTGTTTCTTATAAATTTTCAAATTTTCTGATTAAGCTATGAAATATGTACAAAAAAAAATAGTGTTTTTTATTCTTAAGAGATAAATTACAGTAGATAATTATAGTAGATAAATTATAATATTTTTCATTTTCAATCACTTCAATAAAATTCGCGTTATTATAATAGTAATTTTAAAGCTATTTGACCATAGCAGTTCAGGATTTTATCTCTTTAGATTTGAAATTGTAAATTATTTTTACAAGTTTTAGCTTAATCCTGTTTTTTCTGTAGATTAAAGTAGCCAGTATAAAATTATACGATTATTCAATTAAAGTTTAAACGTTATTTAATTAACGAATGCAAGTTAAATAATGGTTGCAAATGAAATGTAAATTTCTATTTTTACAAATTATTATCTGTAAAAAGCTAAAACAAAAGAAATATATATTTGGAGCTTTTCTTAATATTTTTTACATTTACATGGCATGTTCAATTGAAATATGATCTAAGATGATTGTTCCATAAAAGTCTCAGTCTATGTTTTAGTAGAAAGTACCTAATAGAAACGTATCTAAGAGAAACCATTTTTATATTATTGGTCACTTTGTGGAATTTGCCAAAGTTCAGAAAATCCGTCCTACAAACATTGGGAAATAACCACACGATCTCTTCAAGTAACCAAATATTTACTGTTGAAATGGATAGGATTAATATCAAGCATATATGCATATATACAAAAGCGTAAAATAATAAAAAAGGCAATATGTACAAAGAAAAGCCCAGAGGAAAATTTATATCACATGGTACGTTCTATTTTGCATAATAAAACGGTAAGCGATAAAATGACATAGATAGATTGTACAATTATTTGCTGGTTAAAGTGTAATTATGTTAATATTAATATCTACAAAATTATAATTATTCTCATTCACTGTTCGATAGAAAACAAAATAAAACTTATAACCAAACTATTCATTTTTTACGTAATAATAATAATATGTGTGTTGATTTATACATTATATAACATATCTCTTCATATTCTTTTTCATATTACTACCTTCTCGCGCTACTGTACTAAATTTTTAATCGAAAGAATTAATTCTACCTACAGTTATTAAATCACACAATAGATTAAACTAAATAATATCAAACAAACGTATGTATCAATATATAATTTTTTGTTATATTATATCGACACGTTAATGTTTAATGCTCCAAATATTGCTAATGAATTAGATTATAAATATAATTCGTAATGCTATGCAAATTTATATTAAAAGGGGAAATTATCGCAACATTTACATATTTTATGTATAATTAACTGACTGTTATTATTATTAACTCTGTTGAAAATTTCACGACTAATGCAGTATCTTTTGGAAGGCTTAATCGCATGTGTGCATTATAAATCCGAGTGTCTTCGGAGCTTCCGGTGGCTCATTCTCTCGGCAATGGATTCGAAAATCCTCTCGATGAATTTCCGGAACGTACTACAATGGCGAACATCCATCTCGACAACGAAACATCCCTCGATGTAAAGGTGCTATCCTACAGGATATCGATTCACAATCAGTTGTCGCGTTCTAACGGCACGTTTTACGCAATCTTACACGATACACGTCAAACTACTGGAAGCGAATGCGAATTTCGTCGAACTTGTCCGAGTTAACTCGCTCACCTTCCGCTTTCCTATCGTCACATGCATTATTCAACGATCATGACTGATACTAGCTACGTGGCATTTTTAATCGCTCGATTCCGCTTCCGACTCGACAACAGTGACGCCGAAGAGATGCTCGCGCTCTTTCGAAGCGGTCAGCTGACGACGAAATTCGGAATTCGCGCGTTACTACTGGCCACTTCCGGTGCGCATTATCGCGAGCCACAATTAAATTTTCCGACTTGCACATTCTGTTTTCTCCTGTCGGTAGATGAATCCGTGGTGAAAAGTAAATCCGGAAGATCCCGGCGTGGATTTCCGTGCGCGAACTTCCGTTGGCTGGTTAACACGCGTTTGCTTGTCCATGTGCAAAATTTTAGCAGCCTCGATGGAACGTTGGACGTTAAAACATTGTGTTGCAATTTTACGTTGCATATACATCAAGCGAAAAATCCCTTGCGCGACGATATAACGCGGTAAAAAGAAGCGTATAATTAATTATGCAACATTACGTCTTCTGTCATGTTACTTCACAGGCTACAAAATGAGAAGTAAAATAAAATGTAAGATAAAAATGAAGGCTATATGCTTGATTGTAATCGCAAAAATAAATGCATAATCATAATTATTAACACTTAATTGATAATTACAATTTGTTTTATCAGCCGAAGAGAATGGCAATTTTTTTCTTTGAGAATACATTAAAGTCGTATAACAATGGAAATATTATTAACAGATATTTATAATATGCGAACACGTAATCAATTCCGATCAAATAAGTGATACATAATGTACGAAACAAATGCATTCTTTTTGATTAAAGATTCATAAAACATCCTCGAAATATTGCCGTGAACATAATTTACATAAACGTCGCTTAACATTATAAGTAAAGTAGCGAGAACACGCAGAACGTTTAGCCACGAAACGAGCCAGCTCGCAATCGCGGTGAGGTAAAATTGCATTAAAGCTTCCTCGAACCACGAACGTGTCCGAAAGCCCATTTCTGAAATAAGCTCTCGAGCATGGATGCTGAAAATACAACGCGATAATGTAATTCTTCGTCGAGGGACTATCCGTCGTAAAAAAGATCACGGTTCGGATCAAATCACCGTTCGTTAGCTAATAATCTGATCAGAGACGCTTAATTTCTTTAAACTGCAACGAATAAAATAATTTTTAGCATAAAAAAAGACGATTTATTTACAAAAATCTATTGAATTTTATATTTTTTTCAATCATGATAGTTTTTATGAACTATCTTTTGAAATATATATTGTTGAGTTAAAAGTACCATACTTTTTTTTTACTCTCTTTTCTATATTCTATTATTTTACTTTCGGGTTTTATCGAAAATCCCGCCTATCAAATCCAAATCTCAAGAGTATATGTGAGTGAATGCGTATTCGATTTCCCGATTCTTTTGTTTGCATTTTGTGCCTTTACAAAATAACGTGCTACCAATTCGTAGAGTTACCAATGCGCTAGCTAGCGGAAATAGTGAATTCAATTACGTTTATCGGGCCAATGTTTTCGGTCGTCCTTTGGGATTTTCTAATAAATCGGACAAGCATAGTCGAATGGACAATCAAATATCGGTAAAAATGGAAATGTTTTCGAAAAGACAATAATAAATTGGAAAAAGAATTTGGTTGATCCTAATAAAATGTTAAATTCTGCAAAGAACAATGTCCATATGTTTAGCTGAATCAATTATTCCGCTCAATTATGTTATATTCACATAATATAATTATTATGAATAGTTTAATAATAAACCATTCTTTTAGAAATTCATTCAATCACATTTATTCGCGATTGCAAACTATCAATAATGCATTTGAGTGAACTTATTCGCGTCCAATCAATCGAATATATGTCTCTCGCAAAAAAATCAGATTAGTCTCGACAAAGGAACCGTCGTTCCTTCCGTAGATCGTTCAGAGAGAGATAAGTCTAATTGATTACGAGAGATAAAAAGAGTTAAACGCGACGATTAAAGATCATTGTTGTGGTTAATAAATGAGATAACTGAGAGTCACCAAAAAAAGAAGGATAGATTTGTGATAGACGTCACACGGAGAGATAGAAAATCCGAAGCCAACCTTGGAACGCGGTAGCATAATCGATCCGACTAACGTCGCGGATCCGGGCATCTATTCTCACCTCCTGTATCCATTTACGTGACCAAGTGGACTCGAATCTCGACAACGCAATCCAACAAGCACGAGGACGTCCTTGAGGACGCAAATTGGTAAGGGGGCGATCCAACCCTACCACTCAGCATCTTCGCAGCTGCAGCTGGAATTCGAATGCACCTCAAGTACTATTCGCTCGGAACTGCAACTGACAGGTGCTCATGTTGCAGGGTCCTCCGCCATCGTCGGCTTAAACTCCTAAGACGCGTACAAGGACACGGGAATCCGTACGTTACCATTGCCGAGTCTAAAGCCGGCCGGAATTTGTTGGGAGAGAGCACTCTTGAGAGAGTGCGGTCTCGTATCACTAGTTACTCCGAGTAACTCTGCGCGTCTTGTACGGCTTTGCGTGCGAATGGACCGTGATACGTGCGCGCGAAGCCAGGTCGTTTGGGAAAATCTCGACATGTCTAAGATGTCTGATTTCAAAGATTTCCCAATGCGTACTTTAATAATCGAAAGTAAAGTGTAATATAATATTATATAATAATAAATATTATAAATATATGTTTATATTAAAATTAAAATCTTTTAAATTTCTTTAATTATTATATCCAAAAAATATTATCCAAGTGTGCTGAAAAATGAATAAATTAACCAGAAGGAAAATATTATTTATATATAACAATTTTTGACTTTCCTATATGTCTACACTTATACATATGTAATCAGAGAAATTGGATTACATAATGAGGAGAGACGTGATTAAAGGTAATCGAGGGAATATAACATAGAGATAACCGTTAGATAAAAGATGACCCGACTAGAGTGAATTAGCATTCGCTCGGCAACTGTTGGAGACAGATGCTTAAATGTTTGCTGTAGAAAAACAGACGAAGTCTGTTGAAGTTTATGGAAGTTATCTATAGCTATGCGCCATACTGCAACATACAAACAAAATAACATTTCTTGTTGAATAAAGTCCTGTAAAAATATTTGTGCCCGCATCCAGTGAATGCTGAAGATAATCACGAACAGCCAAAAGTCTATCTCTCAATAGTATTTTTGGAGAACGTTGAGATGTAAATTCAACGTTAAATTTTACTATAAAAATATGTAAAATGTGAATAAACGAATATTATCAAACTTTCTCTTTTCTCTCACACTTCATTTATTAGAATTGTTAAGTATTACAAGCACAAGCTACTAAACATAAAGCAAACACAAGTATAATGCACAGTGCACACATCCACGTGATTAACTGCATGCTGAAACGTTTGATGGACTACTTGATCACTTGTGCGAGTGCTCTTCCGTAACGCGTGTTCAGACTTCGATCGTTTGTTTCCACCTCATGCATTATTCCACATGCTATTCGCTTGGTGAAGCGAATCTCTGGACACGATAACGACCTATCTCGCTTTTTCCTACCACATTGCGTGCTATTCCTCGTTCTGCTCGGCGTGAATTTATTGCTACAAAAGAGAAGCCATATGTGCTGAAAAGCAGATTCAAAGAAAATGTTAAAGACATATGTCAAGTGTTTATAAAAATATTCAAGCTTTTATAACAAAAGTATTCAATTTTTATGCAACAAAAAGAAGTTTAACAAAATAAGAAAATCTATATTATATAACCTATATGTAAAACTTATGTATTAAATATACTATTGAAAAATTAACGATTCAGCAGAAATGATTAATGCAATTAACCAAAACTAATTAATATATATTATCGCTTCTTGAGAATTCAGTCCTTTTTCAATTTGTATTAAACATGCAATCTATAATTTAGAAAATTTATTATATTCTGCGGTGAATAATGATAACCATATAATCCGCTCAATGCCTTATGTATTTTAATATTATCGAAATTATTAGCCATCCAATTAATCGCATAATATTTTTTATTGGTTAATTTAAATGAATTTAATTATAAATAATTAATATTATAATTAATTATAGTATGATTCTCATACGTTGGCGCGATTATATTAATTTTTCAATTGTTGACCTTACGAGCGGAAAAAAGTATCAAATTGACAAAAGTAACACGACAGTGCGTCATACTACTGTTGCAATATTTCGATGCAAAAAATAGTGAATCGCTCATATTGCGCCAGGGGAAATACGAGTCGCACTTTCGAAAGCGTCGACCATGGAACGGCAGTTTATGTATGTAGGTGGACGTCAACTTAACTAATCGCACCGATGAAAGGCTTCCTCGGCTTCGCTCTGATCCTACCAGTTGGTTTGTGCTACACCAGGAGCTGCATGCAATCCCACGTGTGAGAATGATAATATTTATTAACGTTCGACCGTGGGCTTAATCCGGGAATATCCGCTTGCCATTAAGGAAGGTAAATGAGTATAATTAAAGCTTCTTATTTTTCTTACGTTTCATTAACGGGAGGATTTCTGTCGCGTCGGACATGCGGTAAGCAATTTGGCATAATTACAACATGAGAAACGATTGATTCAATGTAAAATAGCACGATCGGCGAATATGGAAAATGACGGATATTTCTTTGACAACGATAATTTGTGTAAGCAAAAATAATTTGACGCGATAAAAATTCATACTGGATTATAATTTACTGGATATTAATTATATAATATGCATTGAAATATAATATGTATCTCCTCATATGTCCTGCCTTGTTCTGTATAATTTTGGAAAATAAAATGTAATTCTCTTTTTGCAAGTTGATCGTTTGATTTATCGGGAGCATTGCTGAAAGCAATTTACTTCCTTGAATTTAACATTCCGTGCTGCGAATGTCCCTTTTATGAAGAATTGTGAGGCTTCTATCGACTGGATTAAATCATGCATCGAAGCACTTTCACAGAAGGACATTGAAAATGCATAACTTAATCGAATGATAAAACGCAAGCGCACGTTGAATGGATCGAATATTTTATATTTAATGATTTTATCGCGCGCGTGGCATGTTATTATCAAATTTAATTTCTATTTAACGCAAATAACATGGGATTTTGTATTGGAATTTTCATTAAAATTTAATTTTATTATCGACCTTTTTATCAATATCGACTTATTCCGGATATTAGAATAAATGGAGAGCATATTAAATGGGCAAATAAAATGTTTGTAATTTCGCTTGAATGTAAACACGTCGACAAAATATGGCCAATGTAATAAACACGAGAAAAGGTTGGGACTGAAACTTCTCGAAAATTGGTTGAAAAGTTGATTTCATAAATGGAGACCACGTGTCCACGTATGTAACTCACGTAGTTCACATTGGCCAAAACATTAGGAAGTCCTTCTGGAGTGACTGTGTCTTTCAGCATCGACCGCACGAGCGAGTTATATGAGCCATACGTGTGTCATCGTCGTCGTCGTTATCGTTGTCGTTGTCATCGTCGCCTATGTAATTCTAAATTTCCGGAATAAAGATGCGCCATGCGTGTCAGGTTAAATCGTAGCAAAGTTGGCCCTCGAATAGAGAGAAAAAGATATAAAGAGAAAGAGGAAAAAGAAATATAGCGCGAACATGGTGCTCCATTCTCGCGATTATGCTAAGCCTGGGGATTCCCGAGAGCTGTCCGTATTTCGTGTCCTTTTAAACTCGCACGCATGCGAAAAGAGAACGATCCTTACGATTCGCCTGATGCTTTCGCGCTGCCGGCGAATATTCGCAAGACTGCTGAAATGCGAAGTCTAACTTACTCCGGTTGAAAGTACTCTGATCGTTGCTCGTCGCCCGTGGGAAAGATTCGGCAGATTCCCACTTCCTATCGACGAGTCTTACACCTTCAATCGATATATCGAAGCTGCGAAAAACACCCGACCATCGTAACTTTCTTCGTATCGATCTCCCTGATCTATATCCGACAAGGTTCTAAATCTTTATTTTCTTTTTCTTTCCTCGTCCTTTTTATTTATTCGAAAATATGTGTTATGATCTGTGAATGAGAAATATTTTATATCAATTCCCGATTCCACCCATTATATGTGTAGGAATTTACGAATCCGATTTCAATTGAAATTTTAAAAAAATACTGCAAGGATGAAAACTCTATGCTTTCTTTTATTCCACAAACAAATTGTAATACGATAAAAATTTGTTTCCATTTATATATTTTTCATAGTTTTACTACAATGTTTTGCGAGATATATTTCACAAGAAATTTAACCTCTTTATTTTCAAAATAATTAAAAATATTTTCAATTCTCACAAATATTCATTAAAAAAATTAATTAATCGTTACAAATAATGTCACATAATCAGTAATAACATCGATTATTTATTTATGCATATGAAATGCATATGAAATATTTGTAGAAGAATCTAACAATAAAAGTACTTCAAATAGTAATTAATTTTTGAACCATTTTATGTAAAAAATTGATTTGCAAAATTGATTTGCAAAATATGCTGTTTTATATTTTATTGTTTTACATATATTTTTACTGTTTTATATTTTACTTTTATTCAATATTTGATATTTTATTTTTATTACAAAAATATTAAAGTTCCATTGATTAAATTATTTTTGAAATCATTTCGAAAAACATTAAAACAAAAAGTAAGCGGTATAAGCAGACTTGTAATAGGTACGTTTTCTATGTGTTTATTTATCGAATCGTATATATGTACTTTATTCGTATACTTTTATAAACGAGTATTAACTCATATGCACAAAAAGTTCTTCGACGATAAAGCCTCCTTGATCAAAGGCAGGAGTCCTTTTCATTTGCGAACGCGAAATTTTGCAACATAATGAAACTCATGTTACGTTTGTATGTAAATTCGCGTGTAGAAAATCAAACTGAACAACTTTTAATAAACAGACGCTACTCATTACGTAACTCTCTGCATTATTATGCAAATTAACGTGTACCATAATTATGCATAATTGCCGTTAACATTGGTAACGTGTTATGCTATGCCGAACACACGCAGTTGAATCACTCTCACAATTATTGAATGCGCCATTCTCGGCGCATTCTCAGTCGTAATTAATGGTAGACTTTATGCGATAAATTATCGCTAATTTTGGTTTTGACATTGATCTTCTTTTATATAATAAAAATATAGATGAACGTGGACATTATATCATTATATATCTCCTACAAATGAAATAATTTTCATATTTTTGTTAGATAACTAAAACTTTTCTACTTTTTACGTAATATAATAAAAAATATTCATTAAGATTCATATAAGATATTCATATTTCATATAAGCTAATTCATATAAGATATTATTTACAAAAAATAATTTATATAAGATCAATATAATGAAATAAAAGGCCACATCATTCAATTTATAAATCACAATATTTTTTTTCTTTCCATCTTTCTTATCAAAAGCTAAAATATGCTAAATTTCATCAATTTTCTTGATCTCATTAGTCTTAAATTGAAAGACAACTTTTGATAGATCTTTTCAAGTTCAGCAGTCAATAAATTAATATCTTGTTTCTTCGATTTTATCTTGCCTTAAATTGTTTTAAGTAGATAGAGATGAAATAAAATAATTAAAAAAAAATGAGAAATATGCAAAGTAGATATTCGAGATCAACACACACAAGGTTTAAAGCAATTTTTACATCTTGTGCAATTTATACTCGTGCAATTGAATCGCATATAGAGATGCTAAAATGTATCAAAATCAATTATAGCGATTATATTATATTTCTCGCAAATTTATTTCACACTTTTAACTTCTTATTTTTCAATCAATCTTTTCAATAATCTATCATGGAATATAAATAACATATCTCCACATATCTCAATCACGTATATGTATAAAAGGGGCAGAGCTATTTTGACTAGAATAGTCATGCGAGAATTTAGTTTTATGCTTCTCCAAAACAAAACATTTCATCATTTGTGAAATTTATATGAGATTTCAGTGTTTTCCATTCTGCTGAATATGCGCGCGCAACTTGCAATATGTTATATCTCTACCGAAAATGCTCTGTAAATATTTCGACTCTCGCTATGGGTTTGCACTATACATTTCTCATCGGGAATTTCGATATAGTGACGCAAAATCTCGTTGTTCTTTGGGAGGGAAAGAATATTTATGTGAAATATAAATACGTACATAATATGAACAAAAAAGAGTGACAATGTTTTCATTTTTTGTAAAACTTTGCACATATTGTGTAATTAGTAGTTATGTCACATTATTAAACTATTCTCAATTAATTATTTTGATAATTAAATACAAAGTGTTAAAAATAATTAACTAAATAGTATTAATGTAAAATGTTATTTATAAATATTATTTTAATTATAATAATAATAAGTATAATAATAGGTATGTATTAATAATAATAGGTAAATACACAGGAAAAAGATTGCGTTTTAAACGTAAAAAAAATTACATTTAAAAAAAATTATAACTATTAATTGAAATGATAATTTTAAAAGAATTGTTACACTGAAATTCTTATTTAAAATAATATTTTTAATATCAGTTGAATATTATTTTTGATATTATTTCAACTATTATTTTGTAATAGAAACAATTAGAGAAACAATAAGAAATAAATATGCATATTTATTACAGAATTATTATTTAATGTTAAAATAGAATTAAAAATAAAAAAATTAACTTGGTTTAATAGAATATGAATAAAGACAATAATTTATAAAAATAATATTCAAATGTAATTACTATGTATAATTATATATAGAAATAATTATTTTATAATTAATTATTTGATATCTTTAATTTAAAAAAACATATTTAAACAGATTTTTTTTTAAAAAAACTAAAATATTATAAAATTTTAAATAAAATATATACACATATATATATATATATATACATACATATATATATATATATATACATACACACACATATATATATATATATATATATATATATGCATATATTAAATTAAATATTTTATATTTTAAATATTATTTTGCCCAGCTTTATAATAAATGCAAGATGCAGTTGTTTTTACGTATAGATCGTTATTTTTTTTGTTTTAGTTCTCATATTAATTTCTGCATTTTTAGGATTCTTTCTATGTATTCATGTGATGGATTCATATAATCCTTAGAACTTCCGGATCCATGAGGTTTTACAATATTTCACGTTCGCAATATTTTGGATTCTAAAAATTTTCGAGTTCACAAATTCTTACCGATTGAACTTTTGCAATAATCTGACCCAAACGGGGAAGGCGTGTTGAAAATACGTGGCTCCTTCACGTGCCACATGTCAGATATGAGAGGCACGCGCGCGTGGTGTACGAGAGAGATTCTTCAAACGCAAAGGATCCTGAAGCGTGGCAAGAGAAGGTAAACGGAAATTTGAGTTTCTTGGCGTCACGGATGCGGAAGGAAGGAAACATCGAGGAAATCCGACGGGGGAATGCAGGTATGAATTCCAAAAGAGAGAACGGGCGGGACGATGAAAGCCGATAAAATGTATTTTATATACCTACACAGCTGCGGCTTCTCTCCGCCTTTGTCTTATTTCGAGTTTGCACCGCGTTCATGTACGTATGTATGTGTTGTGTGTGTGTTATATGTGTGTATGTGTCGTATGCACCGATACGTCTCTTTATCTTGTCTGCCGTTGCCTGATAACATTTTGCAGCACGACGATCGATCCATATCAATGAGCATCTACACCAACGTTGGAGGTTGGCAGCAAAAACCAAAGCATGCAAAAACGCACAAAGACTTGCGCCACGGGCGAAGAAAAGCGCTCTTTGCAGATACACATTTACGGGAGGCCATAATGCATTATAAAGCATAATATATTGTCACCCATAGTGCTTAATGCACTTTATGTATTGTACGTACTTTTATACACGTATAAAAGAAAATCTGTTTGTGAAAAAAATTGAGAGAAGTCTCCCCACTGTTCACTTAAAGGTTTTGACAGCGGTGTCCCATTTGTCTTATAAATAGCTTCCCTTCATCTTCAACAAACTTTAAGATGTCAAAAAAGAATTCTCGATTCCTAACACTTTCTAAGAAAACAGCTTATAACATTCTACGTAGACTTGACTATCGTGCATTTTATAGATCAGAATTATTCTTTGCCCTTCTAACTTTCGATAAAGATACCATTGAAATGAAATATAGAGAAATACAGAGTGATAATATGTCTCGTGACACAAGACAGAATCGATGATAATGCTACGTATTTTAAACGTATTAAAAAGTTAAAGGAAAGTGAATAACATTGAACCCCTGTGTATACGGTTTCCTGAACATTAATTCTCGATTATCGATGAAAAGAATATCCTTTTATCTATTTTTTACTGCCCTTTTTGTAACGTTACATTGTGCGAAAAAGAAAAGGGCATGAGTTCATCGACCTCATCGATTAACGAAGGGTATATGCGGTGTATATTTATGAAATATCATAGGAGGCGTGTAAAAATTTCACATTGGGCAAAATAATTATATATATATAGTATATATACAATAAAGAAAAAAAGAAAGAAAAGAAAGAAGAGAGTGGTTAAAAAGTCTAAAATAATATCGTTACAATACAGAAAGATTTAATGCTAGAATTTAATTCTATAGGAATTGAATACTGTAAAAGAGTAAAACATTTTAAAACAATTAAAAGTCAAGAAAGAGATAACCATTTCTACCGTTTGTCCGTCACAGAAGCGAGTGCGGTTTGCATACAAAAATTTGAAGGAAATGACAGCGAATCACTTAATTATTTGAAATTCCTCAGCACGTCCTGATTCTTTCGCACAGAATAAGAATACGAAAAGAATATAAATCGACTATAACGGAGTTATAATAATAATTACGTTTTTTCTGAGCGAGGCGCAAACATCTTTTTGCGACAAACATGTCGAAGGGAAGACAAAAAGGAGCGTCTAACTCGGGAGAGAATCTTTATAGCAGAACATAAGCATGAAAGCAGCGACGTGAGGGCGAGCCGAAACGACCGGCGTTTTCGTAACGACGCGTTTAGGGGTAGAAACGAACCGTGTGTGACACAGAAGATAAGAATGTAACTAAAAGCGTGCAGGCAACGCGATGCACAAAGCTGGTGGAACTGTACTAGTGTATTTGACCGTCTAAAGCGTGTCGTGCAAATACCACTTTGCGACAATACGATGGCGAAAATGATCATTACTATTATCGAGCCTCTGGGAAACTGGACTGTTCTCTCCATCCCTTTCTCTCCCTTTCTCTCTCTCTCTCTCTCTCTCTCTCTTTCTCTTCCCCTCTTTTAGAATACGCCCTTATTCCGACTGTATTGTATGATCGCGTTTACGCTTTGTTCTCGTAGAATTGCCGAATGAAATTTCGATACGACGAGTTACTCGAGTTTATCCTCGATACGGAGTTAAGTTTGAAATTTGAATGATGAATTTTAATCGTTCAAAAAATAATGTCGCAATTACAGCAACAATTATATAAAAAATTAAATGAGATAAATAATGTGAAACCGCATATGTTTCGCACTTAATCAATCTAAGTGACGGAGACAGAATTTATATCCGAACTGTTGGTGAAATTTAGAAAAAAAGTTTTTCTGTAGCGCCTTTCATTCATGTTAAAACTACTTTTTATAAAGTTTAACTGTGATACATGTATAGAAAAATCGTTTCTTACAAACATCTATTAAACTGAAATTCGTATTTATCCAATGCAACGATTAATATTGGACAATGGAATTTAAATTTAGGAAATATTACCGGAATATTTACCGTTATAAATTTAACACACGAACAATATTCTAGCAGATAAATCCTTGTTGCGATATCTAAAAGTCTATATCAACAAAATATTCCTTTGGAGTATGAACCGCGCATTCCCAGCGGGATCGCCACCGAGATGTTTGCAGAGATCGCGTTAGATTACCACGCGGCAAGCGATTGAAATCGCGTGGCATGAAATAAGGAACACCCAACCGGGGATACGAGGATGCCCTTATAAAAGATGAACGTATTGCCGTAAAAATTTCAACAGATACCGGCGTATGCGTGTGATACATGCATACCATTATCCGCGGGAGCATCCTCGCGGAACCAGATTCACAATTTCGCGAATAAATCTCGGCGGATGCGGAGGAGGCTGACCGCCTCCCTCGCCCCGCGCCAATATTGCGGCGCCGGCACTTTCGCCGCACGGTATATGTGATGCGAGATCCCTCGCATCCACCCCCGGTGTACGTGAAGCCGATACGTACGACTGCTTTAAGCGGGGCATACATCATCGGCGATTCTTATTCGACGCAAATGTCGGATGAAACGCTCTCACGAGCTTCCAAATGGACATTTTTATCGGTCATCGCCCAGACGCGATTGCCAGGCCGAACGAACGACAAACGTATCATAAATCGCGCCGGGATAGAGACTTAAATGGCTATTTACTTTGTCATCGGATGTGTTTTTCTGTATACATTTTATTTAAAGGATAAATCATTTAAATATCGATGCTCGATGTAGCGTGAAAAGAGCTTTTCTTTGAAGTGCCGAAAGAAAAAAAATACATATATTATAAAAAATACATATATAAAATATATATATTAAGATATATATATTTTCTAAGAAATATAAATGTATATATATGCACTTTGGCTATATAAATTGCAAATAAAATATTAATTGAACACCTGAAAATAATTCTAAAAAGAATGTTATCTCAAACGCGACGGGAGAAGTTTTAATTACGATCCTACGGAAACTACTCCGCGTCGTAGGCGCAAGAGATTAACGAAATTCGCGAAGTGTAATATAACTTCGCTGTGGTGCGGTGTATACAGTAACAGTCACAACGAGATGTAACATCAACGTGACTTTGCGGACAAACAAATAATTATATCCCCGCGAACAGGCGCTTGTTCTATTTGGAGACACTTTACTTCTGCCGCGCAAACTGCACGCGCGCAAAAACACAGAATAGAGGGAACGATAGAGAGAGAGAGAGAGAAAGAGCGCGTAATCAAGGAATGAGAAAGTTTCGCGAACGGAATCTCGCCTGCGGATCGTCGAGGAAGTCGAGGAGGAAGACAGTCGAATTAAAGACAACGATAAGTTAGCATCGCAATTATTGAAGTTGCTCCGAAGAGCTTGGCGTGCTGGGAACAAAGGTGGCACGGAGAGTTCCCAGGACTTTTTTCACCTCAGTTCCACGAGAAGCGCCATTGAAAACTTGAGAAAATGTATTAATTTGTTAGCGCTCGTGACTTGGTTCCGCAAACTCGCGGACCGTTAATTGCAGTTGAAAATAGCGTTCTTACATTCACTAAGCGGATGCTAATCGCTGAGGATTCTACGTTACCTTTTTATAAGCGTAACGACTGGAGGATGAGTCCAATCGTCCTTTCGCACGTGTCGCCAATAAAGATTATAAATTCGGTTGAACCTCTCGATAAATGTTTCTTAAACTTGATCGAGAGGTTCCTCAAAGCTTGTAAGCCAAACGGACTTATCCCATCGATTTATTCCATCACGTAATCGGCAATTCATTAAATTAATCTTTTAATTTATCGCGTTAGATGTGCAGTAGAAATAATACTATAATTTGGCATTTAATAAATAATTGCAAATAATTGTAATTATTTTTAAAAATTATAAATTATCATTTTTAATTGTACTTTCAATATATTTATCAATTATTTTGATACATTTGTGCTTTTTGTTTCTTCTGCTCCATTTAAGGATAAAAATTGGAAAAATAAAAAGAAATCGGCCAACGGAATCTTATCGCGTTAAAGCGTTAATAAACCGTCGTAAACGCGAATAATTAACCTCGTAGGCGGTTTCGCCTCGGCGTAGATAATCCTGTGCAACGGGCGGGAATCGCGAGATTGCTCGGCGAGAAAACGGAGACTAACAAGTTTAACGCAGAGGAGAGAACTTCTTATCGGCTACGCCGGTGCGCCGCTTCGTTCTACCTTCGCGCGTTTACCGAGTTTAGTTCCGCATTCGTGAGATCATCTTGGGCTACTTAGTCGCTCATTAGTCACGTGAGATCTGACAATTTTCCGGCGCGAGCTAGTAATCGCGCGCACTAATTAGCGCGCGATTTCCCGTGATTTTCGTCGAGTTTCCAATGTCATCCGATGTCTTCTTCGATCGCGACTGTTTATTTCTGTCCCATACAACGCGTAAAAATTGCCGAAAACTTATTTCATACATAAAATATGCAGCGATCGTTCAATTTCGATTATTATTATTGCAATTTCGAGTCAAATGATTGGATCTTTTAGATTTTAACGCGTCGTTTCAAGCAAGCTTAAATCGTTTCAACGGTAACTGATAGTAGATTGTATCCGCTCGCATCGTGCGCAACGTGATGACGTAATAAGTTGTTAATCCATCCAACAATAACTCGTCGATCCACCGATAAATGTGCATACGCGAACGAGCGTCGCACCGATACGAAACGACACGGGTATCTGCTCGCGTTTATACCGGATGCGCATTATCGGTTCCGGTTGTGTCCCGTATTTCCCCTGGGCGTTACGTCGGGACTGCGATAATTCAAGTCCTGGTATACAAGGTTCTCTCTCTCTGTCTCTTCTCTCCCGGAGAATTATTTTCATGGATACAGCGAGGACCATTTTCGATGCTCAAGGTATTGTCTCGCTTGAACAGTCGATATTTAATCCGGGGCCGCTCTTTATTCTGCCAAACTAAATAATTGAGAATAAATAAAGCCGCGATTTGTATAACGCGGCTTTCGGGAATTGCGAATCGAGCGCTATTATTTGATATTTTAGACGAAAAAAATATAGAAATATGTCAAGATTTTCTTATATTAGAAGCTAGAATTTATATGATATAATGATTAATTTTATCTTTTACTTTATTATACTCTGACATATATATTGCTAGATAGAAATAATAAAATTTTGAATTAATGTCTTGTTTGATTAGCAGTTCTTTTCTGTTCAAAATGGAACTTAACAATAAATCCGCGCGTTCAGGATCAAAATCGCTCAAAGTCAATTGCGATTACGTGTTCGTTCGAACGTATACGGCTACCGGAACTTGGGAAGAGGAAATCTTCCCTGAGCTTCATCTCCGGCAACGGAACGTTGATAAATGCATCTCGTACCGGTTTGGAGCAGTGACGGATCGCCAAAGACGTTTCATATTCTTTTAATTTACAAGATTACGAATTAGTAATCGTACAATGCTCTTGTGTATTCCACTCATTTTTTGTATAAAAAAATTTTAATATATATATTATGTTAAATAAAAATATTATTATTAAATAAATATATTTAATAATAAAATAAAATATACAAAAATAAAAAGTAAAATAAATAAGATAAAAATTTATTATTATAAAATTCAGTTTGTAAGTTTTAAATTAAATGGATTTTTTACTAACATGTTAAAAATGTTTTAACGCTTTTTCGATAAAAATTGCATGTGCTCCGTATCTGAGGAGGCAGAATTTTAAAACACAATTTTCATGCTGATTTATCGTTGACTGTTCCGCCGCTTCTGCACAATTTATTATTGATTCGACTTATTCAGACCGAGCGTGTTATCAGCTTAACGAAGAAGCACATCTTCGTTAAAGCTATATTATGTTAGAAGTAGCACTAGAATATTCCTGTTGACGGAAAAATAAATAGAACCGGAAAGAAATATCGATAAATTTATCAACAATATTATAGGTAGCTATTTAATTCTCTTCAAGAATATAACTGCATACAGAAATACTGCATACACAAATTTAATTTTATTAATATGTATTTTTCTATTTTTTAGTATTTTGAATCTAATAGAAAAATTTATTTTTATTTTTATTTTATTTTGATAAAAACGAATGCAGTCCATCTGAAGGACAAAAAAATATCTTTCCTCTGCATTAAAATTTCAATACTATTGGAGAAATCCCAAAACGAATTTAGTTCGTTAAAACTTATCTTTATAAAAATGAGTTTATAAATATTATTCATTACAGACACCTTGGGGTTTTTTTTGTTCTCTCGAAGAAGGTTATGAATGAAGAAGGATTTGAATTAAAGAATCTTCATGCTTATGCGTGTGAAATTTCAAGTATGAATAGCTTCAATGAATAAATGCCAAAAATTATAAAAATATAAAGTATTTAAAATTCACAAACATTTTATTGTGCTACCAATTATATTGAAGGAGAATTGCGACATATATTATCTATATATCATCACTTTTATTATCCTTTTATTATTCTAAAGATATTTTTTAAAAATATTATACTGTTTAAAAAATGTTTACAAAAAATAAAATATTTATAGAAAAAAAGCTGAGTATTGTATTTTTAATAAAGACAGAATAAATAGTTAATCAATCTATCTAATATCGTTTTTTCTTAGCAGCATAAATATAATATATGTTTTAATTTTATTGATATTTTTATTAATATTTCTATTATTACTACAGATTCTCGAAGATAAATTCTTAAAATTAAAAATATTAATTACATTCTTCTATCTAGTTTCTTACACACATTTTCTGCAAATCTTATTATATATATTTACTTTTACATAAGATCATCAAGACGATTTAAGAATGCGCAAGTAATCAAAGTATTCATTGTTGTTGTGAAATCATCTGTTTTAATACCCAGTTCGACACGCGTTCCGCCCACGAATGGAATGCACGCTAAGAGAGATGTTGAGCAAACAAATTTAATCAAGTACCCGACTATGTTACCGAGAAGCGCGTATCACCCTCAGCAGCTAGAGCCGACCCGCTATCGGAAACGGGCGAAAGGACGAAGTCACCTCCTCTGAGTGCCGATTTGCCTGATCGACGTGGGCGCAGACAGTTGTCCAAAGTTTACAAAGTTTGCTGCGCCGGATCAATGAACAGCGATAACGAAAGATAATAGCGTAGGCAAAATTACCGATGAGTGAATCTGAAACGTCAACTTCCAAGAAACTTCATTGGAAGAGCGAAAATCGTATAAACTCATAATAATTAAATGGAAACGAGGATAACTCCTTAAGATGAGCGTAAAAAATGTCTCCACTTCTCCAGATTAGAATTTATTTAACTTGTTTGCTGCAGCAAGAGATAAATAATTTTCACTAAAAGCGCATTATTTCAACAAAAACATATAAGGAAGTTTTTATAACTTAAAAATTATTTATTATTTTATTATTAAATATTTAATTGATTATATATATTGGTTGACTATTCCTTCCTTTCTGAATAGTACTCAGTTTTTTCTATAAATGTTTTTAAAATTTTTAAGTATTTTTAAGTAATTTTTAAAGATATTTCGCTTTCAACGTTTGTGTGTGAAATAAAATATATATTATTTTATCAAATTAAATATTTTATTCGAAAAAAATTTAAAACATAATTATAAAAGCGACACAGCAATAATTAATATAATTATAAAAGCATCAACAACAAATTCTCTATCAGTATCTAAAAAATTGAAATTTCTATTGAAAAATATTTGCAGACACGTTGATAATAATGGAAAAACTAAAATATTTGAAAATAAAGAAAATTATGTTCTATTTGAATAAATAATTTTATTTAAAAATATAGACTGCATAACTACGAAAGAAAGAGAGCGAGGGGAGGGGATAATTAAATATAGATATTATCACAATTATTTTTGTTAAACTAACACGAGCGAAATAAATCGCTTATAGCAAAGTTAGTTATATCATAGAATTGTTGAGGGCTTCATTAGTATAAAATTACATTATATTAATCTTGGCTCGATGTTCATAGAAATTTCCAGAATGTTCGCGACAACTTGCGCGACTAATTACATATATATCAACTGCAGTCCTGCCAAGTTCATCGAGCGGATCTTACCACGTCCATAACAATGTTAACTGCTTCTACTTTGGCACATCTATTGTCAACTACGGAAAATGGATTTTGCGATTTTCAATATATCTTTTTTTATTTTTTTTTTACTTTATTAGAAAAAATTAAAAAAAAAAAAAACATTTCAAGCAAGCAAAATATGAACAAATATCATTTAATTAATTAATCGTTTTATATGCATAAATATGCTAGGTTGTCGAAAGTTCCAATAATTATGAATAAAATCTTCTAAAATTACGAATAATATCTTTTTAAGTAATTAATGTTGAATGAATTTTATATTAATACATTTTATTTATAAAAATAAATAATGAGTAATTATGTGTTGTATGCGCTGTCGAGATTATTACATTATTATAAGATTTTATCCGCCTCTCAATTATTTCACTATTATGTAGAATATGTGAAGTAGAATATGTGAAATTTCAGTTTTATTTTGATTATTTTTTATTTAATTATTTCGATCATTTTATCTATATTCAATCTACGAGCGACATATTCGTATCAGTAGCGCGTGTAATGAATATTCAATGCCAATAAATTTAATAAAAAGTTTGTTAAAATCTTAACTGAGAACATTTATTCAATGTACAATTTAGCCGTGTATTAAATGAAATAATTATTAATGATGATATGATATAATCGCATGCGGCTCTTTCTCAAATCCGATATTAACTAACAAGAATAATCAACATACTGATAATATCATTCAAAACCTGAATGTTAATGAACATTCTCTGCAGTTTTGAAAATACAACTATTCCCTTCGCGCTTTACGTTCGGATTTTCAATAATTTATTCGGTGTACAGCGCTCTCGTGAAATATTACAGAGAAATTTATTAGCAAATACACACAGGATCTATTCAAAGTACCACAGTTGCGCAAATAACTGGGAAAATCCAATAGAATAATCTGTTATATCAGAGAATCGAAAACAATGTCGATTGATACCCAGCAAATACAAAATTGTATTTGTTCTTTGTAATACGCTATTGATATTTTTCTGTGTATATAGTATTTTATATATAGTACAAAAATTTTTTTTAAATTTTTTTAATATATGAAACTTTCAAAATCATATCGTTTAATGAATTATTTATGCATTATTTCATTTATAAGATTAATACTTACTTCAAAAAATTAGTTTTCATATCAAATAAATATTCATATTAGATACTAAAAGTTTTTTTCTTATGAAAGAATATATAAAAAATATTATGAAAACTATTTAATAGAATGTGCAATCTATATATAACTTTGTTCGAAGCCTTGTTAACGCATAAGTCAATCGGTTAATCAATAAGTAGGTGCCTTTTATTGTCTACCAAATCATATGTTTACTATAAAAATATATATATATTGTAATGATATATAAAAAAAATAAAAATCTATTTAGAGAAATATTAATATTAATATTATAATTCTCTGAATATTTTTTATTCTAATTTTTCATTTTTATTTTACTCTTCTGACTATTTTTTATTTTTGGAAACTATAAAATTTATTAATTTAACATCAATGATCTCCACAGATTTATTATTTTTTCAATGAGCATTGAAATAAATACAAATAGTATATTTAAGTTTTCCCCGATTTTTTTTAAATCAGAAACGCGATCCATTTTAATAAAAGTTAGCTTATACGTCTCTGAGGAGAGACTTCACTGTGAACTCGTTGACAACAATTTAGAAAGTACACGAATATAAAAGTTTTTATAAAATATATGATATCACGCAAATGATTTCTCAGAGAAATAAAGATAACTATAAATAAAATAAAAAATAAATAAATAAACTTTTGCTTAAAATGTTTACATCTTATTTAATTAAATTTGTAGTTTTTATAATCTGCTAAATATTGCAAGCTATAATTATTTAGAAAATTGCCGATGGTAAAGAAACATTGATTCACTCAATAATTTTCATTATATTATGTTAAATATTATATATATATATATATATATATATATATATATATACATACATATATTTGATATTTATTCATTATTACTTCAAATATTATTTGTTATCATATTTAAACTTTGTCCAATATGTATGAAAACTCTGTACTCGATGAAACTCGATGTATAATTTTAATAAATTATTTTGCAGATATAGACGTAAATTAATAACAATATTTATTGCATCGTGTAATTTTTTAGATATAAAATATTTTATACGTTTATTACAGCATCACAATATTTGAAAATGCATTTAACTAAATGAAAAGAATCTTTATAAAAAAGAAAATGATTCTTTGTGCATGTCAAATTCCACAAAACATAAAATTTATCTCTAAAAATCTTTTACCGATTTATAAAAATCTAAATATATAGCTATTCCTGATTCACATACGAATTTGAGCAGTGAATTGACATGACATACGAGAAAAAAATGTATAAGAGAAAAGAAGAGATAACAAAAGATGATGCTTAAGAGAGTCATTCATGTTGATCGTTGCTAACTGTAATGGCATAATCATTAAAACATCTAGTCTATCCCTTCTATTTCACGGCACTCGAGAGAACAATGCAACTCTGTTGTAGAGCATGCACAATTGCTGTAATGCGGTTGAACTTAGTTATAGTCACGTTAATGTCCGTCGCTACGTGTTAACTACAGTATAAGCTTCTGTCAAATATTATTAAAGCAATATCAGTGCAACTGTTTAATTAAACGCTTAATATAAAAGTGAGTGTGTGAGAGAAAAAGAAAGAGAACAGAAAATTTATTAAACAACTATTATGTATGATTAAAAACTGTAAGGAATGCAAAATTTTGTAAATAATGCAATATAAAAATTTTAGTAAAAATCAGATTAATCAATTAAAGTGTTGAACCAAAGAATAAAAATCCGATGTTTCTAACATAACACTATAGAAACTGCGAGATAATTCCACTCTGTATATATCTGGAACAAAATAAATCTTCAAGAATTAGAAACATTCGCGTTTAAATATTCACAAAATAAAATAATTCATGACGATGTCGTTTAAAAAAGATAATTGATTTTATGTAATTATCACTGACTTCTTTCCAGGTGAATGACGGAGATTAATTCGCTGATAGAAGAGTTTTATCTTAGAAATTTCGAGCGTGACGAAGATAAATTTGCATGTCCACAAACTAATTATGATTAAATGTAACATTTTCATATTAGTATTCTGATAATTAAATAATAAGAATTTAGAATAGCTAAAAGATTTTATTTTAATTAAGAATTATTTTAATGAAATGAGATAATTAAACCTTTGTAACACAAACAAATAATATTTCTAATCGTAATATTTATATTATACATAATTATGTTACCGTATAATAATATAAGTTTCTTCTATAAATATATTTTGTATTTTTTGTAAATCATTTATATATTTAAATTATATTTAATAATCATATACTTAAATATGAATAACTTTAATTTTATTAAAATCTTATTTTTTTTATTTCTTGTATTTATAAATGAGTAATATATTACGATCCAATATTTATTGCGATCTAAATTATTACAAGCATGTATATGGTACTTTTAATATCGTAAGCACACAAATATATTAGAAATATTTCAACTCAAAATAATTAAATGTCTGATCCCTTTCATAAAAAAGTCTGTCTTTTTTATAGAAGAAGAAATGACTACTTGTATAAAAACTCAAACGCTGCAGCAGTCACGTGCTGCAAGATAAAGTCGGGAAATTGAAGTTACCTAGCGAAGAGCGCTTCAGGGGATTAACGGTCGGATTATTTCAAGATAGATTAGTCGCAATAAAGCTGATGTGGAAAAATGTATCATTTTTTTGAAAAGCGTTTTATTCGACCAATTCGAGGAAGGTTTAAAAGTATAAAGTTAATTATTATAATTATGAAAATGGCCACGCAAGAATAGCAAATCAATATAATGCGTTTATATTAAATAATTTTCGAACGACAAAATGTTTTCATTTAAGCTGTTTTTAAATGGGCAAAGATTTACGTCGCCGAAATTTTTTAATGAACAATAATGATGAGCAATGATGAATTACAGAGCTGTCAATTATGTGTATTATTATTCCGTTTTATTCCTTATATATTTTTATAAAAGTTTTCAGCGGCAGCAAAATTGATATTTACATTTTAAATGCATCAGTATAAATAAAACTATTTAATGAATATTTAATTGTATTTCGTTCGATATTAATTGCTGCGATTTTTCTAAAACGGATATAAAACAAGCATGATTGCTGATAGCAAATTGCTGAATAATAATACATAATAATTATAAATATTTTTCATTCGCTCGCTAATGGAATCTTATTTAGTTTCTTAAATTACATTCCCTATTAGAACCGATGTTTCTTCAATCTTCCTCTGAAAGATATACTATTAAAGTTGAGAGGAAATGTAATATTTACAAGATAAATTTCATTTGGCGAATTAATTAACAGAATAATTTCATCAATTATCTTATTATCCTTCAACTTAATTATCAATTTTTTCCAATCAATTTTTATTAAATACGTGAAGTGATTTTATAATAATTGTAAGTGATAAAATGATTTTATTAACTATGTGACAAAAAATATAATTCTTAATGTTGATTATTTCTGACGCAAATTCGACGTTTAATTTACGAGAAGTAGTTTTCACCGAAGTACTTTCTGATATCGTGAGCGCGGTTTTGGCCGCGGTAATTATTCGAATTTAATTAAAACTCGCGTTCGAAGTGAGCTGCGTCCGTGGTGAAGTCATTAATTAAATTTAGGAGAGAATCGCGCGGTACCTTAACGTTGTATATGTATGTAGATATGTATGACAGATACGGACGAGATCGTTATTGCAAGTTCACGAACTCGGTTATAACTTTCAATGAATTCAGTTTCTTTTAGCGAAGCGAAATTTTCTTTTCGGATTCGTATTACTAACTCTATCCTGCTTCTGACACGAACGCGTTTCCTCCCGTGGGAAAAGTCCATTCTCAATTCAAGAGTATATAATGTAATTCTGAAATAAAATTCTGTACTTTCTATCACCGGCAAAATGAACGTGCAATTAACGAATGTGCTGAAATTTGCTATTCGTCTATTAAGAGTCACGAGATAAATGTCTCCTTGTAATAAAATTACACTCACGAACAGAATAACTTTGATCAATTTTGAATCCTTTTTATGTTATTTTCTACTGTGAATGAATTTTAATTAAATAAAATTAATAAATTATATGTGTAATTAATTAAATGCTAAATATACTTTTGATGAAAAGCGCGTATTTAAAAGTTTCAGCAGTTTTTATTTCGTCATATTTTTATGTACGCCACTTTTGATAAAGTAATGAATCTATATTACATCGTTATTGCGTTTTTAAAAAATAATTATGGCATAGTTATTTAAATGATATATATACAATCAAACCTGGTTAAGTGGGACCTGATTAAGAGGGAAACCTCTATTACTGAGACTATTTCTGAGATCCCAACATTTTTGCAAAAAAAAACCTCTATAAGTAGGAATGCCCAACCTTTTTAATTGAGACTGATATATTTAGCAATTCATACTTCCATAATTTCAATTATTACTTCTATAACTGAGACGATCCCATAGAAAACCTCTGTAACTAAGATTATTATCGTTTTTACATTGCAACATTGTGTATGCCATTATCGAAAATGACAGATATTTTTTAAATAAAATTTTTTTACAATACATTACATTGTACGTTTTTTTCACATGTGTAATGACATAATGCTTATTTGCATAATAAAGTTTATTTGAATACTTAATTTATATACGTATTTTTATTTAATAATTATCTCTATAAGTGAGATATATGTGTTTTGAATAATTGAGAAATGGGGATAATTGAGAAATTGGGTAAGTGAAATACCTCTTTAAGTGGGATCAAATGAGCTATCCCTTGCGATCTCACTTAACCAGGTTTGACTGTGTATGTATATATATATATATATATATATATATATATATATTGTGTGTGTGTGTGTGTGTGTGTGTGTATGTGTATAATATTAATAATTCATAGCTACTGTAATATTATAGGATCCCGAATATGAGATAAAAGACTTTAGCACGTTTAAAGAAGACATTTATTCAAATTGTTGCAGGAGCGATTTTTACCGAGGATCAAAAGGATAGCCCATCGGAGTTGGCGTTCAAGTATGCCATTTACAAGATCAACAAGGATAAGACTCTTCTGGCAAATACGACATTGATTTACGATATACAATATGTGCCTAAAGACGACTCGTTCCGCACATCCAAGAAAGGTAGGAAAATAATAAACTAATAAAAGAGAAATAATGAAAAATAAAAATGATGGGAAATATTATCTTCCAAGGATTATTAAATTTACGCGAACAATTATCTATTATATCTCCCTCATGACTTCATGTCAATAGAACTCAACTGCAATTCTCTATGAGAACGTATCGATAATCGTTATGGAATCGATGATAAGGCATGATTTCACCGTCTAATAGAAACTGATAGAATAGACGACAACATCGACATTATCTGCAATATGTTTCCTTGCATTAGTGTTATCGCTTAACTGTTTAACTGCTATCACAATTTTACAGTATAATCGAAATTCTAATTTAATAAAAAATATATTAAAAATTGCATTAAAGTCACTAAAGAAGAAAAAATAATAATTATGTACAGGATAATAGAAGTTAATTTAAAATGTTAATTTTTAATTTGTTGTTTGTAAACTCTTGTTTACAAGATACGATATGACGCCAGTTTAAAAGCCAGTGACAGTAATTGATAATGCAGCCAACTTGATATAACTGATAATTGCATGTCATTTATTTTCCAAGCATGTAACAGCTGCGTAATATTGGAATCTTTTTATCGTTTTATTATGCATAATGTAATTAAAGTGATAAATTTTTGAATATAAATTCATAATAAAGAAAGAGAAACTATCAATAATTTTTCAATATTCAAGATTATCAGTGATAAAATTTAATGCAGAATTTTATGTAGAAATATAATTGCTATTCATTATTTTATCAATTAAATATACGTAAATTAAGTATATATAATGACAACCTGCATATTAAATGACAGATTATGTATATCAATTTACAAATTTTATCATATATATTAATATTGGACATTTTTCAACAATGTAGTACGATTTTCACAATGCACTATCTCTTGTTAACACAAAGTATAATTAGCTCCGAGATATATTCTATGCATGAAAACTTATGATTGACATTTTCACATTTTAACATTTTGACACTGATATGATTGCACAATATTTATTTTAAAAAATCATGTTTTATGCTTTTAAATGATCAAAATTAAAATAAATCTTTATAAAAATTTATATAGGTAATGCAAAACGATAAATTTATGATAATAACAAAATTATGACATAACATTGATCTATATAATACAAATATATTGAAATTATAAAAAATATTAAAAAATAATTAATATATAAAAAAAATTTATTATGTGCAATTTTATGTTACATATATATCTCTTACATATATATTTAATATGAAAGTTAGCGTAAAATTTAAATAAAGATTTTTATACTAAACTTTATTATAAAATATAATAAAAATAAGAAAATTAATATAAATATAATGTGTGAAAGTTATATATATGTATATATATATATATATATATATATATATATATATACATATTTTTTTATTATATATTTTTTCTAAAATAAATGTGTTTTAAATATTGTAAAAAATAAAAATACTTTACATATATTATATTACATAATTTTGCAAAATAAATCACATCGCGAAAATGCTGAATTTCACACAAAAATAATATATAATATATTAAAAGATAATATATAATATGCAATTAATAAATTATAATATATAATTAATAAATTGTTTTGTCGTCCGATATTTCTTTTTCTTTTGTATGTTTATTCTTGACTGCTCTTTTAGGCGCAGACATGAAAACATGGTTAATTATCGTGCTAATTAAAAAACTGTGACAATCGTGCGAAACTTTTCATGACACTCCCAAAATTGTTTATACATGATATAAACATATATGTACGTGTATTGCAATTAGGAATAACATGGAAACTACAATTGCATAAAGCTACGATCTGTTCACAACGCTCAAAAATTGCGCGATCAAATTCACACATCACTCGTCGCGGTAACACAATATCTGTTTCTAACAATGACACTACACTGATACCGTATTAACGTTACGCTTACGTTATACTGACACCAACACTTATATAAAATGGATCACTATCGCAAACATACGATGCTATCTCTATAGCTAACAAATAATGTACGTTTTTTGTTCTCTGGAATTTAATTTGTATTACAATATAAATATACATATGAATTATTAAAATTATAGTTCCATAAAGAGTAATATTCAAAAATATATCTATGATAAATTTCACTAAATAACACATATGACAGTTGATTATTTATCAAAGTAGAATATATCAGTTTCACATAATATATCAGTTTGACATAAAAATCTAACAATAAGGATGAATTTATAAATCGCGACAATTTATGGATAATATTAAATATGTTTGGAATTACGAATATGGCGTTTAAAATTTTGTGCATTCAATTTTTGATAATTCAAGTATAATATATATTTGTCCTTTTCAGATTGAAAGTGTGAATTAATATGCAAACCATTGTATCAAGTGATTCAAATAATGGAAACGTGTGATATATCGATTATATAATAATAATAAATATATTTCACACATATTTTATGCGCATGATTAATTCTATAAAAGTCTATGCAAGAAATCAATAAAGGGATGATATTATTTTAAACATTAAATTCTGCAGAACTTCTATTTTAATTCGAAAATATTTATTTGTATATTTGTTTTATAATATGTATGTATAACATAATAAATCACTCTAGAGTGTCTATCTGTTAATAATAAATATAATTTCTGCAACAGCAATCCAAATTGTTAATAAACTGTTGATATATTCATAATTTTTAATTTCTTAAATCTTTTTATCTAGCGATTCACATATATTATTTCATCATGCTCTCAATTCAAAATCTACGAGAAATACAAAGCGTAACACGATAATTAATATTTGATTATAAAGAATTGTTAAAGAAACAATTATTAATAAAAATCGCAGGACAATTTATATTAAAATGATAATTGTGTCGTATTCCTGTCGCTTTGATTTTTATTTGATTTTTATTTTAAAATGATGATAAATCACGCGAAAAACTTGCTTTGATAAATTAGCTTTAGCTGTCATCGCGATTTACATATCATCTATGATGGGAATTAATTAATCACGGCTAATAATCACTAATCATAGCAAATCATCACGTTCAAAAGCCAGTTTAGAATATAATTAAAAAAATATCTTAAATTTATAACTCACATATAATGCTAAATGCGAAAATATAAATCAACATACACACATGTATTTAATGCAATTCAATTTAGTGTATTTATTGCATTCATGCAATCGTAATTTACGCGAAAGAACATAAATCAGCTTTGCTCGCGTACATCATCTGAAGGTCGTAGTGACGTAATACTATATCTAGAAGCAACTAATTAATTAATTTAATCTTCATATTAATACGATCAAAAGACTGGCGGTTGGAACATGACGCGAAGCTCATGTCGGTGCCATGCCTTTGACACGCGAGCTTAAAAGTTGGCAGGAAGCCTGGCGAAAGCAATTCAGTTAGCGCGACCGGGTATAGCGTGAATTACAGCGCGAGGACGTCGCACGCGACATGGTAGCTTCAGATTTATGTAAAATAACACGAAACTAGATCGGCTACGAGAGCCGAAACCATAACAGTGTCTCTCGCGCGATCGCGGGCGCGAAAGATAAATCTCGCGCAACCGACAACTCGGCTGGAGGGTTATGAATTCGCCACGGGAGCCATGTCTCTCCGGGGAATGTGTTTTCTTAGAAAATTCTACATCGTGTCGCACGAAGATTTCAAATGTTTGATTTGTATCAAACGGCTCTCACAAGCTCCTCGAGCGAGCTTACAATAAAAAAATGTTATTTTCTTATCCGAAAGAAATAAATGTGCAGTCGTAAATAATTTAATAAAAGTTAAATGTCGTAGAATAATCGTGTGTGATGCAAATGCGTACAATCAGCGTCCGGCGAGATAAGATTTACAGTGACACGGAGAAGGGTCCGTAAACTGGAGAACCGCTGATGTGTACACAGAGCTCGTGAATATGATACAACGATTACACTCGAGCATTAAATCATGTAACTATCTAGGGAGCACATAAAATTTTCTTCCTGAAGAGCACAGCAAAACCCTTAACTACACTAAACCAGCAAGATAAAAGATATCACAATGAACTTGTGTTTGTGTCGCGATTTCCAAGTTCACTAAAATGACTCTCTTTTCATTTTTTTTCTCAAAAAATGTCCTAATAATTATAACAATGAAATTTGAATAAAGATATATAAGTACATATATAAGTCATCCATAGACTAAAAAAATTGGTCAAATGCTTTAGCACTAAAATTTTTAAAAATTCGAGCTAAAAGTGGAGCTAATCATTTTAGACTGTGAACTCATATAAGTAAAATTTCTATAGATATATTTTTTATAAATAAAATTTATATACAAATTTATATTAATATTTTCTCTAAAATAAATGAGTTCCTGCTTCGTTTCTCTCTTTGTGAATAGTGAAATATATTGAAATACAAATATTATAATACATAATAATTAAATGTATTAAATATATGTATTAAGTCACTGAGAAAAAAAAACCGATGAAAAGGTAATGAACGGATATATCGATTACTTTAATCGGAAAAAAAAGAAACCGATCAGATACCCAATCAAAAAATATCGATCGATCGGATATCTGATCAGAAAGTTCAAAATTCGAAATTTTCCGATATCCGATTAAAATGATCGGTATAATATCCGTTCGTTACCTTTTCATCGGACATTTTTCTCATTTTTCTCAGTGGTATATTACATATTTTAAATACATGTCGAAATGCATTACACAATAAACAAAATAAATGTATGCTATATTTATAACTCAATATCATGCTATCTCGCTATTTCGCTGGCCGAAGGGTCAAAGAATCACGCGACCATTTACATCCTCTTAGGCCTCAAGAGGGAAATATTCGGCCATAAGTATTACGCCTATGGAATCCCATTGTGCGTAACGCGAACCGACGCACTTTCTTCTCCACAACACGCTTGAGATGCGGCTGAAAAGATTGCTCTGCTTCCTTCCATTCGGGCCGCTGCGTTTCCTCTCTCGCGAACGGGGCTGAGCCATGTCGAACCGCGCAACTTTTCTTTCGCTTTCACCCTGCGATAAATCTCCCGTCCAGGCGGGTGGGAAGATGCCTTTACACATTTTCCCATCCCCTTGGCATTGCACGAGCTTAATGTTGCGTGCGCGCGAACTCGACTCACTCACCGGCTAATATACGCCACGATGCATTCCGCCTAAAAGTAATCGTAGCTCGCGTCGTCACGTTATCTTCGCCTTAATGTGTCCACGGTTGAGATTTTCTCGTGTGGAAACTTTCAAATGGATTGACGCTCTTATTCCGCTGAGGCAAAAGATATTAGGACATTTGCTTTCAAAGATTTCTAAATGGTAAAACTTATTATACTTCGACCGCCCTCGATATTTCTTGGTTAAAAATAAACACATCTTCGTGCAGAGGGAAATTTCATCACATAGAAATTCTCTAGTTCCAGTACTAGTCTTTTGTTTTTTATTTTTGCTTTTAGCCGTATTAGAATCTCTGCAGATTAGAATGTCCGCTGAAATAAATGAATACCAAGTTTTCGGTCTCATATATCGAGCTCAAGAGCCTTTAAATATAAAAGAACTGCATCTTACAGAAGCTTTTAGACACATCTTGCAAAATTTATCCCTGAGAAAATTGTTACTTATACGTATTCTTTATTTTCTGCAATGTCTGTTACGTCGGTGCAAGGAACAGACTAGGCAGGAAATTGAATTCGCTGCGAAACACTCGACTCGAGAAAATCCTCTATGAATTTCTGAGTGCATCTAGTAAGGATTGCGAGGTATTGTGACATATTACTGGACGGAAGAGTGAAGCGTGTGAAAGTTAATCGATTGTCAAGGCAACTACTTGCTCTGCACAATATCCGAGGAAGCAATATAGAGGAAAGAAAGCTGCTCATTTTTTTCTTCATGTAGCACGAATTTGTATAAGATACAATAATTTTAACGTAACACTACAGATATATTTTACTACTATTCCCTTATTTCAGTTTATATTTTTATAGTTTGTTTTAATAGGATTTTATTTTAAAAATCAATCACATGTTAAAGATATTTAAAACGCGAAAATAACTAAGAACTCAATAAAATATTGCACTTAAAACTAAAAATTTCTTTCAATTTTAACACGTCATTGAAAACTAATAACAAAAGATTTTAAAGTTCGTACTTTTTCCTATGCCGAGAGGAATTTTCTTCCCTCTAACATCGTCGAATGCACGGCACAAATTTCGTTTCAACTTCTCGCGTTGTGAGGCTGAAGGAAAGTTACTTTTGCGATGGGAAGTGCACATAGGCTCTTTATTAATTTTCGTCACGAAAAAATATTGTCGACTCTCATGGAAACGAGACTCGATGCAAATTTCCGTTTCAACTTGCATCGTACGTGTAATTTCGTTCGGGTCACCGCGAAAGTGGAAAACAAAGGAAGATAGAAATCGGAAGGGATCTAAACCAGGGAAATTGATTGGATAACTTTAAGGAGCAGCAACCCGAGCCAACGAGGCGGAACACTTTAATGGAAGATTTCGTTTACTAGAAGACGAGAAATATCCCGCAGAGCTAACCAAATGACGATTATTTTGCCGGATTTTATTTTTCAGCGTTCATTTTATTTTTCACGCAGAAAAGTTCCGCTCGCGCTCGTAATCTTAATAGACAACCCCCATCCCGGCCATTCCTTTCCTTTGCCGCACCCTTAACGGCTTTGCGACGACTTTTTAAAAAGATTTACAACCCATCATAGTCAGTTTAATTCATTGGTAACTCAAACTGCCACATCCTCGTATGCGAAAGTTTCGCGAACATACAGAGCTGCTTACGTAACTTTTAATGACGAAACTAACGAGATAGAACGTTTACCAGATCCTTCATCCATATTACGATGATGATCGCAGGAAAGCCGCGGAATTTTGGCGTTTGCATTAATTAGTTTTTTGTGAAAAGCTAACGTGCGTTACAAACTTGTATCAAATCAGATTAAATCTTTCGTCAACAAGTGAAATTTACGAAGGATATAATTTATGAACTAAACCTTTGTAAATCAGATTATTTATTAAAATAATATAGAAGGAAATACACTTTATTCGCTCCGACGATTACGTAGACATAACAAAAGATGAGATGATGAAATCTCTCTTCCTTAATTAAAAACGTTTGTATTCTTTATTGCAAATAATTGACAGAATATGATTCTCCCTTAAAAATGAAGTTAATCGTTCAAAGTGATTATTGATTTAACGGGACAATTTGGAGCAATTAAAATACAAAGAGAGGATATTTTCAAGACCGCCGTACAGATTGCCTCCTTAATTGCAATAATTCGCGAAATTGTGGGAGATGATCGTGCATTATATCGAGCTCGTAAAAGTCATGACGAAGCGTCCGCGCGCTTCTTTGTGCGGAAACTGCCACGCTCATTACGACAAAATGGATAAGCGTCGGTTCGTTAAACGAAACTGCGATATCGTAACGAGGCAACGATTCTTATTTACTCTCGTCGAGCGAAGCATTCGACTTAATCAACGACGGAACAGCGCGACGGGAAATTTCGCCAACCAACAACGAAACATGCATTCGATGAAATGGTGCGTTCGACGATGTGTTTGTCGCTGTGTTTTTGACAAAGCATCCCGACAATTTAATCAGACGTTCTCCGTGAGAACGTTCCCACCCGAAATAGCGGTTTTCTCAAGAACTGAACGAGCACGCTCGCAGCTCAATAATATCCTTTATTATCGAGATGAGAGAGAACGTTTCGGATCGAACTTCTGTATACGTGCGAGTCGCGCGCTTTGAAATTTGCGACACCTGTTTGGAAGGGTATGTATCAAGTGCGTCAATATACGGCAATAAAACAGATAAAAATAAAGCAATAAAAACAATTATTATTAACCTATTTCTAAATGATAGTAATATCGTATAATAAAAATCCTATCTAAGAAAATAATCAAACGCAATATAAGAATCTTATAAGAGAATCATTAATCTTTCATTTTTTCTTTTTCCTTTTCTCCTTTTCTCTTTTTAACATTCTTTCAAAAAGTTCCTATTCCATTAAAATTATTGAATTATTTTTCTGCGCAAAAAGGAAACCACGAATTTATTTTATCTGTATAATGCAGCGCTATTGCCATGAAAATTGTTTCACTTCGTTTTTATCTCCTTTAATTAACAATCTGTTATTACGAAAAATGTCAAAATATTTTAAATATGATTAAATGATAAATTATTTTATTAATAAACAGAGAAGAGAGATACACAATATATAATATCATTTATATAATAATTAAAAATAATATATTATAAATTATATACTTCTACGTATCTTTCAATAAAATTAATTTATTATTTAAATTAATAATCTTCAATTAATAATTTTATAACGGTATTTATTATTTTCAATAAATAATGATAAATTCATATTATATAAAGATTTATAAAATGATAGATGCATAAATAAAAAAAGAGTTCAAATGTGTTTGATTATAACTTTAAAATTTTTGGTTATTATAATATTATAAATTATATATTTACAAGGAAAATAATATTTAATTAAAAGAGTTTTATAAAAAGAAAAATAATCATAAATACAATAAGTATTAAAAATTGTTAATCTCTGTAAGATAAATTTATCTATAAATCTGTATCTGTAAATTAACAATTATTTCTTTTATTTCGAAATAATTAACGTTTTTATTACATTTTTGTAGACAAAAAATCTGATAAAATGAAAAAATTGATTTTATAAAGATATACGTTGTATGTGATATATGCGGCAATATGCGTAGAATTTAGCAAATCCGCTGGTCATCATTTGCAGTAAGAAACAAAGAAATGCTTGTGAATAATTCAGGATATCGTAATAAAATCCAACCATCACGATTCCTTGGAAGCAGTAATAATACTACCAAAATCCAACTTATCCATTCTTCAATTGGACTCACCCTTACAAGCGTGCCAGGAATAATTTGCGATGTAAGGGAGAATAACGACGCAGTTCGGAGAGCTCGCCCTTTTTAAGCATAATGGATATGAAAGTTGAGACGTTAAAGGAATGTATCAATTCACCGTCTATTCACCGTAGAATGCATAGATCGAAAGCTCATAAATCATACGTTGATCTTTCTCCGATAAAAATTATTCACTGTACGTTGATCATTGTATTCTATTCCAAATATTATTTAATCATATTTCTGCATTCAGGTTTCCATTGGCCTCATTTTCAACATGCTGCTCATATTTTAATTTTCATAATGGATAAATCCATAACATAAATAATCATATATTGATATCGGTTTTCTGTATTGGTATGTTATTCGATTACAGCAAACTGCTTATTACTTTTTGAGTTGATTAAATTCCGATTTAACTAAAATTACAGTTTACAGTTTACATAGATTTAATGATCGGATCTAAAATTAATAAAATAAATCAATAAAAGAAAAAGTAATAAAATATAAAATCAATAAATAATTAGAAGAAAAATATTGTATTATACATTGTCTGAAAAATTAATGGTTATTAAAGAAAATTTATTTTAATTCATGTCACATGCTACATATTTTATATTATTTGTAATCTCTTCAATCTCTCTATGTATATAAAGTCTTAAAATTTTTATGCCATTGTTTTCTATTGGATTTGTTCGAGAACACATGCAATAAAGAAAATCGTTCATTTTCATCATACTTTAAAAAATGTATGTTATTAAAAATTGCAATCTATTATATGCAAGATTATATGGAAGAATAGTGGCGAGAATCTTTTGCAAGAATGTCTATCGTCGATTTAAAGCTTTAGTCTAAAGCTTTCGCTGATACAGAACTTCTAAGTGCGCTTCATCTAGAAATATGAAATCGACGTGTCAGAGGCAGTCGTTCTCCAATCTCCGTTTTAGCACGCTCTTGTGCCCCCATTGACATCTTTCTCCCCTATCTCGTGGTATCATTGCCATATTCTATTTATTCTTAAGTTTATTCTCTAGTATCTTTAAAAAGATGTACTAAAACTGCGAATTTTATCGTAATCTATATTAAAATATTTAATATTTAAAAAGAATGAAAAAATAAAGTATCTATTAGCTTAAATTTTTAATTTAAGCTTTTTTTTGAATAGAGACTTAAACATAAAGCAATTTAACGCCAAACATATGCATCTGTTGGATGTTATACAGCAATATTCTTTTAACAATAAATATTATTTCTTAAAGCGTTTGTAATTTTGTGATTGCAGCCTGTAAGCAATTATCCAGATCGGTACAAGGCATCTTCGGACCATCCGATCCACTTTTAGGCGCTCACATACAAAGCATATGTGAAGCATTGGACGTCCCTCATCTCGAAGCGCGGGTCGATTTCGAGCCCACTTTTAAGGAATTCAGCATTAATCTATATCCCGCTCCAGATCATCTCAACAAAGCGTTCAAGGATCTCATGTCCTTCCTAAACTGGACCAGAGTGGCCATTATCTATGAAGAGGATTACGGTAAGTGGAGAACAATAACGTATACATTTAGGAAAAGGATACGGAAATTCTCTGAATTCGAGCGTACTCCAAATACATAAATATTCGATGCATTAGGAGTATTCAATTTTGTCTTAAATTATTAAAATCCGCGCATGTTTATATTTATTTTATATTTAATTTCTTATTTTATATTCTTATTTATATTTAATTTCTTTATATATAATTTCTTATTTTATATTTCTTGTTTTATATTAATTTCTTATTTTATTCCTATTTTATATTTAATAACAAAAAATATACTGCTTATATATCACAGCAGATGATTTGAAATAATTCGGCCGTATTCGTAGAATTAATCTATTATATATCTCCAAGAGCGCGACAAAAATGGTTTTGCGAAACGTGATGCAACGGACCGCAAGAGCGAACATGCGGACAATACCAACAACATCAAGTGGCCGAACTAAAAGATTTTCCGACCGCGCAGAACTCGTTTCGCAACCGGCGCTTCGTGTCCAAAACGGCAATACAACGCGGAAACTACTCCATAGATATTTGCGGAAGAGGCGATATTCTTTTTTTCTCGTTAGCGCTACCGTACCACGCGTTTATTACGCAAACGTTTGTTATCTCTTTCTTTCTCTTTTTTCTTTTCTTTTTTTTTTTGTTTTCTTCCACAGAGTCGGAATGATGCGTTCCCATGCAAATAGAACGTCGGAATCAGGCGCCGGAAGTGGACGCCGCCGCCGCCCGAATGTCGGCCTGTCATACGCACGCAGAAGTAACCGCGTTTACATACGATGATGTAAACTCGCGATCTCGCCCGTTCCGAAACGAGATTGCTCCCTCGTCGCGTTTTGCCGCCAACTTAACCCCCATGGTGTCCTCTTGGCGCCCATTTCCATCCCGCGACGGTCTGGCACCATCCGCGCCGGTTCATCGAAATTCCGCGACGCGCCGTTGACGTATAACATCTATGCCGCAGTCACCGGCCATTTCCATTCTTTCCGAATCGCATTAGTATATTTTAACTATCGCCATTCTGAGAAAATGCATGAATTTGGCCACGCTACTCCCATTCATATCGGTTATAAAGACGTATTTCCATTGATTTGTCTACTTGAGTAGAAAAATTCAACGGTCGTATATCGTCGTCTGATTTGTTTATTTGAGTAGAAAAATTCAATGGTCATATATCGTCGTAATAAATCTAGGAAATGGAAATTTATTGATTTGATATTCGGGAAAATACGAGAAAGCTTCGTGAGTTTTTAAAAACAAAAGGAATCTTGCCTTTCAAAGAAATTTAATTCTATCATTCATATCGAGTGTTGATGTGATTATTTTGTATCGTATACTTGATACTTTAAGGATTAATAATGAATATCGCGGATCCACCATATATATTTGCGAAGAAACGAATTCTTCCCCTCGTAGTTCTAGCAAGGAACAAAATAGGAAGTCTCCGACCTTATCTTCCCTAAATTGCCGCTCTTGATTGGACGATGTAACGTGGCGTATAACAAAAGCACGAAGTAGAACGTTAGCGATAAAACGAGAGGAAACGGAAAGAGCGCATCTTTTTTGCGCTAGTCCCCGGATGTCTATAGCTCGCCATAAATCCACGACGAAGGAGGAATGGGGGAGAGAGGGGGACGAGGTAAGATGTTTCAAAATTCCTCGTCCGTGAAAGCGCGCGCTTCGAAAGTGCTTCGACTATAGCTCGGTCCGGGAAACGTAACATTCCCGCATCCCAGTACCGTCTAAATATTCATCAGTCAGGTAAATCCGCCTTTCACGAGCTCGTTAAAACTTCAACGTGCGAAGATAGTCACTCACTCACTTAAACGCCGTTAAATATTAAGCAATCTCAATGTTAATCTGAAAACGACACGATTTACAATCCCAATGTTTGTAATAATTTGTAAAAATTTCTGATAATTTAATGCGTTTAATCAACGGATCTCAAATATGATGAGACCCGCTGCGAGATGTTGAATAAATTTTCTCACTTCGCAGATTTGAGGAGTTTCCTGCCTCGGGTCCACTGTTATTTAGTTATTCATAACTGCCTAATATTTCGCAGTTCGTTAAAACTTTATCGGCTGTAAAAAGTTTCGTTTTTTGGCGCCGTAAAATAATAATGGATAGTTGAAAGTGATAGCTTATGCCAATATGCATGACTTCGAGGCATAAAGCAAACTTGCTGTACGATAACGTAATATATATGAAACTGTTAAAGTCGCTTTTAATTTTTGTTACTTAAATTTTTGGGAGATATATCGTATATAGTATTCAAAATATATATGTTATCATTTTATCGCACAAGTGAGCACAGCTGCGTATTCATTTATAATTAGATTCACACGTGCTCTTTCGCTGCTTTCTAATAAAAGTTTGAAATTTGCTGAATTAAATTATTCAACTTAGTGTAAAATAAGAAACTGCCTTTCGTCTTACAAATCTATTATAAATTTATTATAAATGTTTAAATAATACTATAAAACTTAACTTCAAGTAAATTATGTTCCTTTATGATTTTTAGATTTTACAAATTTATCAAATTGTTGACAGAAAACAGAGACTCTCGAACTGTCTTTTGTGTAAATGATTTAAGAAACATCGAAAGATTTTGAATTTTTCAATAATAAAATCATATGTAGCAGAATTATTTTTCCAGTGATATTTGAAAATTCGTATAACGAGCTATCTACATTGGCATTGCGTTCACAACTGCAATGAAGTCAAGGAATCTCGCATATAAACGTTATCGTTAGAACGAAGGACGAACCGTTTCGTTTTTTCAGAATTTTCCCGCTTTATGTACTCTACGTATCATTATACGATACAATAAATTTTCAAATATAACACTTACATGTTACTGTTATCTACAGAATTAATTTTGTAAACTGGACTACCTGTGTGCAATCTCCCTATTTTCCATTTCACACATTTCTTGGATATATTATTCTAGATGCCTTCTGTAAAAGATACCCTAGACTTTGTTATAATTTTTTATTATCAAAAATTATAACATTATTATTTACGCCCTTTTATTCCAGGTCCTGTTTACATAATTAATTTAATGTAATTAATACTAATTAAATATATTAATGTTTTAAATTTAATAAATTATATCTAAATGTGCAGAGATAAATAATATTTTTATTTATTTAACTGTGTATCTTAATAGTTTTGTAAAATTTTCTTTTATTTCCAATCGTTATTTTTGCATTTGTTTTTGAAAATGTCGACATTAATTCGATCAAAAAAAAACATCAAAATTAAAATGTTGGGTTTTAGAGTGTATATAAGCGGAAAACGTATGCAAGTAGTTGTAATTACTCGATTTGTTCCGCAAAGTAAAGTTTACCATTTTTTAATTTTACGTTTTATAGAGTGCTAGCTCTCTCGTGCAGGGTACGCTCGTTAACGCGCCGGAGATTTATCTTCTGCCTCCCTTTCATCGTCCTTTAGCTGTTTATCGATCCTCTTCTTGCCGCCGCTCTATTCGTCACGATCGTTACGAGGGAGTAATTAGCGAGCTCAAAGTTGGCAGCACCTCTATCCGAGTATGTCCGAGAAGTCTCTTTCAGAAATACGGAAAAGTAGGATTACGCCGAGAATCTTGCAACTTTGTCAAAGATTTGTGTCCCTTAGTGAAGCCAAGGGAGAAGATCCATCGTTTGAAAATTTACGCTATTTAATCTGCCGAATGCATTTAGATGGTAGCATTTCTCTAAATTTCGTTTCTATATATCTTTCATAAAGTTTTATTTAATCGATGAAAGCACATATTTTATACCAATAGGACGTTAAATTATTCAACTGTCACATTAATAATTGAATAATTCTCTCTCTCCAGAATTAAAATAAGAAAGAGAGAGAGAGAGAGAGAGAAAATCAGTCAGACTACGATTAAAGTTAACTGATGTTGATGAAGTCAGAGGAATGAACCGAGCAAATGTAACCGCATGTAACGAATTCCGTGCACGCGGCGGAAAACTCGAGTCGACAGTGCAACTTAGGAAGTAGTCCAGGAACAATCGGCTGGAAGTGAATTGTTAAAGTCGCGATGTCTTTTTAGCGACATTTCTTCGCGAATTTTGTTAATGCTATAAAACTAGTTTTAAAAATTCCTCCATGCACAAAACTAGAAAACTTATATTGTGTTCTATATATGTTGAATTCTTTACAAATTGAATTAATAATCTTCCTTTTCCCATATCTTTCTTCAGCTAGCAAACATTGACTGTTTTACAGCCCATTTCTTTTATAACAAATATTTTGTTATTTTTACGTTCAAATAACCCATACATGAAAATAGCTCATTTCCATTAAATATTGATCAAATTTTCTAATATATAATGGTAGAGAGCTTTTTTTCGGAAGAATTCCGATTATTTATTATAACATCATACAAAGAGCACTTTTTCGAATGATTATTCCATTAACTCGTATTTTCAATTCATCTTTCATCAACAATATATTCATATAATACATCTGAGAATAATATATATAATCTATTATTTTTTATAAAATATGAGGATTAACTAAAATCACGAAAAAAACCAATTATTAAAGCATTTCATTAATCTAAAACTAGTAAAGCTTTTTTCACATTGTTTGAAACATGATATTAAAATATAATTTCTCTAAAAAATTAATATAAAACCTATGAAAATTTTTCCACGTTGTTGGGAAAATTTAAAAATAAGCCGATAAATCCTAAATTTTTTTCACAGTTTAAGATAAATATTCGGAGAGAGATTCGGAAAATACATTTATCGTATTTATCGTATGTTGCAAAATTCCTTCCCTTTATAACGAAAAAGATTAAAGAAAAATACGATGAGAGAGGATCCGCAATGATGAAGTCCGGCACGAGAAGTTGCTGTGAAGAAATATCTCTCTTCTGTTTTACAGGACTGTTTAAACTGCAAGATCTTGTGAAATCCCCACCGTCCGTAAGAACTGAAATGTACATTCGTCAAGCGGGTCCTAGATCCTATCGGCAAGTCCTACGGGAAGTCAGACACAAAGAGATCTTTAAACTGATCATCGACACGGATCCAGCGCACATGCAGCAATTTTTTCGAGCGGTGAGTCCTAAGTGATTTAATATTCAATATCGTATCATGAAAGCTGAGCATTTAAAATATTTACTTTAAAATTTTATCTTACACGAGTCAGAAAAAAGTTTTTCTATCTTTTGCTTTCCGTACATGTCAATCATCTTTTTCTATCATCACGTTACAAATACTGTTATACTTCGGAAAGCAGAATAGGGATGAAATACATATATCTCATATTTTCCACATCGCTTAATTTCTCGCATGATAAATCTGACAAGTTGTTTTATTCAGATGAATACACATTTTTTCAATAAAACGAAACATTATAAGAGGGATACAGAGAATGAAAAAGAGAGAGAAAAAGATTGCGCAAATATAGATCATTGAAATTTATTGACGCTGTTATTAAAGGATTTGATCTAATATTTGTTATTTAATATTGATCATGTGTATTTGTTATTTGATATTGATCTTGTCTACGTTGAAATAAATATTAGTTATATTAAAATAAATATCATATCTCTGCTATTAATAGATTCTGCTATTAATAGATTCTGCTGTTATAGCTAAAAATATTAGATTTATAAGTATTTTACAAGTTTTAATTTTTGCATTTTTAACATTAATTTTGTTTTCTTCTTCTTCTTACAAAATTTGAATATAATATTTATTTTATTCACAAATAAGAAAGACTGATGGATGTAATGTGTGCTAATAAAACGTAATTTCAAATTTACTGTGTATGTATATATATATATATATGTGTATATATGTGTATATATATATATATATGTGTATATATATATATGTGTGTATGTGTGTGCGAAAGGAAAAATATTAAACTTTTACCGGTGAAAACTCCAATGCGTTTTTTGCCAACCGCTGGCACTTATGGAAAATCGGAGAAAACGCGCGTGGGAAACTATCGATCGATGCAGCCAGCGAACGCGAAGGATGCAACACACAGTTTCGACTCTCACTCATGGATTATATAAATGATCGTTCTCTGTCAGCTGCGAGACACTTAATCTTAATATCCATCCAAGATATCTGTTAGATTGCATCGAAAGCGATGCGCTTAGGTAAAGCAGTAGCTCCTGACGATCATGCAGACGGAGCATAATAATGGAACAACAAGTTGTTTACCGGGTGTAAAATGAAAAAAGGAAATAAGCGAGTAACACAGGAGCAAAGAGATCTGCACGCGGGACACACCGCGACTCATAAATAACTTTTCAGAATCATGCACGGGTACTCGGCATGCACAGAGATTTAAAGGACTGTTACAATTAGGATTAATGGCGACTGCGTTGCAGTTTTTCCTTCCGACGCTTGTTTTGCCTTCTAGTGTGTGACTAGTTCCCGCTACCTTGAAAAGAGAGAATAACGAAAGCAAAGAAACGGGACTGACATCGCGCGAAAAAAAAAAATTGTCCCGGATTATAAAATTTTTCAAAGTGCGGCCAACACGCAAAAATAAGCAGATTTGAATCTCGAGGATACACGATAATTGAATTATCTGTGGAATATTCACTTTTAAAGAGCTCTTAAGAATAAATACAAATATGATAAATACTTGCGATTATATGATAATAATTAAAGGTAAAGAATATTAATTTGGAGAATATTAATGGATCTGAAATAAATAAATAAATAAATATATATATATATATATATATATATTTATTTATTTATTTATTTATTTATTATGAAAGATATTAATGACAATGTTGAACTATAAATTATTGTAAAATCATGAGGTATAACGGCTCGAAAATATTTAATCATATATTTGCGTACAAGCCACGACGCAAATCAACAGATCGTGAAATTAAATCATGAAAATTGTCAGCGGTAACGAAACAAACGTTGAAAATAGCTCATGCAAATCAGAATCGCGTTCGTGCGAAATGATACAGGCTTCCGATGTTTTTCGCAATTCCCGACACTTTCCCGAATGTTGTTGCGTGTATAGCCGACGAATAGAAAAATTTGCATAATCGGACGTGATCAACTTGCCGGAAATGTACGCCTCAATTATTCACCATTGAAACATCCATAACGCATTTTTCAATTTTCGATAATATCGTTTAAAACGGTCAAATTTACTAATTATGACAGAGAATATACGCTTCGATACCTCGAGAAACCGCGACCTTTCATTAATTTATGAGCATAACAAACATAAGCACGGTAACACATAAATAATTCAGTGTTTAATTTATAATAAATTGTACTACATATAATACAAAATAAACTACATATATACTATAAATATACTATAAATTTATTATACTATAAATTTACATCATGTCGGGCATAATGTAATGTTTATGCAATACAATTATATGTAGCTTTCCTATAAACATTCTTAATGTGAAAGGACGTGAATTGTTACAAACGAATTAAATTTATGCAGTGATTAATTAATGCATGCAATTAGAGCAAATTATTATAATAATTAGAGCAAATTAGAGAAGGGTTCTTCGATATAAAATTACACTGTTAAACAAAGGATCCTGAAATGAGAGTCAGAGCGCAATTGTAGACGAAAGTAAAACAATTGTACATTACAGAGAAGTAATCAAGTTTGGGGAGACGTGGGAAACTTCGTTCACAATCTTAAGGATTAAGACCGTAAATACATCGGAAGCAAGAGGGATTAGATTTCGTTCGCGTTTCCCGTTTTGTTGGTGCTCCGGAAAGCAATCTTGCTTTAGACGCAGTCGAAGCAAACCCGTTATTTGCATGTTGCGTCCCTAGTGGATTTCTAAGGATAACCCTCGACCGGTCGAGTAATCAAAAAACGTCTGCGCTTTCATGCAACGATTCTCCTATATCCTTTTAACCTTGCACGCCCGTCTCGTCCGCATCTCGCCCCGAAGAGATTTTTCCATGGAAAGATCCGCGCAAGACGTCTTTCATCTCAAGAAGATGCATCCGCGATCGATCCATATGTCTATATGGCCATGGCCTTACCGCGAGAAATGAAAAACGACGAATTATATCGGACTACAAAGGACGCAATATCAATATCTTTGGCAGCGAAATAACGCGATGCAGCAGCGTAATATTTCACATATAATCTTGTAAATATTCATTTTGCAAAACAATAGAAAATCCGCACAAAGCCACGTGTACATATCTATTTATGAAATGAAAACCAACATAAAATTGTATACATATTGACATATGGACATGGATATTCGTAGTAAAATACGTTGGAAAAAGTCATTTTAATGGTATTGCATAATATATATTGAGTCTTCTTGACTTCTCTTTCTCTTTTTCTTTTTCACTCGAGAATAAGATCGTAAGATATCTTTGATATGTAATCTCCTTTTTCTGTGTTATAGATATTGCAGTTACAAATGAACGACTACAGATACCACTACATGTTCACAACCTTTGTAAGTACATACATCTTCATATTCAGCTCTAATTAAAGGCGAAAGAAGAGTATTTGAGATCCTCAAATATTAAAAATGTGCAGATTAAGCTTGTAATATTTTTAGCTTGTAATAATTTAACTTTTAACTATGAGTATTAAGATTATTCTATTTCTTGTGACACAATGTAAAGACTTCATTGTTTACTCGTTGAAATTCTGATTTATAATAGGAATATAAAATATATATGAGACCGTTAATATATGTGAATCGGTAAATGAATCTAATTCTCGATTCGAAATTCAATCTAGTTAATATTTAGAAATCTAATTATTGTAATTGCAATGGACACTAAATTAATGAATTTGGAGTATTTACTGGATATTTCTCTAATTAAGCGTATTATGTACGGTCATTAACAATTTATTGAACATGAATAGATCATAGTGGCGAACATGAACAAAGATACATTTCATTCAGCATTCATCGAGCACGCGTAATATTGTTTAATAAATAAGAGAGAGTGCCTCCCTTCCAAATGAATACAAGTTCCTGACGAAACTATACTCTACGTTTAATATATTATTCATCATCTTCATAGTCGATATACTCCGATGACTTTTCGTCTCTTTGTACACTATAATATGCGACTTATTATGTGTATAACTCACGTTGAGATCTTAGAGAACGAACATTTTAATAAATAAGAGAGAGTGCCTCCCTTCCAAATGAATACAAGTTCCTGACGAAACTATACTCTACGTTTAATATATTATTCATCATCTTCATAGCCGATATACCCCGATGACTTTTCGTCTCTTTGTACACTATAATATGCGGCTTATTATGTGTATAATTCACGTTGAGAGAACGAACATTGATAGAGAAATTAGAAATCTTGGAGTGTATCAAGAGTCTATCCTTATATACATGTCCAGAAAGTTTGCTCGTGTCTCAGCTCTCGTCCGGCACACTAGTCTTCTTTAATATATGCGTCTTTTGAGTCACGCGGCTCGAATTCCAATCTGCCGTCCCAATCCGAAATTTCTGTTTTAGTGGAACTAACGACAAACCTCATGACTCTAGCTTAGCCAAAGTTAACGCGCAAACAAGCTATACTTCTACAAGCCGTATATGTACGGTTGACAGGTTGGACAGAGACGATTCAACTGTGTGTTCTTGCGTAGTGGATACATACATATGCGTGCTGTACATGCATAATCGTATACGAGAGCGCACGACGCATATTTCCCCCTCGAATGTATCTCCCTCGAATTTTGCGGCGACAAACTCGCCTGAAATCGAATCGCTGCATGAGCTCGTTCTTGTAAATATGTTCTGATTAATTGACAGCAGATATTAATGCCTCGGGTTGTGACACATCTTGAAATAATTTCCAATAAATTTAATTCTATTAATTCATTTATAATTTCAGAAAGTGAGAAAAATAATTTGAATGTAATTTGAACAATGTGATATTTCTGATACTATTGTTACATTCTAATATATTTAGATCAACAAGCTAACAAGCTGTTGTAATTGTATGGAGTAATATGGAGATCCATATCGCGCACACGGATGTAGCGTCGATCAAATATTGACTGTATTATATTCCAGTTAATTAAATAACAGTGCAGACATGATACATACGCGGGACAATGTGACAGCTAGAAGCAATAGAATTATTTATAGAATTAGAGAAAGCATATTATATAATATCTTATATTATTATTAATACATATATTATTATTAAAATGATTTTATATTATTAAAAATTTAACTATTAAAAACAAATACTATGATTTATTGTTGAATGGTTTTATATTATTAAAAATTTTATATTATTAAAAATTTAACTATTAAAAACAAATATTATGATTTATTGTTGAATTCTAAACAAATTATGTAATAAAAATTTTTTTTAAAAATTTCTTATAAATGCATGATCAATTTAACGCTAATAATGATCCAAGATTATAATTAGCAAACGATTAGTCTAGGTAAAATAATTTTCTGTAGTATTCTTCATGTTTCTTCATGTATTCTTACATTTTAATGTTGATTTTAAGTTAAAAGAATCTCCGCATGTAATGTCTTAAAAAACGACCCCATTAGACGATTCGTCTAGAAAAAACATTCAAGCGTTCTGAATAAATCATTTCCACAAAGAACGTTACGCAACTTTCTCCCAGCGCGGTTACATCACGATTTGAAAAGGTAGACAGGGGATTTAAAACGAACTTTGAGAGAAGAGAGCAATGTACATATAAAAGTGGTAGCTAAAGAAGAAATCGCTAGGAATGCGCGCGTGGTTTTACCTATTTCACGACCAACTTTGCTATGCAGCTGCGCAGTTGTCGGTGAACGACCTCGCGGCGGAAAAGCCGCGTTATTTACTTTAACGATCTGCATCGCGGGCCCACGATGCATCACCGTATAATTATAAATCATATTCGCTCTCGAGCTTCTGCAATCGAGGATCAAAGGAGGCGAGTGGCATTGGTTACGCTTTAACGATCGCAATCACAATGACGACCACTAATTGCTGACACTATTACATTTTCCTTCAATTTAACCATTTTCCTGCAGCTATTTCACGAATGAGAAAAAAGAATTTAGTCTGGTTATATTTTTTTAAATATCCTTGGCTAGCATATCTTCGAGGGAGTCAAATTTCTTATTTTTAAAACTATTCATAGCTAAATCCATAGTTCTATTTGTTAAAAAAAAGGATCTAAATTGAATAGCAATATTAAAACTTGATATCATATTGTTAACAATATAATGAGAAATGAATTGATTTAAGCATGAAAAAATCAAACTATGGAATATTTTAAAATTAGGTAAATTGCAAATACAAACTGGATCTGAAATGAAATATAAAGGACTTTTTTTCTGTTAATTTTTTTATAGGATATAGAAACGTTCGATCTAGAAGACTTCAAATATAACAGCGTGAACATGACGGCCTTTCGTTTGGTGGATCTCGAGGAACCCAAAGTTGCCGAAGTACTCAAGCAGATGGAACGTTTCCAACCAGCTATTGGTCATGCCATCTTGAATAAAACCGGAGTCATTCAGGTTGGTGAAAATTTCAATTTTATATTCTATGCAACAAAAGAGATTAAATTCTTTTTTCCTTTACCTGATAACAAACGTAGCGCTGCAAAGACTAAAATTTTAGAGATAAAATTCACTCTGTGAATTTTACGGACCATATTGAACGTCACAGGACAAGTCTAATTCTAAGGACACGATTGCTTTCAAGCATGCCTAGTAGAATAGATAGAAAACTGTATAAAAAAAGTTATAACGCGACATCCATGTAAATCTTATACGTATAAAATATTTCAGAAAGTTTTTTCATCAATGAAAACTTTCTTTTAGTTCTTTTCTAAATTTTATGATAGTACTAACTTATCATAAATTTGTGATACCAAATTCCATATCTTTCAATTCACATTTTGATACGAAAAAATATTTAAAAAATCGAAAATAAAAAAATTTTCCATTATAAAATTTGTTACACACAAGATAAAAAATACAATACAATCAACGTTACATACGTAACATTATTTGTTATCACAATATTTCATATATTTTTAAATTTCATCATACAGTGAATTTCACGCTATAAAATGGCATTGCTTCGTATTCGAATGATGGTAAAAGCTACGAGCAAATGTAGACGAGAGACTAAAAGCAGAGGGGCTGAAAAGTCGGATGGACCGAACCGGTCAGCAGAGTCTGTGTGTCTAGTTCGAGCTTTGTCAGCCCTTCAGTAATTAAGTGAGTTTCGCCCGCGGCCAGTGCCGCAATGTCATTAACTCGGATCAATTGAGCACACCAAGCACGGCTTTCTCGCAAGGACTTCGAAGATGGTCGCCATCTGCTGAAAACGCTATATGGACTCTTTTAATTTATTAGAATTTTTCAAAATATTAATACAAAAAATCAATAAAATTTAAAGTTTAAATTAGTAATCTTTTCTAACTCTTCTTTCTTTCTCTCTCTCTCTCTTATTTTCTCTAAAATTATTTTAAAATCTTATCAAGTGTTAAATTCGAATATTTATAAAAGAAAGAAAAAGAGAGATATCATAGCTTCAAAGAGATTATAAAGTTAAAAATATATCAACTTATAATTTTAAATTTTCAAAAACAAATTCATATAATTGAAGCTTTGTAAGTAAAATCAATATTCAATATAATACGTTTAATATTGTATTTTAAAAAAGATTTTTGACGGTAAATTGAAACACACAAGAAACTCTTGCCGCACAGGCGATAACAAGTATGAATAATAATTATATTCAAGAGACCCGTTAAACTGCGAACAGAATTGAAAATGAGTCTCGTTAAAATTTAATCGTAATCAAACTCAACCTATATTTGCACCTTGCAGTAGCCAAAACTTTGTCAACATAATAGTTCTTCTGAAGCTAAAGCGAATGTACAAAGTACGAACTCTTGTCAAAAGGAAACGTATGTTTCAGGCAGAACCAGCTTTGGTGTATGATAGCGTGCAGGTTTTCGCGCACGGTTTGGCAGCTCTGGACCGCAGTCATGATTTAAGGCCAGCAAATCTGTCCTGCGAGAAGGAGGAACCTTGGGACGATGGTTTATCACTCTACAACTACATTAATGCCGTACGTACGTTCTGTGAATCTTTAAGCAAGCTGTTGGGCGAAATAGTGCAAATTGGCAATAATGCGAGTTCTCAATGCGATTATGTATATTTCGGCATAACATGTCAGCTTCTCCTCTTTAAATAAACATGAGAAGCTGTATTAGGGTAAATTTGTGTGTGTATGTCTATGAGAGAGAGAGAGAGAGAGAGAGAGAGAGAGAGAGAGAGAGAGAGAGAGAGAGAGAGAGAGGAGAAAAGAGAAAAGATCCTAAAATTTAAATACATTTATATGTAAATCTTTTTATTTCTCAAAAAAAAAGAAAAGAAAAAAAAAGAAAAAAAAAGAAAAAATTTATATTTTATATCTTTATATATCTCTCTTCTCTCTCTCTTTCTCCTCTCTCTCTCTTTTATATACTATATTTTTATTTTTAATAAATAATTTTTATATTTCATATTTGCTTAATGGTCAAAATATTTCTCTTTCTTTATCAAAGAGGCTGTTCGTATATTATATAAAAGAAAAAGAAAAAACATATTACAATTTTATATGTACAAAAATTTTCTTTAACAAATGTGCTGAAAATTTCAACGGCGTGAAGCATAAATTTTATAATATTAGATTACAATATTCACGAGATACATTTATAATATATTTTTAATATTATTAATCCGTAAATAAAGCAAAATTTGGCAACATATATGAATACAGTTTTGAAGCGTTTTTCGAAAGATAAATTCAGAAAATATAATATCGAATTCAATATCCAATTTCAATATAAAAAATGTTACTAGTAAATATTCTCTGTAAAAAAATTGAGATTTTTTTATTCAAATATTGATATAATTGTAACATTAAAATATACACCATCAAAAAAAAACTTTATTTTATCAGAATTTTATCAGAGAGAATTTTATTAAATCAACTAGTAAATTTGCACGGTGGCCTAAAATAATTAAACGAAAAAAATATATCTTATTGTTTTCAAACACTCAATGTTATCTTACACAGGGAAGAGATATTTATCTCCCTCAAAATATTGGAAAAATAGTAGAATAAATCATTTTATCCTATGATAATTTTCATTAAGAACACGCAATTTAAAAGAATGAAAAACTAACGCAATTTAAAATAGAATAAAAAAACAAACAATTCTCAGAAAGATAGATAAGATAGATAAAGAATATATATTAATATTTATATATGTATATAATTTAATATTCATTAATTGTAATTTATTAATTTGATTTATTAATATTCTTTTATGTAATTTTACAATCCTATAACATTTATATGTAATTCATAGTAAAAGAACGCGATACTATAAAGTATTTTAATATCATAACTCTATTCTTCAAGAATTTCGTTCCTCCAATCACTTTTGAATTGTTCGAGTAAACATAAGAACTTTAGAATAATTTGATATAGGGATTATTAACTTATCTTTTTCAAAATACTTTTTCACAATTTTGTTAAGTTTACAAAATTAAAAATCTTTTGTTTCGTATGTGTATCTAAATGACAAAAATTTGTCTATTATAATATGTATATATATTATTCTAAATGAAATAACAATATGAGGCAAAATATGCGGCGAGACTCCATATCTGACATCATGGTCAAGTTAAAATTCCGAGAGTGTCGAGGAAAAAACGGTAAAAAATCTGCGATCATCTTGGCGAGCGAGTCAAGCGCGATCTTCGTTGCTTCGCTCAGATTGGTAGTCGTTCGACGATAAGCCGCAGCCGGATAGGTAGCAACGGAAGGAAAGCAACGTTGACACATGAATAATTGAACAACGTATTTAGCAAATAGCTACAACGTCGAGAGCTACCCTCCTTTCGCGGAACGGGGGGGAAAGGGGTGGAAGGTCTTCTCCTCCTTTAGCTGTCGCGCTTTCTGTCGCGCGGCGACCATCTCGAATGCACGACCGCATCGTCATACGAGAGACACGTACGTAAACTCGCTTGTACGTGCCGTTCATGAATAGATCCCAGTAGCTTTATTACCCGAGTGCAACTGAAATTGGACCTCCCTATTAGTCATCACGACGATGACGAATTAAACGGTGCTTAAATTTATGTACCGTCGTTGCCCGAACCGAGAATATTCCGAATTTTTCGGGATTTACTATCTAGTGTTCTATTAAAGCGTTTTATTTTATTTGCCTAATTTTTTAAACTGCAATTTTATAACAAGAGATTTTTTTAAATCTAAGGACTTTTGTGCCAAGTTAAAAAAAATATTTTGTGCGTTTTGATTGAAAAGGGAAAGAGTGCAAAAAGAACGATTTAAAGCTAATTTTTATAATATATTTTGGAAAAAAAATAGCTAGAAATTATTTACTAAGCTTAAATACAGGAAAATTAAAACTCCGATTTTTTCCCTTTTTATTTCACATTGATTAAAAAAAAAGTTAACAATAGTATAGCAATTGTAACAAATTGTATGAATGTAAATGATCTTCTCTAAGATATAATGTTAGATTATTCTCAACAAGAGAAATGGTATCATATAAAACTCAATATGAAAATCTTTCCCTTAGAGATGTTAAAGTTTGAATTATATTAAAAACTATGATACAAACTTGTTATTAAAAAATTTTTCGTTGCATGGAATTTGTGTAATTAATAAAACCAATATAATAATTTGCTATATTAAGGAATTATTACTAAATACTTGCACCGCAATATCTACCTATGTAATAATGTATTTCATGTAAACAATATTAACTAGAGTGCAGAGTACACACCACGCAATGACATTTTGACGAGTAGATGCAATAAACTCCGAAAGCATTTTCATTAGCGATTATTACCAGACAGCATTCAATTTCATCACGCAGAGATATTAATTAAATCAATGTCAATTTTATTCATATTTATCATCGTTATCAACGAAATATGTTAAAAATAGGCCATTTTTTATTCAACGGCAGAATCTAAATTAATCATTAGAAATTATGAATGTTGAAATCTTCTAGAAAATACCTAACAATTATTTATCCATTATATCCAATGGAAAATCAAGATTTATTATTTGATTGATTATTGAAATAGTTATATAAAGTGTTTTCTTATAAGCCTTGTACTCTCGTGGTATATCTTTAAAGTAAAATCAATTGCAATTATTTATATTTCGTAAAGTAAGTAATATGTAGTTAATAAATGTAGCTAACAATTGTTTTTTTTATTTACACAATGTTTGTATGTTGTACGTACAGAGGGATCCGAAAGAAAAATATTTGCTATTTACATTTTTTAGTCCTTATCTGACAAGTTCTTTGCTTGAAGTACTTTGAGAAGTAAAAGAAAACAAGAAAAAAGTGAGAAAGAGGTGATCAAGGACAGAGTTGTCAGATGAAGGACGCGACTTGTATAATATATATATATTGTCGCGCTAGCGCGTCAATGAAAAGCATATATTTAAAAATGATTTAACTGGCAACATTTAATTTAATCGATACAAATAATGCAATATTCTCTTTGCTTTACGATATCACATGTCAATCCGAATTGTCAGCTCATGTGCGACTCTTTTATCAACTGTTGTGTTAATTGACGATTTGTGAGGAAGGAGAAATCTTTTTCACTCTTTTTCTATCGTTGCCTAATCGATATTTTCATCAAAATCCTATAACTTTTATCGGAAACATTTGTTTTTGAAACCTTGTGCTTTACATATTTGTTAAAATAAAATAGAACTCTTGTATATTACATGAATAAAAAAATCATATTCTCTCTACATTTCCTAAAATCATATTCTCTCTACATTTCCTGGATAAATAATTTCTTTATTTTCTTATTTTCTGTTTCGGAAAGATTTCATAAGCAATTTTAAATTTTAAATTTTTCAATGCTTAATTTAGATTTCATCATTGAGCCAAAAACAAGCTACTTAATAAAATTAAAATAAAATTAAAATAGATTATTTTTAATATTTTTCTTTCTTTTCTAATAAAATATATTATCTCTCGCAAAAAGCATCTCAAATATATTAAATTCAGCGATATATGTTAAACTCAGCATTGGGAATTTTAACGTGAAAAAGAATTTACAAATGTCGACAAGCGGAAATGTAACTACGTAGATACATACATGTTGTAGTTCTCCCAGAAACTGATAAGTTTACAATGATAACTTCCCGCGAATTATTCTTGCAACGTTCCCCACGCGGTATTATAAAGTTTTCCTTTTTTCGCGAAGAAAATTGAGAGCGCATAGAAAAGTTTGGGTCGACTCGCTGGAATAATCGAAGATGTCGTGAAGAAAAAGAGGTGGGAGAGAGAGAAGATGGTGAGTCGTGACAATTTTTTGAAACTTGCTCGTCACAAGACTTTTCATTTTAACAGTATATCGTCGTTGATCACCGCTATACGACGGAGATGTAATATGTGGTACATAAGAGCCATCGCGTTCTCGGACGTCGTTTTGTCTCGCGGGACAATCTTTTTATTATCTGAACGCGCTGCATCCCGTTTAAATCGCGGAACGTTATCGGGCAATAGAAAAATGTCTGTAGCCTCGAATGAAGGAAAGGAAAAAGAGAGAGAAAGAACGAGAAAAGTTTGCCACAGAAATTATAAAAGTTCCCGATAAGTCTGCTCGCTCCATTCCTTTCACGTAGCATCCACTCGTTCGTAAATATCAACGCTCTTTCTCGTCTCATGATACTTTTCGAAACGTCACTGCACCCAGCGTATCTATCGATTTTATTGACGTTTCTTTCATGTTAAATCCGAAATAAATAACACACCACAAAAGAAGAGATATACATATACATGTAATATCGTGTGCGAGTTAAATATCGGGGTTACATTTCGCGTACGCGGTTAGATTCCGCGAGACGACAAATTGGCAGTTTCGACGTGACTGTATTTTATTAATAATAATGAGAATAATCATGTCCTTGTCATGTCATCTCTCCTAAATCATAATGATATAAATAAATACCTAGTAAATTATCGACATCATATGTGATTTATCTCGACTAATTTTACACAAATAATGACCAACTTAATATTTTAAATTCGTATTACTATCCTAGCATTTAAATTAAACAAGAAGCTGCTGACAATCGCTATAAAATTAATAATGTTTTTGTAACAAAAGAGCTAACTATATCGTTGATATAAATTCTTTACTCTGTTTAACAACTCCTTTTTTTACACAATATATACATATGAATGATTCTAAAAGTGTGTAGTGTGAAATTTCTATATAATATGTATTTATTTAATTATTACAATTGCAGGAACTATACTAGGATATACATGTAACAAATAAATACATGTAACAAATAAATAATATAGACCTATGAATAAATTAAGTAAATTAATTAATAAATATTTAAACATAATTTAAAATATCAACTTTTTGCTAAAATAATTGGTAATTATTTACATTATCGGACACCTCGCTGTACATGATGTCAGAAAATTACTTTTAATCATTAAACATTTTTCATTAAATATCTCGAAAATTATAACAAATCGCCAAATAAAACACAGAGAAAAATTAATCAGCATCTTTATCTCTGTAAAAGTTAAGATGTCCGTTATCAATGAGGTGTCCGTTAATGTAAATAATTATCAAATTATTTTTTTAATATAAACTTATAAATAAAATTTAAAAAAATAAAAAAAATTCTACTTTTTTATGCATAAAATATCTATTATAATAATATATTATTATGAAGAAGTTTAAAATATTACTAATCCATATAAAAATATTAATTACGAGAACACTTTATTATAGATATTTTAAGTATTATTTAAAATAAAATCCAGAATGTTTTATATACATATATGTTATACTAATTTATGTTATACTAATATAATTTAAAAATGTAAATAATTTAGATAATTTAAAATAAGAGAGAGAGAGAGAGGGAGGGAGAAGGAAAGAGAATCGTTATTGAGAAAATGAAAAAAAGTCAAGCAATATATAATAAGATCTAAATATAAATGATATATATAAATGATGTATATAAAATAGTCTAAATATAAATAATAATTTATAAATTACTTACCGCATATTGTTGCTCCGTACGTTGTCCACTGCTTCTTGCTTTTTCTCTCCTTTGTCATTTCTTCATTGCACTCACATTCACTCCTGAAAATAAGATTAATTAAGATTAATTATATACGCAACGATCGTGAGACACTTTGCACGGCACTCCCGATCGCGTAATAATTACAATTAAAAGTATTAATTATAATTATCATAACGAATTATGCTTCAATACTAATCGCGATCGCGTTTTATTGTTAGAAAGAAAATTTGACGATGTACGAAATACTTCGTATCTTACTCCTCGAATGTTACCGTGCGAATGATATCAAGGCTATGACATATAAACACAGCGCGTCATACGCCAAGGCCGAACGTGTTCATTCATTTCCGAAATATTTTACGTACTTTAACATATACACGAAATATTAAAGTATATATGAATGTTTTATATTATATATTATATAATTACAATTTGTGTGTTTTATATTATATATTATATAATTACAATTAAAAGTATTAATTATAATTATCATAACGAATTATGTTTCAATACTAGTCGCGATTGCGTTTTATTGTTAGAGAGAAAATTTGATACGAAGTATTTCGCACCTTACTCCTCGAATCGAACCGATCGCTCCGAATGTTAGCGTGCGAATGATATCAAGGCAGTGACACATAAACACAGTGCGTCATACGCCGCCAAGGCCGAACGTGTTCATTCATTGCCGAAATATTTTACGTACTTTAACATATACACGGAATATTAAAGTATATATGAATGTTTTATATTATATATTATATAATTACAATTAAAAGTATTAATTATAATTATCATAACGAATTATGTTTCAATACTAGTCGCGATTGCGTTTTATTGTTAGAGAGAAAATTTGATACGAAGTATTTCGCACCTTACTCCTCGAATCGAACCGATCGCTCCGAATGTTACCGTGCGAATGATATCAAGGCAGTGACACATAAACACAGTGCGTCATACGCCGCCAAGGCCGAACGTGTTCATTCATTGCCGAAATATTTTACGTACTTTAACATATACACGGACTATTAAAGTATATATGAATGTTTTATATTATATAGATTAATTAAATAATATTTGTTAAATTTATATAATTAATAATTAATCTATAATATCTATAATATAAAACACTCTATAATATCTAATATAAAACACTCCTATACACAGAGAAAAATATCATTCTACTGCCAAGAAAAGCGATTACTCAATTTATTTTTCTTTTTTTGAGTTAGTATAGTTTTCTTCAACAAAGATATATTCTTGATAATAATCTTCATATATACTCATCATAAGTGTTAGAAAATCTCATTATCATGTACTCAAAGGAAGAATTTATTTTCTCTTCAAGAATATTGTAAAGTTTTATCAAAGAAAAATCAAATTCACTTTACGTCAACTCTTGTAGTAAGCAAACCAAATTTTTGTTTTAATTTAATATTCTTGACTAAAATACTGCACTTACTAAAATTCAGAATATATTCAATTAAATTTAATGCTTGTAATAAACCTATGATATATTTGCGGATATATAAACTTATGATATACTTAAAATAAATAATATTTATTTGAATAAACTGAATGTATACTGTTCAAATAAATAATATTTATTTGAACAGTATACATTTTTCTCTGTGTACACTTTAATATTCCGTGTATATGTTAAAGTACGGAAAATATTTCGGCAATGAACAAATAATAACACGTTCGATCTTGGCGGCGTATGACACGCTGTGTTTATATGTCACAGCTTTGATATCATTCGCACGGTAACATTCGAGAAGTAAGGTGCGAAGTACTTCGTACATCGTCAAATTTTCTTTCTAACAATAAAACGCGATCGCGATTAGTATTGAAGCTTAATTCGTTATGATAATTATAATTAATACTTTTAATTGTAATTATTACGCGATCGGGAGTGCCGTGCAAAGTGTCTCACGATCGTTGCGTATATAACTAACCTTAATTAAGCTTGTTTTCGGGAGTGAATGTAAATGCAACGAAGAAATGACAAAGGAGAGGAAAAGCAAGTAGCAAAAAGCACTGGGCAACGTATGGAGCAATAATATGCGGTAAGTAATTTATAAATTATTTATCAGTTTTATATTTATTATTTATATTCAGATTATATTATATACATCATTTATATATATATATATATATATATATATATATATATTATTCAGATCGTATTATATATTGCTTGATCTTTTTTCATTTTCTCAATAACGATTCTCCCTCTCTCTCTCTCTCTCTCTCTCTCTCTCTCTCTCTCTCTCCTCTCTCTCTCTCTCTCTCTCTCACATTCTAAATTATCTAAATTATTTAAATTTTTAAATTATATTAGTATAACATAAATTACATTAGTGTAACATACAATATATGTATATAAAATATTCTGGATTTTATTTTAATATACTTAAAACATTTATAATAAAATGTTCTAGTGTTAATTAATACTTTTGTATAGATAGTAATATTTTAGAAACTGCTTCATAATAATATATTATTATAATAAATATTTTATATATAAAAAATTAGAATTTTTTTATTTCCATAAGTTTATATTCAAAAAAGAACTTAATAATTATTTACATTAACGGATTAAATATATATGTGTTAAAAAATTATGTTTTAATCACTAATGGCCGTTTCTACCAACGTCGCTTAACTTTAATCTTAGCTTAATTCATTTTTTGTCTCTTTCTAAAGAAATAATTAGAAGGAGATAAAGAGCGAGTTAAGCTAACAATAAGATTAAAGTTAAACGACATTGATAGAAATGGCTATAAATCTTTTTTGTTAATATCTCAAAAATGATAAGAGATTGCCAAATAAAACAAAAAGAAAAATTAATCAAATAATGTAAATAATTAATGTAGTTAATGTAAATAATTACCGAATTTTATTAAATATCACATATGCCATTTAATCGATGGGAAAAATGATTATGCCACGAATAAAAAAATTTAAAAAGTTTAAAAACACTGATGTATGTTGTCATGCATTTGTGATAAAATATGCGTATACTGTGTGTGTGTATGCGCGCGCACGCGCGCTAGTATTTATGTATGTATGTATATATGTATGTATGTATGTATGTATGTATGTATGTGTGTGTGTGTGTGTGTGTGTGTGTGTGTGTGTGTGTGTGTGTGTGTATTATTAATTGGATTATAATTTTTATAAGCTCTACAGTTTATGCTTGAAAACCGCAAATCTTACACCGCTTAAGCAATCCGAGCTGAGCGCTGAAAGCTAAAACCCATTGCAAAAACGGCAAGATTAATGCACCGCGCCAAGTATAGGCGGTTTTTGCGGCTTTTGCCTATTCAGGTACTCTAAAGGTGAAGGATATATACGTAAATATACACAGAGAGGCAAATGCGCGTGAATAAGAAATAACTAACCAGTGCAAAATATGAAATAATTAATCAGTCATTATAAAATATATAAAATATATAAAATTTTATAAAATCTTATAAATATGTGAAAGCTTGTAAAAATGAAGCTACACATGTACATGAATATTATATCACTTTTAATAGAATTCGTTTCAAATAATAGTAGAAATAGAAATCGTTTCAAATAAATTCTCTTTATTCCACATATAGTATTTCCACCTGAAATAAATTATATTTTATAAAATTGTCAAATGCAATTAATTAAATTAATTAAATTGTCAATCCATTAAATAATAATATTTTATTCTATTTGTAATAATATTATATAAAATTTTATATTATTGTTTTTATATTATTTTTAAAATTATCGATATATATATATATATATAATTGAATATAATTTAAATTGTTTAATATAATTAATTAATATAAAAAATATATGAAATATATATTTTAATTTAACATATTTTTTAACTTACTATAATTTTATTTCTCTTGAGATTTATTTAATTCTACGCGAGTTTCAATTTGAAATACTAGTGAAAATATCGAATTAATAAAGACTTATAAATTATATAAAATTTAATTAATTAATGCATAAAATTCAATATATAAACTGTATATTTTAATTTGACATGGTTTTTTAAATTTTAAATTTTAAATTTATTATAACTTTATTTTTCTTTAGATTTATTTAATTCTATGCAAGTTTTATTTTAAAATAATGAAAATATTGAATGAATTAAAGATTATAAATTATGTAAGTTTATTCTTACTTTACACTTATTCTACTGATCTGTACAACTTACTATATCTGAATAACTTATCGATTCAATTTTATTAATTAAACAATGCGACAACAGTTTTGATTTATAATTAAGTTCATAGTATTTCATGATACGTTTAATATTACATATAATAAAATTGAATATAGCTTTCCTTACTTCATAATAGCGATAGTAACAATGTCTTGTAATATGCTTTCGTTACAACCTTTAGATAAGTAAATTTACAAACAGTGCAGCGGTGTTTCTATTACGCTCTAGAATGCTTGCAAATTGGTATCTGTTTTAGCTGCAAACGGGAATATAATTTATTATTATTGTATATATAGATGCGAAAAGGCGAAGTTGCGGGTATGTAAGCCAATCCGAGTAATATATATGTGTAGGTCCGAATAAATATATAACATAAATTGAATAACACAACATACGCAACTTACATGAAAATATAATAGCTGTGCCATAAATTTCAATTTGAAATAATAAAGCAAACAACTATTTTTAGATAAAGGCGATAATGAAAAATCTCAATTTATAATATAGAGATTGATTCTTTATGAAAAATTTCTTATATTTTGCTTTTACAAATAATATCATTCTCTAGAAAAATGGAATTATTGTAAAGGACCTTGTTATTAACGGATTTAAAAATTTATATTTAACTATTTTATATAAATATAAAATAACACACATTGTTTAATGCAGATTAATATAAATTGATATTGTTAAATATTAAAAATATTGTACCAAACATTGTTCCAACCAGTAAATGTTTCATATATGCAAAGGTATATATATATATATATATATATATATATATATATATATATTTATATATACACATTATATTAAAAATATATCAAAATTTATGATAATATATGATTTACTACTTTTCAATTGAATTTCAAAATTATATTTTATATACAATTTTAATATATTTTCTCTCGTTGAAAAGTAGATTCATTTTCGTTTTTTTTTCTTTCTTTATATATTAGTTTCTAAAAACAACTAAATAATATTTTACGATTTAACAAAACTAAAAAGAATCTTACAATAAATAAATTAATATACTTCACATTGATCCTTTACAAATACCACACGCAATTTTAATCTTCTTTCCTCTTCTTTTTCAAACTAAATCCCTACAGAAACATGTTTCTGCAAAATATTCCGAGCTGCGTATTTTATTGCATAAAACGCAAGTGTAGCGATGTTATACGCGTTATATATCGTGTCACACATAGACGCAATTAACGTACGTATACGTCAGGCGAGAGTACATCGACTATCGTAAATACATGCGATACGATGCACCACCGACCGGTCACTTCCGGTACGCTTTACTGCCATTTGTTTCACGTGCATTGGCATATTTTTGACTGGCGCGAGTACTGACGGTCGTTGACGTCGATGTTGACGAGATATGGTGGAGATTTATCGATCCACACGATGAAGATTTATCGATCCATGTGGCCGGCGCGATCGCAATAACGCCGCTGAAAAGAAATTCAGGTTCGCTGAAATCATTGCTGAAATTCTCGCCAGCTGTCTGGATTTATGAAAGACGATTGCTATGCGAGATAATTTGATATACGCTTCATAGAGTTTTGTAAATATACGTTATCGAAATAACTGCACGTAGCACAGACGAGCGAAAATCGTCGCACTTCTGTACGTCGGCCTTCGTTAAATCATGTTAACAGGTACCAATCCATAAATTCGTAAAAATTCATAGCTCCGATCCGCAATGCAGTTTTTGTTATGATCGAAATATAGTTTCAAGCAGTGTAACAACTTTTCGAAGCCGAAATAATTTTTTCAAATCAGTACTAATATGTTTTAGACAATTAGAGACATAGAGAAAAAGGAGATAAAGAGTAAAAAATATTTTTAATAATAATATTTTATACCTGTGTATAAAAAACATACATACGCTCTTTTATAAATATTATTTTTAACAATAATCTTTTATTTTTAAATATTATATAAAAAAAAATATATATAAAAATTTGTAAGCGACAATTAAAATATTTGTCTTTATTTTTATTACAGTGTGTTAAGCAATATATGAACGGAACAACCGCGCAAAAACCCGACCGAATCAAATTCTCAATGCAGATGCAATATAAATTGTCATAATATAAACCTTGTATAGTAAACCCATTCGTGTTCTCACATTTCGTATCATTATCATTCTCGAATGAATCCAAATTCAAATGGAATAAAATACGAGAAATATTTAAAATATAACTGTACAACCGTGTGTCAGCCCGATCACAAAATATTCAAAGAATTTTTCGTGTATTATTCAACGATAAAATCCAAACAAACATTTCGTTGAATAAAATCACAAAACACACGAGTAATGTTAATTCTTCAATCATTAATTACAGCTTCGATCATTAATTAATGAAACCTTTGAGTAACGAAATAATTAAACAGTCAAAATTATTTCGTTTGAAAAATATTTACGCGAGGGAATACTCATATATAGAATTTATCTTATTGGAATTTCTAACATAGATTAAATGGTTGAGTTTAGAAAGGAGCTCCATTTCGGATGGAATATTCCACCAAGCTCGGCGATGGATATACACTAAAAAAGAGATGTAAATCAAATAAACTATGCGGAGACCACCGGTAGACCGCAAACGGTAATTAATGCGAAAAATTTCGCCGGTTGCATGCAGACCGGAAATGTAGGCCGTCAGCAATGAATCGTGCGCGCGTGTGTGCGTATCTCTGAGTTACTAGACACGGAGGAAAAATAAATTTAACAGGCATCAGACGCATGTGATTTAACGAACGGCGAATCCGGCTGCATTCGTCATTAAACAAGTATAAGCGCAATGTTGCGAGAAATCATATGAGAATTTTATTTATTTTTTCGATTCTCGCGTTTCATTCAATATCGGCTTGGACGAGGTATTTTTGCGCGACGTTATGTTTCATTACTTCGAGATATTGTTATCATGTGGAAGCCCACTATTTACATAAAAATGCAATTTTCAACACATTCTACCTATATTTAAATAAAGAGATATAAAGCCTCGAAGAATTATACAGTACAGAATTATAAACTACATGCATTTTCATGAAAGCAAAGTTAATTGTACCATGCTCTTTACTTAGAAAAACTTAGATTTTATTCGTCATCAATAATTAAAATACTTATAATGTGCAAAATATGATATGACAAATATATTGTTATTTTATTTAATTGTTGTTAATTTAATTTTATTTTATTTTATATGATAATTATATATGACGCGCATAAAAGAATAACAATTTAGGCTTATGCGAGTGTTTCTGTTGCAGGCAGGCTTACACGGATTAACCGGACATATCGAATTCAATGAAGGAAAAAGAACCAATTTTAAGCTTGATCTTTTGAAGCTGAAAAAGGAAGAGCTCGTTAAAGTTGGCGAATGGAAATCCGGGTCCGGCATTAATGTTACGGATCTGGACGCCTTTTACGAGACCACAGCGACCAACATTACGCTCGTAGTGATGACGAGAGAGGTAATGACACCTTGTGCCTAAATTAGCGTTTGTGGTCCTATGCACGTTGAAATTAATCATTAAGCAGGGTACTGCACGAACATTGATTACGCGGTGATATGAAAGCTGCTCTAAACGGGCTTGGGTAAATTTGTTATGTCACGAAGAGATGAGATATTCACATTTAAGCGAGATAGCAACAGCTTGAGCGTATATTTTAAAATGATTCCTAGTAAACTATAAATCGTAAAAGCATGTTATATCATTCCGATAATTTTTTTGGATTTCCACATTAAATATTGATAAAAAAAAATAATCGCTTATATTAAATAATAGGTGCTACAAATTTCAATTTTTTATGGCAAATGAATAAATAATACAAAAATTTGACATTATATTATTTTTTAAGGAAACATTTAAAAGCGTTTTAAGCGTATTAAGGGAATATCGTGAAATCGCGAACTATCAAGGAAGAATCTTAGTTATTGAAGAGAAGCTTTTACGTCCTCGTGTATTCTCGGGAAAATGAAAAATTCATGGTTGGCATCGGAAAAAAGAAATGTTTGAGAGACAAGATCAGAATGCCATATATTCGCATTGAACGGCGGCTTTTTCCGCACCTTTGATACGGCTTTTTCGCGCGGAAATAAGGGCTTTTAAGGATTGCCCCTGCACCGCTACTTCTGTCACGATGAGCACGATTCTACAATCTATCAATACGATCCAATCTTTTGCAGGAAAGACCCTACGTCATGGTAAAGGAAGACAAGAATTTGACTGGCAACGCGAGGTTCGAGGGCTTCTGCATCGATCTGCTCAAGTGGATTGCCGGTCAGGTCGGCTTCCAATACGCGATCAAATTGGTGCCGGATCACATGTATGGGGTATACGATACTGAGACGAAAGAGTGGAATGGTATCGTGCGCGAGCTCATGGAAAAGGTAAGATATCAAATACGTAAATCCTATTTCCTTTTCCGCGACAATTCGAGATAATTCAATATAGCAAGAAATGAAATAAGATAACTGAGAAATAATTTACAATAATACGCCAAATTAGAACAAAAGCTGCTATATCAACATTACGAGAATTGGAAAAAACACGATAAATGTTATATTAAAAATAAGATAAAAATTAATCAAGATATATGCGATTAATTAAACCACTACGTCGAATTTAAATAATTTATTGCAATCCTTCATGTTTCTCCAAATATTGAAAACAATGAATAATTAAATAACATTTTTCAAATTTTGATAAAATACATGAGTTTACATGACAGAAATCGATGATTGTGTCAACACTGAAAACGAAGATAACATATTTATAACATCGGCTTCATTGTAGAAATTAATTTGTTCCGTAAAGGATTAATATTGTTGGCCGAATTACAACGGTATATTAGGAGAAACATATCGAGGAGAGAGAGAGAGAGTGGGGAAATGCGACCCAAAGGGTCGATTTTATGTGTGAAGCAAAGTAAATTTCCGCGAGCGTTCGCGGGCGTTTCGCAATAAATCCATCCCGCTAGGAATTTCATTACGCCTGTAGTCGGATACAAGAATTACCTAGATTAACTGTTTCTTCCATAACAGAACAGAGAGGATACTCGATATTTCGATTCATAGATCAAACCACAGATGTTACCTCCCTCTCCTGTTATTTGAATTGTAAAATCGTGCAGTTATTAAAATCAAAGTTTGATGTATGCGCATCCGAGCGTCTTTCGGATTTAATTTGCGTCACCGATCCATTATTGTCTGCATGATCGAGTAGACGCGCACGCGATGTTCGCATAATATTTACTACAAATTGAAACCACGATTAATCACTGCAAAATTACAATTATTAAACGGGACATTTAGGACATTAAATGAACGATGTATTAAAATTTCAGCAGTTGTATCTCTCATTTTTAATTAGAGAGTTAAGAGAATATTCGAATGTCGATAAAAATATTTTATATAATCCAATTCACTCAAAGTTTGGAATCTCTCATGCAAAACTGCTGACGAAACATCCTATTGAGATAATGAGGCGGAAACATCAATGGTGCAAAGTTGCAATTGAAATTTCAATTCGAAGCAATACGTTGTCCTATAAAATATTGTCAACTTTACATTACAATTGTATAAGCGATCGAACAAAATAATAGGAAATTTGAAATAAAAAATTCCGATATTTTTTAACAACACAAAAATTCTTTTTCAAGTTTTTATTATAGCTCTAACTTTTCACGATCGCGTATCCAGAAGAAGGTAAATGTTGTCTTTTCGTTATCACGAGAGAAGCTCTCTATTCGCATTGTGTTTTCTCACGATCGTATTCCACGCAGTCGTTACTAGCGAGAAAGAGAGAAGATACGTGTGCGCATCTCGAACGAAAAATGGAAAATGTTACAGCTGAACGTTAATGCATCGGGTAAAGGAAACTTCTGAAAAGAGAATAAGTTCTTATTGGATTTCTGGTTTCAATCGTTGAATCATCGATGAAAACACAGGAGCGCGATACACCAGCCAAACGACGGACATACGCATGTGTAAAAGCCAGATTGTATTCGCGATAAAATCGCGCGCAGTTCAATATCGCTACGTAAAAATAACAGAATCGAATGCGAAAAAAAGAGATATACATAAGGCTTTGTAATATTGAAAATACTGACGACTTTGACAATTTGTACGTTAGTAGCATACAATGCAATATTGAATTCAAAAAAGAGACTCCGTTAATGGCCATTTGAAAAATTGATATCTGCAATCATATTTTAATCATTGATGCAAAGCGAATGAATACACAATGATCTAAATGTTTCACTATTGCCGGAATCTTTTTTCGTACGCTTTATGCGTGATTATATTACACATATGTTGCATGACTGACATATGTTGTATGATTGATGTGTACATACATGCTATCCGTGATAAAATTTCTATCTATGTACAATAAAAAATTCAGGTATTTTTTATCAAATTGATAATCTCGATATACCATATCGCATATATATATTTATAGAATTCTAAGGAGCTCTTGACATTTTATCACCGAATCTATATTGTTCGTGATATGTGAACGGTTTTTTTATATTGAGCAATATTTTATGCAAATGCAACATTTTATTACCTGCAACCTGTATTTTGTACATATGATACATATGTAATAAAAATATATGTCTTGATATATTTAGTAACTAAAAATTTCTCAATATTTTATAGAATATAATGTTGCATCTTCAACAAGTTAGTAATTTAATATATTATATTATACATATTATATATATTTTTAATTTTCATGAAAGCTATAAAAGAATAGTATATACATATCATGGAATTAACACTGTTGATATACATATTTATAACTACTGATCATCTTAGAGCTGAAATTTATTCTAAATATGTTTATATGCGTACCCATATATGCGGTGCAAAAAGTGGTAAAAAGAAAGAAGATTCTCGTGCGTAACTGACATTAATTTGAAACGCAAAAAAACAAAACAGTTAAAAAAAGCATGCACTTTGCAAAATTTGTGGCTCGTCCCTTTCTGGTATATTCGCTGAATACCGAAGATCAGCGGCTTATGAAACATGCAAAGCAATCTGCTCCTTGTGAAAAGAGATGACGCCTTAACCTGGAAACCTACGAAACCGTAGGCGGATATTTCAAAATGGAGGATGACGCGAACAGTGCTTCATAGCCCGTGACGTTCATCCGTTCATAAAGAATGCATCTACCATCTCGCAAGGTAAACTTTCCCGCGCGAACATGGAACGAGAATTTATCAGTAATTTTGCGATGCTTTCATTCACGTTTCAGTACGAGTTATAAAATGCATTTATGTCACAATGTGTCTTGATTATCTTCATTATCTGAAGAAGTCAGATTTGCTTCTACTTCTTCATCTCTACATATCCGCTTCAAGAGAAAGGATTTTATGAATAACTTAATATTTCTTTTTAAGGAAAGCAATACTTTGTTCAATATTAATTTTTACCGCTTCTCTTTATGTTATAAGCGTTCGTATTTTTGTACGGGTTTCAACTTCGCCAGAAAATTGAATTTCTTTAACTTCCCTGGATGCTGCACCTTTTTTCAGAAAGCGGATCTGGCGGTTGCTTCCATGACGATTAATTATGCCAGGGAAAGCGTAATAGACTTTACAAAGCCATTTATGAATCTCGGAATTGGAATCTTATTTAAGGTGAGTTTTAATATCTTATTCGTTAAATTTCTTTTAAGATTATATCTACACGCAATATCATTTTCATCATCCATTTATTAAAGAACAGATGTTTACCTCCAATGTTCATTTCCTGATCGCACACTTCAGTTTATACATTTATTATCCAGTTTATGAAATCGAGATCCATATAAGCAAACCATTATCGCATACTACACAACACAGAGCTCATTGAATAATGTAAAACATAAACAGGTATCTTAATTATTCCATGATTATCGACATACGCAAGATGAATCTCTAATTAAACGTAAAGAAAAAAATTAATTCATCAGATAATAATAATCCGCATCTCGTAGTTTCATAATTTCTAAATTCTGTATCTTGTCGTATCGTCAAATATTCGTAAAGAGAATCATTGAATATCATCGTACAGCGAAAGCTAATTGTTTCGTGCCGCGTCGCGCCACGAGACGGGATCCGTTTTAATTAAAATCGTAGCGTGACATAATTTAGGTGCCATCCGGTCAACCGACGAGGCTCTTCTCCTTCATGAATCCGCTCGCGATCGAGATCTGGCTCTACGTGCTCGCCGCTTACATGCTCGTGAGCTTCACCCTCTTTGTGATGGCGCGCTTCAGCCCGTACGAGTGGAACAATCCGCATCCGTGCCTGGCCGAGAGCGACGTGGTCGAGAACCAGTTTAGCGTCAGCAACAGTTTCTGGTTCATTACCGGCACTTTCCTAAGGCAAGGCAGCGGACTCAACCCTAAGGTACATTCAATGAGATGCTCCGTTATTGGACTACGTACTTATTTTTTACAGTAAACCACGTAACCGCACCATCGAGACTTGTCTCAACCGATATTATGTTAGGTTCCTCTCATGCGTTCGAGCATAACGAGTATACGAATCTTATTCATGAGGCAGCGCGCGTACATAAATCCATCATCTTACCGAGGCGCAAACAGCACATGTATGTTTACAGGTGCTCGTCAATTCGTTTAAATCTGCTTATGTTGCGAAACATGTATTTGCAATATTACAGAGAACTATAAGAAAGTAGAATTACTAAAACTAGAAAGATGATTAAACGCTGATCAATAATATAACAATTTTTAATTTCGCATAATTTTTATAAAGAATATTATACTATTATTTGTTTTGTTCGAAACTAATTAATGCATTATTCGTAATTTACATTGGTTATTGCAGAAAAATCTTATGTACAAATTTCACATTTTTCTTATATACAAATTATAGATGCATTAATTAATTATTGAATTTTTAAACGAGGTTGAATCAAAAATTACCCGCGTTTTATTTCTGCAATTTATTACAATTATAACAGAGAATTTACAGGGACATACATAATTTTTCCACACATACGCAATGTTCCACACATTTTTCTCCTTGGTTTTCAATGCACTTGATCTATAAGTTTGCTCAGATTCTCAGAAAAAAATTTCTGGTTGCACAGTTAGCCATACATGCATTTACGTCTTTCGAAGTCTATAGAAAATCGATGACCTGTTATTGCTCATACAGTTGAAATACTTCAAAATCTGAAGTTTAAGATCTTGGATTATCCACCATAACCCTGATTTTGCTCTTTCAAATTATCATTTCGTTAGTTCATCCAAAAAAGAAGTTGTTGATTAACGCTATACAGTGGAAAATTCAGATCTCAACTTAAATTTTAAAGTGTTTCAACTGTATGAGCAACCAGGTCGTTAATTTTTTACATGGATATAATTAACATATAATTAACATATAAAAGACACCATGCATGTGTGACTGACAGCGCAAAACCATTTTTCTCTGATATAAACAAACTTGTGGAACGCTAAACCAAGTGCATTGAAAAGCAAATATGTGGACTATGTGGAAAAATGATATGTCTGTAAGTTCTTTATTATAATTGTAAAACTAGAACGCGGATAATTTTTTTGAATTTACGTATATTTCAAATTATAATATATCATTTAAAGTCTGTTATTGTCTTATTGTTACAATAGATTGTTGCGTTTTAAAATTCAATATCGATTACCTCTCTCACGTTAGCGATGTCTCATTAAAAAATAAAGCAGCACGTACCGCGATTGCGTTCAGAGTGCACTATTGTGTTTTGCCCGACACGCCGAAGAATAATACGCTCCTACAATTCCATCGAAATAAAGAATCGTCTTTCGTGCCACTCGAGAAACTGGATATTGTGAAAGAAGCCGGTGGAAGAATTATAAACGGTTCGTGCCTCCAAATTATTTTCCAACAGGAAATACGACGCGATGATTGAACATGAACGGGCGCACTGTTGCGTTTCATCGTAATCCTATCTTCGAATCAGGTCAATCAGGTCAATTTGTCACGTGTTAGTAACGTCAAAACAAATGTCATTGCTTCAGGTGACCGAACGCACGCCATCACGCCTCTTCTCGTTTATGAATCCCCTCGCTGTGGAAATCTGGTTGTCCCTGTTAGACGCTTACGTGACAATATGAATAGTAGCAAGATTCTCATCCTATGAATGGGTGGAGCTGTCACTCTATCCAAACTGGAATTGTCCTTTGCAGATACGCACCCGCTGAGTGATGCGAAATAATCTCGATTGTGTAATTAGATCTTTAAATGAATATTAATAAATATATAAATAAATAAATAAATATATATATATAATATATATATATATATATATATATAACTGATAATAAAGTCACCATTTTAAAATGACTTTATAATTCTTACTTGTGATTAATTCTTACTCGTTACTTATTCTCGCATTAACATATTACACAGATAAATAACAGATATAATTATTTAATAAATGAACAATGACAAATTAAAAATATCTGCAGCAACAGGCTTTTTAATGCGGTACTTTTTTATGAAAAAGAAAATCAAGAAATCGTTACATTTCTCTTTTTCCAGAGAATATAAGAATATAAAAAAAATAACGTTTCGCATATTTACGTTTTGATATTTGCATTTTCAATTTTTCATTTTTTGTAATCAAATGTTTACGTGCGATTCTATAGAATAATACGAAATATATAATAAAAAAAAATGTACACATAAATTAAACAGTAATCTCTATGTTCGAATCTGTATCACTTGCCGAGGATCATTATCATATTGTCATCAGAATAGTCACGTCTTAGATTTGGATAGTGACGACATTTCACTACTGAGAACTGTAAAACGAGTTTAGCCTGACCAACAGCCTTTGGTTTACAGTCAGCATACTTATGTAATCTCAACCCTACGCTCCACTAAAAAAAAAAAGAGAAAAAGCAAGAAAACGAAAAGAAAAGAGAAAGAGAGAGAGAAAGAGTCAAAAAAGCTCTGAGAAATGTTTCTTAATTTATTAACAAACGCGCGCAGTTGCCAACAATTTCGAGAAAATTTGTCGGATCTCTGAAAACTCGCAATGTATAAGTATACTCGCGTCAAATATCAACTTCATAGATATTTTACGGCGCTAATTAAAGGAAGAGCTGCGTAATTTATGTGTTCAGATATAAGATTTCGGCTTCTCCCTGAAGATTTTACGACGGCAAAATGCTCGTTTAAGCAACGTGTTAGCGAGACTGGAGAATAGTGAATCACTTTACCGCACGGCTCAATCAAATTTTGATCAAAGCGTAAAATGGAACGAGCCATTTCTGTGCGCCGTAATCCTGTACTTCTCTTTATACATACATGCATTAAAATGTCGATCCTCCAGTTTTTACGGCATCTCGGTGGAAATTTTCTTTTTACGAGAATGTATAAGTTGTTCGTTTGACTTTATTATTCGGTCTAAATGTTTAATAGGATAATAGACGAAATATCTATTTAGAATAGAATAATTTAATAATAATAATAAGAAGAATATAATAATAAAAATAAGAAGAATATAAAACATGTAAGAAGATAATAACAATAATAGAAAAATATAATAATATAAGGCATAACATAATAATAAGAAGAATATAAAATTACAAATTGTAAAATTTGTATAAAATTTTTTTTTGGTATTCAGTAATTTGACAACTTACACACTCCGAGAAACAATGAATGATTATTGTCCGCGTAACTTTATCATATAATAACTTTCTTTTTTCCCTTTCTTGATCTATTTCCAATACTATTAGCACATCAAAGAAAAACTGATCCCCCAGATTTACTCGAAAAAATAATTACGATGTAACAAAATCCTTTCTTTATGCTAGAAGTCTGTTTCTTTTTTACGCGTCTACATCACGCTGCGCAAAATCATTTTTGTGCGAAACAGTTTTTCACCCTTTTTAATTATATATATATATATAATTAAAAAGGGTGAAAAACTGTAATATAGTAAGTATATATATATATATATATTTTAGAAATTATTCGTTCAATCATGTGTGAAAAGCAGTAGGAGAAGAAACTTTATTAGCCACAATATCTCAATATATTTTGCGAGAAATAAAAGATACGACAACCGATGAAAATTTATTTTAATATCTATCGAAGAATTTAATATGTATACAGATTTCTTTTAGTGCTTCTATATAAATATAAATAATAATAGAGAAAGAGATGTATTTCTCTATGATAAAATTATTATTGATTTTTTTAATATATCTCTCTTTAATTTTATAATATTGCGTAAATGAAGAAAACAAAATTTTATCCATATCTTATGTAAAAAGGTTTTTTTTGCTCCTGGAAAACATTATTCTTTTAAAGTAAGCTTGTGTAGAAAAATAATATAAAACAAATTTATGTTTGTAGCCTAATTGTACTGCTGCATTTTTACCGACCACGTAAAATGTCGCAAATCTCTCAGTTACATACACAATTTTTAAATGTAATTTTTATTTGCATACAATGTGAAATTCAACGAATTTTATATTTCAAGGTGAAAGATAAATAAATATAAAATAATGGCACAAAAGTATGTATAAGTACACTGTGCATAAGTATTATGAGGAGCATATAAACGTTATAAATAAAATTAACTTTAAAATAAAAAGAATTTTAAATATAAAATATGAAACATTTGCAAAATTCGTAATAAATTTGCATTAATATAGCTTTACGAGGCAGCTAAATAATATTTCAAATTAAAATATAGCGTATTTAAAACTTAAAACAAATATTTTAACAAAAGAAAACAATATTTAATATTCCGCAAAGTGATGAATAAAATCGCAGGTTGTAATATTATTTCTGATATAGAAAAGAAACATAGCAAATAATTATTTTGCTCTTTCGTTATTTAGTTTGCAAAATTATTATTCCTAAAGCTGTAAAAAATGATATATTTTTAAACATTAAACAAATATTTCCAATGCAAAAATAATTTAGTTTTCAATAGAATATTATTTCTTCATATTTTTTGTAAATATAATAAAAAAAATCAAAATTTTTATATTTTTAAAATTTTATTTTTAATTAACTTTTTTAAGTAATTTTAATGTATTATTAAATATTATTTTGTTGCAAAATTATATTAAATATAATGCATGAAAATTTTTATATTATACCTAACTAAAAATTATCCGAATTATGTCAGCATTTTAATCGCAAAAAACATTTTAACTCATTACAATTACTTTCAAAAGTAAATTAAAATAACCATAAAAATTTTATTTTTTTATAATAAAATAATGAGTAAAGTACATTTAAAAAAATTACAAACTATGTTTTTATATCAATAATATTTATTCAAGTTCAAAAGCAACTTGCAATAATTAAAATTTAAAGATACTAAATATCTAAAAAGAAAAGAACAAAAAAATAAGATTTATTTTTGTTCACAAGAAACCATATTTTATAAAAAAAAATTGTTTCTTTCTATTTACATCTCTACCTCTGATATTTGGATTGATTTTTATTTATACGAGCGTTGCATGTAATATGATCGATGGAATAAGATAAAGAAAATGTCGGTGCAGAATAGTGTGCAATTGGCTCTCAGTTGTCGAATAATACGTGCAATATTGTATAGACTTTCGTGATTCTCACAAAAGGAGTATAAACGAGAAGTATAAACTGGGTTGGCAACGACATTGCTACTGTGGACAATGGAGGCATTTGGAATGAAAAGAGCTGCCCGTTATTATTCGCGCCATATCTTTTTCTTTTCAATACTGTACTTACAAAAATTAAAAAAAGAAATAGAGTTTACTTATATATGTCATGCTTTATTCTCGAAATCTCATCGTGCTTCATTTATGACACATTTTGATTACATATACGCGATTATGTAAAAAAAATTCGTTTGCCGAATTACATATAATATTCAAGTAATTTATAACAAAGAAATTCCATAGAACGATAAATGAATAAATACAAGTTTGATTAAATTTTCTATTTCTCACCAAATATGCTAGGAAAATACATATTATCCCTGCATATGCATATAAATGAATTGTTTTTTAATTCTTATTTTTTACATATCGTTATAGCAATGTTTTATTGATTTCAATAATTATGCAAAATATTGACGGAGTCTGATAATATTTATTAGAGATGTGTCAGCTTGTTTCATGATATTATTATTTTTCACACAACTTATGTATGTGCAATAAAAATGTACATATACATTTAAAAATAGTAACTTTTATATTTTTAACATCGATGTACACAATATGAAAATAATCCATCAATCCTTTTTGCCGATTTTTCTTTTTAGTTGATACTACAATGGATTAATGGACAATGAACTTTTGTATGCAAGAAGCACGGTGTGAAAGTAACTTCGCACGCTAGTAAACTCTCTCGACGCTCGATTCCTTCGCTTTCACGCAAACGGCTGCTACGGATGTTCTTTCGACAAACTGTAGTATATTGGTATTTTCTAAACTTCTTACTTCATACTATGCATTAGAGAAAGAAAAAAATGCTGTTAAAAAGTAGAATTATTAGAAAGAGTATTTTGGATATTTTGTAATTCTCTTGTCGTAATATTCTTATTGTTACATAAAATATGACGAAATTTTTTAATATCTAAAAAGAATAATAAGAAAAAATTATTTATTTGTGAATGCTTTCTGATTCAGTTTATATTGATTATATTGAAGATACAATTAATTTTTTTATATATTATAAATACCATAGAGAAAAGATATATACTGCATTGCGCTTGATATTGATTCGCATTAAATGCTAATCACTGGCTTTGAAAACACCCAAAAAATACAGCAATACACAACACACACACACACACACACACACACACACACACACACACACACACACACACACTTATTCAATCATTCGTAGAACGCAGAAATTTGTGTGGTTTGACGTGTTATTCGAATGATTAGACATGAATTATTTTCCGAAATACCAATGGCAGGGTAAAGATTTCGCTTAATCTAAATATATAGGAAAATAATTGTAAATTATCAGTACACTTAGAAATAATAAATACGAAAACAGAATATAAATAAAAAATGCATATATTATAAAAATATATATAAATAATATTAATTTTTATATTATTTATATATTAATTTTGATAAACAATAATTTTGACATTTGATAATGTAGTACGTAAATCATCAGAGCATGATGTAAATTCATCTGAACTTATAAATCATGAAAATGTGTGCATCGTTTTTTGTTTTAGGAGCTTGTTTTTCGTTTTCAAAACAATATTAATAGTTATAAATAATTGCAAGAATATCTTCTGAGGTGTTTTAAATGAAAAATATGAGTAAAAAAAAATAATATTGTTAATATTTATACAAGAAATTTATAAAGAAATTATGCTAACATATGTAATTGATAACTCTACTGCATCGGTTTCTTAAATAAATGCCTCATTTTATATAACTATACATTATGTATTTGTCAGTAAATATATTTAAAAGTAAATATCAGTCTGCTCAATATACTGAACGTCTAACTGACATAAAACATTGCAGTATTTGCTCGATAGAAATATTCCAGACAAAGAAATCACAAGTAGAGCTGGAGAAAAAGATCTCATGTGAAAACATAAATATTTATGGTATATGTGCAGCATGTGATGCTAATTGACTCTGGTGGTACGTGGTGTGTGCATACAGGGCTATCATCGCGACACTGTCTCGAGTGTCAGCAAATGGTATTTCACGTCATAGCAGGCGCACCAGACATTATCAAGAGTCGTTGAATAATTATAGGAGAGAAAGTAATATTGCAAATATAATAGCGTGTCTTTCGTTTTAAATTTCTTCGCACACATACGCGGAAAATTTCTTCCATCGATATCGGGATAATAATAAGCGAACGGGTTGTTCCCGGAAGAGTCGTTTCACATGCAAAACACGGATATTATATATTCGGCTTATGAAAATTAAATACATTCATTATTACTCTTTCGCCGGATATTACCGCGCGGTAGAGAATTAAAATCATTTGCACATCCGAATGTGGGAGGACCGCTGTCTAACACGAGAATGAGAGGAGCCATTCACGAATATTCCATATTCGACAATAGCCTCCGCAATCGTCGGTCTCGGCGTTAATGCGTTGAAATATCCCGACTGCGAATTTTAAACGAGATCCCCGCGTGTATTGCATTCCTTTCGCACTGTCGCGCGGTATTTCCCGTCAGGATCGGATCCAGCTCCTTAAATCGACCTCGTCACTCATCCTGATGCGTTTCCGATCGATCTTTGAATCTCCTTACGATTCTTCGCGACAGATGTAAGAGAGATCTGCAGTTACATCCGGAATTACATTGCAAAACATTCACACGTAAAAGATCCTTTTCACTAGAGCTTTACGACGGATATTCCTCTCACGCGTTTACAACCAGTTTGATTTCGATACAGTTTGATTTGGCTGGATACGCGGGTTAGATCTCCGTTGTCTGACAAACTGCTAACTGATTGTTCGAAAGGAATATTCGAAAACACATGTAATTGATACAAAATTTATTCATTACGTTTCCAAAATTATAACAAATTACGTAATAAAATCATATTAATGTTAATCAATTATCGCGATCTATAAAATAATCTTTCAAACAATTAATAAATTAATATTTTTGGTAATGAAATCTATATAAATAAGTAACAAATATGATTGAATTAATAATATTCGCGGAGCAAAATTTAACTTGTTAATCGATTCTCAGATGTGTGATTTAATTGTCGAATTAAAATATTCCTATAATTGCTGAATGAGAAATGTAATATTATTTCATTGAATTCATTTGAGAGATAAAGATGGAAAATTAATCCTTATTATCAGGCAACTAGTACGAGAATCGTAGGCGGCATATGGTGGTTCTTCACGCTGATTATTATCTCCTCTTACACTGCGAATCTGGCGGCCTTTCTGACGGTTGAAAGAATGATAACGCCGATCGAGAATGTCGCCGATCTTGCGGAACAAACCGACATACCTTATGGTACTTTGGAAGGTGGAAGTACGAAAACATTTTTCAGAGTAAGTATAAAATTTAAAGAAAAAAAGGTTAGAAAACAAGGGATTAAATAAAAAATTAAAATTTTATACTTCTCGAAATATGGAGTATGCAATTAATGAATTAAAAAGTATAATGCTAAGTTAATATATTAGATTGTTTTCCCTTAAAAGCAGTTTCTATCTCATTTCTCGTCAGACAGTTTTTGTGTTTAAATTCTTGTGTTATTTTACAATGCATCAAATGATATATAATTTATATGAATAGACATTAAAATGTGTGTGTGAATTTTGATAATAGAAATATTACATTAATGGATACTGTAATTCATTGTATTACGAAAACTCGAGAAAGATATGATAAATTATATGTACATTTACAATTATATTACATAACAATATAAAATCAAATTATGTATCTACTACATTTATATTGAAGGAGAAAGAAAATATATATTTAAAAATATATTGATCTATTATAATTTATGATATACTTTTGATAATATTAATATCAATACTCTTCTTACATAATGTTTTATTGAAAAACTATATGTTTTATAATTATTTGTTGAAAAACACTATTTTTATAAATCTCTCTTCTTCTAACTTTCTTTCTGTGGAGACACGAGCAAATTAGTAAGAGCAGTAACAAAAAATATCTAAATTTAACTTTATAATAAATAACATCAAAGAACAATTTTTGTTTAATAAACTTTCTTTGTTTCATAGTCCCAGTAAGTTCAAAAAAATTTTTTTTTAATATAATATCAGTTGATCTCTTTTAATAATCTTTTATATAATATTAATTTTCTTATTTTTTTCAACACATTTTAAAAATGAATTTTTAATTAAAATTTTTTAATCAAACTTTATAATGCAGACCAGAAAATAGAATATAAAGCATTATAGAATTGGACAATTGGAATTGTATAATTTAACAGGATTCGAAAATTGGAATCTATCAGAAAATGTGGAGGTTTATGGAATCGAAGACTCCAACTGTGTTCGTCCAAACTTATGAAGAAGGCATAAAAAGAGTCTTGGAAGGCGACTACGCATTTTTGATGGAATCGACTATGCTCGATTATGCAGTTCAACGTGATTGCAATCTGACGCAAATAGGAGGCTTATTGGATAGCAAAGGATACGGGATTGCTACTCCGAAAGGTAAATATGGATAAGGATAACAATGTAACTTCTGTTGAACAAAGGTTTAATTTAAGAGACAATTATCAAATTTAACATTGAAAGTTAAGAAGTTTCTCTAAAACAACTGGTGGCTAATTAAATCTTTGCAAAAGAAAAATCAGCTTCATTAACCGACATGGAATATACCTTTAAATTCAAGGAAAGGTATTTTGTCATTGTATAAAGTAACTTGTACAGTGTTAACTAACTATACTATATCGAAATAATTCTATTTTCCACGAAGCAGAAAGAATTCGAAAAATTTCTCTGAAAATCGTATATTTAAAATATATTTATATATTTTATTAGATCATATATTTGACATATATTTAACTTGCAATTTAACAGTGAAGTTTACGCTCGGAATTATGTCACTGAGGCAGAAATTGCGAAACCCTTGACCAGCCTAACGAAGGCTTTTTATATTCAGGCTCACCCTGGAGAGATAAAATATCTCTAGCTATTCTGGAGCTGCAGGAAAAAGGTGTAATACAGATCCTCTACGATAAATGGTGGAAGAATACCGGCGATGTGTGTAACAGAGACGACAAGAATAAAGAGAGCAAAGCTAACGCTCTTGGAGTCGAAAATATCGGTGAGTTATATACGTATATATTAACGAATCCACCCTTTGTGAACTGAAATTGAACAGTTTTTACTGCAGGCAGATATATATGTTAGAAAAGATTACAATAGCTAACGAATTATTTCATAAAATCATGCAGCTAGAAATTTCTGCCATACTATTGGAAATTAGAGCTCGAAGCGAAACTGTTTCGAATAGTCATAATTACATAACCAGATATTTTTCATAAATTTTATATAACGAAGCATATCAAGATCAAAGATTTGCGGATTGATTAATTTTCATTGAATTAAATTCCGGAAATAATTGCTTTGAACAGCTCTTTCACGATATTCATATGGTTACTTAATCAATTAGATTGTTAAATTTATCGAGATAATTGTACTTTCTATCATATATTATCAATGAGGTAAAAATTTTGGATGGTAACGTGACCTATAAATTACATTTGATGCTGTGAATCTCTCAACTACAATATGTTGAGGCACACTCCAATGACTACATTCACATATGCGCAGACGAAAGAGTCGTGTTCAGTGGTCATAACTTTCACGTACGGTACGCCTATTTTAAGTTTCAGTCATTTTAATTATGAAATATTCCGTTTATTTTGCGAGTATACAATATGATTTAAAGTCATGAACAGATATCTTATTATACATATTACAATACATAAATTAAGAAAAAATATTAATTGTAAGTTTGAAAACGCATGAACTGAGTCATTTAAGAAGAAAAAGATAATAAAATATAATTTACGTAAGTCATGATGCGATAAAACTATTTTTACAAAGAGTATTATGAAAAAAATTAATTATTTATCATTTGTATTCGAGCAATGTTTTTGAATTTAATGCCTTTGTCTTGTCTGCCTCTTTCATTAAATTTATATTTATGATATTGATGTTAAATAAATATTGATAATTTTTTTACGGAAATATCTTATACGAACATTAAAATTTTTTTCTTATTAAGTACTGAAACGATTAATTTGTCACTATATAATAAAGAATCATAACATTTGAGTGCGATGAAATCTGAAACAAAGAAAAAAGGAGGCTTTCAAGTAAGGCGAAATCTCACACAAAGTTCGCGAACGAATTTTTCTTAGAACTTTTCGGAAACCGCTTCTAAATTTTTATGGAAGTCACAACAAGTTACTTCTTTTTCTTTTCTTTTGGTCCGAGTTCCTTTTTTTTTCTCATTCACGGAAACTCTCGAGTTATCTATCTACTTTGCCTCCTTTTCCTTTCTCTTCCTTCCTTTCTCTCTCTTTCTTTCTTTTTCTCCCCGCTATAGTCTGTGACTTGAATAAGTACCCACTTTGCCGATGGTGTAAATGTACTCGACGAGACAGAAAGAAGAACGAATCATCCCGGCGTCGCGTTGTGGCGCGAAAATCTCGCGAAATTATAGTTGAATTGCTAATCCCAGTTCTTTCCAATGTCTCGATTATTTGCCATAGAAAATGAACGATCGCTACCTGATCTTTATTTCGCTATTTCATAAAAGTAAGCAGTTTAGAGAAGAAAGCTCTTTTGTCTTCACAATCTTAAAAAATGATAAAACAAAAATGTGAAATATAAATTGACTTTTTCTTCCTTCCGAAGATTTAATGACATAAGAGAAAATCTCTTCTTAAAAGGAAGCTCCCGTTGTAATTATCGAGCTGATTATTTTAAATTGAAATTATTTACAGGAGATTTCGCAAAAATTTCATTTATTACTTTTCTTTACAAAAGATAATTGTTCTATCTAAGTTAATAATAAATATCATCGTTTATTGTTAATTTTATTGATAGTAAGAATTAAAAATAAAGAAAAAGATAAAACAAAAAGTTAAGTATGAGAGATATATAAAACTACCACACAAGTAAGTTTTATCAGCGTTAGTTACTTCAACTTTAGTTTATTTTGTTTTCCTAAAGTTAAAACTGAAAAAAAGAGAAAAAGAAATATAAAACCATTTAAACTGTGGGTTCTTTTATATTGGTTTAAAAGTAAGAAGAATTGAGAAAAAAATAAATACATAAAAAACATTAAGTGAAATACACTCAAAGTTAACCGATTTTAAATATAAAATATGTGTACGATACATTTATTTTACACTCATTAATCCATAAAGCGAAATCGATAAACATAACAGAATGTAGCGACATAAAGATAGCAGTATCGGAATTTTGCACGAATTCAATTAGTGTCTCTACCTCGTGCGACCTTGCATTCCATTTACTCATTTATCTTTGAACATCGCCAACTCTGCGAATTTCCGGATTAACTTCGAGAACGATGAGTTACGGATAATTGCCAAGTGTTTCGCGAGAACTCGTCCTACTAGAAGAAAACTTGGTATATATCTCTCGACGAGCAGAACTTCCTACCGTGAAACTTGAATTGGCCTATAGGCGAACAATGTCGTGCGACCTTTCTCCGGTCCGTGGCTTTCTTGATATCGCTTCGCGAAACAGGCGCGAAACCATAGCGATATCACGGCGTCCGTGCGAGAAACTTTCGTCTTTCCGGCGACAGTAAGTCCGGACTGTCGTCATAAATCATGCTGGTGTAGTTATGCAAATCTACCCTGCATCCCCCGGGGATCCCGGCTCAGTTGTCTTGCCGTCAACGATAAGTGGACACTTTTTTTAGCCTGCTCAAAAATTCCATCCTATATACTTTGTACCTCTTTCTTTTGGTTTGAAATATATATATTCGAAAGTTACCCGCGAGGATATAAAGAGTATTTGCGGACAAAAGTCAATGTATTTTACGAGGTCTTATCTTACTTTGTGATCTTATTAATTTTTTATTTTACATAAATTAAAGTAAAATAAATTATAATATAGAGAAATAAATTAATAAACTATCGCCGATAAATTTAAAAATTTTTATATAAACGAGTTTTTTAGCAAAGGAATTATAGTATTATAAATAATAGCTGCAAAAAAATGATCAATGCACGATTAAATTTCTCATGGAAATGAGTATCTAAGAAAAATTGAAAAGTTCTTCAAAAGTAAACTTGTTGACTATTCCAAAGCAAACTTAGCATACTGTATTTTTGATCAGCGAAGTAAAAACTCATCTTTAATCTTAATTATATGAAGAGAAATATCGATAACTTCCTTCGAATTTGAAGTGTTTATTTCAATCGCATTGGCAGAAGAACTTGTCCTAATTTTATATAAATCATATATATTTTTATATAGACGTATTCATTTTTAACAGTTTTGAAATAAAAACGGAATTAAACTATTCGATATTTTTCTCTGCAAATTCTCACAGTCATTATCTTGATTAGTAATTTCGATTGTAATATTGCTTAGAAAAATAAGAAAAAAAAGCAACACGCATTGTATAAATTTACTAAGATATAAGCAGATAATTTCAAATTTAGGAATAATTTTGCAAAACAGTCGTTAATTACAAATGCGTTCTTGAACTTTCGCATACTTCTCATCCTCCTCCATCGAGCGTGAACTAAACTTCACGCTCCAAGCGCATAAATACTCCCCTTCCCTCTCGGGTTTATCGTTTTTCGCATGTGATTCTCGCATCGCAATAAATACAAATATTTGGCCATTTATCAATATATGTATATATGTATATATGTATATATTTTCACGCATACGAATATTTCGCCATATAGTTTATCCATGAAGCAACGAAAAGTCGATCGATCTGAGAGCGCACGCTTCGCTTAGATATTGCGCGCACGATTTTCCGCGGCGAAGAACTTTTTATTTCTTCTTTTTCTTCTTCTTCTTCTTCTCTTTGCCCTCCGACAAACTAGCGAAGATGGGCAGGAGTGAAAAAAAAGGAGACACGGCAGGACGGATTCGAGATGGAGGATAAACATACCCGTATTTCGTGACTGCCAACGGCGTCCCGCTCGGTGAAATTATGGAAGGGCGAAGGAATGAACCCGCCGGCATTAAAATAATGAGCTTCCGGTCTTGTCATTCCAGGCGGTGTCTTCGTCGTGTTGCTCTGCGGCCTGGCGCTCGCGATCTTAGTAGCGATCCTCGAGTTCTGCTACTACTCGAAGAAGAATGCTCAATCGGACAGGGTAAGTTAAACAAAATGCCGACAGGACGGTACAGAATTTTATGCTTCGCGTGAACGTGTTGCATGAGTTGTACTTTCTCTTGATTGAGCGAGGTTGTTTGAGTCTCGAACTAAAATTTTAGTATTCCACGATATAGCTATTTCTATTTTCCAGGTTATTATTTACTATATTTTTGGCGCGTCTTTCATTATAATATTATTCATCTTGAATTAAGCGTGTAAATAAGTATATAAAATAATAGAGTAAAATTCTATTTCGATTTTCGAAAAAAAAAAAAAAAAAAATGATAGGATACTATCATTAAAGAAAAAGAGATTTATTATCACATCTGCAATTTAGTCAAATTCCTCCATTACACATCTTCATATCGAATATCCGTCTTTCCGTATTCTAACAATATTTGCACTCTGACAATATATCGAGTTTACGTACACAGTCAAATGCGATTAGATGTTAATGCGATAAGTCGTATTCGCGCAGCTCGTGATCAAAGGAGCAACGAGCAATGAACGGTCTCGCTCGACGGAGAAATCAGCCTCTTGCATGCGTTCGATCTCGTATGATCGTCTCGTGTGTATTGTGTCTCTTGGTGTATGTTGTACCTGTCGTATCGGCGTCTGCCTGCATCGTCGGCAATCACCTTGGCCGGTAAACATACATGTGCACCTCCTGCCGATCTCGACCACGTTTAACCGCTCTCGACAGTCCCTCTGCGCCGAAATGGCCTCGGAATTGCGATTCGCCGTCCGCTGCGGCTCCCATCAGAAGCCCATCGCGAAGTCGCGCAATTCCGCGGCCGCCGGGCTGTCATACGGAAGAAGAACGGGGTTCTGCTCCACCACGGAACACGAGGAAACCACCTACATACCGAGCATCGAGTTCCCGCGATTAAATGGTGTAAGTCTTGTCCCGCATGACGGGCCTGCGCGATCAATCTCAATCGGCGTCTCCGAGGGCACGAAAATTTTCACGATTTTCTGTTTTGATTTTCGCATATTAATTAATTATCTCTTATTATTCTTATTGTAAATTACAATATTCTGCTTCTGTTTATCTTTTATCTAAATTTAAAGAGAAAGTAACAATAGTTTCGTACACAACTTATATAATTGAAGATTCCATTCGCAACGGATTGAATGAACAAATTGTCATTGACATATATATTCGCGAAGAAAAATAGCGTAACAATCAAGAGAGATACAAACGCAGTAGCGGATTATAGAAGCTTTCCGAGGAGAGCCGATTGCTGGTCGCGGAGAGCGATACTCATTCCACGGTAATTCAATTTCACCGAGCAAAGCCAATTCCGAGCTCGGAATTTCTCTCGTCCTTTGTATTAGCGAGAGAAAATATCTTTCTGAGCGCTATATGCATGTGTAGTCAGTCGAAAATCCCGCGATTCCCAGTGATTTGCCTTACCGTGCTGAGAGTATAGCTTCTAAGAAGCCCAAAACATTTCGTTTTTATATTATAGAGAGCTCAAATCAGGAAAATCATATGGATAATCAAGGAATACAAGCACATAATACACATCTCGACAAGGGAGTACAATTATAAACATCAATTAATTTTCTTCTCTTACGGATTTCGCATTATTTTACATCTTTTTGTAAAGTATTATAACGATTTCATGACATTTTTGAGTAACTATTATATGTTGACTTTATATCTCTGAGATTCCTTCAGGCGTGTGCATTATGAAATATCTAATATATACAGGGTGTCCCGCAACTACCGCTCAATATTTTAAAGATAGATTCTCTGGCCAATTTCAAAACGATTTTTCCTCAGCGAAAATGTCGAGGCACTAATAGTTTTCGAGTTATAAATGATTGAAAATAAAGGATTTTTCGCAAACTAAGCCTTATGGGAATAAAATATTAATAAAGTTACATTCTTTAGTTAATTTTAGGTAGAGTTTACTTTAATAGAATTTTAATTTAAGGCTTAGTTGGAAAGATACATCATAACAAAAATTGGGAATATGAAAAAATAATGATCTTCTTCGACATTTTCGCTGAGGAAAAATTGTTTTTAAATTGGCCAGAGAATCTACCTTTAAAATATGGAGTGGTAGTTGACACTATATATATATATATATATAATATTATTACAACATGTTTCTTTTATTATCGCACGTTCGTATCTCTCGCAATCTTTAGCAAATTGCCTGCGGTGTCGTCGCAGGGATATATTGCACACGCTTATCACTACAGTATATCTAATTGCATGCATATATTTCTAATAATAATAACGCGTTCTATTACGCATTATATCTTCGAGCGTAATTTAGTAGAATTTCTGTGGGAAGTGATTCAACTTTATATAAATATGTGACACAAGAATGAGATTGATGTCTAACATTATCTTTTGATTGATTGATGTCTTTTCCCTTTTGAACAAAATAAATCGATAATGCTCATCTTGAAGACTTGAGAGGAATATATTATATTCTGATAGAAATCTATCAGAGATGTATAAAAACTTGCAAGTATATAATTTGTAAGTATTATATTTTTTCAAAAATAGAATAATTTTAAACATATAGGAAATAAATGTAATACTTAAAAGCATAAACATCTTAAAGTTTCAATCTCGCGATACAATTTTTTCGTGTTTATAGATGTTATCCTTTTCTTTGCAGAATATAAAATCAACAAATAAAAAATAAAAAACTGAGGAGAGAGAAGAAACTTATCACAATTTCGTTTTATTATTTTTATATTTTAAAACTCATCGTTGCAAATTATTAAAAATTATCCTAATTTTGTATCATTCTTAAAATTAATAAAAAATATTTATTTCCTTTTGTTATCCTTTATTTATACTTATTTTATTTTTATTAATAATACTTTATTTTAGCAAAAAGAAAAGAGTTATAAAGCAATTGTTATAAAAAGTTCTAAAATAATTCGCATATTTTCCTGCGATTAAATAATTAATTTTTCCATCCTTGTATTACGGTGTTTAGATAGCAAATATTAAGACGTGCGATATCTTTTATTAGCAGCGGAAATTTCACGAGACGGTGACGCTTCGAAGCAAATTTACGCGCGACAAGAGCGATAATGTATCGCTCTTTCTCTCTCTTCCTCCTCATCTCTTTCCGCTTTGATATCTTGTCTCTTCCTCTTGTCATGTAGACTTCTCTACTTTAAAGTTTAATTACGACCATGCCAAAGTAGGATTAACACAACTCAGTCGACGGATCTGTCCAAAACTATAGTAACTGTTATTTCTAATTCTAACATCTGGTTTCTCTTAAGAGATATATAAGTTAATTTTCAGGATCTTATTTGCAAAATATTGCTACAATGACGTAGATTGATCAATTAAAAATGTCGATTCCATTCAAATTCTTCAATTATTCACTTAATCTTTACTTCCCTCCCGTCAAAACATATGTAAAAAAATAATTATTTTTTTAACAAATATTTTATTTGATGCTCTGTGTATATTTTCACGTATATAATTGAGAAACTACAAATCGTTCGCGAAGTCGAATATCGTAATACATACATGATTTAACTATCTGACAGTAATTAACTCATACTTGTGCACACCATTTGTCGCTGACACATACAGTGAATAGCGACATTCGCATTGTCGAGAAAATGCAATTGTATTCAAGCGAAGATGGTGTATTCTGAATTCCAATAAACCACGTCGACCGCATTATTCTGTCTCTCTGTTAGTTTTGAATACTCTCTATTCGTTATTTGTCACATTATCACAGTTATATCTTTTGAGTAATAACTTTTGTATTGATTCATACATAATAAGTTCAAAAATAAGATTTTTAATTCTTTTAGATAAAAACGATAATAATTGCATAATATATTATATATTATATAACACATATATTATATAAAATTCTGCAAATGTGAAAAATAATATATATTGATATTAAAATAATTTATATATATATATATATATATATATATATATATATATATATAGATATATAATATCATATATAGGTATGTAATTTTTAACTTAAGCATTTCTATAATTTAATTATATATAAGAGAACAGACACATAATTATTAATGAGCACAGACACATAATTATTAATACTTTGTTTTTCTTTTTATATTGTGATTATTTATGTTTTTTAAAATCTGTTTTTCAAATTTTAATTAGAATTCACGTTTCTCAAATTCTCACAAAATTGCGCGTAAGAAAGTTATAGCATAGTTTCTTAAATTAAATTAATTATTCTCCCTTAAAAGTTACAGCACAGTTCTTTAAAAAAAATTAAAATTCTCATATTTAATGATCTTGTTATCATTAATGTTAGAAGTTATTAAAGGATTAGTTATTAGGGGATAGTTAGTTACATCAGTACGTTCATCTATTATTATTATCTTTTATTTCGTAATATTCGCTTTTATGAACCGCCTTCATATACTTGTCTTTTAACCGGCAATATATCTGCGTGTATCCCACGCGCTTCGTTCCATTCTAAAAACGTGATCCGAAAGCTATAGCGGCATTACTGTATTTCAGAATTCCTGACAAAAAATTATTTCGCAAAGCACGTGCTGCTCGTTTCAAACAGACAACTCTAAAGACGTAGTTATCAACGCTATCGCGCACAGCCTAATGATAACCTTCTCTCTCTTCTCTTGCCTCTCTACTTTTTTAATAACTTTTTAACAACTTGGTGCAACTTTTAATAACTTGTCTGTGTCTACTTGTGTCGTTTTCGATTCTTTAGTCGAACCTTATCGGTACGATACAGCTAACATTTGCGCTTTCTTGTTTCTCAGCAGGAGGGTGGTGCGTTGTCGATGACGGAGATGAAGAAATCATTGAGCTTCGATCAGGTGTCCCATGGCGGCAACACCTAGCACAGGCCTCATCCTCATCTTCGTCGCCAACAACAACAACAACAGCAGCAGCAGCAACTTCAGCAGCAGTCGCAACAACAGCAACTGCCGCCGTGCAAAGTCACTCCTACGCACACGCGTCACACACACTGCCACTCACATTCACACCTACACAGTCACCATGCGCACAAACACCAAGCACCTCTGTCGAGGCAGAGACGGGGCTCTTCGGGCATCATCTTGGGTCAAGGTATGATTGTCCATCAACCACTGAATACCTATTATCCCATTCCATTATATTCGCTATGTCGAGCGATATGTCGATCGTTATGGTTAAATTTGCATGGGATAATTTGAAACATCGTGGGTTGCAGGATTTAGTCAGAAAGAAAAAAATGTCATAAAATACAGAGTTTACGTAGAAACAATATTTTTCTTTCTTTCTATGTATATAAAATGTCAGAAAATTATTTTTAACTTTTTATTCCTTTTTTTTAATCTCTCTAAAAATTTATTTTCTATTATTGCCATACTTATTATACTGCTGTAAATATTTAATGCATATATTAATTACTTATATAAATATAGTATTAATTATATTTATATCCACGATGTATTAAAAAATATTTCATGCTCACAGCATGTTCGATTAAATAATTAAAAAAAATATAAATATGTTTATCTAAATTTAAAGTTTTATTGATGATTATATAAAAATATCGTGATGGAAAATTAAAGATATTTATTTATATTTTTATATTATATTATATTATATTTATATCTTTATTATATCAATGTGACTTCAATAAAAATAAATTATTAATTATTACTATACATTAGGAGGTGACCATCCTGAGAATATTCTCTGGAGATTCGATTGCGACCTAGCGGGTGAACCGGACGTAGTCATTTCCCCGCCGCCTCCACCACCACCGCCGCCCTCGGCGACGGTCTCGAGGACCACGACTCTTTGACCAATACTGGAAGAGGTGCCGACAGGTGTGCCTGCTCAAAAGGAACTATCTACGCAGGCTTCGGTGGTCATCAACGTAATCGATCAAAAGGAAACGTGCTTATAGCATATATAGTCGCCGGCGCAGATCGGTAAACCGCAACGAGGGCCATCCCGCGCCGACGACGAGGTCGGATCATCATTGATTGAAAGCGTGATGACGAGAAACTGATGCTAAATGATCGATCAATCGGACAAGAGAATTATTTTTTTTTTGTTTTAAATGAAATACATTCTTGAACGTGGTACCGTGTAGTATTTGCTATTGTTCCGACAGTAAACAACAAATATGTATGATACGACTATCTCGATATTCGAAGAATCAGCGAAATCGCACCGGCGATATAAAAACGTATGATTTAATCAAGATAATGGAAGCTATATAACTATCTTGGTTCGTTATAATAGGAGCTGATATCTCAGTAAACGAATGGTTTCTGAAACTATTAGAATCAAAGTCGATCTATGAAAACAGCGGAATGTTATTTCAACATACCAGGGACCCTCGATATATATAGCTGATGGAAACATACGTCTGACCAACAAATCGAGCCGGGATCAAATCGAAAAGTGCCAGTGCATGAGTGTCATAGATCAATCGTGATAATAGGAATTAATAGGGACTGCATAGAAAATGAAATGCCACGCGCAATGCCAGTTGACCAGGAATTGCTCGTGTTTCGAAATTTTCCGAGGCAATGGTAGAATATCGAGTGAAAAGAGCCGAACATTTGTCCGAAGTGTGTCCAACCAGAGTGATCGGAACTGACCGCGATGCCGCGGCATGCGTGTCGACGGAACGCGAATAGGTTTCAAGAGCCGAATTTCAAATTACACATATCGAATGTAGAAAGCTGATAAAGTTCGTCTGAAGGCTGGTTTTCGCGTACAGAATTGTATTTCAAAGTTATATTGCAATTTAGTAGATTAGAAATTTTTCGCGGAAACCGCCGAAAAACCATCCATTATAAAATAGCTAAGAAAATATCCGCGATTGCCTCTTAACTGGTTGACAGTAATATGCAATTACTTTACAATCATCGGATTTTGCGATTTCTGTGAAGGCGAGTGTCAAATAGATTGTAAACTCGCGGACACAGTCGCATGACAAAGCGATGCCAACGTCTATTGGAATGCAATTTCCAATGACAATAATTTCGGACTGTAATTTTTTGCAACATAATACTCGCGCGTGAACTTTCTCTTTCACGATTCTTCCTCGATCTCGATCAAAGAGATGCGAAGCGAAAGGAACCAACATGAATAATCAATTATTAAACAGCTAAGTAAAAATGTCACATGCGATGAAGCATATAGTGCAATAAAACATTGAGGACTGTATCATATGACTCGGACCAAATTCAAATTAGTAATCACTGCCGAATTTAGCCTAAACAAACGTCAAAGCAAATAAATGTCCAATAATTTTGAGCAAAGATCGATGAATATAAAAATTAAATTATAACAAATTGATACAATTGATGCTTCTTATTATGAAAATTCATATTTATGTCAAAATTTCTTAATTTTTCTAAATTAATTCACTTTATTATGAAACATTATATAAAGTATCATTAGCAAAAAGTAAAATCAAAATTTAATTTAAAAAAAATTCGCTGCGTTTCTAACAATCTCTTATTGGAAACCCCCCTCGAATCATTTAATTAGAGAAACAAACAACTCAAAGTTCGAGTCACAAAAAAGTTACAACAAATCCTATCCTATAATAATGATATGCGTTTTGTATATATTATAAGTAATCTCTTTTGCCATGTTAACACCATACTACGTTTGCGCAAACAACGTATGTATAAATAAACGATTTAGTAAAAAATTAGTTATTCCCAAAAGGAACACACACACATACACATACATTGGCACAATTATATAATTTACATTTAAAAAATTAATCACAATCTAAAATTGAGAGAGTCGTAAGATGCCTGAAATGATGAAAAAAAAGAATACGATCACTTGATGAAATCTCATTGTATTATATATAAGCAAAATGATACATACTAACTGTTGAAAAATGATTTATAAATCTTTTGTATAAATATAGTATATATGTGTGTGATTTATAAATGCACTTATACCGTAATGTATATGTATAAATATGTATATGTATGTATACGTCGACATGTGTGTACATAAATACGAGCATATTACGTGCGCTTGTGGTAGATGAGAAAATCCGAGGAGCGCGCGAAAGACCTAGTCATATTTTGACACAATCGAATAGTTTATTATCACTGACGTGTACAGCGAGCATTTTTCACGAAAAGATAGAAAAAAATAGATAAGCCGATTAACTGTTTTTAGCTATACGCGACGTTTCATATATTGTGAATATATTATATCGCTGTTTGTTGAGGAAATTACGTCGTGTGCAATGAATTTATTAATACGTTACACTAGCCGTTGGACAGTGGGAGTGAATGTATAAGTGTATGCATGCGAGTATTTAAGAAAAAAAATTTTGTTACAAGAAAAGGAAAGAAAGAAAGATGAAGAAATAAAATGTGTTCGAAAGAACGAGCAATCCATACTGCCACATCCGACAAACAATTCGCGATTTTCAACACATTTATACATAACAGCGTTATAATGAAACAGTTAAAAAATTAAAAAGCGGAAATTAATTTATCAGCGAGTGTAATGATTCCATGTATAAGTTTACGCGAACGAAAAAATTCTCTCTTTGAAAATTCGATATCGGTAATTGCAATATAGTGACGCATTACTTTCATTTGCGTAAAAAATATTTCTGTACACCTCTTTGTGAGAGTTCTTTTGATATTTCTAAAAGCGACTATTATTGTGATACATTACAGTGTTTTTACGACAAAATAAAGCTTTATTTTTCTTCTTTGTCGAAGATGAATGATGTAAAACTTAAATTAGGAGCTAACAACGATTGGTTCATTGGTGCATAATAATGAAAAATAAACTAAAAAGAATGTCTATTAGCAACGAAAACAACAGATGTCTGGATACATTCTCTACATCGAAATAAAAGGTTTAAACATCGGTTGTACAATATTTAATAATGCAAAAAATAAACATTTTCGACGCTCATAAAAATTTTAATAACCTACATAAAATTAATATATTTTTCACAATGTTATTATTACATATAATAATTGAAAATTATTATATGACTTACTTGTCAGAAAAAAAGAAATTATTTTTAAAAACACTTATAATTGAGTAATCATAAAATGAATATCAAAAAGCAATATAATAGCAATATTTTTTTTTTAAAGAAAAAGAAATAAATTTGGAAGAAATAAATTTGTTATATAAATACTTTCATAAAAAATTTTACAATTTTTCAGAAGAGAATCAGAAATTAGAGAATGGAAAAGAGAATTACGATATATGTTCTATTTCTTATTGTATTTGTGTCTCTTTTCGATATATTAAATTGCTTATACTTTTATTTTTTTCAATTTCTTCAATCTATTGGATTGGTTATTGGACACATTGTGGCTATCTATTTAACTTTTAACTCTTTTAATTTAACTCTTTTAACAACGAGGTGAAGCAATCAGTTTCTCGTCTCGTGAAAGAATATTTAACGAACACTTTTGTCGCATGCATATTCTGCAATTGCATTTCTCCGTCGCAAGTAATTCTATCAGCGTAACATTTTGTGGACAACATAACAAGTCAATACAATATTCCATCAATCGTAACTAACTCTTCAGTAAAACATTTGAATATCCCTATCTTCGACCAGTCACGACCATTGATGGTTGCTTACACCAATCTCATTGTACATATCCGCATTTCCGACAAATCTGCTGGGAAGATATCTCTCGATGCCGCATACAATCGATTTCAACAATCTCTCTATAGACAGTAACTATGTTCGATGGATTTCGAGGAAATTGTTTCATCACAAATCTACATTCGTATATAATCCGATATCCGTAGAATAAAGCAGATAAAGCAGTCGGCGAAATATGTATGATTGAATATTCCGCAACTCTCAGATTCTCTAATCGGGTCAAAGACTTAGTCTATGTTCAACGAAAAAAACAGCTCAAGTAGAAACAATGTGATAAATAAGTTCTAATGCTTAACTTGATATAAATTAAAACATTAACAGTTTTATGTATCTTTCGAACGTTTTCATTTTCGCGATTTCAATTAATTCCTCAATTTTATAATATAAACATATTATACATGTTTGTTTTTAATAAATTGTTATCAAATTAATCAAGTAAAGAACAATTAATATTTATTGTATTTATATCTACTAATAATAATCATTGATGTTTTAATCCTTATATTTTTTCTTAATTATTTATAACAGTTTGATGAACAATTTTCTACTCCGCAGTTATTTGAAAGTCATAAAATTATCTTATTTTTTATTGTAAAGAAGATTATGTTCCATAATTATAGATAGCGGTTGAGATAGTGATAACCGTAAATATGTCAAAATATAGTTATAAATATTAAATATTGTTGGGGAATATGTCATACTGTTAATTACACTCTTTTTCGTATCATCGAAAAAGAAATGTTCAAATTGTTAAAAAAAAGTTAAATCGTTATCGAAGTAAACACAACGTTATATTGAAAATTGCATTCGTTTAATTGTATTGCTTCAAAGAAAGTATGTTAAAATCCAAGTCATTGCCTGACATTTCAGACCAGAAAAAAAATAAATGAGGGAAAAGTACCTGAAACGTAATAAACGTTAAACGAAACTGTCAGAAATAGTTTATTATAACATTAATATGATTTTATAGTCTATCTCTTGAAATATTTTTCATAGCATATATTTCTAAAAATGCGCGAAAAAAAAAGAAAGAGAGAGAGAGAGAGTGAAAAAGAGAGAGAAGAGAGAGAGAGATAAATAAAACACGAGATCAATAATTAAAACAGATTTATCATACTTTTTTTTTAATTTTTTCATTTTATCATATCTTCTTTTTCTAGTTTTTTAAATAAAAACATTTTTTTAAATTTGTATTTTTTATTATGAAACACTAATTATAACGATGTCGCATTTGCATTATCAAATTTTTTATATGCACTAAAACTACTTGCAAAATGTCAGATAAATACATTGAACACAGAGATTCGTAAACGACAAAAAATTTTCAATACTGCTTAATGAGGCCCTAGAACAAACGATTCTCTTGTCTCATCGTTTCTCTCTTTTTTTCTTTTATTTTCTTTTTGTCTTCCGAAGCATTGAGACCAAAGAAGAGAATCCATTGATTCAATACTTTGAAGCAAATGTCGCCAATAAAGATAGAGAAAGAAAAAAAAAGAATTCTTACTTTTCTTTATTTCTCGATCACAATTATGCTCCTTATCACCGTTTAGTCAATTAATAAATCGTATGCTGCAAATATAAGCAGATAAGCAAAATTTATCGTAGCTGATTCATTATTAGTAACAATAGTAATTGAAGTAAAAACAAATTATTAACACAGCAGAAACAAGAAAGTTGTTTGGCTAAATATTAAGAAATGTCAACTATTTATCTAATAAATAGCTCGCTTTTTATGATCTTATAATTTAAATATACAATCAATAATTACATATATATGATATAATTTCATTTTTTTGGAGAACATGAAATATTGAAAAAACATATTTCATGTATTCTATCGTTTTCTAATTCATCTAAATAAAATTATTAATTGGAGTTTGCTTAAAAATAATCTATCCATGACAGAGAATTATTTCTAATATCTTGAGTTAATTCCTCGTGATCTTTACATAATTAATTATAAAAATAACAATATTACAGCATAAAATCGCGCATAAAAGACAAATCGATGAACAAGAAATTTTTCCGCAAATTTAATCTTTTATATCTTGATATTTTCAGAAAAAATATATACGTTATTTTTTACAATTAAATTTGATTTATCTCGCATCATGTCTTTGTAAAAAAAAAATGCTTCGATATATTTATATGAATCCTATCCTTTCACGTATAAAATCGATGATATTACTTTCATTCAGTGAAAATATTGGACAAAATTATATTATCAAAAAACTTCCTTTTGATTTTAAAACAATGTGAAAAGTAGAAACCTGATCAGTTTATTCAATTGAGTTTATATGATATTTTTCAAACAACCAATAATATAAAAAATCGACAACATAAAAAAGATTCGCAACATAATATTCGTAATTAGTTTTTTAAAATTATTTTAGTATAAATATTTAAATATACTATATATATATATATATATATATATAGAAAATGAACTTTCTAAAATAACTGCACAAATAAACTTAATAATAATATATCAATTATTAACATTGAATTAAATATAAAAATTTATAATGTAAAAAAATTGTTATATAAGTCATTAAATATGCGAATATAAATTGCATAATATCTACATGTCGTTTCGATTTGTCCAGATAATTTGAAATAATTGCACCGATAGATTTAATGATAATGTATCAACTGTTAATAGTGATGTAGATATGAAAATGTAAATGGAAGTCATTTACGTAAGTTTTTGCATTATTGCATAAAGTACTACTTATATTGCATAAAATGCACTTATCGTATTTCATTGATCAAGTCGTTTGCCAATATAATTGCTGTTCATATCATTATAATTTTGCATTATCAAGAGTTAATAGACTAAAATACGTATTGCGTGTTTATTCGTTACTATTGCATAATCTGGAAATTTTTATTTAGATTTTAATTAACAAAAAAATTATGCAAATCTCTTAATAGGAGATTTTTTTCGGTTTTTTGCCCTTATTTTATATTTTACGACGATACGAACGCTCAATCAAGTTGATTGCTTTCTTTATTTTCAATAATCGAGCCGTTAAGCGAAGCCTGGTTCGCTCAGTACTCGCAAAATTTACGAGCACTACGCCAGGAATTTCCCGGCGGAGTGTCGACTAGTTTGGATATCGATTGACAAACAGGACCTCTTATTAACCGTTCCCGGATATCTGATCGAAAAGCTTCCGTTGACAGATCTGTCGGTAGGAGCCTATAGATAAATCTGCGCGAGTCCTATCCTGTTGATTGATAAAGCTCGAGCTCGTGACGTAGTTCATTACGATAATAATAGAAAATTTAAATTTTCTAATATCAATATTCACGCAAATATATGTTTATTATTGAATTATTATTTAATCCATCGTATTTTCTATGCATTTGTCAATACATATGAATCTAAATAGTGGTTTGATATAAATCCGATTATAATTTGATTCGATTTGACATCGTGTAGTTATGAAAGAAACTATTATATAATCATGATAAAAACTATTACAGTTATATGTTTTATATATATATATATATATATATATATATATATATAATATTTTCATAGATTATCTTAATTAAATTTCTCTTCTTCATCAATATATAATATAAGAAAATCTTTTATGTACAATATTATTTCTTAAAAGATTTATATGATATAAATTGTCTCCATTACGATTGTCCTTTTATAATTATTTTAATTGTAAAATTATATAATTATAATCTTATAATTAACATTACATTTATAACATTAATATTTATTATAATAACAATAAAATATAATAATAGAAACAAAACTAATTTTGAAATAATAAGTTATTAATATTACAAAATGAATTAAAAGAAAGAAAAAAAAAGAAATACAATATAGATTTAAATATATAAATAAATTCATTGAAAAAATATAAAATATGATACGAATAATATATTGCATTCAATATAATAATATTTTATTAATAAAAATGGCTCAATATTAATATTTAATGAAACGCAATAATCAAATAAATTTTCATTAAAAAAATAAATGGTTGTACATTTTAAGTTACTTATTCATTGTTATAAAACATTAAAATTCTTCAATATTTATGTTGATATTTTGTAATTATATAAATAATACTTTTTTAGTTTTACAACGCATACAGTCTTTTTATATGTCTAATATTATTTTGCAATATAGTAATTTTATATTCTAGTATATAATAATATCATTGCTATTAAATGTCAGAATATCACATTACTATTAATTTTATATTTTTTATATGTAAGATAGTCACTTCTTCATAGAATTTACAATCAGCGCAATTGATAAAATATCTTTAATATTTGCTTTATACTATTAATATTTGCAATACATTTTTCTAATCTGCAACTATCATAATCTCGAAAACATCAATTTTAAGATCACGATTGAACGATATTAATTTATATATGCTCTTATTTGATATTAACAAGTTAAAGATTGATTTATTACAAAATAAAAAATTAATTTATTAATATTTTATACAAAATAGTTCAATAAAAAAATTTTAAATAATACAGAAGTTAGAAGTCATTTATATAAAAAAATATATTTAAATGTTATTTTCGAGTATATGTATACCAATATATAATTAGTAATTGAATTATAAATCAATCCATCCTCTAATTAGAACCTTTAGCAATGGATCTCTAGGCTCAATTACAATGGAGATATTATTCTGCCATTTATGTCCATTATATATGTAACGATTAATTATTAAAAAAAACAATATATATATATATATATATATATAACAATTTTATGTTTTATCTTCAATTTTATTTAAAAAAGTGCAAAAATTATTCTCTTTATCTCTATATTTCTATATCTCTATTTTATTTCTAAATATTTATACATCGTGACTATTGATCAGTACAAAAATAAATAAGTTTATTTCAATATTACTTGATTTCCTTTTGTTAAATTCCGCAGTCACAATAGTTTTGTTACAATAAAATTTGTTAAATAAGTTATAAGCTATAACTAGCAAAATTGACTAATACTGATACATTATTCGGACTTCCAAGATTGTAATTGTGTTTAAACATACATAGATTAGTTGTTATTATTTCTTAATATTAAGAATTAATTTCTTAATTTCTTAATTAAGAATTAATTTCTTATATTAATTTCTTAATATAAAGTGATGATGTAGTGAATACACATTCGCACAATGATCCGAAGACGCTAACGGTTAATTATTATATGGTTAATTTGTTAATAATAAAATTTCGCTCTATAAATCGCGCTTTCTTTTTGTTCTTTCTTATTATAAATTATTAATAAATTAAATATTTTTGATTCTGTTCATTATAATGTGTTTATTGCAGTTAAATTTATAATTTATCGTTTAAAATAAAAGCATTCTATTTTCTTGTTTATCTTTTTATTATTACAAAGTTTTCAAATGCTTTCAAATAAGAATCAATTTAAATGAAAACGGATAATTTTTATCAAAATTATTTGTTTTTCAACAACACTTATCCACTTAAAATATAAAATTGAAAAGAATATTAATAAATATTACTAAAATTATTTTGTTAAACAATTTTGTTAGTTTTTTCGTTAATAAAAGATATCTATTTAATAAAGATGTGTTTTATTTTTTTTTATAATATATAGTATTCGCGCGCGCGATTACATTGGAGCCAAACGAAAATGTCCGTTAAGGAAAATATTTGGAGGTGACACAAAGATAGAAAATATTCACATATTGAAAATCAATATAAAGCCGATTTCGGAGAAGAGCCGATTCTAGAGAAAATATGATGACTCATGATCCTTAAAAATAAACAATTTCATGTGACATTGATAAAACTTATTGTTACACGAATAGATCAGTTAGCACTCAAGAATATTCTTTATATTTGTCAAAAATCGTTTATATTCTTCAGAAGTCATACGTTTATTTGATTGAAATATCGTGTATATATAGAGAACAGGCAGACAACGATTTGGATCATAGGTTGGTTAAAATTAAAGAATTCATATTATAAAATCAATTGTTAGCATTTTAATATTTTCTTTAATGTGCCTAGTCTATCATAATAAATTTTGAAATAGAATAGAATAAAAGATATTCTTGTAAAAAATTTTGTATCAAATTTAACACTTCATGTTTGAAATTCTGATTGACACAGAAACTTATTCTTTATATATTAAATAACGCTATCATATTTTACATATACACATATATATGTAATAAATGTATAAATGTATACGCGATATTTTATTATCCTCTTCATTAAAATTGAAAATAAAATCGATTATCTATACAAGATACATTTATTCATACCTTGATTTGTATCATATTAATTAAGAGTTTTTAATATAATATTTTTAAAATTATTATATATTGAGCTTATTAACAAGAAATTCAAAATACCAGTTTTATCAAACATGATAGAAAAACATGAGAAGTCTTGTCCTATTATGATTTTATAAAATTCTTATAATTGCTATGTGATTTTGAAAAATATTAAGCAAATATAAATATTTTATTTTTAAGCAATTTCACATATATATAGAAGGGTAATTTAAAATATTATTAATTTTCAAACATTTTAATTTTACAAATTTTACAAATAGTTTAGACCATGTTGTGAATTAAAATTTATTATAGAATTGATATAAATCTATTTGTTAATTAAAACTAAGTTGCATTATTTTTTTAAACATTTTTAATCACAACTATTTTTTATTATTTTTACATATTAATATAAAATATATCATATATTAATTTTTATTATGTTTTTATTCTATCATAAATGTCTCTTTCAATCTAATATCAGTTAAGAAATTTACTTTTTCTGTTTTACTTAAAACCTATATTATTAGGCAAATACAACAGAATTTTGTTATATTGTGTAAATGTTTTTTTTAGCAATTGATCGCAATATTGATAACTAGAGCCAGAAAAAGAAAATTCAATAAAGAAAATTACAATCTTATTGAAGTTTAAAAAGAAACTTAATATATCCACACATAATGCGTATAATGCAGCAAATTATAAAGCGAATAATCTATTTGTCATGCTTATGCATAGTTATTTTTGTTTCTATCTTACACGTATCAAACACAGGTAAGATAATTATTCATATTCAATAATAATACTATATATTTATTTAGTTTATACTTATAATCACAAAAACACGTTTAAATGAAACTTAATAATGTGTGCATGTTATTTATTTTTCTCTCTCCTTTTTTCAATATTCAAAAAGTATATCAAAAAGTATGTTATAAAAAAAATAAAATAATCTCTATTAAAGTAAAAAAAAATTTACAGTATAATATAGATTTATTACATATATGGATACACCTGATTTACTAATATGTATAAGAGAGTATATATATATATATATATATATATATATATATATATTTTAACTGTCAATAAATTAAATAATAATTAATTTTTATTAAAAGATTAATTTATCAATAATGACTCTCTTTCGTCTTATATTATCATATTATTAAATTTATAATATTCTTTTGTGAAAGTAAAATTAAATAATATTGAAAAATTGATAACAATAAAGTTATCAATTTATAAATTAAATTATTAATAAGAATTATTTTTTAGTCTTAATTTCAATATCAACAATCACACAGATATTACATATATTACAGAAAATAATGAAGTTAATAAAGAAATGCTTTATGAGCTACCTATTGCTAACCCTATACAAGGTACACATGAGATATCCACATATAAAATACCTACCATTCTCTTAATAATAGGTATGACATGTTTTGGGCTGTTAGTTTGTTTGATGTGTGACAGGTAATATTATATACAGGTAAAAATTTATATACTTTCAATGTTAATGTTTATATTTTTATTTATTACTTTATTAATTAATAAGGTTATCAAAATGATAATAAATACGTTATTAGATGCATGTATACGATTGTGTGCTATTTTATCATAAAAATTCTAGGAAAGTTATAGATAAATATGATTTAGCAAATTTTATAATTATTCTACTGCAACAGATAATAATTACTAATTATTATATTAAAAATATTGATTAATTTATTATAAATATTTTTAATATGAGTAACAATCTTTCTTAATTATTTATTAGTTTCATTACAGGTTAATTCGTTATTGCCTACGTAATGAATTCATTCGCGGCATTAGAGTTAATAACGCGCCAGTTAGGAACAATGAGCTAGCTATTCATCGAGACGAAAGAATTGATGAAAGGTGAGTACACTGCAATATATAAATAAAATATATTATATAAATTATACAAAGAGTTTCTATTGCTATATAAATTATACAAAGAGTATTCTATTGCAACAGATAATAATTACTAATTATTATATTAAAAATATTGATGAGAAATAATTCTTTTAATTATTTATTATTTTGATTACAGAATTTTCAGACAAATTTCTGAGTTTTTACGTAACAGGTTCTTTCGCGGCAATAGAGCTAATAACGCGCCAGTTAGGGATAATGTGCCAGCTATTATTTATCGAGACAATTTGAGACTTTTTGAAATGTGAGTACTGCAATATATAAATAAAATATATTATATAAACTTAGAGTTTATATATTAATATAGTATTAGATAACTTATATAAACAAAGAGTTTATTTCTCAAATCAGTATATTACTTTTTTGAGACACAAAATATGTAAGCGCGTATGTGTATAAAAGCGTGCGGTATATGAATGTGCGTATTGTAAATAAATGCTTGTAAGTGTGTGTGCGCGCGAGCTTATATGTGATACACATAAAATAAATGTGCATTAATACAATGTGAGAAAAAAATATTATTATTTAAATTTATAACATAAGTATATATATGTATATATACACACGTGTGCTTCGATGTAATTTTAATTAATAATATTTTAAATAATAATTATATTAAAATCAATATAACTATTACATGAAAATAATAATTCAATTTTTCAAATGTAACACTACGTTATTTTAATAATATTGGGAAAGATGGAGATAAATATAATTATAATGTTTACTTTCATGACGAATTATATAATTATTTTATTGTAACAGATAATAATTACTAATTATAATATTTAAAGCATTGATTAACTCATTATAATATTTTTATTTATTTTTATTATTAAAAACTTTTTTTAATTGTTTATGAATTTTGATTATAGATAGCGTACCAACTGCATTAAGAGATATAGCTGTAACTATTAATCAGATTGTTTCGAGGCAATTGAGTTGATATCGAGCTAATAAGGACAATGAGCTAGCTATCAATTATGAAGACAATAAAATTTAACATAGATATATTGCTATAACGTACGTAAAGTAAAATATGCTAAATAAATTAAACGCAAACTTTATCTTGAATCGATAAACTGTTTGAGACATGAAAATTAGTATATAATATAATGTAACCATGCAAACGACCTTATACACACACACACACACACACACACACACACACACATATATATATATATATATATATATATATATATATATATATACAAACATATATATAACGTATAAAATGTTTCAAAAATAAGTGATTAAACTTTAAAAATATATTCTATTTACCGTATAAATTCAAAAAAATTCATGTAAACGTGAATCTAAAAACGATATCTTTTTGAATTGTAAATACGTTTTATTTATAGTGGAATTTGATATAGACATTTAAAAAAATAATAATGATTTTTTCTTCGGCAGATGTTTGCTTTCTATTAACATTTTATCAATAATTTGAAGATATTTAAAATTTCCAAAATATTTCAAATTTAATATATAATATACAATAATACATCATTCCAAATAGCAATAACAGCATTAGTAAAAGAAGATTAGATATGATTTTAAAAATCTAAAGGTTTTAAATCAATAGATAAATGAACAAGTGGAAGAAAATCATTTCTAATCATTTTTTTGTATAAGTAGTTATAATTTAGATAATGTTTCTAAATCAATGTTCATATTACTTCATCTGTTTATTCTTATATTGTAAATAGAATATGCTTTTAAACTTGTCTTATTTTTAATGTTATTAATTTTATATATATATATATATATATAATAACTTGGACATATATATATATATAAATATATATGTACAAGTTATTTTATATTATATTAATAATATTAATATCTCTAATCACGCAGTCGTCAGATAAGGCTAAACTTTAATTCGAAAAATTAACATTGATGTTTTGCGCATTGCCACAAAGTTTCATATGTGTGTGTGTGTTGTAATATATAATAACGTCTTTTAAATACATCATAAAACTGTATTCTGAACTTCAAATCGTCTAGACAATATAGACACATATGTGTTATGCTTAACTAATTAACGAAGGATATTTTTTAATAAATAAATAATGTGACGAAACAAAGAATTAATGTGAATAATTAAGATTAAAATAATATCAAAATCAGTTTTTAAGAATTTGAAATCTATTAAATAAATTTATATTAATGAATTATATATTTAAAAAATTGTATAAAATGTATATTAACATAATTCATATTTTTTATGTTATGGATAATTTGTACAAAAAAATATATATATGTATACATGTATATATATATATGTATTTAAAAATATATTTAAAAGTTTTATATATATGTATATGTAAAAATTCATATAGATGATATATAATACATATTATATATATATACCCACGCCTAAAACTGTTTATTGTATAATTTTAGAAATTCTACAATTAAAGGACTAAATTTATAATTAGTTATTATTAAGTAATTGCTGTAATATAATAAATATTATTTATAAAATTATATATAACATTATTATTTAAACATTATATTAAATAATTAACAGATCTGTAACTTAAAAACTGATTTCGATTGTGATTAATCTTTTACATGGAAATACGTCAATATACTTACAATTAGCAATATAGATAATATTTAAGAATATATAGATTGTAAAAATATGCGTAAATGTTACCTACCTTGTATTAACTAATACATAATGTAATATACATTAATGTAATATACATTATAAATATATTAATTTGTATGCATATCTCAATTGCAAGACTTTTCCATATTTAATAAACATAATCTTCTTTTACGTAATTTCTTGTGTTGTAAAATTGACATTTATTTACCTATATTTATATCATTACTCTTATCTTTATCGATGTTTTTTACGTAATAAATTGTACGATTTTATTTAAAGAAATATAAAATTAGAAGTCTGACAAATTATTAACATATATTTCCAATAAAAAATGCCTGTCATCAAAATTAATATTGCAGAATTAATTATCGATTAAGCGTAAAGGATAATTTGTACTAATTAATTATAAAAATATCGGCCTTTATTCTGTTGCATGTTACTTAAAATTTATATAATATGAAAAAATGTTTTTAATCTGTACATTCAATGACATATTTTTTCATAAATTGCGTTAATGGTTAATATTAAGAAAAAAGAAGAGTTTGTTATCCATCGCAACAATTAATTGACAGAAAAGAACTATTTCTTTTGACTTTACAGATTAAAAAAATATAATTTATAGACCATATTACAAATATAGTATTTTATATCAGAATATAAGATAATCATTTACATTTAATTGATACATTTATTATCTTCTTGTTAATAGATGTAAGAATATTAATTAATATTTATTTCTATTTTAATCAACAATCTAAAATATATATAATTTTTAAAATATTTATATAAATATGAAATATATAATATATATGTGAAAGGGAGGCTCTAAATTTACAATTTTTTCTGTGCGATATAAAATTTATCGAACATCATTCGGAATTTTGAATAAAATCAGATTTATAATTATAAAAAAAATATTCAAATTTTTACGCAACAAAGAAGGCAAAAAATAGATTTGTTAAAAGGTATTAACAGATTTTATTATATTATATCATTTTATAAGATTACATAATTATTGTATATTACAAATATACAATAATTATTTATTTCAAAATTAATCAATAAATTAAATTACTTTTAAATACTCTGATCACATTATAGTTATTCGTTTATTACAGTTTAAAAATTAAAATTTTTTGCTTAAATTAAAAACATTTTATATTTTTTTTGCTTATTTTTTATGATTATAATGTTCTTCATACACTTTCAAAAATTTTAATAAATATTGATATTTTTAATAAATATTGAGAATTAATGATAATTTCGATTTTCAAAGAATTATTTAGTAATTTCCATAAAAAATTATGCGCTCAAGTTTTAAAATTGAAAAAATTATGAACAAAAATTACGTTATTTTTATTGAAAATCTTTATTATCTTTTTTGATAATAAAAAAATTATATATTTTGTGTTTTATTATTTGAATATGAGATGTTCGACAATCAAACCAAAATGTTTATTAAAAAATTTGCAGGTAACGAAACATAAAAAATTTCAATATAATGCCGAAATTTCTATTAAAAAATATATTTGATTGCTCATGAACATCTAATGATAAACAATTTCATGCGATAACCAAGCGATAACTAGTAAGAAGCAAATAAAATAATTAGTATTCTACGAAAGAATATCATACTAAGAGAGAATATCGTTTACTTTTTACAGAAAACATTACGATTGTTGCATCGTATATGTATAGCTAATGCAGAGACATTTGGATGCAATCTGATAAAATTAATATATCTTCGAATTTGTGCTTGAAGCTTTGATCAATAATATATATATATGTATATGTATATGTATACATATACATATATATATATATATATATATATATATATATTAGAAAATCTAGAAAAATATTGTTAAAATATTTTTAAAATGCAATAAATTGCATTTTTACTATATTTGCAAATTTATATCAAAGACTTTAAATTTACAGTGTTACAGTTTACTTATATGTATATTTGTTTTAACAAACATGACGTTTGAAAAATTCTATTTTAACGAATTGATAAACATTCAATCATTCACAAGATGAAGGACACAATCTTTGCTGATACCGTTTTCCTTTAAACTTGCATTTGTACGTTCCAATCTCTTCGATGAATATCTTTAAGCAATTATATTAATTGAAAAAATGCAAATAGATAAGACGCACTCCACAATAAATTATATCATATAAATGATATCGTTAATATCAATAAAAAGTTATAAATCAATAATAAAATTAGATATCTTTTTACCCGCTCAACACTACTTTATATCCTCTGTATCCGGATGTTTGCATAGCTTTATCAAGTAATTCATATAATTTTGCTACCGAATCGTCAGCAAACACATGTACTAAATATACAGTAGCACCAGTTAATGATCTAACTTTCAATCGCAATTCGCCAGTTTTTCCAGTTGCTTCATTAATCTGATGCAATAATGGAGGCTAAAGTAATGATTTATTACAAAATAAAAACATTAATTTTTAATATTTCATTCAAAATAGTTCAATAAAAAAATTTTAAATAATATACGTTAGAAGCCATTTATATAAAAAAAATATTTAAATGTTATTTTCAAATATATGTATACAATTAGTAATTGAATTATAAATCAATCCATCCTGTGTGTGTGAAGCTGGCATCTCATTTTGTGGAAACTCATTAATTATTGAGAGTTCTGGCTTTATTTTTAATAGTTCTAGAGTTCTTGATGAATTAAATTAATAGTTCTGGCCTTTAAAGCAAAAAAATAGCTCAGGACAAACTGAGACGCCAAGTTCACACAGCGTCTCACTTTGTCCTACGACATTTTTCTCATCAGTAATTGTCAGAATTCGAAAGATACATAGTTCTACTAGAGTTCTAAAGATAGTTCTACATTTTAAAAGTAAAAAATATTAATTAAAAAAAATAAAAGCATTCGGATTTCTATATATACCCGTATAGACATGAGACGCCGGTCGATTTTTCGAAGTTCTGATTATTCTGAAACAGTTCTGGCATAGTTCCGGGCATGTACGATGCCTTTTCATAGAGTTCTGATCAAAAAAATAATTAGAAATTTTTTTAAACAATTATTATACCCAAAAAACGCATGTTTTCAAGGATAAAGGTGAGACATCGATCGATTTCTCAGAGTTCTGATTATTTTATAACAGTTCTGGTATAGTTCCGGGCATGTACAATGCCTTTCCATAGAGTTCTGATTATAAAAATAATTAGAAATTTTTTTAAATAAATATTATGCTCGAAAAATGCATATTTTCCAAGATAAAGGTGAGACGCCGGTCGATTTTTCGGAGTTCTGATTATTCTAAAACAGTTCTGACATAGTTCCGGGCATGTACAATGCCTTTCCATAGAGTTCTGATTATAAAAATAATTAGAAATTTTTTTAAATAAATATTATGCTTGAAAAATGCGTATTTTCCAAGATAAAGGTGAGACGCCGGTCGATTTTTCGGAGTTCTGATTATTCTAAAACAGTTCTGACATAGTTCCGGGCATGTACAATGCCTTTCCATAGAGTTCTGATTATAAAAATAATTAGAAATTTTTTAAATAAATATTATGCTTGAAAAATGCGTATTTTCCAAGATAAAGGTGAGACGCCGGTCGATTTTTCGGAGTTCTGATTATTCTGAAACAGTTCTGGCATAATTCCGGGCATGTACAATGCCTTTCCATAGAGTTCTGATCAGAAAAATAATTAGAAATTTTTTTAAACAATTATTATATCCGAAAAACGCATATTTTCGAGGATAAAGCTGAGACGCCGGTCGATTTCTCAGAGTTCTGATTATTCCATAACAGTTCTGGCATAGTTCCGGGCATGTACAATGCCTTCCCATAGAGTTCTGATTATAAAAATAATTAGAAATTTTTTTAAATAAATATTATGCTTGAAAAATGCGTATTTTCCAAGATAAAGGTGAGACGCCGGTCGATTTTTCGGAGTTCTGATTATTCCACAACAGTTCTGGCATAATTCCGGGCATGTACAATGCCTTTCCATAGAGTTCTGATTATAAAAATAATTAGAAATTTTTTTAAATAAATATTATGCTTGAAAAATGCGTATTTTCCAAGATAAAGGTGAGACGCCGGTCGATTTTTCGGAGTTCTGATTATTCTAAAACAGTTCTGGCATAGTTCCGGGCATGTACAATGCCTTTCCATAGAGTTCTGATTATAAAAATAATTAGAAATTTTTTTAAATAAATATTATGCTTGAAAAATGCGTATTTTCCAAGATAAGGGTGAGATGCCGGTCGATTTTCGGAGTTATGATTATTCTAAAACAGTTCTGGCATAATTCCGGGCATGTACAATGCCTTTCCATAGAGTTCTGATTATAAAAATAATTAAAAATTTTTATAATCAGAACTCTATGGAAAGGCATTGTACATGCCCGGAACTATGTCAGAACTGTTTTAGAATAATCAGAACTCCGAAAAATCGACCGGCGTCTCACCTTTATCTTGGAAAATATGCATTTTTCGAGCATAATATTTATTTAAAAAAATTTTTAATTATTTTTCTGATCAGAACTCTATGGAAAGGCATTGTACATGCCCGGAACTATGTCAGAACTGTTTTAGAATAATCAGAACTCCGAAAAATCGACCGGCGTCTCACCTTTATCTTGGAAAATATGCATTTTTCGAGCATAATATTTATTTAAAAAAATTTTTAATTATTTTTCTGATCAGAACTCTATGGAAAGGCATCGTACATGCCCGGAACTATGTCAGAACTGTTTTAGAATAATCAGAACTCCGAAAATCGACCGGCGTCTCACCTTTATCTTGGAAAATACGCATTTTTCAAGCATAATATTTATTTAAAAAATTTCTAATTATTTTTATAATCAGAACTCTATGGAAAGGCATTGTACATGCCGGAACTATGTCAGAACTGTTTTAGAATAATCAGAACTCCGAAAAATCGACCGGCGTCTCACCTTTATCTTGGAAAATATGCATTTTTCGAGCATAATATTTATTTAAAAAAATTTCTAATTATTTTTATAATCAGAACTCTATGGAAAGGCATTGTACATGCCCGAACTATACCAGAACTGTTATAAAATAATCAGAACTCTGAGAAATCGATCGATGTCTCACCTTTATCCTTGAAAACATGCGTTTTTTGGGTATAATAATTGTTTAAAAAAATTTCTAATTATTTTTTTGATCAGAACTCTATGAAAAGGCATCGTACATGCCCGGAACTATGCCAGAACTGTTTCAGAATAATCAGAACTTCGAAAAATCGACCGGCATCTCATGTCTATACGGGTATATATAGAAATCCGAATGCTTTTATTTTTTTTAATTAATATTTTTTACTTTTAAAATGTAGAACTATCTTTAGAACTCTAGTAGAACTATGTATCTTTCGAATTCTGACAATTACTGATGAGAAAATGTCGTAGGACAAAGTGAGACGCTGTGTGAACTTGGCGTCTCAGTTTGTCCTGAGCTATTTTTTTGCTTTAAAGGCCAGAACTATTAATTTAATTCATCAAGAACTCTAGAACTATTAAAAATAAAGCCAGAACTCTCAATAATTAATGAGTTTCCACAAAATGAGATGCCAGCTTCACACACACATCCATCCTCTAATTAAATCCTTCCTAAAGCAATGATATCTAGGCTTAATTACAATGGAGATATTATTCTGCCATTTATGTCCATTATATATGTAACTATTAATTATGAAAAAAAAAATATATATATATAACAATTTTATGTTTTGTCTTCAATTTTATTTTTAAAAAATGCAAAATTTATTCTCCTTATCTTTATATTTCTATATCTCTATTTTATTTCTAAATATTTCTAAATATTTACGCATCGTGACTATTGATCAATACAAAAATAAATAAGTTTATTTCAATATTACTTGATTTTTTTTGTTAAATTGCGCAGTCACAATAGTTTCGTTACAATCAAATTTGTTAAATAAGTTATAAGCTAACAAAATTGACTAATACTCATACATTATTCGGACTTCCAAGTTTGTGTTTAAACATATATAGTTTAGCTGTTATTATTTCTTAATATTAAGAATTAATTTCTTAATTTCTTAATTAAGAATTATTTTCTTAATATAAAATGATGATGTAGTGATGTTTACACGTTCGCACAATCCAAAAAACGCTAGCAGTTGATTATTATATAATTAATTTGTTAATAATAAAATTTCACTCTATAAATCGCGCTGATCTTTTTCTTTCTTATTGTAAATTATTAATAAATTAAATATTTTTGATATATTCTGTTCATTATAATAATTTGTTTATTGCAATTAAAAATTATAATTTATCGTTTAAAATAAAAGCAGTCTATTTTCTTGTTTGTCTTTTTTATTGTCTTATTTTTATTGTCTTATTTCAAAGTTTTTAACGCTTTCAAATAATAAGAATCAATTTAAATGAAAACGAATAATTTTTATCAAAATTATTTAGTGTCTTTTAACAATACTTATTCATTTAATAAAATTAATAAAATTGAAAAGAATATCAATAAAAATTGCTAAAATTATTTTGTTAAACAATTTTGTTAAATTTTTCGTTAATAAACGATATCTATTTAATAAAGATGTGTTTTATTCTTTTATAATATATGGTATTCGCGCGCGCGATTACATTGTAGCCAAACGAAAATGTCCGTTAAGAAAAATATCTGCAGATGGCACAAAGATAGAAAACATTCAACATATTGAAGATCAACATAAGGCTGAATCCACTGGAGAAAATATGATGATTCATGATCCTTAAAAATAAACAATTTCATGCGACATTAATAAGACTTATTGTTAGACGAATAGATCACGAATAGTTAACACTCAAGAATATCATTTATTTGTCAAAAATCGTTTATATTCTTCAGAAGTCAAACGTTTATTTGATTGAAATATCGTGTATATACCAAGAACAAGCAGACAACGATTTGGCTCACAGGTTGGTTAAAATTAAAGAATTCATATTATAAAATCAATTGTTAGCATTTTAGTATTTTCTTTAACGTGCCTAGTCTATCATAATAAATTTCGAAATAGAATAGAATAGATTTTTTTGTACAAAATTTTGTATCAAATTTGGCACTTCATGTTTGAAATTCTGAAGATTGATGCAGAAACTTATTCTTTATATATTATATAATGCTATCATATTTTACATATATGCTTATATATGTAATAAATGTATAATACTTGCAATACGCGATATTTTATTAAAATTGAAAATAAAATCGATCGATTATCTATACAAGATACATTTATCCATGCATTGATTTGTATTAATTAAGAGTATTTAATATAATATTTTTCGTAAAATTATATATTGAGCTTTATTAACAAGAAATTTAAAAGAAAAATACCAGTTTTATCAAAAATGATAGAAAAACATGAGAAGTCTTGTCCTATTATGATTTTATAAAATTTTTATAATTGCTGTGTAGTTTCAAAAAATATCAAGCAAATATAAATATTTTATTTTTGAGCAATTTCATATATATATAGAAGGATGGTTTAAATTATTATTAATTTTCGAACATTTTAATTCTATTTACAAATACTTTAGATCCGTGTTGTGAATCAAAATTTATTATAGAATTGATAATATAAATCTATTTGTTAATTAAAACTAAGTTGCATTATTTTCTTAAACATTTTTAATCACAACTATTTTTTATTATTTTTACATATTAATATAAAATATATTATTTATTAATTTTTACTATTTCTTTATTCTACCATAAATGTCTCTTTCAATCTGATATCAGTTAAGAAATTTACTTTTTTCTGTTTTGCTTAAAATCTATGTTATTAGGCAAACACAACAGAATTTTGTTATATTGTGTAAATGTTTTTTTAGCAATTGATTACCATATTGATAACTAGAGCCAGAAAAAGAAGATTCAATAAAGAAAATTACAATCTTATCGAAGTTTAAGAAGAAACTCATTAATATATCCGCAATGCGTGTGATGCAGCAAATTATAAGGCAAATATTCTATTTGTCATGCTTATGCATAGTTATTTTTGTTTATATTTTACACGTATCAAACACAGGTAAGATAATTATGTGATATATTCAATAATAATACTATAAATTATATTTATTTCATTTATATTTATATTATAATCACAAAAACATGTTTAAATGAAACTTAATGATGCGTGCATGTTATTTATTTTTCTCTCTCCTTTTTTCAATATTCAAAAAGTATATATATATATATATATATATATATATATAAAAAAATATTAGAATGATCTCTATTAAAGTAAGTATAGAAAAATTTACAGTATAATATAGGTTTATTACATATATGGATATACCTGATTTACTAATATTGTGTATATAATGTATAAGAGAGTATACATATTTGCTGTCAATAAATTAAATAGCAATTAATCTTTATTAAAAGATTAATTTATCAATAATGACTCTCTTTCGTCTTATATTATCATATTATTAAATTTATAATATTTTTTGTGAAACAAAAATTAAATATTGAAAAATTGATAACAATAAAGCTAAGAATTTATAAATTAAATTATTAATGAGAATAATTTTTTAGTCTTAATTTCAATATCAACAATCACACATATGACATATGTATTACAGAAAATAATAAAAATCATAATAGAGATACTGATGAACTTACGCAAGAGATTTATTCACATTTAGCTAAGATAATTACGATTTTTTGCTATCTCTTGTTAATTTTACCAGTTGGAATCCTTCTAGTTATGTTTATTCGCTGGCTAATTAGTTTTACACGTGATAGGTATGAGATAATATTATATATAGGTAAAAATTTATATATTTTCGATGTTAATGCTTATATTTTTATATTTAATTAATTAAGAAGGTGATAAATGCATTATTAGATGCATGCACCTTTACATGCATGTATGTGTATGAACAATTGTGTGCTATTTTATCATAAAAATTCTAAGAAAGTTATAGATAAATATTATTTAGTAAATTTTATAATCATTTTATTGTAACAGATAATAATTACTAATTATTACGTTAAAAGTATCGATTAATTTATTATAAATATTTTTAATATGAGTAACAATTTTTTTTATTACTTGTTATTTTGATTACAGAATACTAAATTGGTTCAGACAATTATTTTATATTTTGGAGTTTTGTTTGCATTTTTTTGTAAACATATTCTTTCGCGGCAATAGAGTTAATAACGCGCCAGTTAGGGACAATGAGCCAGCTATTTATCGAGACGAAAGAATTGATGAAAGGTAAATACACTGCAATATATAAATAAAATATATTATATAAATTATACAAAGAGTTTCTATTGCTATATAAATTACACAAAAAGTATTCTATTGTAACAGATAATAATTATTAATTACTATGTTAAAAGTATTGATTAATTTATTATAAATATTTTTAAAATAAGAAACAATTTTTTTAATTATTTGTTATTTTGATTACAGAGTTTTCAGACAAATCTCTAGATTTTTACGTAATAGGTTCTTTCGCGGCAATAGAGTTAATGACGCGCCAGTTAGGCGCAATGAGCTAGCTGTTGTTTATCGAGACGATTTAATAATTGAGGAATTGTGAGTACAACTGCAATATACAAATAAAATATATTATATCAATTATGCAAAGAGTTTATTTTTCAAATCAGTATCATATTACTTTTTTGAGACACAAAATATGTAAGCGCATATGAAAGCGTGCGGTATATGAATATGTGTATTGTAGTAAATGCTTGTGGGTGTGTGTGTGCGCATGTTTATATGGTGGTACTATGTGGTACACATACTTAGTGCATATTAATACAATATAAGAAAAAAATATTTTTATTTAAATTTATAACTTATATATATAAAATGTATATATGACCTATCCTGAATTTTTGAAATAGAATCTTCCACTTTTTATTGCATATTCTTGTAGTCCTTCTCGAGACCTTTTTAGAACACTATAAACACTATAAACACGAGAACACTATAAGCACTAGTAATTTTACCAATTTTTCCCATTTCGAAGTTATTGAAGTTATAAAGTTTTTCCTGATAAGTCGACGACTGTAATATCGTATTATTATCCGAATGAAGGTAGAAATGATAAATTATGGTGAATCTACTTTTATAACTGACCGATATAATATTTGCATTCCATTTCAAGGTGGCCTTGTCGTGACATTGGCGACACCATCCAAGATTGTAAGCATCCAAGCATTGTAATTTACAATTAACAATTCCATATTTTTTCTTAAAAACAACTGTATGTTTTCTTTACATCAACTGATTCCTCTCATTATTTTGTAAATAAAAGTATTAATATAAGATAATCGAAAAATGAATATTTTACAAGATATTTTATGATTTATGTAAAATTAAGAAATAATTTCAAGCTTCATAACTCGAAAAGTACTTCATGTAAAAATAATGTATTATAGTGTTTTGGAAAGCTCTCGAAGTAAGCTACAAGAATATGCAATGAAAAATAGGGGATTCCATTTAAAAAAATGTACTTCCGGTTTGAATCGCCTATTTCCGGTCGGAACCAGAAGTTGAAAATATTACCATTGGAGAGAGCACATCCGATTTATAAAGAAAATGCTTTTACTTTTTTGAAATAACCATTTCTCTAGTTTTTAAATGGGTGGTACGGATAGTCTGAAACACCCTGTACATATATATATATATATATATATATATATATATACTTATGTTATAAATTTAAATAAAAATATTTTTTTCTTACACTATATTAATATGCACATATGTATGTGTTATGTGTACGCATAAAGCATTACACACACCCCACAAGCATTTTTATGGGTGTGTGTGTGTGTGTGTGTGTGTGTGTGTGTGTGTGTGTGTGTGTGTGGGGTGTGTATGTATATATACATATATATATATATATATACGCGTATACGTCAATGTAATTTTAATTAATAATGTTTTAAATAATAATTATATTAAAATCAATATAACTATTTTATGAAAATAATACACTGAGCAACAAAATTAGCGCAACAAAAATTTTTATCAAAATTCCACTGAATTTTAAATAATCATAACTCCGCGAAAAATGGTCATATCAGAAATTTTTTTCTTATTTTAAAGTTTGAAGTCTTTACTTTAAAGAAAATTTGTCATATTTTGACTTTCTCTTTTCTTCCCTCCCGCCATCTCCTTAAAAGTGAGGTCATGTTTTATTTTAAAAAGTTTGCATATTTTGACGCTCCACGGGGTGCAATGAATTTTTCTCGCAAACGTTATAAAAATTATTGTAGAATATAAACTTTTCCGCACAAATTAAAAAAAAATTGAAGTCTGTACGATTTTTTTTTGGCGGAGTTATAAATGTTAACATGTCAAAGTTACCCATGCATTTTAGTCTGTTTATGCCTGTTACCGCCAGCATTAGCGTTACCCGATGCACACCACGAGAGAGGTTTCTGGTCGGATTTTATGCATCGTATGTGTGTGTGTGTGTGTGTGGGTGTGTGTGTGTGTGTGTGTGTGTGTGTGTGTGTGTGTGTGTTGGACGAAAGAAATGAGACATATTGCATGGAAGAATGCGTATGTAATTGCATTTAATAATGTGTATTCCCGCCTCATCTTTGAATAACTTTCTGAAGACGTTCGTGCATATTGATGCAGGATCTTATTGCATTTTGAGGAATTTCGTGCCATATGCATTGTAGTGTTAATTCCACGTCTATTAAGCTGGCACAGCCACTTTAGCACAATCGAATAAAACTTATATATAAATTTAGTGCTCTTTTGTTGCTAATAGTTGTTGCAGAGTAGTTGGCGGTCTCTCGAAATGCGCAAAAGTTTATATTCTACGGTAGTTTTTATTTAACATTTGCGAGAAAAATTCATTGCACCCCGTGGAGCGCGTCAAAATATGCAAACTTTTTAAAATAAAACATGACTTCACTTTTAAGAAGATGGCGAGAGGGAGGAAAGGAGGAAATCAAAATATGACAAATTCTCTTTAAAATAGAGACTCCGAACTTTAAAATAAAAAAAATTTTTCTGATATGATCATTTTTCGCGGAATTATGATTATTTAAAATTGAGTGAAATTTTGATAAAAATTTTTATTGCGCTAATTTTGTTGCTCAGTGTATTTCAATTTTTCAAATGTAACACTATGTTATTTTAATAGTATTGAGAAAGATGGAGATAAATATAATATTTATCTTCATGACTTATATAATTATTCATGAATTATATAATTATTTTTATCGCAACAGGTAATAATTACTAATTATAATATTTAAAGCATTGATTAATTCATTATAAACATTTTTATTAAAAACTTTTCTTAATTGTTTATGAATTTTGATTACAGATAGTGTACCAACTATATTAAGAGATATGTCTGTAACTATTAATCAGATTGTTTCGCGGCAATTGAGTTAATATCGAGCTAATAGGAACAATGAGCTAGCTATCAGTTATGAAGACAATAAAATTTATTGGAACATAGATATATTGCTGTACGTAAAATAAAATATGCTACATAAATTAAACGCAAAGTCTATTTTAAATCGATTAACTGTTTGAGACAAAAATTAGTATATAATGTAACCATGCAAACGACCTTATACATACACACACACACACACACACACACACACACACACACACACACACACATATATATATATATATATATATATAAAACGTATAAAATGTTTCAAAAATAAGTGATTAAATTTTAAAGATATATTCTATTTGCCGTATAAATTCAAAAAGATTCATGTAAACATAAATCTAAAAACGGTTTTTTTAAATTGTGAACACGTTTTATTTATAGTGGAATTTGACAAACATTTAAAAAAAAGTGTTGTTTGTAAAGTAATGATTTTTCCTTCAGCAAATATTTGTTTCCTATGAACATTTTATCGATAATTTGAAGATATTTAAAATTTCCAGAATATGTCAAATTTTGTATATAATGTACAATAATACATCATTCTAAATAGCAACGAAAGCATTAGTAAAAGAAGATTATAGATGATTTTAAAAATCTAAAGGTTTTAAATCAATAGATAAATGAACAAGTAGAAGAAAATCATTTCTAATAATTTTTTTGTGTATAAATTGTTAAAATTTACATAATGTTTCTAAATCAATGTTTATATGATTTCCTTTTTTATCCTTATAAAAATATTATAAATAGAATATGCTTTTAAACTTGTTTTATTTTTAATGTTATTAATTATATACATTTATATATATATATATATATATATATATATATATATATATACATGTACATGTTTGTACAAGTTATTTTATATTATATTAATAATATTAATATCTCTAATCTCGCAGTCATCAAATGAGATTAAACTTTAATTCGAAAAGTTACACTGAGAAAAAAAACCGGTGAATAGGTAACGAACGGATATTATATCGACCATTTTAATCGGAAAAAAAGAGAATCGATCAGATATCCAATCAGAAAATATCAATCGATCGGATATCTAATCAGAAAGTTCAAAATTCGGAATTTTCCGATCAGATATCCGATTAAAGTGATTTGTATAATATCCGTTCGTTACCTTTTTATCGGACATTTCTCTCATTTTTCTCAATGTAGCATTTACGTTTTGCGCATTACCACAAAGTTTTATATGTGTGTGTGTGGTGTGTGTGTGTGTGTGTGTGTGTGTGTGTGTGTGTGTGTGTGTGTGTGTGTGTTGTAATATATAATAAAGTCTCTTAAATACATCATAAAGCCCTATTATGAACTTCAAATCATCTAGACAATATAGACACATATGTGTTATGCATAATTAATTTTTAACGTAGAATATTTTTTAATAAATAGATAATATGACGACGAAACAAAGAATTAATGTGAATATATTAAATTTAAAATAATATCAAAATCAGTTTTTAAAAATTTAAAACCTATTAAATAAATTTATATTAATAAATTATACATTTAAAAAATTATATCATATTAACATAACTGATATATTTTATGTAGTTATGGATATAATTTGTACAAAAAATATATATATATATACATATATACATATATATATATATATTTAAACATATATTTAAAAGTTTTATATATATGTATATGTAAAAATTCATATACATGATATATAATACATATTATATATATATTCACGCCTAAAACTGTTTATTAAAACTGTTATTGTATAATTTTAGAGATTCTACAATTAAAGGAAATTTAATAATTAGTTATTATTAAGTAATTGCTGTAATATTATTTATAAAATTATATATAACATTATTATCTAAACATTATATTAAATAACTAACAGATCTGTAACTTAAAAACTGATTTCGATTGTGATTGATCTTTTACATGGAAATGTTTACTTTTATTTAAGTATTAATAATTAACATATTATATGCTCTTATATCGGTCAATATATTTACAATTAGCAATATACATAATATTTAAGAATATATAGATTGTAAAAATATGCGTAAATGTTATCTACTTTGTATTAACTAATATACATTATAAATTATATATTAATTAATAAATATAATTATAAATATTTATTATATATTAATTAATATATATTATATTAATTTGTATGTACTTATCTCAATTGCAAGACTGTTCCATATTTAATAAACATAATCTTCTTTTATGTAATTTCTTGTGTTGTAAAATTGACATTTATTTACATATATTTATATCATTACTCTTATCTTTATACTCTTATCTTTATCTTATCTTTGTTTCTAATAAATTGTATGATTTTATTTAAAGAAATATAAAGTTAGAAGTCTGACAAATTATTAACATATGTGTTTCCCGTAAAAAATGCCTGTCATCAAAATTAATATTGCAGAATTAATTATCAGTTAAGCATAAAGGGTAAGTTGTACTAATTAATTATAAAAATATCGGCCTTTATTCTGTTGCATGTTACTTAGAATTTATGCATATGAAAAAATATTTTTAATCTGTACATTCAATGACATCTTTTCATAAATTGCGTTAAAGGTTAATATTAAGAAAAAAGAAGAGTTTGTTATGCAGATCAGATAATTTATTGACAGAAAAGACCTACTTCTTTTGACTTTACAGATTAAAAAATATAATTTATAGATCATAATACAAACATAGAATTTTATAGAATTTTATATCAGAATATAAGATAATCATTTACATTTAATTGATACATTTATTATTTTCTTGTTAACATATGTAAGAACATTAATTAATATTTATTTCTATTTTAATCAACAATCTCATATAGTTTTTAAAATATTTATATAAATATGAAGTATATAATATATATGTGAAAGAGAGGCTCTAAATTTACAATTTTTTCTGTGCGATATAAAATTTATCGAACATCATTCGAAATTCTCAATAAAATCAGATTTATAATTGTAAAAAAAGTATTCAAATTTTTACGCAACAAAGAAGGCATAAAATAGATTTGTTAAAAGGTATTACTAGATTTTATTATATTATATCATTTTATAATATTACATAATTATTGTGTATTACAAATATACAATAATTATTCATTTCGATGTTAATCAATAAATTAAATTACTTTCAAATACTCTGCTCACATTATAGTTATCCGTTTATTACAGTTTAAAAATTAAAATTTTTTGCTTAAATTAAAAACATTTTATATTTTTTTTGCTTATTTTTTATATTTATAATGTTCTTCATACGTTTTCAAAAATTTTAATAAATATTGATATTTTTAATAAATAATATTGAGAATTAACGATAATTTCGATTTTCAAAGAATTATTTAGTAATTTCCATAAAAAATTATGCGCTCAAGTTTTAAAATTGAAAAAATTATGAAAAATTACGTTATTTTTGTTGAAATATCTTTATCTTTTTTGATAATAAAAAAATTAGATATTTTGTTTTTTATTATATGAATATAATAGGATGTTCGACAATCAAACCAAAATGTTTATTAAAAAATCTGTAGGAAACAAAACAAAAATTTCAATGTAATGCCGAAATTTCTATTGAAAAATATATGATTGCTCATGAATATCTAATGATAAACAATTTCATGCGATAACCAAGTGATAACTAATAAGAACCAAATAAAATAATTAGTATTCTACGAAAGAATATCATCCTAAGAGAGGATATCGTTTACTTTTTACAGAAACCATACGTTTGTTGCAAAATCGTATATAACTAATGCAGACATATTTGGATGCAATCTGATAAAATTAACATCAATCATTAACATTTTAATATTTTGCTTCACACATCGAGACTTGCTCTCATTTATGTGAGTATTCTACATATTCTTAGGCCTTTAATACAATAAAATCACCAATATATTATAATAAATGTGTTTTTTTATATTGTCGAATTTGTGCTTGAAGCTTTGATCGATAATATATATATACATATACATATATGTATACATATATATATATATATATATATATTAGAAAATCTAGAAAAATATTGTTAAAATATTTTAAAAATGCAATAAATTGTGTATTTACTATATTTGCAAATTTATATATCAAAGACTTTAAATTTACAGTGTTACAGTTTACTTATATATTTGTTTTAACAAACATGACGTATTCAAAATTCTATTTTAACGAATTGATAAACATTCAATCATTCACAAGATGAAGGACACAATCTTTGCTGATACCGTTTTCCTTTAAACTTGCATTTGTACGTTCCAATCTCTTCGATGAATATCTTTAAGCAATTATATTAATTGAAAAAATGCAAATAGATAAGACGCACTCCACAATAAATTATATCATATAAATGATATCGTTAATATCAATAAAAAGTTATAAATCATAAATAATAAATAATAAAATTAGATATCTTTTTACCCGCTCAACACTACTTTATATCCTCTGTGCCCGGATGTTTGCATAGCTTTATCAAGTAATTCATATAATTTTGCTACCGAATCGTCAGCAAACACATGTACTAAATATACAGTAGCACCAGTTAATGATCTAACTTTCAATCGCAATTCGCCAGTTTTTCCAGTTGCTTCATTAATCTGATGCAATAATGGAGGCTAAAGTAATAATATTTGAATTGTCAAATAATAATAAATTGTATTCAAATGCTTTTGATAAAATATAATTTCTTTCATATTTTGCTGTTAGTCAGATAAATTTCTCACCGTACTCTTTCTTGCATAAGTGGCTGATTTTGATATGCGCGGATGTTTTGTCGTAAAACATCCAGAAACGAGATTGGCGATTTTTGGCTTGCCGATATCATTAATTTCTGCCGTGCTCGACGCTTTTGATCGTAATATCGATTGCATGCCGATATTTAATCGTCCTCCAGATAAACTAGCAGATTTTGAACGCGGCCGAAGACAATTTCCAGCAGTCCCCGGCCGACTAATAAAGTATAATTAAAAAATAAATTAATCGCAAATATAAATAAGTTGATGTCAAATTAGTCAAAATAAAATAAATGCTAATTTTATTTTTTATTTATCTAATCTAACAGAAAACCTAGATGACGATCTGTCGGAAGAACTGTGATATCTCGTCTTGTTACTTTGAATTCTCAAAGCATCTCTCGACAAGAATGATTGTTCATTTGTCGACACATCAAATTCCATATTTTTCGTAGCCAATTCTCTCTTTTTTCGAAACAATAATAATAGTAATTTGTATTGGAATTTTAAGAATTTTAACAAATATAAGCAGTTTATTAATAATAGCTTTACTTTTTTTTGTCGACTGCTTCGTGCTAATTCAGCATTAATATGAGACTGAAGATGAGAACTCGAACAAGCATTGTTATGTGAAGCCAAAATTTGCGACCTCAGAGAAAATAAATCGGCAGAAGGTGTTTCCAAAGAGATTTTGGGTTTCAATAAACTAGAAAAGTGTAAAAATGCATTATAGCTTGAGTAACAATTTAAAAAATATTTTCTTACATATAACTATCATAAATAATAAATAAATTATTTTTGGGATTTGAAGATTTGTATTAATATAGCATATTTTTAAATATTTGTTCGGTATCTGGCTGTTATATAATACCGGTTTGTTGGAAGAGATACAAATGGAATATTCTCGGAAGCGTTATCTTTTGATAAAGAATTGATATGACCAGATCTTTGAAAAATGGTATTTGATCTGCCTGAGGTAGTCGATAACAAGCTATCTACTGCAGATTGCTTTCCCAACCGATATCCTTGACCAGGAAAGCTAGCGGTGTCGCCTATATATAATTCCGTTCTGCGATCTTCTATCTATAAGAGAAAGTAAAAACGATGACAGCCAATTAAATTTTTCTTAACTAATCAATTACATATTATCAAAGAATCTGTAGTAAAAAGAAATACGAAGGACTAATCATATTTAATTAATAATTTACTATGAAAGGTACTCCATCAGGATATTCTTGTTGCAATTCAGATGGAAAATATCCATCCAGAATATCGCGAATGAATGAGCTTGCAGTCGGATCATCATAAGATCGTAATGGTTCTTCTTTGACGATCATACCATTTTTATAAAATTTTAACGTTATGCAGGAAAGAGTCTTTAATCACAAAATGCATAAGGAAAGTACTGATCATTGATAATTATCAAAATATATAAATTGCTATTAATTCCAAAAACTAGTCAACAATTAGTAAATTAATTTATTCGATATTTAAAGTATATCTTATTGAAAATGTATCACATGTAATTAAGCGCGTGATACTTCGCACTATTTTTGTAATGCACGCGATGTGAAAGCACGCCTTAATAAAAGCTATACTTTAAAAGTCGCTCCTCCTCCTTTTTCGTTATGATGAATGTGAACTTCGCCCTTTCCCGCGGCTAGGTTTAATTGATCGATATTAGCAATTAACTGATCATAACAGGCGTCGAGATAATTACTACAACGGAATTACTAATTATTGAATCGATTATTTCCACTTCAAACTAATAATGTTTATTCTAGTTACTTGCTATCGCCGTCTATATTCATCGAGTTGTTCGTATCACCCACCCACGTCAATCCATAATCAGACAAAAACTTCTACAATATTGTAATTGTTAATTATTGCTCTCAAATCTATTTAAAGTATAAATTTAAACCTCCATTTCGATGATCTTGTGTTCTAATGTCAGACATCGTTGATAAAAATATTCGGAATTATTAGCCTGAGTTCGTTGTTCTTTTTTCCGCACAAGTTCCTGATTTTTGTATTTAGCTTCCCAATTTTTGATCTATCATATATCATTCAAAAAAGTGGAGAAAAATTAAAAAATTAAAGATATTATATTAAACCATTAAAGATATTATATTAAAACATTAAAGATATTATATTAAAGAATTTTTTCCGAAATAAGAAAAATTATAGAATGATTATATAATTACAAAATAATTAGAAAAAAAAGAAAAAAAATACATGAGAAAAGAAATATATTAAATATTACTTTTCAAGCAAATTTAATAATATATAAAAAAGATATACGCGAATGTAATTAAATCTAATAAAGATTAGCTTTCTACTAAAAGTTTGCTATAAATTTTTGAATGTTACATTCCTAAATTAAGAAAAGCGTACAGAGAACCTTCCGTTTTAAGCGACCGATTTCTTCATCTTTAGTTCGCAATCCGTCTTCGGCCTTTGTCAAAACGGTTTGCATCTTTCGCATCTGTGATTCGGCCAGATGCAATTGTTTCGTTAACATACTAATAAGCTCACTTTCTGAAATTAATGCGATAGCTATGATATAATTTCAAAAAATATGGAAATTACGTTTTCTCTAATATCATACATAATATTAAAATTATGTTTCATAAATTGTTAATAAATTTCTATTATATATTCATTATTAAACATTAACTCTTCTCAACTGCATGTATTATTACAAAATTTTTTTAAACCTGCATGTATTATTACAAAATTTTTTTAAACCTTCTTCGATTATGCTATTTACAGGAATGGAATTCCTAGTCATCTTGGAAGCATTACTCCATAATTTTCTCGCAGAAAAATTCGCATTGGAAACCTGACAGCGAACATAAATAAAATTTGGCATACTCTTTAGTATTCTATATACATCAAATATATTGCACAGTTACCGTTTTATTGATTCGATTTGAAGATTTGCTATAATCGAGAACGATTTTGTTGTCATCCGATGAACCTGTCCTCAGAATTAGAGAATTTCCCGTTGTAGTGTTTGGTAGGCATGATGACGAAGGTAATATCTTCAATCTAGTAAAATGCTACATTATTTTACTTTTACGAGCAATATGCTGATAATTACTAATAAAGTACACATTTTTCATTGTTGTAAAAAAATGTGACATATCCTAATATAACCTACTTGCAATTGCTGTCATGTGACAAAAATAAGGAATTTCTTGGAAATCTCTTTCTTGACTGAATTGAGGAATTTCCTTGGCTCATGTTTTGAATGATAGCATTAATTAATGAGTTCGACAACATTTACATAAATTTTCTTACGTCGCCAAAAATCGATTATTCGCCCGAAGTTGTATTTACGATATGCGACGAAAGAAAAGTCGATTTAAATAAATTCAACGTAAAGGAAGTACATAATGATAATTTATAGGATATAAGAGCAAAAAAATTTCATTTATAACTTTTATAGTAAAAAAACTTACAATGATATGTTTATTTTAAACTACTTATTTAAAAAATTATGAATAAAAGATATAGATGATAAGTCTATATTTTAATAATGTTCTTTTTCTCTTTCTATATCCTATTCTATATTTTTCAATCTGCAATTCCCAGTCAATGAAATATCCGAAATGATATAATTTAAAATTTTACACGATTTATTTGATATCTCGTGCGCGCGTGATTGTAATTTATTATAAACAGTCTTTAAAAGTCCTCGTTCTAATTGCATAAGACATTTAATTGCACCTTGAAAGATATAATGAAAACAAGGTCAAGATTTTCCGCTGGATCGACTTTGACATAAAAAATCATATAATCAGAATAGAGAAAACTATACAGGCATTAATACATTATTTACATTATAATCTAGAAATATATAATAAATATGTAATGCAAATGTAAATAATCACATATCATTATTATACACAAAATTGACATTATGTAAGATTATTCTTGAAAATATTAAAACTATTCGAACTATTTAAATGATTTATCAATTCTTTCTAAAGAAATAGAAACCTAATGAAAATAAGCTAAAATTTAATTATTTTAATCAATATTTATGAAAACACAGCTTAGCACAATACATTTAGATTGTTTACATACGATTTAAAGGTATTTAAATATTTTATTATGAAATATTTTGCTTTAAATTTAATTTTTTAGTCAGATTCTTTGAAATTAAAAAAAGAATATTCATTTGAAAATATTTATTTTATTTTATTATATATATATATATATATCCCCAAAATATATTAAAAAATTTTTTTATTAGATATCGTATTTAAAAAAAAAAAAAATATATATATATATATTTAACAACACACACACACATTATTATTCATTTGTGATTAAAAGCAAACATTTAATTTTTAAAATTATTTCATCAAAATTAATTAAATCTGATAAAGATAATATTTCATAAAATACATTTATATAATATTATATAATATACGCTATAATATACGCGAATGTTTAAAAAGTTATTTTTTAAAACAAAAAGAAAAGAGAGAGAGAAAGAGAGAGAGAGAGAGAGAGAGGGAGGAATATCGTTATTAAAGAATCTCTTAATCTTTAAGAGCACTTAAATGAATCATTAATGATATCTCGCTAATGAATCACACGTCCAACTCATTCATCGCATGGTGTTACAGCACTGCGCGTCGGCGCAGTAATTCTTAATCGATCGCGGTGTATCGCTTGTATTTGGATCACGTGAACAATGGCGTCATCAAAGGGACCGACGTAACAAACGGTTACACCGCGCCGGCGATCGCGTGCCGTCAGCTGTCGCATTCTCTTCATTTTATCGTGCGTCGCAACGCGTCTTCTCCAGCTCGTTAACGACGTGGGTGAACAAGCCTAGTACCGCGGCGCCAAATAATTATCACGTGTGCCGCGTCGCGTGGACAAAAATGCCGCGCAAGAGAACGTTCACGCTTCACGAGGTATTCTCTGGACGCAGGAACGGCACGAAGGTGAGATTTCGATCGGTTGTCCTTCGATTTACGCGATCTCGCTGCTCTCGAAAACAGCTGATTACTGGCCACGTGGTGTTTTATAGAAATTAAAGAGTTCAACATTACTTAACCTGACTTAACCTCAAAACAAGCAGTGGGGCTATCGGTTTGTGTCAATGACATATCTTTCATCGAGCTCAGCTTTCATCGATATCAACTTATCTTCTTATCGTTTTCGCGATTTTCCTACGAACGCGATATTACCCGAGGAACGTTGTATGTAGAACGTCGATATGGAACATTTATGATATTTCAAGACCATTATCTATTCATTGAAGCCTTGACGTATCTCTATCATTTGACGCTGCTAAGCTGACAGAACGGTTTTTCCTTCGACAATACTTGAGAATAATTTTCTACGGAGTTAGGACTTTCTATTGTTGCTCACTCTCTCTTTTTCTTTATATGTAAAAGAATTAAGAAGTTGTTTGGCCTTCTCATTTTGGAAACAGATTATTGGCGATATTTTTAGCATATGAAAAGAATTATAGGGTTTCTCTTTAACAATTATCATATGAAAAATATAACATCGTTTCTTTCACTTCACATTCATTGTCGAAAGAATTATTCAAAACAATGTGTTCCAAATTGAGTACTAAAAATCAATATAAGTTGATTATTAAATGTGAATTATTATCACAATAACTTTTATATTTTAATTTTTAAGAGATTTTTTTAATGTTGAGAAAGAGAAGTAACTTTATACATTTTCTTTAACTTTATTATTTTATATTATTGTATTATTATATTTTTCTTTCGTTAACATTTGCAATTTCCGAAACATCGAGAAAAATTCCAACTCTATTACCGAGTTAAAAATATAATACAATAATATAAAATAACGTGATTAAACGCACACAAATATATTTATAAAATTATTAAAATTGTTCTCTAAAAAGTCTTTTAAAAATTATCATTTATCATATATTAATAATTATTTCACTACAATGAAATTATATATTGTTGAAATACATGAAATATCTATGTCTTTTATTTATATTTAATTAAAAAAATAGAATAGAAGCTTCATAAGATTTTTTTGTAAATGGATTTATCCTTGTAGATTTTCTTCATAACTATGTTATGTAATTAGAACATTTGTTAAGCAAAATTAAATATCAATTTGCTATCTGTTGCATAATATCATGTAAGATCTGTAAATTCATTCTATACTGTTTTCCTCGTATGCACACAATTGATTCTTTTTTTCAATAAATATATCTCGAACTTTATATTTATTATTTATTTTTTTAATACTTTGTTATTGTTTTCTATTAAAATTAAATTTTTGTGACATAATACCTTATTTGATAAATTAATATAAGAACTCATTTTTGAAAATAATACTTATATGAGGAAGTATAATGTTTCGCTTCTTAAAAATTATATAATAAATGTGCTACATGACTACTGCGATGCGTATACTTTTATATCGACTTCGAATACAATTCCATCGACCGAATTGCTCTTGCCTCGATTATAAACTTGATAAGGTCAATCATGAAATAATTAAGCTTAATATTACAGTCGGCAAATTTTTTGTTTAGAGAACCAGTCTTCGAAATTATTTGACTTTGGAGTTTAAAATTATATAAAATTATATTAATATTTTACTAATTCACTGTTTTATATCATAAAAAAAATATATATTAAAAGATCCTTGAGACTTCTAGGATCAAATATGTATTAAGAATTCTGTAAAATTGCATTAAAATCATTTGCTTAATTATATGACACGAATTATGGATCGATCAAGAAACGCGGCCTCTAAGTTTCACCGCAGAATAAACTTAGGAATGTGTTCCAAGAAATAATTTATATGAGTATATGTGTAATACGCTTTGTATTGACAACTGCATGTACACGCTGCACGTAAGAAAAATAATGATGAATTTTAACAATTTGCGTTAAAAGAACTTAATATTTCGTAATGAATAATATTCTCTAATTAAATATTATATGTTCTTGCGAGTCAAAATATAATTTTTTAAGTTACTTTTTTATCAATTGCTATGTTCAATTAATTGTTTAACGGATTCCTGATTTACCATATATATCATTTCAATTTTATACTTATTCTTAAAGTGGTCATTTGAAAATAAATATTAATTATTTTGTAGTATATCTTTAGTAGTTGTCTATCTTTTACAAACTCTATTAATATTAATTTCAGTAGACTAGACTAAATGATCCTTGTTAGTATTTACTAATGACATTTTACTTGATTAATGATATTAGTTATTCCTTAGTTCATTATTTCTTCTATTTTACCATATATAGAAACTATCATTTGAAAAATTAATCGCAATTGTATTTATGATATACCTTTATTACAAGATAACTAAAATAAACTTATTTTATTGTTTAATAAATATTTAAAAATTAGAAAAATTTAATTTTTAAATATAAATATATACGTATAGTTATTTTTTGGCTAATATTTTGGCACATATTTTTTTTTTTATATGCAAACGGTTTGAATGAATTTTGAATAAATTGTATCACTTTAAATAAGTCATTAATTTTCTGTTTTTATAATTTTGTTTTTCGTATCATATGTTAAAAAGGTTTTTATAATTTTGTTTTTTGTATCATATCATGTTTTATTCATAATAAGTACAGTATTCTCGTCTCACACTGTATTAAGAACACGATCGAAAACCGGCGCAATGGTGGGGTCATAAAGATAGTCAAGCCTCGTGGTCCGGTTGTGCCTTTCAGTGCCGGCATTTCATTCCGTCTGCAATCATGTCGATTGCATTGCGATTTCTTTCATTCACTGCACGTTTCAAATCGCGTTTATCGTATCTCGCGAAATTATAATCGTGTTTCTCCGCGCGTTTTCAAGCTTCATCTTTTACGTAAGTGATACTTTGGACACAACGACGATGTTGACATCATGATCTTTTTCATTTATTAGCAAGCGAACTTATGACTTGTTCAACTTCATTATCTATATGTAAATCGAGATCGTTTTCAATTCGATGATATTCGGAAAATGAAGGAAATGTTGATGTTGCAAATTTTCTTGTTATCTCATCACTGTAGCAAATTATATTTATTACTAACAAACTATGCTGATACTTTTTGCACTGAACTTGTTCCTTTCAACATGATTCATTGAAAATGGAAATAGTGGAAAAAAACGAACGTTACTAGTGTCATTGATCACTTTCGCTTATCATTAGCACTTTGGCTTATTGTTATATTTTTTCTTCAATTAGCCAAAAAGATAAAGGAAATATAATCATCATTGTCTATAAATATATTTCTAAGAGGATACTTGATAATATATACAAATAATATAAAATAAAAAGGAACTATAAAATAAAAAAGAAGAATAATAAAAAGGAATTCTTTTAATAATACAAATCTTTCACGGAAAGACTAAAAAAAGTGTATTAATTTTTATAAACAATCAATATTACATATCAATGAATCATATTAAATTTTACAAAATGCCTTGCTGTTATAGATCTTAGAATTATTTTATTTTTGACATTAAAAATTAAAGTAACATGTTAATATGTTACAGTTTTTCGTGAATTTTCCATATATTATAACTAAAAGTTTTATTTTTTAAATTAAATGAATTTAGACAGTTTTGACTTTAGAAATATTGCTTCTTCCAATCTATGCATTAATATGCTAAATTTTTTGGAATTTTCCATATAATCATATATAACCATATAACCATAAATAAAAGTTCTACTTTTTAAATTAAATTAATTTAGACAGTTTTGATCTGGAAATGTATCTTCCAATCTAAGCATTAAATAATGTATTTTTTTATTTTTTCATCATTCATTATCACAGTTTATCCATCAAATTTTATTCAGTGTTTTACCTTGAGACATGCAAATAAGATGAAAGACATCGTAGTTGTATTTCAAGTTAGTAAGATACTCAGTTGTTTTGCTAATACGCGATCACAATTTTTTATTAAATCTGGCATTTTATTACATCTAACAATTATGTAATAAGTTTACATAACCATGACGAAATAAACCTTATATATATATCTAAATTTTTATTAACCAAATGTTGTTGAAATATATCATACTTTTTATAATTTAAATTTTTAATATTTATCAATAATATTTGATATGTCAAATTAAAAAGTTGATATTATCATTAATATTCGTATAGTAAATTTGAATATAAATAATATTAAGCAAAAATTATTCAAAGTATTATACATAATATTTTTTATTATATACTGTGTAAATATGGTCATAATATTGCAATATAATCGTAATCATGCACACGTGCATTATCAAAATAATAATTTCTTACATATATCTTATATCATATTTCTTACATATTTCTTACATACTTATATAAATATTACATATATTACATATATTATATATTTAATAAAGTAATAAAATAATTTATTTTTTAAATTTTTATTCTATACATTTTATACATTACCTTCTATTTACGAAGATTGTGTTTTAATTTCAACTACATTATTTTTATTGTTGCATAAAGTTCTTTTGCATAGTCATTGTATGTCTCCAAGACGTAGCTTTACTATTAACTAATTTCGCATAAGAGTCATGCATGCATCTTTTATAGCAACGATTTCTTGCGGAAATCTAATATCCGACGTGCAATCTTAATCACGCGCGTGCTTATGCTACAGAGATCAGTTAAACGTTTCATTTGAATATATCGCAGATGTAGATTAAAAATTTGCTAACGTTTCGATATATAAAATGTGAAATTTAGAAATATATTAAATAATATATGTAATTATTTTTTATACTTTACGCAATATACGTATAAAAAGCGTTTTATAATTCTATTTCTTTTTAGCAGTAAATATTTTGGTTTGTTTGTATATTAAATTATATATAATATACATAAAAATTATCGTAAAATTTATTTCATCTAATTATTTATATATATATATTTATATTTATATTTATATAAACAATAATCGAATTATATATTATAAATTACAAGCAAAGACTTAAAAATCATAATAAATAATATAATATAGATAACTATACGCGCTGATCATTTTGCAAAATATATATTGGAAAAGATTTTATATGCTTAACAAAAATGAAAATCTTCAAACAATAAGAGTTTTATGCTATTATATGCGTTGTTATTGGTATTTACACAATTACAATTAACGCAATACTTAAATCATAATTCATCCATCATTTATTGTGAGGATAAAAAGTGCGCAATTTTTTTCTATAAAATTAATTTCTTTTCTGCGTTCTTATTGGAGATAAATATCATTCATAAATAAATTTTTGCAAAGAGTTTTTCCATACAAAGAGTTTCAGGAATGTCGATATAAATTCCACGTATAGGAATTTCATCTTATTCTCATAAGTGATAACCTTGCAATACTTTGAATACCTTGCAAGTTTATTGACATCATATTATACGTTAGGTGATGCAAATGTTGATATAAAGCGAATGACGTCACGCGATCTTATCTTTTCTATAAAATTTTTTCCTATAAATTTTCTTTTCTTTAAAAATGTGATTATTAAGTTAAATAAATTCTCTCTGTGTTTTACAGAATCCAAGGTGATCTTTGTGCTTTTATTTCGCACAAAAGATTGGTATACTTCGTTCAAACAACTGTATTCGCACAAAAAAATGGAAGAATTTCAAAGGTAATATATAGAATGTTCCAAAATTTTGTCTTTTGCTAACAAATACTCTGTCTAATTTAGATTTTTCTTTAATGAAAATACCATCAATTTTCGAATTGGAATCTATTGAAAAAGAAGGGTTTATTAATTAAATTTGATGAAGAGTTAACAAAACTATATTTTTCATTTCTTCATTTTTAAGTAAAATGTAGTTTATCAAAATTTTAATTTGAAACTTACAATTAGTTACACAAAAATGAAAAATGAAAAATTTGTAAAAAAATAATATTTCTCGATATATTCCTTAAGAAAAAATCGATTACAAATTGACTAAAAAATCTGTCATTAAAAAAATTTAGTGTTTTTAGGACGTCCTATATAAACTTTTTTTTCCATAAATATTTTTTGAATAGAAAAGTACTTAACTAACTTATATATTTCATAAAATGTGTATTACGTTTATTTTTTATCTTATTTTCCACTATCGCCTTTCGTTACATACAGATTAGCGTCCAAATTAAACAAACTGACGATCAAGTATATCAAAGATGTTATTTATCTCTTAAAATGCGACTTACGATTTGTTTAATTGTACGGAATATCCTGCAGTAATTTTATTTTACAGATATGAAGAATCTAGTATGTATAAAGAACGGCAATCTTGCAGTTTACGAAGATTAGGAGGTAATAATCTTCATAATAACATAATTTAAAGAGAAATCTTTATTTAAAAAATAGTTTAAATATGATTGATGCTATTATAAATTCGCTTTCTAGTGCAAATTCATTAATATGATCAATATGTTGTTCTTTCTGATAATTACATGTAGATTTTTTGATTACAGATATGGTACCAGCACGGGTTGTGCTGTATATGCTCTCGTTTTCGGGATTCCTCGTGTCTTTCATGATGAGAACAGACATCAACATTGCTATGGTGGCCATGGCGAAAATACCATCAACATTGAACAATGAAACTATCCCTGTATCGTCTCATTGCTATATAATATCGAATGCGTCACATGTGGAAAATAAGACTATAATTAGGCCGGAGGTATGCTTACGCAAGTATGGCGATAATGCGATAAATTATATAGTGCATATTTTTTTTCCATTATATACAGATCATTCGTTGCATATGATATTTGAAAAATAATAATTTATTTTCTATCCAATTGCAATCAAATGGAATCATTTTTTTAATTTTTTTATCATTTTTTTATGAAACTGTTTTTGTCAAATTTGAATTGCATTTAAATGAGAAAAGAAATATGTGGACGTAATGTTTATTCAGTCAGGTCAAGATATTTCGTATAACTGACTTGCACAATTAATGTCACGATAACCTGTTTGAATATGATGAATACGAATAGGCATCATTGTCATCGTCCATATCATAATATAAATGTAATTCCATGTGTCAACAAGAGCATGCAAAATTTCTTTGTAGTTTTGTATAGTTTCATACATATAAATAAATTTAATATAAAAAAATAAAATTCAATGCGAGGAAACAAATACTTTAAATAATTATTTAAAACATTATTGATAATGAATCTTTGGATATTATGAACTAATAAGTATCATCTGTAATAAAAAAAAAGAGAGAGAATTGGCTGTGCTAAAGTTCGAATAAAATTCAAACACAATATGCAATATTTTAATGTCGAGAAAAGATTGATTAGCAGACTTTTTTATGCACGTTTTTGTTGTTATAATGTGTAAGATGGAAATATGATTAAGCACAAGAGATGTATTCATAGTGAGTCATTTATTTGAAATTGACAAGATGAATGATGATAACATTTATATTATTTCTCATCCGAAAATCATGACATATAAAACTAATATGATATTTCTAATTTTATCACCAACGTCGCAAAACAATTCAAGAGAATAAAATAAAATTAAATAAATTTTAATATCTTTGTAATGACAAAAGATGTTTACAATTATGCAATATGATAACAAAAAATATCAGCAAGCAAGAAATCTTAATTTAAAAATAACACTTGGATTTTCTCAAAAGATTAGAGATAATATACAGCATTTTTTTATGGAAATAATAAAAATCTCATGCGAATTTAAATTCATTTTACTGAATTTTCTCTAAATATTAAAGAAATCCAATCACATCTTTCGGTGGGAAGTTAATTTATTTAATACAAGTTTACTGCAATATATATTAATGGAGTGATTCTTGTGTGTGTATAAAAGTAATAAAGAGTCATGTCATTTTTATGAATAGGAGGATGGCGAGTTCGAATGGAGTCCAGCTATCCAATCAGCTATTCTCAGCTCCTTTTACTGGTGTTACATACTATCACAAATGCTTGGTGGTGTTCTCACTCAATATTTCGGCACTAAAACTATATTCGGCGGATCTCAAGTCGTCACTGCCGTATGCAGCCTTCTTATGCCAACCGCCGCGGAAATCCATTATGGGGCAATGATAGCATTACGCAGTATACAAGGCATTGCAAGTGTAAGTTTTTATGTAATTAAAATAATAAAAAATTTTACAATTATATCCAAAACGATGCAAATATATAAAGGCAGTTAATCATCACATATCATAAAGACAAATTTTTGAAACATTTTTTAACTATCATAAATATCTATTGCTTGGATGTATATCATTTGAAGTAGATTGATAATTTTTGTTTATCTTTTTTCTTTTGAAAACAGGGACTTACATGGCCCGCAATGTACGCTGTGATTGGACATTGGATTCCACCTGTAGAACGCTCGCGCTTCATGTCTTCCTTTCAAGGTATGTTATCAAGTGTCAACAGCTAACAGAGATTTTCATGTGTTACAGTGAAACTTCGATACGTTCGATATGGCAAAATTAAGCTAAAGCTATGCGTTCCGTCATGTTGCATTGCAAGTGTAATGCCATAAAATGAAAATCGCATACTTCCTTTTAATTGTATTTTCGTGAATACTAATGCACGCTTCTTTCAGAATGGAATACGGAATGAGAAGCAATTATTCTATACTATACTACATTATTGTTTCAGTCAAAATTCCAGACCAAGAATATAATTTATTATTAAATGAGAACTTTCTATATAAACGCTGTGCGCATTGATCTGCGCTAATTGATCGCTTATTAATGATCCTGAATAGTTCATCTCCACAAGGTTGCATTCACCGGACCGAGGGGTATACTCAACAGCGACCGCTCAACAGCATGAGAAAGGCCGAGTATACTTCCAGCTGGTAGAATCAGCCGGGGTCGTCAGACATATACATATTATTGTATATATATATTTGTATATATATATTTGTCTCTTTTATATGTATGTCAGTTCTATTTCTTGGTTCTATCCAGTCTGCAGTATAAGTTAATCTAATCATCTTTCTCACTCAAATTTTGACCATAGACAAAGACACAAGCTTCGTTTCGTATATTTCTGATACGGCGTTTATATTTTTATGCTTGCTTACTAATCCATATATGTTTAAATTAATCGTTAAATTTTCTTACTGCTACTGACATGTGCTCTAAACTAATATTTATGAAATTTCTGAGTTTCATATTGAATAAACATTATTACTTAGTTTATTGCAATACGAATGAGAGGTTCCATAATATTAAAAATATTCATATGCTACAAATTACTTTTTTATTATGTTCTACATCTATTTAATATAATTAGAATGTTATAAGAATTAAATGTTATGAGAATTAAAAATCTGCTTTTTCAATTTGTACGCATATTATTATTAATTTTTCATTTATTTACACTATATTTGTTTGTAATACCTCTTTGTGTAAAAAAAATGACACTCATGCAGGTAGAACGAGTTTATGCTCTTATTATTTGCAGATATAGAAGTTTCATTGTCCCACCATTAACAGCTTCATCATGTCTGTCCTCGTCCCCGCGTACTAAGTCTTTACTTGAATCGCTTTACAGGGTGAAACACGTACATCGTGATTGAAGAACGATCATCCACGCATGAGTGTCGTAACAAACCAAGACCGAAGGCCATTCGACAAGCATCATGTTTCAGCTTTCCTCCGGCTCGTAGGGTGAGCTACGCCTAACATCTAGATTATCTATATTCAGGGTTCAGCATCGGCATTGGATTGACCTACCCGTTGTGCGCGTTTATCATCGCCCATTTTGGATGGAGGATCGTATTCTACACGACTGGTAGCATCGGTCTCGTTTGGTGCATCTTTTGGTACGTCTGCGCCTTCGATACTCCTGCTTCGCATCCCAGAATATCTAAACTGGAACTCCGTTATATTCAAGAATGTGTTAGAAATCAAGTTATCGGAGCAAATGAGGTAAGGCAGTATATCTGTTATCCAATGATTCTTTATATGAATAAATGCGCTAACATATTATTTAATATGTTTAAAGGATCTGCCTGTCCCTTGGAAATCTATACTCACATCTTGGCCAGCATGGGCTATTGGTATCACAACTTTTGGAAGAATATGGGTACATTATGTTTTTATCATTCCTGGTCCGATGTATATGAAGACGGTATTAGGATTCAGTATACAGGCAGTATGCATTTATTAGCCCAAAAAATCTATGTTTTTATTTTATATAATATTTATCAAAATAACAACTTTATTTTTTAGAATGGTATTCTGTCAGGTGCCCCTTTTATTTGTAGCTACTTAAGTTCTGTTGTATTTTGCTACATCGCAGATCTCTTGGTTACGCGGCAAATCATGACTTTAATTACTGTACGCAAGATATTTACTGCGCTATGTAAGTCCTTTGCTTTTTTAAACTAATTAATACTTAGACACTTTGTATGTGAATTACAAATAATCATTGCTTCTTTTTAGCTCAAGTGGTTCCTGGAATTCTCGTAGTTTTAATTGGGTACTTAGGTTGTGATATTATTCTCGTTTTAATTATATGGTTTATAGCTGTTACTCTCATAACAGCTGGTTACGCGGGTGCAATGGCTAATATTGTCGACATAGCACCCAATTTCGCTGGTGAGTATGCGCAATTTTCGCAAATACATTCATTTGAAGATTCCAATAATTTCATTATAAATCAATATATTTTTTTAGGACCGGTACTGGCATTCGCACAGACAATTCATATGACCGCTAGTTTTTTATCTCCTATAGCAGCTGGTTTGCTTACACAAGAGAGCGTAAGTATTATATTTTTCTTTTTTTTTCTCTATTGTGCATTAAAATTAAAAGCAATATAATGTAATAAAAAAATTTATTATAATATTTTCAATAGCAATCTCTTGATGCATGGAGAAATGTATTTGCAGTCACTGCAGGTGTATGCTGCAGTACATATATTGCCTACCAAATATTTGGTACAGCGGATATACAAGCATGGAACTATCCCGATCAAAAATATCCTCAATCTATTCAAGAAGATTCCCAACCGTTAAATGATTTATTTCATGAGAGAAATGAAATTGTTTCGAGTCAATCAAATTTATCGAAACAAACATAATGTATCTTTATTTTGACTTATCAAATTAATTTTTAAATTTTTCTGTTAATTTTTTGAATTAATTTTCTATCTTTATGTTATAAATATTATTTCTTATTTATTATTGAATCTTCTCTCTTAGATTCTTTAATATAAATATAATTATATACATAGTTTTATACACATATGAAACTGTATGTAATTGTATGTAACAGTTACATTTTCAACACTATATTTCTGTTTTTCAATACTTACATTTCTGTAAATAGGATAGCTAATTAATATTTATAAAAAAGTGATATAGATTTCAGAAAATACAATATAGCGAGCAGATTATATTTTTATGAAGAATACCTCAAATATGTCAAAATGTTTAAATTCTTAGATTATGTACTATAAGTGCACATATATGTTTGAAAAAATAATTAGTTATGAATAGACAAAAATTATGAAATGAAATAAAATATGATAAGGCATTTTATTTGGATAGAGTCCAAGATATATTATCTCTTGTGTGACATTAATAATATTTCAGACAGTAATACGATTAACGCATATAATTATTCTCGTATATATTATTTAAATTTAAACAAAAATTTCATTTTATTATTAGTTTGTTTTCAAGAAAACAATACATCTTATATTATCTGAATAGAATAAAAATTTAATATCTCGCAAAGAAACTTTGCATAATAATAAGTATTATATATGCAGTAATGTTCCGATTTTGCTTGTTTACATTCTTTATCATGAATTATATTCACAAGATGATGCTAGACATAACTAATTTATAAAATGTGGATCTCGTAAAGATATGAAATCATTATTACTTCATCTTATTTGTGTGAATGCTGGAAAGCACAACAAAGATTTCACACATATCCATACACGTATAGATAATCTTTTACATATTTAAATACCTATATATATATTCAAAAGTATGCAAAAATATTATTCTCTTAAATCTGCTATAAGTTCAGAGACACTTAAAATATAAATCTGCTAAAAATAACTTTTATTTATATATTATTATATTTTATATATAATTCTTGAAATAGAATGATTCTCATTATCATAAATTAAATAAAAAAAATTAAGTAAAATTTTAGAATTGGGAAATTTTCATAATATCTATTTTTTACAATCAGTGCCTTGTGGTACATAGATCTTTAAATTGGTAACAAAGCTATAACAGAGTTCTCCTGATATTTTTAATAATCCATTAATTCTTATAAATTAATATAGAGAATATATAGGTTAGATATATAGGTGATACCTGATAAAATGTTTACAATTGTCAAATTGACATTATCTATTAACCTGCCATTATTAAAATAGAGAAAAAATATTTATTATATGTCTCTCTCTCATATACAATTTGTATTCTAAATATATTTATAAAAAGAGTTGTTTATATTTTGGGATTATATAAAATCAAATACATTCATTTATGTAAATGTCATAAGAGAGAAAATGTTATGTTGTCGATTATTATATCTTTAAGAATTAATATTTCTATAAATATATATTGCAATGATTACATTAATCACATATATATAATCATTTTAATAAATTATATATGGAAGTATTGTAAATTTAATTTTACAAAGCTTTCATTGAATTAATAGAATATGAAGAATTAACTTTCTTTTTTAATTTTATTTTATTATTTGCGGACAAAGTACTTTATATACGTATATATAGATATATATTAGCAATCAAAAAGTATATATCAATATATAAATATCTCTGTAAATATATAAGATTTACATTAATTGATTATATATTATTATGTAATGTTTTTATGCTAATATATTATGAGAATATAGAAATATTACATTATTTTTGTTTTGTATAATATATTTATAGAATTTAGTTATGAATTCTTTATGGAAAAAATGCTATTATTTTTTATTAATATTTAATACAGTATATAAAATATTTAATTATTAAAGAGAACTTTTTTTATGTTGTGAAAATATCTATCTTATATATTTCTTTATTAAATTAATAGATTTTAATATAGAAAAAGATAAAATTTTGTTCTTCAATATGAATTTTAATTTAAATTCATTTCTTACTGTGTGTATTATGAAGGCATTTCCGGCTGGTGTGTAATATGACAATATCATTAATATTATTAATTTTTCTCTCTTTAGACATCTTTATGTTATAGCTTATAACTATTACTTATTATTATTATTAATGTGTAGAATTCATAAGAATTTTAGCATTTCTAAAGTCGAGGACCAGGAGCGCTAAGTTAATAGTAGAGACTATGTATTATGCGAAATGTTGTTCTTAAAAATATGACAGATATTATATAACAGATATGATACGATTTAATTGAAAATATAAGCACGTATAGTTTTATTAATCACAGCATTTTTACTATATATGTACATATAATTCTTTCTAAAGTACATATTATATGTGATATATGTATTTTAAACTTAAAATATTGCAGGTTCCAAAAAGTAATTACACTGATACAAAAAATTAATGACTCATCAAGTATAGTAAGAACAAATTTAATTTTGTATAGATGTTTGAAGCCAAAAAAAATTGCACGTTACAGATTATATATTTAGATTTTTTGGAATATTGCAATATATTCTTAAATTTTATAGAATTATAATTGAATAAATGCTGGTAAATAATAAATACATGATTTTGTGAGAAATTTTTTAATAAATTTTCAGAAAAGATTAGAAAAGTAATGAAGTTAGAAGAATAATAAATGTTTTACAAAAATAATTTTAAACAAACTTGCTTTTTTCTTTTTCTAGCAATAATGTAGAAAATAAATTTTTATATTAATATTTCAGTATCTTTTTATCTTTTTAGGAATAAAGTTTTGAATTATACCATTAATCACTTTAAGATGAGTCATGAAACATCATATATATATATTATCATATATATCTTTATTATTATTATTTATATATTTCCCTTCAGCGTTTTGTCTATAAATTAAAATAAAAAAATAACACTCACCAACACACGATGCGCAGCGGTAAATTGCAGTATTTGATCTAAAAAAAAGTGAATAAATATATGTATATAATATGAATATTTTATTAATTATTCAAGCAAATATTTATCTCTTACAGTAATCAATATTAAACATGCTTGATACATATGTACAATAATGCAAAAAAAGAATGCAACGTAAGATAAATCGGAAAATAATATATGCAGGTAGAAAATAATATGATCAGTTTTATACTCACCTCACGATTATAATACCGTTGCCTGATGTCTTCCAAGACCATCTCTTTTCAGGGCTTTGTTCCTCCGTTTTTTCACAGAATGTTCATATAATCACTCGCGATTAATTACGGTTGCGCATACAAATTATTTAGAGTACGATTTTACAGCACTTTACAATGACACTCCCGCGGGTAATTAAACACGACTTTGTTACGCACTTTGTTACGATACTGCGAAAAACAATACGATCAAACACGACTAGCATTTTGTCACATATTGCTATGAAGGATATATAATAATACAAAAAACTACCGCACGAAATTTTACAATGCGTTTGATTCGCGCCATGACACTCGCAAACGAATGATAGAGGGCGTCTGAAAATTGCGCGCCAATTCATGCGCCACTCGTCGCGACGATGCTACATTTTCTATTTGCACTTTTTGTACTTTACAGGCTGTGTTCCAATATTCGCTGCCAGTACTGAAAATCTATAGTTTACGTGTGACGTAAATTATAGATTTTCAGTACTGGCAGTGAATATTGAAACGCAGCCACAATATTGAGCCTGTTCTTTTTAGCTGCACTGCTGCACTCTAGTACAATTAGAGTGAAGAAATGTTTGTCTCTTTCTAACTTATTGCAGCAGTGCAGCTAAAAAGAACAGACTCATTAATATACGTTTGCGCATGCTTATTTTAGAACATTTACAATTTCGTATCATAATAAATGAATAAGTATATACAGTAAAATTACAGATAAATATGCAAATATGAACAATATGTTACTGATAAATATTAAAATATGAAATTAATTACTACTGATTTAACACGTTTTGATTCGGAATCGATCCTGTATCCATCCTTTTGCCGGTGATCAAGCAATACGAATGTAGCATCGGCAATTGATATGATATGACGTAATTAATAACTTTAATTCTAATTGTATATAAAAATAACGATAAACCGTGTAAAAATGTATAGTTAAAATTTGATATTGTACTCGCAAACACAATTCGAATGTACGTACTTCGCCGAATTCGCACACAAATGCACACAGTCGATATATCACGACACATGAAAGTGCAGATCGCGTGAAGTTGACCGCAGCAGGTGACGCGCGAAGTTGATCGCGCAATTTTCAAATTCTCTCTCGCCGTTAGTTTGTGAAACGTGACGGATGTCGTGTGAATTGTAATTTCGTGCAATCATGTTTCTGTCGCATTATTTTGTCGCAATATAACAAGATACGCATTGCGTTTAATTAACATCGGGAGTGCTTTACAAAGCGCGATTATCGTTTCAGATTGATGTGATCATAATTAATTATGCTTCCGTAAATAATTGCTGAAAGATTATCAAAAAGTAAAAATGAAAATAAAAACAAATCTTGGCAGACATCGAGCGAAATTTATGGAGTGAGTACAAAATTTGTTAGTTTTATTTTTATTAGTTTTACTTATTCTTTACTTGCGTAAGTAATCAATACTTTCGCCAGAGAATCGCGTGATGTGATTTCGCATCATTGCATATAATATGTCTACGAGCAATATTTATGTTCATTTTAACAGAGGAATATTTAAAATATTAATATAAACTTTTTGTTATTTAAATTAATTGATTGAATTATATTAAAATTATTGAATATAAAAAAATTTAAGGCATCATATAAGGTATATTTCAATTTAAAAATAATGTTAAAAAGTAATAATTATCTCTTGTAAATATATTTAAAATATTAATATAAACTTTTTGTTATTTAAATTAGTTAATTGAATTATATTAAAATTATTGAAAAAAATTTAAGGCATCATATAAAATATATTTCAATTTAAAAATAATGTTAAAAAGTAATAATTATCTCTTATAAATATCATGAAACAGTAATTTATAATTTTCATTTCCTATCGCTTCGATTTCTACTTTGAATAAATCGCGCGTAATTATCTCCTTCAATATATAATCGTTGCTTCGGTACGCTTACAAATCGTTAATCATGGGAGTCAATTAATCGCGAGCTCATAATCATTAATTGTTCATATGGAATAATCGCATTTCAGGAGATGTTAACACTGAATATTCTGTTTCTTGCATTTCAAATTAATTTTGATAAATGGCCATTATCGCACATTTTGCGCATTATTTTGTAGACCTGTTAGCATTTCCTAATACAATAATTAATTTCACTCGATTGAGAACGTTTTGAAATATATTGCTCGACTGTTATTTTAATTTATTTTATAGATTTATTTAAATCTATTTTTCGATATGATTGATGCTATAATTTATTTGATGTACAAAATAACGATGAATTTACTTAACAAAAAAATAGTCTTCAGAAGAAACAGAAAAAGAATAGATTTTAAGATTATAACAGCAAAAAAAATTATTTATTACAGTATTTGGTACTATTTTTGATATTTATAAAATAAATTATATAGGCTAAATTACATATATATATAGGTCTTTTTCACTATATTATTTACTATAACTTTTTCAATTAAGTCTTTTAAAAAATACTTAGAATAAATACATAATTGTGGTTATTTATTACATATATGCCATAGTGTGTGAGTGCTAATACTAACAATAAGATAATTAACTAAGAAGATGCTTAAATTGTCAGTTAACCGTTATTGATATTAGATTAGATATTTTTTATAAATATTTATTATAAATATATTAAAATAGAAGTTTGTGAGACATTTATGTCTTATATATATATAAAATATAAATATTTAAATTATGTAAATATCTAATGGAAACGTAAGAAAAGATAAAGAGAAAGAGAGTGGGAAATGTTTATCATCTTATCACGTTCCAAGGCATTCTAGGTCATGCCTATTATTATATGAGTTCAGTCAGAAAGTTTTGTATTGAACCTCGTGCGCACGCTACGTATTCGCTTATTAAGTTATAATTCCTACACAGATTTGATTTAGATAACGTTCGCGATATCAACAGTGTAACGGCGCTGATGAACATACGTGTTTATCGAGATATTATTGACATTAGTGACAACGTACGAAGATATAAGGGGCAAGCAATATCTGAACAGAGATAGTGTTGCGCCAGACTGGCCCCGTAATTGTTTATGCGAAGAGTCAAAGTGCAAAATTAAGTGGAATCCGTAAATCATCATACACACAATGCGGTAAGAGAAATATTTTATTTGAAGAATTCGGAAATATATATAAATATATAAAATATATAAATTATATATAAAATTTGACTTCATAACGAATTATCAACATATTTCTTATATTGATATGATTTAGATGTTAAGATAAATAATACAAATATATGTTTTTGCTAAAAGAATTTTTTAAACAGTATTTTATTTATTAATTTGGATAATACATACATTATAACATTTGTTGTATCGATCCAAAAATAATTATTTTATCGTGATAGCATGTTTATCTTAATATCGGCTTCGTCTCTGAGATATGAGAAAACAGAATTTGATCTATTCTTCGTAGATTGTGGATATTGTTGACTGCGCTTTTATTAGTCGTAATACTTACGTCAGAAGTTTTTGCAAAACATTCAAGCAAAGATGTGGAATCCAAAGACAAACATGAGAAGAAAGACAAAACCAATGTAGAATATAATACAAAGTGAGTATTACTTAATAAACAGAAAATAAAGAAAGATTTCGATTTATATTTTTGCGTTTAGCATCCTTTTGTCATATTACGTTAAACTAGAAAATTTAAAATTAGAAAAAAGATTATATTTATTTAGATAAAAATAAATAAAAATATAGACTATTAAAGTTTAACATATTTCTAAAGTTTAACATAATTTTAAAGTTGTAACATATGTTTTAATAATATTATTCATTGCTTGATTCTATGTTATTCATATTAATTTTTTTTTAAGAGATAAACATCAATCGAAAGGAAAAAACAAACATTCTAAAGAACAAAAACAGAAAAAGAGCAGCTCGTTGGAACGAAATGTCGAAACTCCTTCCGAAAAATATTCAGAAGCAAAGAATTCTGATAATGTAAAGCAGAAATTAAAGAATAAACGAAACAAACGTGAGGAAAATATTGTGATAAGCGAGGGAGCTAGTAAAAATTCTAAAGATAAACCGAAATACTCGAAAGATAAGACGAAGACGGAAACACAAAATAAGAAAGATAAGATTGTCAAAGAACAATCCAGAGAATCTAATAAGCATTTTGAAACTTCTGATTCTGAGATTCGCCAAAAATCGGAGAAAAGCTTGAAGGAAGGAAAAAACAAGAAAAAATCCAAAAATATTGAGAAAATAGAAAAAAGTAAAGAAGAAACAAATGCTGAGGTTGAAAACAAAAAAGTAAAGCGTTCTAAATCAGAATATTCCAAAAACGCTCAAGATGTTGTTGAGAAAAAAAATAAAGAGACAAAGTATGATAAAAAAAAGAAGCAAGAAATACCAAGAAAAACGGAGTCCGAAGCAACTAAGGAAGAATTAATCGAAACTGATTTATCTGAAGATTCCAAGCAAGAAAGAAATATGCTTAAGAGCAAGAAGGAGAAGCAAGAAGCTCAGGAAATATCGAAGGAAAGTAAGAAAAATAAGAAAAAGCAGGAGACAGTACAAGAGGAAGAGGAAGAGGAAACCGAGGAGAAACAAGTGGAAAATCCTATCAAAAAAGAAGAAACTGTAAATAAAATTGAAAATTTAAAAGAAAAAGAAACGATAGAACAAAGCCAGACAGAAAACGAAGAAAATTGTCCAGCTCAGGACGACGAATGTACAAGATCGGAACAATAATATTTTGATACAACATCTGAAAAAGCATTAAACTATCGAACAATGAAGAACATTCATAAACTTTATATTAATATAATATATTTATGTTATTTTGTCGTGATATATCAATTTGATCACATCAAATGAATCGTGCGCTATATCAAGCGATATTATTTATTTTGCTTATTTACAGTTAATTATATGTAAATTTGAGAAAAACGTTTCTCTGCCATTAAATTTTGAATTTCTAAACATCACTTTTTACAGTTTCTTAAGGTTCCTCTTACCAGCCGTTGATTATATTGATGGGATGAACTAAAAATATTATTTCACAATTATATATATATGATCTTTTAGCTTTCTGTCACACATACACTTGTACGATTTATAAGTTATAAGCAAAACAATTTACATTCATAACTATGCGAAGATGAATATTTATACTTACCAGCAGATTGTGCCATAAACGAAATAACCCACCCTGTTCCAATGTTGTTCACCGTCGAAGTATATTTAACAAGAATTCGATCAGTATCAATCTCCAATCTTGCTGGATCATCCTATGCAAAAAATAATATTCTTAATTGTATATTACAGAAAAGATTTTGAAAATTTCAAAATATATGATGTAAAAAATAATTAGATAATTAATTTTATTATTTGCAGAATTAACTGTTCTTGAAAATGTATTATTACACAAAATAACTTACCCCGCCGCAAAAAGTGCTGCGTAAAAGTTCACCGCTAGGAACGACATCATAAATTTTGACATTATTGTTGCCACAGTTTTTGTTCGTGCCGAGATCGAAGACGGTGAACTGAAGAATGATCTTGAAGCCTCGTGGTACGCTTACATCCCAAGTACATACGGTATTGTTGCGATATACATTGGGATACAACGGCGAGGTGAATTTACCGCCGTAATTGAATATGCGACCGCCGCAACCTCGACCTGCGCAATTTCGTTTTTGAAAGACACCATATATATGCATATTTTAATGCACGCGAAACGACACCGTATAATCGGATCCTTCCGCGCGAAAATAAACCGCAACATTTCACGAGCGCGTATCTCGTGACGCTGCAACCTCGTAAATCATCGCATTGTAATTTCTCCGCATCTGGTGGCGTGCATTAATCGGATACGAAGGGACAGAGGAAGGAGCGAGGAGAGCCAGAGCGATTTGTCCCTTCCTACATGTATCATACCTGCATCCGTGGTCGTGTAAATGATGTCATAACTTTGATAAGAATTGGAACCCGCGCTGGTCCAGGAGTGCAGGGTGAGTTTATTGCCAGTGCTGAAAATCGGACTTGGCGTCGTCATGCTGCACATAGTTCTTATGAGCGGTCCACTGGAGGTACCATCATGAATCTATAAAATGCAAATTTACTTAAAAATTTAGACATAATAATAGCGAATTTAGAATAAATAATGCAGCGATGCGCATCGTAAGGACAAATTTTGCTTGGATTTTTTCGTAAAAACAAATTAACAATCTTTGATTTCTCATACAATTATCCTAGCATAAGGAAAAATAAGATAAGTACCTGCACAGCGTTTCGCGTGCAACGTTCTTCATCGTAAACGTTAAATTGATTGAAATACAAAGAAATGGTGTGATTTTGGGGGGCGGTAATTGTAATCCAGCAGTTCGTAAATCCGCGATGAAAGATACGTCCTTGTTCACTCGTATAATTTCGATCGCAATTCGCTGTACTGTATTCCAATTTAAAACCTTTATAATCATTCGACTGTGATTTAAAAGTTAGTTGAATCCTATCGCCGTAACTATAGGAAAAATCGATTTGGAATAATATTCTGTTTTTAATTATATAGTGATTTATAATTTATAACAGAATAAATTCTGCGCAAATACCTGTAATAGTCGTGTGGCATTTCGCTGCCGCAATATTTGTATGACGAGACAGGAAAATGGGTGCCCTAAAATAAATATAATATAAAATAAGTATAAATTTTAAATAAAATATAAATGAAAAAAAATATATATAAGAAATAATCGTATGTAAAATATTATTCTAATAAAACAAAATGCAATTTATTGATAAGATAAAGAACTTACCATCTCGACGGTTATCGGATGTTGCTGTGTGCCACTATAAATAAAGTCTGACCCGAAGCCTTCATTTATGTATTTCTAATAATTGAAAAAGTCAATTTTATACATATCACTTTTATATATATATATATATATATATATATATATCACTTTTATCATACATATATATATTATAAAAAATTTTTTATTGTTATCTATGTTAGAGAACAAATCACATTTTTTTAAAATAGATATTGTTAACGAATCAAATTGACTAACAGTATTTATTCTTTATTCTGTACTTACTGCCTCTTCAGTAATTTCTAAATATTCGTCCTCGCATTTGTTAGAGTTTGCCATATCGAAATCTATAAATCGAATTCGCAGTCTATCAGTATATTTATTAGAATGTCGCAAAATCCAACGACACTGTATTCCAGTTGTATGCGTATTTGGATAACCTGGAGAAGTGAGTATCTGCGCTGTTTCGTTTATTACTCGAGTATTTAGGCCACATAATGCTGTAATATGAGAAAAGTATTATCAAAATAATATTAATAAAAAAATAAATCTATAATCGAAAATACAATAGAGATTTTTAGGTATTTAAAATAAAACAACGTGTTTAAGAAAATCAACGGAAATAATTCTAATAAAGAAAAATAATGAATTATTTTTTTATATTTAGTATTTTTATATTTATTCTTAGACATTAAATCATTTAGAGAAAGAATTACACATTCAAATATATTTTATCGTATACAATAATGTAATAATAAATACGAAATTTCTTACAATTAACAACATCTAAAGTGCCCGTTGCACCTGCACCTTCATTAGTGCCATCGCTATAAAATCTAATCCATAACATATTTGATGTAGATATTATAGGAAATGGCAATAGATTTCCACAAAACTGTCCTAAAAGTGCGGCATACGGTCCAGCACCATCTCGAACCTGAAAATAATAAAAAATACTCGATATTTTAGCGTAATAAATTAAAACGAATATCTCAAAATTTTGTTAAATTAATATGTATTTCTTCTTGCGATCTCTCTTTTTTTCACTGCTAATTTTAATTTTCTAATCGATATTATATATTGGAGAATAACAAGAAACTATTCAATTTTTTTTGTTTTCTACTATTTTGTTATCCTTACACGCGATATTGCATTACGCATTAATATCTACTGCTGCAATGCAACGTTTCAGTATTTTTAGAAATATTTATCAAACGCGAATGCAAACTTACTTCGAGGTAATCACCGTTACATTTATCACTTTGGTTGACGGAAATAGACTGATTAGAAATAGTTGAATTTTTTATATCCATATTATTGATAGTAAATTTAATAATTTTGCCTGGCGATGTAACCACTGTCCAATGACACTCTTCAAATGGTTGATAATTTGCCGCCTGCTGAGTTTTAAATGATTTATATTGAACGGAGGTCATATTGATAAATTCTCCGCAACCGTCAACTGGACTTGTTGTAAACAGCACCTAAAATTGTCTATTGTTATTACACATCCCCAATTGATTGAGAATGTTAACAAAGTAAATAACAGGAAATCGAAAACTATCGAATAATAATTGTGATGAAAAATTCAGTATCTGTTATTATCAATTTTGATGGATCTTTTTTAATAATATAATCAAATGACGATAGACAATACTTTAGCTGTAAAACCCGCGAAATGTCTTGAGCTATCAGCGTTAAAATTGACGACCATGGAATTGGATTCGGATTTAAATATTGGCAACTGTTCGGTCAAGTTTCCGCAAACCAGAGCTATTCGTTTATCAGATTTAACCAAAGCACCTTCATAAATGGCGACGTTGTCAAAGTAGCAGCTGCAAAAATTTGCGATAATAATTAATAAAGTTGAATAATGTATCATGTAAACAGATATCGATCGATTGAAAGCTTACCTTGTACTGAACTCGAGGACAAACTTTTCGAATCGTACAACTATGCTCTTTCCTTGCGGCGCTTTAATGATCCAAGTGCAATTCATACGCCCGAAATATTCCTCTCCATGCATCAAGGGCTTAAGTTCGGTTGGGTGTGTTATTATACCACCGCATTCTATTAATTACATTGATTTCGTTATTTCTTTAATTTTTCTATAATTATTTTATTAACTCTAATCATGAAATTAACCACACTATTTTCTAACAATTATAGATTATTGTTCACAATATAATTTTAAAAATCACTTATCTTCATGATCTATATGAAAATTCGCAAGAAACTTACTGTTGAGGAAATATTTAAATTGGAAGCCACTTCGCGACGCATATTTATCCGTCATGAAGATAATTTGTAGAGATGAAATAGATTTTAGAAGTGGCGGTTTGTTATTGCCGCAATAATTGTCACTTTGTATACTGTCTATAAACAGAGTATCCGATATGATCGTGACATTGTCAAAGCGACAATCACCGTGACCTGTCAAAATTAACTTCACTTTAATCTTGCAATTTTTCTTCTTCCTTTTCACTTTAGGAAACTTTATTCATATCTCAAACATTATCGTAGCTTCATAAAAGGCTTACTAGGCGTTATATTATGCTTGCAGTAGCAGATAATGCACAGAGTTTCATCACAGGCAGAGAGACGGAAGGATTTACTCACCGCGCTCGAGTTGAAAGTCAGTGAACTCAACGATAATGTCCTCGTCTGGCGCGACGATGGTATAATTACAGAACGCGTTTGGTGGATATAAGTTTGGATACGACGGCGATTGGATGATGTTAACTCTTTCGGTCGCTTTGAAAATACCGCCGCAATTCTCGTTCCAAACGGCATGGAATCCGTCCGATTGTACTGCTTCGTCTGAGTGAAAGATCACCTTCATGCGGTTCGATGTCGAGTTAAAGGGCGTAGGTGTGTTTCTGCCGCAAACCTTGCCGAGACTCTTCCATTCACCATTGCCATTTCCTTCTGCCATGATCCAATCAAATACCTACATAACGTAGTTTCGTTAATAATTTTTAATATACAAAGTTTCTAATATATTATTAATAGCAAAAATATTATTAATAGCAAGATTATAAATAAAATAACTTTTTTATGTATTATATGTGTATAATAAATATTTAATATTTATCATACATATATAATATATAAAAAATATGATATGATAAAATATAATATAATTAAAAAATAATAAATGCATATATGTAATATATATGTAATATATATGTAATAATCTAATAATAAATATATAATAAAGAGAGAGAGCTTAATATACGTATAGACCTGCACATAATCTTTTTCGCAATTGGAACTAGTCTCCAGACTGAAACGGTCGATGAAAGCTAAGCCTATAGAATATCCATTGTCGCCAATGATTTCCCACGTACACTCACTCTTGTTTGGATATTGTTTGGGAAATCTGTAATATTTTAAAAGTATTATTATAAAGAATCTTTTTTTTAAAGCGTTGTATTGTTATCATAAATAATTACTCGGGTGATGCAATTTCGCGACTGCGACCGCGTAATGATCCACCACAGCCTGTGTTGACAGGTTCCACATTAATTTCGAAATCGCTTCGATTTTCCGACGCGTAATATTCTATCCACAACTGATTCGATATGCTGCTTATATTATATTTCTGAAGTTGATTTGCAGCATGCAAGCAGTGCTTTGCAATTTGCGGCGCTGTAGCTCCACCATTTCTAATTATAAACAAACGTAGATTAAATCGAAGATTAATCGAAAATAAGAAATTTAATAAAACAGACAGTACTTGATAATAAGATAGTTCTTATCACAATTGCTTTCAAGTTCAAGTTTGGTAAAAGTCAGTTTGATTATTTCGCCATCAGGATAATTAATATGCCAAACACAGTTTATTGGATAAGAAATATTCTTTGGCGGTCTGATGGTATGAGTTAGACCATTCAGAATACCACCACAAGCTTGCCATTGATATTGTACATTAAAATTAGTACGTTCTCCATAAGTGCCATTCATTATCTAAAAATTAATAGATATTAACATTACTTCTTTTTTTCTATATATATTTTTTCTATATATACTTTTTTTCTATATATATTTTCTATATATATTCTATATATATTTCTATATATATTTACGTTAATACTAAACATTAATAATCTCAGTTTACATTTTAAAACTTTTAATTTATAACTTCTATTCATAATAAGTGATACATATTAATAATACATTACCGTCAACATATTGATCATTTTCGGGCTTCTTAAATATCTTGGTTCCGTTATATTCCCACATAATACTCCAACATCTATAATAATTAGCACATCTATATAATTATCTATAATGATTACGTTTTGTATATTTTATTCACTTATTTGGATAATTGTTATAAAAAAAATTAAAGAAAGAAAGAGAGAGAAATGGATGAGATTGAGAAGTTGAATAGCATTTTGTATTTTACCCTGAAGTTCGATGAAATGAGGAAGGATGCAATTTTTTCTAATATAACCCAAACGATTTTCCGATCTGCCTAAATAGCCGGTGACTTTTATTGTTAATGTCAAGCGGTTGTCATAGATAGAACCAACCATACTTTCAGGTGGTTCTAATATCCAGTAGCAGACATATGAGGTTTGATTAAACGGTAAACTTGTAGGACCTGTTATATTGCCTTCAAGTTGTCTGAGATTTCCACCACAAGCTGCGGGTAACACGTTATTGAGAAAAATTAATAAATTGTATATGTTCCTTCTTATATTTTTTTATAATAGTTATATAAAAATCAATTGGAAAAATATATTTCCGTTTATATTGCATTATAATGCATGATGGAAAATTATTATTAATAACGGTTTTTGAAACTTACGAGCTGGGGCTTGAGCTGTGTATCGAAGTTTGAAGCCTCGGTGTCCTGCGGAGGACCAATAGTTGATAATCATGGTATTACTAGAGCTTGTAATCTCTTCTATACTAGCGCTTTGTCCTAAGACTTTGATCTTTGATTTAAAGTTGAAATCGTTATAAAACTGCAAGAAGGAAAAATTATAGCATATATTTTCCTTTGAAATAATGTTTCTTATATTTTATTGCCATATGTTATATTATTTACCGAAAGTGCGTAACCCACTTGTGTAGGTCCAGGATCGTCAACGATATCTATATCCAAAATATTTACCACCACGTGATAACCCACCGGTAATTTAATTCGCCAATTACAGTGTCTGTAATATGTCGTCAATATTTTATAAAATTTTTAAAAATAATGATTTATTTATATAATTATTTATATAATTATTTATATAATTATTTATAATTTTATTATTCATCAATATAATTTTATAACTTTTGTATAACAAATGTATTCTTAATTTATTTAACAAATGTTCGCTATATAAATATTCTAATAGTTTGATAGAATTTAAATCCACTTTAAAAGAAAAATTTACCTTGGTCGTGTGCGTGGATTAGGATATCCGAGTGACTTAATTATTCCACTCATTGCCGTTAATAAACCGCCGCATGCTACAAGCAAATAATATATGACGTAAAATTCGAGATTGTACGGATAATACATCGAGTAAAGTTTATAATTGTACAATTGAGAATTGTTTAATGAAGTTTATTTTACGGTCACTAACTTTCTTGACTAGTGGTGAAGTTTAAACTGAACCCTCTGTAACTTATGTACTCCCTATTATCACTCTGGAAATATACATATGCTTCATTTGTCGATGTCTCAATTATATCTGGTTTATGAAGACCGCAGTAAGTTCCAATTTCTGAGGCTAAAAAAATATTAATCTTAAGTCAATTATTGTTACAATAATTAATGCAAATCTAAATTTATATAATTAATTACGTCATTACTTACTCGTATCATTTTCTGCAAGTTTTTCTGCAATTTTTACGTGGTCGGTCGAATCGCATTTACGAAAACCAGGAAGCTGTATATCGCGGAATTGTAATTTCATAGTATGATCTGTCGGTCCTATTAGCAACCAGGTGCAAGTCTGATTTAGAGGATAACGATGCGGATAATTCGGAGATGTGATAACGCCACTGGTTCCGCGCAAAATACCACCACAAATCTCTAAAAAATTTATGCACATATATTATCAGGTTTATCATAAATGCATTATTTTATATATTAATTCCATAAGAGATTCCATAAAAGATTCTTTCATAGTTGTTTTTACGTCATTTAAAAAATTCATAAAGTGCATTTTTTTTTAAACTTATTTACCTCCTGAAACAATTGCAGCTTTAAAGCCATTTTTGGGTTCTGGTAAGTCCGTATAAAAGTAAACATACATCATGTTGCCAGTGGTACTTATACTACTGGGTGCTATGTCCTTGCAAAATCTTCCCATAAATTTTGAATTATCAGTTCCGCCATCCCTTATTTCAATATATTCTCTCTCACAGCTAAAAAAATATTAATATGTCATTTTTATAGTAAAGATCTTTAATTAAAATATTTGTTTTAATTAAACTTTTTTCTAATATAATCTCATGTCTCACTTTTTGGAATAACTTAAATCAAATCTATCCAAGAAATGAATAGAAAGCCTTTCACCAGCTGGAGCAATAGCTGTCCAGGTACATTCAGTATAGGTTGGAGGAATATTTGGATAGTTGGGGGATGATATTGTCCATCTGTTGTTTGTACTTGTGAAGATAAACTGACCACCACAATTCATACTTACTTCTCTAAAATATGATAAGATTAAAAGATTACGATATTAATTATTAATGAAACTAAAAAATTAACATTATATATATATATATATATATATACACATATATATATATATATATATATATATTATATAGAGAAAGGTATACATATTCGTACACATATAATTGTGCGAGCGTGCATGCGTAAGTATATTATTAATCTAGGGAAACATGCAAAAATTACCTGTAAGTGAGTTTCAAGCGATATTGAAAACCTGTACCAGTAATTTTAACATAAAGACGATTTCCAGTGGTTTCTAGTTCCGGTGGTGCTACATTGCCACAATATTTTCCATCGCCTAACAGAGGTGAAAGCACTCCATCTCCATTTTTTAGCTAAAGAAATTGAATGTATGTATATATATATATATTTAAACATTAAATTTGTTCTCATATAAGTGATTTCTGTTCTCATATAAGTGATTCTGTTATTTCAAATACATGTTAATTAATTAATTCTGCAAAGTATTATACTAAAATATATTATAATATAAAACGTTAATATTTCGTTTATGATTTTATTGATAAAAAATATATGTTTACTAACCAGTACATAATTATCGCTACATGAATGATCAGATGCTTCTTGTATCGACATATCGGTAATCTCGACTTTAATTGTTCTACCGGGTTTCACCGTCACAAGCCATTCACAAGTGAAACGCCATGTGCGAATCGCTCTCGAGAAAGTGGCATTGTCATATTCAATCACGCCATTGGGACCGGTCAAATTACCTCCGCAATCTAAATAATAATGAAGATATTTTTTATTCAAATATTTATTGTAATGGAAATTTTGTTAAAAGACAAAAAAATAAGACAGAGACCTCGATACACATATGCGTTGAAGCCAGTCTTATTAATAAACGAATCTGACTCGAATTTCACTGTCATTATATTGGTCCCTTTGATTTGAACCCAGGTGGAGTTTGATAAGCATAATCTACTTAGCAGATTAGCATTGTTCGTGGATATCAATGCATTTCCGGAATAAACGGAAACCGAATCCGCTATGCAATCGTTAGTTTCTTCTAAATCCATGGATATTATTCTCAACCTCAAATGCGTCCCGGGTGGCGATGTGAAAACCCAGTTGCAATGTAGATTGGCAGCATAACCGGTTGGCCAACCAGGAGAGCTAAAGGCATATGAGTTGTTGCGCTGACCCATTAAAGCTATTTCTTTGTTACATTCTGACACTGTTTGGAAATAAAATTAATTAAATAATATTTAATATTTAATAATATTTAATTAAATAATATTTATAATTTTTTATATAATTAATTTGCTAATAATATTTGTGTGTATTTGTGCATATATATATATTAAAATTCTGATAGTTGTGTTAGCGAAGAATTAATAATGTAATTACTTATAAAATTTATAATAAAAATAGTTATGTATATATGTAGCAAACTTACATTTGATCTCTTTATTATCTTGAGAAACATCTCTTGGTATTTGAAGCCACGTGAGATCGAACCAACTTCCTTGTCTAAGAAAATTAGTTGACATGGTGATATAAACCACATTGCTGGATGATTGTATTGGATCTGGCAGAGTATAGCCGCATACTTTTAACAGACTTAATGCTTCATTATCGTACCCATCGTATATCTAATCAGAAATAGATAAAACTGCTTAATATTTAATTTAAATTACGCATAAAACTTTCAATTTCATTGATCGTAAAAGAGATTATATGAAATATATATGTACATTAAATATATATATTTGCATTTATATTTTGCAATATGCTTTCTATTTTAAATTTTATCTCAGTAAATGATACTTACCTCGACTTTAGAGAAACATGATGTTCCGATATTTTCTATTTGCAAATCTGCAAATTCGATGCGTATGACTGAATCCATTTCGACGGTGATACGCCAATTAAATTTATCTGTACGCCTATAAGCCATCGGATACAATGGCGAGGTAATGCGTCCCGTAGGCCCCTCAAGTTCGTTCCCAAAAATAAAATTATACTCGCCAACAAAACCTTTGGCGGTGCCTGAGCTATCACTTTTAAACTTAATCCATAGTATGCTCGAGGAAGTAATTGTCGCGACATCTTTTCCACAGGAAACACTAATGAGTTTTCCAATTCCGCTGTCTTCTCGTATCTCGAGATAATCCAGATCGCAATTCTCGCTCGATTCGATATCAAATTGGGAGAATGAAAGAGTGATTTTATTGCCGGGGGATGTATTCAATATCCAAATGCATTCTGCATTTAATGGATAGCTGTTTGGATAACCCGGCGAAGTGATTGTGCCTTGAGCAGAAGTATAATTTCCGCCACATGCTAAAAGATATAAACAAGATTTTTAAAAAATCCAATATCGTTCACGGATTCTTTATCATATCATTACACACTATATTATCGACACACCTGTATTCAGAACAGAATAGCTAGCGACGAAGTGACCAGCAAATTCGTAACGTACAAATAGATGCAGCGTGAGTGAGTTTCCGGTGCTTGTAATCGGCGGCGGTGTGACATTGTTGCACCATTTTCCTAAAAGCGGCCCATCTGTACTATCACCCTCGAATACTTGGATGTAGTCCCAAGAACAGGGACCTAAAGCGGTGTCCCATGTGGAAAGTTCGAGTGGATCGATCTCCATATGTGTGAAGGTAACTGTCACGTGATCGCCTGCAAATGATGAAAAAATAATATTTGTAGAATAATGGTTGAAATTTATAAAGAAATACAAATATGTGAACTAAGACAAAAGTATAGAGATTATATTTACCTGGATTCTCAGCTATCAACGTCCACGTACAATTAGCTTCGTCCTGTTGATTAACGCTATATCCACTCGAGGACGTAAGGAAACCGTGATCTTTCACGATTATGCGAGCACCGCAGGCTCTAACATACTGAGCTTTGAAACCTTTGGCTGAAATTATATTATCGGTTCGCATAACTACTAACATCTGATTGCCAGTCGAAACGTAGGACGGTGGTAATTGAGTGTTACAATACGTTGCTAGTAATGGATCATTCTTCGTTGGTCCATCAAAAATCTAGAGAAATAGGAGAGACAAGAATAGTAATATTTATTATTAGATCTAAATGAGAACATACTTAGAATTTTACAATATATTTTTTTTTAATTATAATATATACCTTAACGAAATCATCAGTGCAATTTCTACTATTCTCCATATCAAAGTCTAGGAAGGTGAGATTCACAACGTGATTGCTGTCGACTTCTAGCAGCCACTCGCAATTTTGACCATGCGGATAATTTTGCGGATAATTAGGCGAATGAATAATAGCCGAATCTGTTGTAAATTTACCGCCACACTCGATAGGAACGCTTTTATAACTAGCATTGAATCCTCGACCAGCATAAGACGTATCCGACTGGAATTTTATAAACATTTTATTTCCAGGACTAGTGTAAATTATTGGTTTCTCTGAAAAACAAAGTTCGGCCAATATCGGCGCGTCTGCATCGTCGCCACTATAAATCTGCACTTTGTCGAATAAGCAACCTTTCCGTTTTTCAGTATTTATCTGTAAGAGGAAATTTTTCATTTATGATTTAATTTATTAACACCTTTTCTATAGATTTGTGAAATTGATATTTCAGATGTTACTCACTTCATGAAAAGTGAGTTCTACGCTGTGCATATAATCTACTTCAATTGACCATTCGCAAGCGATATTCGTCGGATAACCAGATGGATATCCGGGTGATGTGAATGTATCGTACGGCTTACTCAAATGTCCACCGCAACCATGCACCGTCCATTCGAGTCGAAAGCCATTAAAGGCAATAAAGGAATCCGTGATAAATGTTATAAACACTTGATGTTGCGTCGAACTAATTTTCGATGGAAATTCTGTTCCGCAGAATCGACCTAACTCTGTGTTGGGATTGTCTTCGTCACCTTCCATAATTAACAAATAATCATATGTGCAAGTGTCCAGTCTGCCTCCTTCGAGATCAAAGTGCGAGAAAGTTAGATTAATCGTATTGCCAATTGGAGCCTCGATTATCCAACTACAATTTATCGAGTGCTCATATTTATTAGGAAAATTCGGTGATTCTATTACACCATAGTAGCCGTGTAGTTTATTGTGACACTCTGTATCATAAAAATAATATTTTATAATAAGTAACGTAATTATATAATTAAGTTGAAAATTAATAAAAAATTGATTCGACTTTTTATATGATTAAAAACATATTCTACGATTGACGTTGTAGGATATCTTCATAATCAAAAATCTTTAACTGTGCGCAAGATATTTTTTAAAATATAAAATATATTTACATAACATCAACTTAATAATATAAATACTTACGCGTTTCGTATTTTAGATGGAAACCGCGAGCGGGATTACTAAAGTCACTGCGAAATCGAATGGTTAGTAAATTGGATTTAGATTGAATAATCTTTGGATACGTGGTACCGCAGTAACGTTTTCCATTTGTACGACGACTGATACCCTCAGATATTTCGATAAAATCATATCGACACTTTACGTGATCCTCGAGGTCGAGATCGACTATTACGAGTTGCACCAAACTGCCCGCCGCCACGGCTATCTTCCAGTAACAATCTGCATTCGCTGAATAAGGCTCTGGGTAATTTGGAGACATAATATCGCCAGTGACAGTTGTCATCGTACCACCGCATCCTAAAATAAAACATACATAAATTGAAAAAAATTAAGACTGTGTGAAATTTTAGGAAATTGAAGGTTTTCACTTGTACGCTCTTACTATAAATTAAAAGTATACTTGAGTTTATGGTAAAAATCTTGAATTGTTTGAATTATTATTTTAAATCAAGACATTTTATAAAATTTTGAAAATTTTTAATAAATATAAACATTTATGGAAAATGAATATTATTTCAAATATATTTAAATATCAATTACATACAATAATGATCGCATATCATATAAAAGCATTTTCTTTAAATAAAAATATATATTTGATAAGAAAGAAGAAATAAATATTAGCTTAAGTAATTTTCTACTTTGATACACATAAAAAAATAATATTTTCCTTTTTCTAATTACTATACAAACAGTAGTAGCTGTGTTATTATATATTAGATATATTATAAATATTATAATTATAGTTATATTGTCTTAATTAATTTCCAATTATATATATACGAAAATAATTTATTTCACAAATCCAGAATCATCTTTCAAATCAATTCACACACAAGAGTTTTAGAATATTCAACATTTTTAAAATTTTTTAAGAACTGTCAGTTTTAAATAATAAAGTAATTTGAATCTTTATGATTAAATTACTTGAAAACTTAAAAGAAAAATTCAAATGTTTATCATTACAGCTTACTTACCTTCCGTGGTGCTGTCCCATTGTATCTCAAAACCTTGTAGTGATCTCGAGAAATCCGAGACAAATCTAATGTACATTTGATTGGTTTGACTTGGTATTTCAGTGGGTATTTCTGTGCCACAAAATTTGCCGATTAATGGTGCGGAATCGTATCCACCGTTTCTGAAATATATGAAATATAAAGTGACCATTTATATGTATAAAAAAGCAAAAAGCTTAAATAAATATAATTTTAAATTAATTAAATTACCTAATTTCTAAATAATCGAATCCGCAAGTCGTATGTCTCTCCAATTCAAATTGATTAACCGTGAGCGTAATTCTGTGTTTGTTTTGCGCTTCAATAATCCAAACGCAATCCTTCTGATTTGGATAATACTCAGGATAATTTGGCGATCTAATAACGCCATTCGGTTTCGAATAGCGACCGCCGCAGACTTTTGTAACGTCTACGAAAATATATGTGGCGACAAATCCTTCTAGTGTAATGCTTGAATCGGTGTGGAACAATATGGTAAGTGTGCGATTTTGTGTCATTAAATCGGGTGGTTTAGTATTACCACAATATCTAAAATATGTAATTATATATTATTAATTATAACATAAAAATTAGATTAAAAAAAAGAAATATTAAAGAGAAATTTGAAATGAAGGACGTAAGTAATAATAGCATAATAATAAGTAATAATATTATTTATAATTATCTTTTATAACTATCTGATGATTACTGATTTTTTCACATAACATTAACTTACTATTTTTCCTTAAAGTATTAAAAATAAAAGAAATGGATACTGTTCTAACATACGTGGCTATTATATTTTCAGTAGGTGAAGTATAGTTTTCATAAATTTTGACATAATCATGGTAGCAATTATAATGAGATTCCAAATTAAATGACATCCAAGTAAGTTGTATTACGAATCCTGGCGGTGCTTGAATAGTCCAAATACATTCTTCGTTATCGGTATAAACTCCACTTTCAATGGGAGGCCTAATCACTCCGGGTGATTTTGTTAGCAATTCGCCGCATCCTTAATAAAAATAATAATATCAACTATTTTCCATCTTTACAAAAAAATTCTTCAGGTCATCAATTATTAAACTCATAGTATGTATATATAAAGATATGATAAATGTATAACATCCAAGTTATTTTTAAATCACAGATTAACTTACTGCGATCGATAGTTGTGTAATTAGCTTTGAAGCCTCGGCCGTCGATACTGTTGTCGGTTGTGAATTTTATATACATAAAATTATGTGTAGAATAATAAGGGCTGTCTGGAATGTAATATTCATCGCCGCATAACGTAGCAAGTTTCCTTGCATTTTCATCATTACCATCGTAAATCTCGATGTAATCAAAGAAACAATTCGGTGGTTCTCTTCCTTCGATATCCATATCTTCTATGGTTAATACGATTCCTTTATTCGGTGATTGTATAATCTCATAAATACATGTTCTCGAACCATGATAACTATTTGGATAGAAGGGTGACTTGAGAATTCCGGTCTCTTCACGAAATTCGCCGCCGCATAAAGTTTCATAAGACATTGTGAAACCTTCCATTTCATAAGACCAATCGGATTCGAAGATCACAACTAACACGTTTGTATTCGACTTAATTGATGGCGGAATATCCGAGCCGCAGTATCTACCAAGTAATTGGGAAAATCTATCAGGTCCATCGTAAATCTGAAAGAATATAAGTAAGATTAATTACGTTCTCGTGCATACTAGAAAAATGAAAACTGAAAGATTACCTCAACAAAATCAAAATGACAACTGGAAGATGCTTCAAGATTAAATCGCAACCATGATATTCTGATTCGTTCGCCTGCTGGCAATTGTATCTTCCATTCACATACCATATTCGGTTGATAACCCGACGACGAATGGCCGGGCGAATTAATCGTTCCAGTTGCACTTGTATAAACCCCACCGCAACCAGGAATACCTGATATTATTTTTATAAATTAAGAATCTCAAATTATTAATTAACATAATTGCTTTAATAAATAAATACCTTCAATTGTTGAATAATGGATTTGGAAACCGACGTCTTGACCAACATCATCAGAATGAAAATGAACAGTCGCTTCAAAACTAGGTGTGATTAAAGGTGGCGGACGAGTGTGATTGCAGAAATACCCTAAACGTTCTTCTTCCATACCTGTAATCTGTATCAAAAAAATTAAAATGATGTAAAAATATTTCAAGTCATGTGTGCAAAAAAATATATAATCTAAAAATTTATTTATATAATATTATGTCGATATTATATGTTGATCTATGAAGAATAGCATGAAGAATTTACTTCTACATAATCGGCTTCGCAATGTTCTTCAAGCATTAGTTGACCAAAATGAAACTGGATTCTTTTTGATGGTGCAACGGAAATTCTCCAGAAACAATCCCTATTTGGAGGATATCTTCCTGGCGAGCCTGGAGACGTAATCGTGCCATAATTATCATCTAAAACACCTCCACAAACAGGATCGATGCTAGTCCAATGGAAAGTAAATCCATCATTAGATACACTGCTGTCCGAATGGAACCACAAGTAGAGGGTATTATGGGACGAAATGATATTTCCGTTTCCATTAGGCAATGTCTGACCACAAAATCTATTAATCATTTGACTCCCAGCATTCCTGCCATCATGAATCTAAAAACATATATACACATTTTGAAGGAAAAATGCATTTTTAATTTTTTCTTCTTTATTTCTTCTTATTTTATATTTCTCATAAAATTCTTTTTATCTTAGTATAATAGTTTTTTTACATTTAATAAATTTATTTAATAGTTTTTTATATTTTAATTTTTTACATTAATAAAGTTTAAAATTGAGATTTAAATAGCACATTGAAAATTTAATTTAAAATACTGAAATTTTTTTAGAATAAATATCAAGGATTTATAAATTATTATTTTACTAATTTTGTCCTGAAAATGATAAGAAACACAAATACTGTCTAATATAGCTTCAAGATCTTACAAAAGTTATAACTCTATTAAAATAGAACGAGAAGTTTTCAAAACTGTCGCATGTGATGTTAACACACTCGATAGTTTTGAACACTTCTAATGACATCACCTGTAGAAAATCAAACTTGCAATCTGTGGACTGTTCAAGATTGAAAGCCGTGAAGGTGACGTTCAAAACTTTAGAAGATTCCGTAATTAAAACCCAAGCGCAGCTCAATCCGTGCTGATAAGTGCTACCACCCATGGGAAATTGAAGTGTTCCCATAGGATTGCGTGACACACCGCCGCATGTTTGCCGTTGTGTCTCACACCTGTTCCCCGTATAGCTAGATGTACACTGACACGTTGCTTGTCCGTTTAAAACGTTGCAAATACCATTGTTTCGACACGGATTCGGCGAGCACGGATCGGTCGGTATGTTACATGTTGCTCCTAAATGTTTACAAAGGATGATGAGAATACAATAATATATATACATGTATATAAACACAACATTTTAACATTTTATATAAATAATTGAGTAAAAAAAAATATTTCCAGCGAAATAATGTAATTATTATTTTCCGCGACATAACTTTTTAAACATCATCTTATAATTCGTATAATTTTAACATTCAATATTTACAAAATTTACAGTATACATTCGCCAAACATGAATTAATCTCGTATCTTATCTATTCGAAGAGATGTAGAAAGCAGAATGTTACAGTTTACAAGTAAGTTTATAAACTTATTTTCCTCCCTTGCTCCGCCTCTCTTCCCTAATATGAATATATATCTCTATATACCTGAATATCCTGGATTGCATGTGCAAGCGAAGCCATTTGCACCGTTTGGCACACATGTGCCATGCACACAGGGGTTGACAGAACACGCTGTATTAACTGATACATCAGCTAACTGACAACCGTTTGGTCCCATTCCATTACCTACGTAACCCGGTGGACAACGGCACAGAACGTAAGAACTTGTAAGCGATGGATTTTCGCTACATGTAGCTAACGGATGGCATCCGCCGTTATTGATGGCGCAACCGCCGACAAAAATGCAACTGACACCATCACCGCGATATCCTGAAGGACAGGCCCCGCACACCCTAGAACCCTGCAATTAAAATCATTGTAATGAAATGTAAACAGTGATAATCTTATATTAGACATGATGTAACATGCAATCTACGCATCATTTACCATCGTGTTCATGCACTGCACGTAAGGCGAGGTGCTGCAACCACCATTGTTAATCAGACACTCATCAATGTCGGTACAATAATAGCCATTTCCGCTGTAACCGTGCGGACAAGCGCCGCAGGTGAATGAGCCGCGGGTATTGTGACACGATACCGGTGGGTTTACAGAACAGGGTGGATGGTACGCCGCGCATTCATCTACATCCTTGGTGCAAGCTGGGCTCGTACCATCGCTCTCCCATCCCTGGCAATGATAAATAAAAGGCTCAGTCTCTGCCGATTTATGCGGCAATTCTGCACGAAATATAGGTTGATTGAAAGCAGCGATAAGAAAGAGAAGAGCGTACCTGGTCGCAAATGCATGTATAGCCTTGCGGAGAACTACTTTTGGCGACACACACACCGTGCTCGCCGCAAAGCGCTTCGGAATTCTCCGTATTGCAAATCGATGTTTTCTGCGTGCAATGAAGACCGAACCATCCCGGCAAGCAGTCGCATCTAGTACCAAACATGACATTATATACAGACACATTTTAGTATATCTGAGAAACCTACCAGCGATGAGATTCAAAGAAATTATTTAAAACAATAGAATTAAAATAGGAGATTTAAAGTTATTTAAAAATATTATTTTTTAATAGAATTTCTTTATGTGAAATGCTTATTATAAATTTGTTTAAAAAATCTGTAGTGAAGATATTCAAGCTGCGATTTCTCTGTTTAATATTAATTACTGTAATGGGAAACATAATTGTTAATGTGATGTACCGATAAGATCCAGGCAAATTGCGACACGTTGCTCCATTTTGACATCCAAGTTCCGTACCAAGAAATCTTGCGCATTCATTGACGTCCGTCATACAATTCGGGCCCTAAAATTATCGTGAATTATCTTCATGAAATGTTAACGCTCTAATCATGCATACCTCCCAATTTGATGGGCAATGACACTGATACGCATCATACAAATCCTCGCATGTACCGCCATTTTGACACGGATTACTTTGGCATTCATTCTCTCGGAGCAGCGTTTGCATAGCTCTTAGTGAATCTTCTAATGCTTTAAGCTGAAATAGAGATATATTACAGATTTTTAATTTTATATAAATCATTATTCGTTTATTGCTTACGATAAATTTTCAATCTATACATACTCGAATGTTGATTCGACGAATGGTGTTTCTGGTTCTAAGCGGTAATGGATTAAAACTCTAAAAAAAATGTTACTTTGTATAAATAATCTAAGTACAAATATATGTAATTTTTTCATTTTTTTATTTAGATATGTAAATATTACTTTTACCGATAATGAAACACAAAAAATTAAATTAGTAAAATAAATAGCGATTTAATATTTTTAAATACAATTGCTCGTGTAATAATCGTGTACAATTTCTTTTTTAATTTATTTTCACATGTAAAATAATACTTACATTTAATGTACTTTGGTATGAAAATACATTGTAAAAAAATATAACGTTGCAAGATATTGCATATTGTATATTCTTACCGGATATATGCGTGATCTATTTCCTATGTGACTCGTGTCGTTCACGTCGATGCTCCTCTCGAGAAGAGCGACTCTTCTCTGTAAACCTGTGGAGCCTGTCACTATAGTCGTTAACTGGTGAAGAGAGCTCTCCATCTCAGCCAAGTATCCCATCCGCCACCTGTCAATGACCCGCGTCGCATTTTGCGCCTAAAAGGGAATCGAGACGTTAACCGATTGTACCTCGATTATGCTATACATTTAGACGTATATTCATTACCGCTGATGCTACATGAAGTAGATTGATCTCATTGACATTCATGTAACCGCCCCCTGTTATCTTCAGAGTAATATTTCTATCTTTTGCGCTAGAAATTATGAGATGTCCATCTCGAGATTCTAGAACGGGCCTGTGAAGATAATTTATATAAAAAAAGTGTTTTAAGAGCAATAAAATTCAATATAAAACACTTTATTCGATTATAATATCTTATATACATATGTCAAAATTCTTGTATCTTTTCATTACATATAACTAAGTCGCTATTTATATCAATTGTATCGATTATATGCAAATCCACAATAATTTTTTTTATTTGAACATATAATAAACTTTATACAAATGCAAGTAACGAGATATATAAGACGTAGACAACGAACTCTTATCACGAAACATACCTCTCGTCCATCCATGCCGTGCAGAAACTCAAGTGTAATAATAAGAACCATCCCAGTGTAAAAGCCATGCCAAGTAGGTTGAAACTCAGTAGTTGAAGCTGAATATTATCCAATCATACCTTATTGCACTCTCGTGGAACTCCTGTCGAAAAGACAGGTTGTAACAGATTGATCCATGAGGCCGGCATCGTGCGCGCCTGTATCTCTTAAGTGGGCGTATTTGGAAGATTTATCAGAATCCACCCAATATCGGTTTTCGCTATAAATTATATATGCTAAGAGAGATGTACAAAGTCAACGGAAAATCATGCCATTCAAAGAATTATTATGTCAAAAGTTATCAAAATATTTATGTCATCTGTGTTTATACATATATGTATTATAATATAGCATATTTATATAAATTTGTACTGGAATTTATTTTAATTTATTAAATTTTAATGTATATGTAATGTATATACATTTAAATGTATATTATTCGCACGAATTGATAGATATTTATTTATATTATTAAATTGATATGTGATTAATATAATTAATGATTTATTATTTTCTATATACGTTAAATGATACCTAGTTATCGCTTAGTTATTGATAACGATCAATTAAATCATATATAATATTTAAAGAGATTAAACGAATGATACTATAAAATAAAAGCATAATGAAAAAAATGTATGTAAGTGAATATAAGCATAATGAAAAAAATGTATGTAAGTGAATATTTGATTGTACAATCAAGATTAATTAATGTTTGATATTATATGATTTTTTATTATTTTTTAAAATATCCACATTGCATATATAATGTGAATGCCTAATAATTTGTGTGTGATTGTATTATATATAAATTACGTTTTTATATTGTCAATTATATTATGTAAATTATATCATTATAAAAATGTCGTATAATATTAAGTCATGTGTAAATATTGTCAGTAGCTAATAATTACTATAATATTGGATAAACTTAAATTTTATTAACATAACATTAACATAAATAATTGCTTAGTTTTTTATTTTTTAATTTAAATTGATAAATATAGTTCTTAATTTAAGCAATATATATAGAACTATTGCAGTTTTATAATCTTTTTATGAAGTATTCGCAACGTTGAATATTCATATTGAATAAATTTTATAGTAACGACATCAACATGTTTTATAATTTATTTTATAAACCTACATTATCTATTGTAATCTAAATTATTTATACATATATTGTATAAATAATTAATTTAATTGTTTATACATATAGTATACATATATTGTGTAATAATGTTGTATTGTGATTATCATCTATTATATTTAAATAGAATATATTTATATATTGTAAATTATATTAATACGAAATTGAAAAGACATGTACAATAATGTAAAATTCGTTAAATTAATATATTCGATGTGAATATTCTCTCTTTCATAGTTTTTGTCTTAAAATTATTTTGTCTTAAAATTCAACAATCAGTTATTTTGAATTAAAGTCAAGAAAATTTTTTACAAATTTTGTGTTGAAATTATCTCGCCAATTATTTCAGTATGTAACATAAATGATTAAATAATGTGTAAAAATTCGATATCAAGCCAATGATTTTTCTCTCACAAAATTGAATGTCTGCTCTTTCAATAATGCAAAATTACGAATCATATAATAAAATTATTGAGACATTCGATTTTGATGTCAATTAAATGTATTCGTAAATTCCGCATTAACTTTTAAACCAATATTAGTTTTTAATTTGCTAGATATTCTATATATGTACAAATTATAACACATTGATAAAATTGATAAAATTTATTTTTTCTTAATATTATATTATTAATACACACAAATGTGTAACAAAACATGTATAGATATTAAAAAATTCAAGCCAAATGAGTATTTTTAACATCAGTGTAAGATATTGATACATTAAAATATTTAAATGTTATAGGAAAATGAAAAATTGATAATCATTTTATTTTATATAAATTCGTCGGGAAATATTTAAAATTTTTCATTATTTTACTGTTATTGACTCATTTCAAATAGTTGATATCCGAGAATTATTTGATAAGCGATAAATGCATATGTTTCATTAATATACTACTTAAATATATTAGTTATCATATAATCACATTTCCATAAGAATAGTTATAATCATCTATTTTTCAATCAAAAGATATTTCTGTGGATAAGAAATTTATGAAAGAAAATTTTCTTCCATAAATTTCTTGTGAATTGAAGATGATGACGATAATTGTCGTTGATTCACTGAAACGTTGAAATCATTGCTATTGGGAGCAGTCCAAAAGATTTAAGATTCATTCCATTCTATAGCAAGACCTTTAGTTAGGTTAGGTTAGGTTCAACAGATCGCTTAACTTTCTTTCGCGGATTAATCTCATAAAACCAAAATCCGACATAAAACAACATACATTGAAGTTGTTCTTTATTTTTAATATTGTTTTTCTATTTGTCAGATATTAATCGGCTTGAATGATTTCAATCTGTTCTTATTATGATCTGGTCTTATTATGATTAAATTATTATCATCAAATTATCCGCGAATAGAGATATTTTATATTATCTTTATAGAGATATTTATATTATCTTATATTTAATCGCAATTATTATTTTATTTGATTGTTGGTTTATATCAGAGTTTACCTTTTCATATCGAATTTTCTTCAAAATCAAAATGTAATCCAAATACTTTTTTTTTATTAATTAAGAGATAAAATTGATAACTATATTAATGATTTTTTTTTATCGCGATTTATTTGCATTATATAATGTTCAATAATTTTTATAATTGAAAGTCAATAATTGATAAATATTAAATTAATCGTTCGATATGAAAATTTTTCATGAATTTTGTGTTATTTCACATTTCAGATGATAAATTGATAATAAAATAGTGTTTTGATATGAATAAAATGTTCGTGTTTATTATTTTTGATGCAATCAAAACAGTTGATAATGTCATTGTTCTTTAATTATTTCCGGGCCAAATCCGAAATTAATTGAAAATTTGCTCATAATTGATCCGATCTTTGATAATACCTCATCGGTATTTTATGCATTCTATCTAATAATTCGTCTGAAATCTGGCGCCCTTCGGCGCGCGACGCGTGACTGAATCTGATTTGGCGCGCCGCCGACAGATGGCGCTGGATAAGCGAGGAGCATTACAGTCGCCATTCTCGACCGTTCTCGGCAGTATGGCTTCGGCTGCCGGTACGTACGTTAGTAGCATTTCGTGGTGTTGTACGTGTTCGCGGATGAACGTGCTCTGTTTCGTGAGAGAAAAGGACGAAGGTTTGCGGTGAAGGGACGCATCGAGGAGATCATCCGGGCGGACGAAAGCCCTGATACGCAAAATCCGGATCAGTCATGCGGCGGAATGTCAAGATCGCGTTGCTCCTGTCATGCGCGTGGATGTTCGCCTTTGTTTACTACTATCACACGTCCAGAGAAACCAAGGTAAGACGCATAATTCATTGTCAGTTGATCATAAAATACAAAGACTTCAAATAGAGTCGATTAATGTCGAAAATGTTGCTGTATCGATGTAATATTTGTAACATACAAAAAAAATCTTCCATACTTTCTGTAGAGACATGAGATATATTGTTTGCTAGTTGAGGGTTGAGGTTATCTGTTTAGTTGTTACACTCGATAATTTCCCATAACATTATTACCGAAAATCTTACATTTATTCATAATATTTATTTATAATATACAGAAGGTATGCGAGATTAATTGTCTTTAAAAGTTTTACATCAAGAAACGTGAGTGTGAAACAATGAAGTAAAGATATTCCGAAACATTTTTGAATTTGAATTTTTAAATGGCGCCAAGTTTTAAATGGCGATACGTTATTTCTAACATTTTCGTTTAATAATATGCATACATTTAATAATATACATACATACATTTATACATATATGCATTATAATATATAATATATATTTTCAAATATATATATTTTAATTTTTTTTACAAATAAATTAGATAAATTCGGCATATTTTAATTTTTCACAAATATTTTGATTGAATGTGCAAAAATAAACAAAACATATGCGCGCTCGCAAATTGATAAATATATACATATACATATATGTCGTGAAAGATACATATTTTTCTATTAAATTTTTGGCTGTAGTTTGGACATGTAATTTTTATTTAAATTCTATATTTATTCTATATTCACGCTTCTGCGATTTGCATTTTCCAGTTAATATTAACATGTGTTTAAAGATATAATATGCTGAACAAGCACAGTCGCATTTTACTACGGCTTGTCAGTTTGTATTTTTATATATTCCTATTATTCTTACATACTTTTATAAATCATAAAATAATTTCTACAGTATTTGTCTGGATTTTTTATATATTATTGTAATAAATTTTTCGAATAAAAAACAGATTTTATTCGAAATTTTATATGACATTAATTTCAGATTATTAAATTACTATCACATTATCATGCTGAGTGAGCACGGTTGCGTAAATTTGCTGCGGTTGTATTTTAAATAAATTATAATAATTACGTATCATGATCAATTTTCAGTATTGTATTTTTGCAAAGCATGAAATAATTTCTATAATATTTATTGAGATTTGTTATATATTATCATAATAAACTTTTCGAAAGAAAAAGGAAAACAGATTCTATTGACACATTTTAATTCTGAATTATTAAATTATTATTATTATTATTATGCTGAGCAAGCACGATTACGTAAATTCCCTGCGGCTGTATTTTAAATTATAATAATTACGCATCATAGTTAGTTTTCATATATTGTATTTTCTACAAGGGTTATAAAATAACTTCTATAATTTTGTTTACCAGATTTTCGATAAATTATCGTGGTAAATCTTTTCTTTAGTAAAGAAAAACAGATTTTTTCCCTGATATTAATTCGAAATTATTAAAATATTATTGCATATTAGTATTTATTGATAGAAATAGTGTGTTTTCTTTTGAAAAACATTTTAGAAACATTCTGCATGGTTTTTTCATTTATATAAAAATAAGTAGTACTTGCGATTATATTTTAAATCCCATGTGGCATGTTGACCCCATTACGTGATCAACATCCGCATTCCACGAAATAATATCACGAAATATTTAATCCGATAATTAAAGTAAGAGGAAAAAAGATTGATTGTCTCACCATATATCTTTATCTTACCATCGTCAAATTAAATCTCAATCTCTGTAAATCTCAATTTTTTGCTCCTCTGAGTTCTTTAGAGATTTGATCACATTACATACGATTTGATAAACGAATTAATCCACAAACACAGGCACTAAATCATTAAATCCTTTAAAATTATTATAACCAGTGCAATTTAATATAGATATAATATAATCCTTGATATTAAATATTATGATTAATTCAATAATTATAATAATGTATTGAAACCGGTATGCGCTAAATCACGCATGTTTTAATATTATTATATAATTCTCAGCACGTTTTAATACACTAAATTGTGTATTAAAACGTGCTGAGAATTATATAATAATATTAAAACATACTGAGAGAATTATTATTTAATAATTTGATATTAATAAATTTTTTAATAATTTACTAGCAATCTTAAACAAAATTATGATATAAGTAGGTTAATGAAAATTTATTTTTTTATTTTATTATGAAATTGAATATTTTTATTACATATATAAATATATAATTGCATTTTATTTGCATAGTAGAAAAAATCAGATTTTAGGAAATCATTTATTATACATTTATTATATCTCGCGAAGATATCTTGATGTCGTCCTGAATTTTCTGAGTTAAATTCTTCGCGAACTATTGAACTAAATAATCCACAGATTCAATCGATAATCAATAATCATAGTCGTTTGAGTTACGATCCAATAAAGCTCTCGAATTTCATTGACTCTCGAATATTTCGCGTCTTTCTCGCGTTATCTTATCTCTAATCTCTCTAAAAAAAGATATGTTCGGGTTTCCCCACACTTGACACGCAGAGATATAAAAGCTAAAACAAAGTATATCGATACTTTTTTCACAACTTTCAGTTGTTTACATACCACATATCATCGAAAGTGTGAAATAATATGTTTACTTACATATTCAGCAGCCGTGGACTTTCTTATTGCGTATAATGATGATCTTCAATAATATTTTTTGCTACAATTCAATTTATGATTCAATTTAAGACAGCTTGTTTTATATTTACAATTAGATATATTTCTTATGCAGGCTGCTTTTATTTTTTGGCATTTATTCTTATTTGGCAAGAACGAAAATAAAAATTATAAAAAAAAAAATTTGAGACTATTTATATTATTAACGCCATTAGAAAACTGAGAATAGAAATAATTATTATAATAAAATAATTATTTATAATTTTCTAACTATCATTTATTATCGTAATATTTCTATGAATTAAAAATTCAATTTTTTTTTAATTTAAGAAAATCATTGTATATTATAGCAAAAATAAAATAGTTATTAATTTAATAATCCGGAATTAATATCAAATATATAGAGAGACAATCTTTTCTTTTTTTTTACCTGAAAAATTTACTACAATATATCAGAAATCTAAACAAATACTAAAGTAAAAATTATTTTATGATTTAAAAAAATAGAAATATGCAAAGTGACAAGTTGCAGCAAATTTACGCAAATCTTGCATGATATCTTTAAACATATATTAAAATCATCTGGGAATGTACAACTCCCAGTATAAATATAGAAATACTTTAAAAAATTACATGGAAACCACAGCAAAAAATTTAGTAGAAAAATATGTAGGTACGTTTTATGATATAATTGTATGTATATTTATCAATTTTTCGAGTGTACATATTTTTTTTGTAAATCCAATCAAAATATTCAAAAAATTAAACGTGCAAAATTAAAATATGTCGAATTTGTCCAATATATTTGTTAAATAAAACATATATATATTTGAAAATGTTCACATACATCACATACATTGTGTATATACTTTAAATTAGAAGCAAGCAAAATCGATGAACAGAAATGTTGCATTATTGAAGTGAGAGTATTAACGACGCGTTTGAAATCGATCGCGACGAAACTTTATTTAAATACGTAAGTCTATGGTATTCGACGTGATTCGAGTGACGTTCGCATGTTACATCGAGCTCTAGAAAGGAACGAAACCTGAGGTAAATGTAACGTTAAACATAATAAATGCTTAATGTGACGTGAATAATGACAGAGTGCGACGGCCTCTGTCGTGGCACCTGTTCCGATTGACTACTCTCGCGTGATCGCGTGCGACACGTACGTTCGTGCTACCGTAAAATGCGGACGCTTCATCGGACAAACTCGGGCTACCGCGATTTTCTGGTGCAATTTACAGCTCGTCGAATTTTAATAAAAAGATATATATATATATATATGGATGTACGCATGTATGAATTATCGATTTAGTTAAATCGAATTCGGCCGAAATTTCGGTAAATGAATACCACATGCATAATTATATAGTGCCTTTATATTTAATCACTTCATTATTAAATATGTATACCGTTTACAACGGCGTGAAATATTTTCCTTGCACTGCAGCATTAATTCGCACACGAATATATCTATTTTTTGGAATATTAGATATATGTTTGTACATTATGATTAGGAGACTGGGAAAGGATGATAAGTTGTTACATTCATGCAAAATTTGGATCGCAATTTGTCAATTAAAACCAGAAATGTCGTGTGAATAATTAGCAATGTGCCGCGCATATGAAATTTATACGCTTTAATTTACAAGCCCCCTCTTGTCTGTAACGCGAAATCGCCGTCTTAGATTAGATTAGATTAGATTAGAGTTACAAATAAGTATGCGGAGTTATGTCTCAATTTGCATCAGCGAGTTACGTAATTATGAGAAGTTGCTCCAAATTACTTAATCTATAAGAGAGAACGCGTTATCGCTTCAGATTTCACGCCCTTCTACGTTTCAAAGATATATACGAACTAATTACGTTGATTTTATGTTTGCGCATAATATTTCAGATTATAATATCACTCTGAAATTGAAAAGGGAATAAGAGCTATGACATATGACTTATCAAAGATGCACATGCATGCGAATGTCTTTTAGACTAATTCTAAAGGATAATTCCAAATTTATTTTAAATCAATTTTATTAAAGGAGTTGCTTCGGGTGCCAAGTGTGCTCATTAAAATTTGGCACGCATTATGAAAGATTCGACCACTTCTTGACTGTGATATTTTACTTGTACGTCGGCCAAAACGGTCGATCACCTCGAGAATCGAGATTCTCTCTCGCAAGAGCAACGTGTATTTATGGCAAAAAATCGCTCTAATATGCAAAATTATTTATCGCAACCGAAACACGATTCAGAGATTGACATGTATGTTCATTTCATCATCTGAATGGACTCTCGCACTTGTATACATGTGCAATTTTCGATAATGTCCCATATTTTAGAGCTGCAAGTATTAAATAAAGCATAGAATCTGGACATATGCGCATTTTTTGTTGTCATTTTCTCGGATGTTAGCGAGTAGCTGTTTTTTATAGACAAACTTTTAAGTAATTTTGAAAACTTAACTTTTTTAACTCAGAATATCTTTTAAATTATAAACTCATATAAAGCGCGAATATTACAATAAAGATAGATTTATTTTACTGTCATTTGATTTATCTGTCGAAATAATTTAGCCGTTAAACTTAACCAGCAACGTGAAATCAAATAATCATTTATAAGGAAGCATATATAAATATATATATATATATATATATATATATATTTTCATTCATTTCATTCATGAAGACAACTGTATTCACATTCAAATATAAATATATGTAGTATGCAGATGGTATAATATCCGAGCATTTCGTTGAATGATATACTTGTGGAGGTAAATGCATTAAATTGTGAATATCAAGCCATTTTATTTTAATGATATTGCAACACATTGATACTTTCCATTCGTTAAATAAACTAAAATCAAGCTATATGCAGTTTTACTTACTTATCATTTGTATTGTTTCAAATATATATGCAATATAATGGAAGACGAATGGATTCGAGTTTTGCGACATGTAATATTATGCGCTTTTCGCCAAATAAATTTTGAATTGTGCATCTTTATGGAAAATCGATGCGGTCCGATCTTTTTTATTATTATATATCAATTTATCTTACAATTAGACGCGAAAAAAAAATAATGAGGGTGAAACGAATAACGCAGATAATATAAACGAATAATGCAGCGTTTTTTTTTAAGTCTATTTGCTGTTGAAGGCCGCGGAAAATCGATCAAGATATTGTAACTCTCATTTAGATTCTCTGTTTTTCCTAAGGGATTGCTCCATATTTTCTTTTATTCCTTTCATTCAACAATACTATTACTTGCTGAATAATATTATCTCAGAATGTGCAACTCGCCAATTTAATTTTTCTTGCTTAAGTTTTTGTTATTCCCTGCAGCTTTAATGCAATTGTAGCTACATTCCTTATATGCTATTGCTTTCAGCGGAAAGATTAATAAGTACGTCAAACGTTGTAGATTTCTATTTAATGATATAATTGAATTTATTATAACAATTTTATTTACGTTCAACGAATCATTTTAAAGCAATTTGTTTGGCTAACTTTATTAAAAAATACTTTATTGAAAAGTAATACTCATATAAACTTAAATAAGCATTTCTGATTAAAAGTATTTTGTTGATATATTTTTATTTATAACTTTTATCACATAATATAAGAAAAATCATTCCTTTTATTCCACTGCTGTATTTTTCTGTTAGCTTTAATAAAAGAATGAAATTTAATTTTTTTAAATAAATAATTATTGAAACAAATGAGAAAAAACGAATTATCTCTTCATTTACCATTGAATAATTGTATTTTCGCAGCAATTAATGTTTCAATGAAATCGAATAGCAAATGCAGTTGAAGTGGGGATTCTCGATGTTTGGTGAACTTGTTGACCTTTTCGCTAAGCGTTATCATTGGAGTAACAGTGTTATATTTACACATTAATCTCAGTCTTTGATTAATGCATGATCTAACAAACTTGTTTAAGTAAACGCATCTAGGGTAATATTGCGTCGATGAAATCGTGATTTATAATATTTCACTTGGCATTGGGCATATATACGTAACATGTTAAAAGAAATTCGAAAGGCATTTATCAATCACCGACCGACTATTGATTTCGCAAACGACTTTACATCACCGAATTACATTTCCCGAATGACGGAGACCGCAGATCGTAATCCTCCCACCTCTAACAGCTATTAATCGCCGCTAATCGTTCGTGATTAAACAAATCAATGTAATTCAACACGAATCGATTATATCGGATGTCGAATTTTCATTTATACATTTGTCGATTTCATTTCCGTAGCTATTGAATCATAAACAATAACTAAGAGAATATCACTTAAATGTAACATTATTCAGATATATAATAATAATAATGAGCAGTATTTTATATTCATACGATCTCCCGTTGGTCGGCGCGAAACTGCGGAATCGCCGAAATCTCGTCGTTTAAAGGGAATATTCTTGAACGCTATAAATTTCACCGGGGCATTTACGCGGAACCGACGACGGTGGAATCCGTGCACTTATCGCGGGGCGCAGGAAAATTCATCGTGCGAAGTCCCTGTCGGATGGGGATATTTTTTCGTCAGGCATAGTTATAAAATCGAGTAGTTTTACGGAGAGCACGCTAGAAAAAGAGAGAGAGAGAGAAAGAGAAAGAGACAAAGAAAGAGACAGAGAGAGGAGAGAAGCATCCGTGTTCGGTGACTGACCTCCCTCGTTCCTGTAATCGGCGACGCGACGCGGCGCTTAAACGCGAACGCGCTAATGGGGCGAACTAATCGCGTTAACCTGCAGGAAACGATTCGGTCGTTAAGCACGGCGGCCGCAATCGAAGCGCCGTCGAGTACTGCTTTCGTAGCGGAGTTGATTAAATCATCAGTTGTTTGGAGTATCACGCGTAGTTGCTCGTATGGCGAGCGTCGCAAACTCAAGTAAGGGTAGCGTACCGAAACGCGGCTCGTTTTACACAATCGCGCCGCTGGATTCCGCGCACGTGTGCGCGAGTGTGTGTGTGTGTGTGTGTGTGTGTGTGTGTACATTTTGGAATTCAGATTTCGACACGACGTCCGTTTATTGCCTGACACACAGGGAGACGGTTGAACTCCGATCGTGTATATCTCATCTTGTCACAACACGCGTAATTTTTCCGACATTTCGAGTTTTTTCATATTAAATTAATATTGTTCTGCGTGAACATTACGTTATTTTATGCTTCTCGCGATATGTCAAAGTATAATTTAATTATTTAAAAACTAGTAGCTTTTTTCTTGAATTTAATTTCATATTTTATTAATTTAATATATTTTAAATTTTTACTTCATTTCGCTTGAGATAAAATTAAGGCATTAAAAAAATGGCTTCTAACGCAGATACCATCTAATATTTAAAGGAATCGAATCATCGTCGTCGTGCTACTTCGACGAAACGCATCGCGATATTTCAACGAAATGGCACATTTTCATATAAGTTTCTTATAACGCGGCCCTTTTCTCCCTCTTCTCGATCTTATTATATGCAAATAGTTCCTTTTACTTCACATTGCGAATAAGAATGAAAGCACGGAGCATCGTTTCTTCTATTATTGATCGCGGAAAATTTGGATATAAAATTGCTATTGTATTAAAAAATAACTGGACCAACTTTTATTAAAGAAACATATGTTACACAAATGAGAGAAGCTCATCCTGATATAGCAAACGATATTACCATCGCACTTCTTCTTGATTTGTAAGTCGAGAAGGTATATCCCGTACACATTCTCACGCTTTGTTCGCGTTGGATGTTACATCCGCCATATTACATTACCACCAACGGGAGATGTTAATGATCGCGATGAGTAAATGTAGAGCAGGCGAGTAATTCGATTTGTGTAATTATATCAACATTGCCGGTGCATAATATTCTGATCTGTCGTGTGTAGAAGGATGTGAGGAAAGTTTAACATAATAGCTTCTCCTCAATTTATGATTTTATCCTACCTTCGTTTAAGGAAAATTTCATCGTGCAAATTTCAGATTCGTGGTTTCACCCTCGGACGTTGCTTTTGTGAATTTTATTAAGTCTTGGAATAATTAGTTTATTGATATTATATACATGTATAACATGTGTTTCCTTATTTATCGTTTTATCGCATGTGTGCATAATTTTAAATTTTTTCCAATTATACGGAATATATATGTATGCATGTGAGTAGACGTATGTATATGTATGCGTGGGTGCAAATACACATCAATCACACACACAAAATGTGTTACTCATGTCAGATTAAACAGCAATTGACAAATTTTACCTTAGCTAATCAGGCGAGCTTATTTATCGGTTTTATCATCGTTTCATACATATTTCAGTTAATTGGTATTTATTCATGCTATTTACGATACGAAACAGTAATCTGGTTTTTCAGCCATACTATTTATCGTCCAACAAATTGATATTCAGTAATTGGCTTTCGATATTGGATATCTGCAAGTTATAAACTATATTTCGCTCCATTTATTGAATTGAGAGCAAAACACAAACTTCTATTTTATTCTCGCAAATAAATTTATATTATCTAATCGATAATAACTTTCTATATATTATTATATTAATAAATAAATTTCTAATGGAATATCGAAAATCTTTTTCTCCCTCTTCTTATAATATTTCTCTTTTTCCGGCATGTTTAGTTTTATAACTAAGACAATAAATTGTTGACTGAATTTAGCGATTTATTTAACATAGTCAATTTTTTATAAAGCTATTCTTTCTGTGCAATTAAAATTTTTAAATTTTTTCATAAAAAAATGCAAGTCAATTCGGAGAAATCTAAAAATCTCGCGAATTAAAATATTGATTCATAAAAATTCTTAAAATCGAAGAAAAACAGTCATTGTATATATTAAAATTTATAAAGACAAATTATATATTACGCATCCTTATCATGTATGTTGTGCATCCTCTACCACAGCAAACAAATAATGCTCGTCGCGTTTTCTCAAAACATAAAAGCACGGTGATTATCAACGTTGCTTTCAGCGGAAGTGTGCCTTATTTACGGGACAAAAATGCGCGTGGCTTGCGTGTAACTCGTGAACACATGTAGCAAACGACATTCGTTATTTCGCGTACACGTACAGATTTCAAGGCTTGCAGTGAGCAAAACGCGTCGGTGAAATGCAATGTCACTTGTATACTGGCGCGACGTAATGCTCAGCGGTGCGAAAATCGACACCACCCGGTTGATTTCCGTCATTGGAAAATCCGAACCAACGTTATAAATGTAATCCGGGGGATTTCGAAAAGATTAAAAATAAATTTATCTCGATGGAAAGGAAATTTTTATGGACGTTTAATTTTTCGAGCAAAAATTCGTAATCACTTTCTGGATTATCATATAACAATATATAAAAATCTTGATTAAATGTTTGATTTTTTTTAAAAATAAAGACTCGACTAAATAAAGACTGGAATAAAAAAAATGAAAAAAAATACAATGATATTTTCCCGATGTAACAATCATTACGAACTTGTTCGATCGGCTCGCAATTCAAAATTTGCCGGTATTGCGTATGTAAAATTATTCGAATGCAAGTCATACGATCAATAATAATGGCAAATTTGAGGTATCCCGGTCTCTTCTCAACACGTCGCACCAATGTGTGATCTGTCCCGCGATTGTGTGTGCGTGTCACGTGTGCGTGCACACAGGTGTTCATAAAATAGGGGTGATCCGCTCTCGAGGACCAGTTTGAAATAAGTACCATTTTGATGACCCAATTCGCGGTGTCCGTATGCACGCTACCTACTGTCATTGATAGGTATGCACGTGTATCTTACGACACGCACATGCATCTGTATCGCGCCCATATCGCAATATCGGATATGCGAGATATTCTGTCCAGTGGAATGCGATGTCTATGGCCGGAGTCAACTGAAAAATAAAACAGGACGATAGCAGATGAAATCGTGAAATCCTGAGATTTTCGGAGAATTTTTATATTATATTATATACATTATATGAAATTTTCATCTCTGGGTAACCTTCTTCAATTTTAATAAGAAGAATTTTCCAATACAACAAAATTTTTCCGGAACTACTTAATAAAGTTACTATCGATATAAAAAAAATTTTCACTATTTAATGAAAAGCAAGAAATATCTTTACCATTATTCATATTCATGAATAACTTGATGTTGAATTATTTTATTCGTGTTTACGATACGCACTTAAATTCCATTCTGACAAATCTATTGCTGTTTGTATAATATTATTTAATTGAACGATAGCATTTGGTTTGATTTAAATTTTCACGTTTATTTAAGTTTCCATGTTTAGCGGACACTCGATTGATCCATCACGGTGGTGTCAACGATAACAGGTTTGGCGTTGATATAACCGGCGCTCTGCGATACTTTAATGAACGTGTCCATTATTTAATAGAGTTATTGAACTTGTCAATATGCCGTGTTATTAGAAACTGATATTCCATCGGTATATTTAGTTTTGATTATTACTTTAATTATCGTTGTAAATTGCTGTACATGGATCTATATCTACACTGTTGGAAATATCGAAAATGTTAGAAAAAGATTCCAAGAGATGCCGATGCTCTTATTTGCACACGCGAGTAATAAAGTCATCTCTTTGCTCCTTTTTCTATTCTGCGATAAATAAATACGACCTAAATCATTGACGGACGCGCACGATTAGCATCTCATCGTTAAATTTCGAATCGGAGTCTCTGCTTTTCCAGTCAGTTTGTCATTCTCTTGGTTGAATCCTTCATCGCCCATCGTCCATCTCCTCTGCATTGCACCTCTGCGCACAAGCAATCTTCCGCATCGCGTTAACGTACCATCGCCGGAGGTTAATCCTAGATATTCTCGCGTGCAGTTCTCTACCCGTCCAAATATTTAGTTAATGTCTATAACCGGCATGCGAGGGATCCTTTGCACGGTCTTCAACGCAAATCTGCATATGTATGCGCCGGTCGGTCGGTGCATAAGCACGCGTCGTTGATTCGACTCGATTCGCCTTCTCTCATCAAGTTGATTCCAATGGCGTTTCCATGCCGTTCTACAAAGCGATGGCGTACGTTTAAAGATACGTGATTTTGTTCGTACATCTGTCCGTCCGTTCGTTCACGACCCTTTTTCACCGCGTCGCAAAAGCGCACGGGCTGGCTAAGTAACCGGAAATTGCTGGAAACTGTTACTTTATACGAGATCGTGGACATCAGAAAGTCGAGATTTCTACATACATAAGTAGCGAAGGAAATTTCAAGGGAATCTGATATAAGGGAATTTATAAAATATTATAATTGCGTTATGAAATATTTCATTATGCATAAATGTAATACAATCTTATGGAATATTCAATATGTTTAATTGTACGTATATAAATTCGATTTCCATCATTATTCTTCTTATTAATAATAAAGTTATATTATTTTTCTGATTTTATTCATGTATTTTTTTTATTATAATTATTTTTTAAACGAATATAACGGAGGAATTATTTTAATAAGAAAACGATTTCCTCACAATTGTTTTAAACATTGAATTACTATGAAGATACATCACCTGTATCCTAATTGTATTCCTTAGAAACAAAAGTACTTCTTTCCTAAAAAAATTTAATCGAAACTACTTTTGATAAAAATATATTATAATAGTTATATATATATATATATATATTATATATACATATATTAATTTCACGCGATATTAAATTATTTTTATTATTTATTTTATTATTTACGTTTATATATATATATATATATATATATATATAATATGTGTGCACGGTACATTATATTATGTAGATTTACGCTTAAGTTTCATTGGTATCAAAAGAAACAACACTAATCAAATCTGGAAAAAGAGTATCTTATATATATTAGTGCATTCTGCTTTTAGTCTGTCAGTTCAGCTTTGCTATGACGTGTTCTCGAGAATATGCACTCGGGTCGAAATTACACGCGCGTTGTCCTGTTCAGGAATCGGCATCGTTGCGGAACTGAATTTGCGGCTGTAACGTATGTATATTGTATACGACGCGGGTTAGATAGAGGATTGTCCGGGGGTTCATTAAAGCGGCCAATTTCGATACCCTAAGCACCTAAGCGCACGGGTTCAGTCTATAAATCTGGCTTTGTCAGCAACTAGAAATCGTTAATTTCCGAAATGTCACTCCATCCTTGATGCATTTCGGCGCCATCATGCTTCGCGTTAGCCTATAAAGTAGACTATATCACGATAAACTGTCCGAGCAGTTCTCGCCTTAAGCGATATTATCACTAAATTGTCTTTTATAGACTTTTGTAATACCATTGCAGTAACGAAATCTAAATCAAAGGGAAAATATTAATTAATTAATTATTTATTTTGATAGAAAAACATATTTTAAAATTTAAAGTAGATATTTAAAAAATATATAAATATTTTAAAATATATATAAATATTCTCGTAAATATTTAAAAAATGTGTAGATGTATTATTTAATATATTATATATTTTTTATTTTTTTATAATTATTTTTATTATATATATATATATATATATATATATTATGTCCATAGATATTATTTTTGCATTTATTCAGACTGTCATATCAAAAAAAATTTGAAAATGACTCGAAAAAAGATGAATCTTCATTAAGTACATCAAAGTATATATAAAAAAAAATTATGCGTATGAACGGGATGTTTGAAAGAACTGTTTGATCATCGAAAATTACATATTTTCATGATTATGAAAGTGAAATTGCGATTGGTCCGAAACATTTTTAACAACAATCAAAGTCAGTAATAATTGTAATCGATTTGCCTTTGAATCATCTGCTAAATGATATCATGGAAATGAGAAGATTTTAATATCTATACATCTTCGTGCATTGCCTTTCTTTTCCTTTAAATAAAAATGCCATGGGGGACAAGTAAAGCGAAAGAAAACGTTGCAAAGTTTATTTGCTTTTCTCATCGAGCAATTAAGGGATACCGACAAACTTTATGACGGAAATTTCTTCTCAGTAAACTGTTTGATGCACTTTTTACCGCGTATTTATTTTATGCTTAAATAATTCCTGAATAAAGTTGATTAAATAGTTAGTCCTGTATTTTTCTAAACATAACATTTTTGTTTTTTTTTAAGATGTATGTTAGTCTAGAAACACAATAACTCGATATTTATTAAATGATACAAAATAATGATATTTTTTCCTGAATAAAGTTGATTAAATAGTTAGTCTTGTATTTTTCAAAACATAACATTTTGGTTTTTTTTAAGATGTATGTTAGTCTAGAAACACAATAACTCGATATTTATTAAATGATTCAAAATAATAATATTTTTTTATGCCAAATGCTACTCTTATACATTTTGTTGCAGAAATAATCACTAATACACAAAGGAAACTATCGAGAAAATATCATTTAACTTTCATTTAAAGTACATCTCCGAAACACTTAAGTGCTCGAAAAAAAATGCTTGTTGTAAAAAATTTACAAACCAACAACATATGAATTGTTCGAAACGATCTCTTACTTGACAAAATCACTATTATTAAATTATAAAAATTAGTACATCAAAAAATTTCTTTACAAATTATTATATTTCCAACTAAAAATGTTGTACTTGTAAAAAGATTGTTTCTGAAAAAAAATTCAATATTATTAAAATTGAAAAAACTATTTCTCATCGCTCGCTAATTCGTTTCGCTTATTCTTCCCTTGCTTTCTTAATATCTCTCTATCATATCTTTGGTTAGATTTCCCTTAGATAAGTCCGTATCAATGCGAAAAAACGTGAGATAACGACTGATTTTCAAGTGGAAGAAAATTTTCGCCGAGAATGAACGTGCCGAGGGCTTTATTAGATCACTAGACAAAGAGGTTGAAGCCGTTTTGGTATTCTTCGTAGAGCTAAGAGAAATCTGGACTAATTAAAGCAAAACGTGCACGCCGACAACGTATGGTTTAATTGTACTTTTCTTCTTTCTGCCAGCTGCCGTATATTTGCTTGCGTAGTCGGCTTCGTATTAATAGCAGAGATTCTTTATAGAATATATATGAGCACTTGGTTAATTTTACACTTTAACATTTTCGCGATAACAATTGTGATATCTCGCAAAATTTTATTTGCTTTTTTGCGCTTGATGAATAATTGTTATTTTTTACTGGTTGAACTAGTCTATGATTTGATAAAAAGAAAATTGGATTTTTTAATGCTGCATAATAAAATTATACAACATACAATTAACTGATTTGGATAATTAATTAAGCTGATTAATAATTAATCAAGCTGATTTAAATTTTTTAATCAAGAAATTATATGTATAAATTAATATCTTCAAACACTAATGACATACATTCCTAAATTGACAGAAATTATATCGTCTTGTTCTCTTCTAACATGAGTTGTAAAAAAGGAATCGCTTGAATTCTAAATATAACGAGATCTATTTATGATTTCGCGAATGCAGACTTGTCTCTGAGCCAAGTTTAGCTTTTGAAAAAAAATGCTGCTGCAATGTTGGTGTGTATGTGTAGCGGGCCTGCATTAATTTTCCCTTTCTGAATATTTCCGTGGCTCTCGAAAAGTTTTGAACCTTCGTTAAGTAACTCGTCTGCTCTGCGAACCGTTTCTTTGCTGCTCTTCAGCAATTCTACGTCCTCGCACATATATTTTTTCTCGATTCTTTCTCCGCACTTTTTCTCTCCTTCGCATAACTAAGCTATTTTGCTCGGTGCAAACGCTCTTCCTTCTAGCGGTTCTCTATTTATAACATAACACGTGTTCTTAAAGGAGATTCTCATTTCGCGTTTACAATATGCTGCAGTTATAAATCGGCATGTTGCAAAAAAAATATGATTGATGAGAGGATATTATTTAACCGGATATTTATCGCAAAACACAGATGTTACGGATTAAAATTATTCACTTTCCGTCAAGCTTTCCGCTTGATTAATAAAACTGTTCATCAAAATTTTTATATATTTATTTGTTATTTATTTTTTATTTCTGTCTCCCGATTTGTCGGATAATATTATACGTTTTGCAGATATTGCAGTATATCGTGCTGTCTAAATTTATTACCTTGGAAATATGTTGTTCGTAAAGAACGAGGCTTTACCTTCGCGCAGATACCGATAGTATTGGGATATATTACCGTCTTTTCAAGCATGAACGTAAAGCCGATTCGTTATGATTGCTACCTAAATGAAATTTTCAAGGAACTGGAACCGATATATACGGAGAGAAGAGAGAAAATACTGTTCTAAACTTTTATCAGCTCTTGCCATATATCTTTTTATCATCAAAGTACCTTCTTCGACTTTATTACGATGATCGGCTTAATATCGGTCGCACCGTTTCTGATGTAAGACTCGTAATTAAATGAGAAATGTAAGAAAAAGCTCGACGAACGGGAGAACGCGGCAACGAGCTCGGCAGAATTAAATTACGACCCGAGTTTGAAAGTACAGTCATGTGTTAATATTTTCTTAAAGGGTATTAGAGTTAAAAGTTTAATATTTCCTTCTACCACGACTTTAATAGTTGGATAAACGAAATATAGTTGGTTGTCTGGTATAGAATTTATTCTTCATTATCCTAATTAGTATGCGCGACCGTAAAATGGATGCGGGTTCAACATTTATGCGAAACCATAATAGTAATGCAGAATTTAAGCACTTTAATTTTCCTTCGGTGATAAAATTACCACGATTTCGGTTTACATAATTCTCGCTAACATATCCGATTTTTACGTGATTATTTTATACTTTGTACGTTACATTTTGTATAATCACTAATGAATCTGGTTGTAGATATATATACCCCTTTTTGCAGAGTTTAACGCATATATCGCGGCCTGAAATGTACACCTGCGCACGTAGTTAAGTTTCAGGGTAGCTTCGACGATCCCTGATCATCCGCCGGTGAACAATTACACGGATATTTGCTACGGCACATTGCACGTCCACACGCGACAATAGCTTCCTAATGCTCTTAATACCTGCCATAATTCCAGGCATGATGTTCGTGGGTGTGCATTTCGTAGCGTAGTATTGTATAGCAACGTTTCAGCGTAATTGGTCCGGTCGAGATTCACCTCACAGTGTTTTCTCACACCTCCCCCTCCTCCTCCTCCTCTCCCCGGCGGGATTCACCGTCCGGCGATTATATTATAGTGTTAAAGCATTAGTGCATACTCGTAAACATGCGGCATAATGAGCCAGCTGCATTCGCAGACATGAACAACTTTGCTATTTCCCTCCCTTTTTTGCGCAGCTGCGAAGACGAACCAGCGGTTTAATTTATTTACGCCGAATTGCAGTCGGTTGCATTTTTTTATTTTATTTTTTATAAATGCGTAATGAAAAATGGAAAGATTTACTAAACAGTAAATTATTACAATTAGATATATGATTATTAGTCGTAAATAGAAATTAGAGATTGATATATTTAATATATTTAATATATATTATTTTAGATATATTTAATATATATTTGTTTTTTATCTTGTATATAATTTATTTTCGACTAATCCATTAATTATTTCTACTAGCCAAGCGATATTGGATTAGAGAAATCAAATTTATACAATCGAGAAATTACGGAGATCATGATTTGTATCGCATTCAGTTTCCGTTTTTATAGGATTACTCGCGCAATGTTTCACAAATTTATTTTTTGTCAAACGTATTATATGGCAGGATTTTACGTATGTATGCATTTTGAAAAGAAGAAACTTTTCGCGTTTTAGCTCGATTTTCCACCTCGAAAAATATTTTTTACTCCTGTCATATGAATATCTGGTGCACTCCTGTCACGAGATATAGCCGTAACGTGATACGCGGATATAAGGCAAGTTTTTGCGCCGTCCATTTGTATTTTTTATTTATTAATGCTTTCATCGCGAACGCGAAATCAGAAGCGACAGTCGCATCATACGAAAAATGCCTCGACTTAAAAGAAATGTGTGAAATTTAAACTTGATGCATTGTTCAAATAATTTTTTTTTAACAGAATAGTTTGATAATTGATCGGAGTAAGTTATTAAATCACAAAGGTTTGATAAAAAAAAAAATCTTGGAAAGTTCAATAGAAAAATATTGATCGGAAATTGTCTGTTTTTAAGAATTGCAATTTTTCACAAATTTCTATTAATACGAGAGCTTATACGGAGATTTTTTCCGTATTTAAATTATTTGCGTACTGCAGTTTGACAAGTGCGTTCTGCAACAACTGCACGATACAAAAAGCGTGCGTGCGTGTATTTTTTTCTCATTTAATCACACGAATGCGTAATGGCTTCCGCTTTTATCCCAGTTCTATCATTCGACACTCGTATACAGTTAACGTGATATTCCTCGAAAAAAATATTTCACCGAGTGAAATGTCGGGCTAAAAAGATGTACGCGACCGCGACAGTACCCTCCTTGCGAATGCTCACCGTGAGTTTTCTATCGTTGTGGTTCCAGGGTGCAACGGGAGAAACTAATAGTGGTGAGATCGAGGAGGAGGACGCTGCGAAATAAAGCGAGAAGAATAGCGGCGGATAAAGCTCGAAGTGATTCAGAAAGAGAGATACGCTCGCTTAGTGCGGCTTCGTGTGTGTATAACATGTACATATGCGCGACTATATCTCTGAAAACGCGCCGAATTACCGCAGTGCGCAGTATTTCTCCGTTTTAATTTTATTTCGTCTCCGGCCTCTGCCGCGCGTTAATCACGATTAAATAGCATTCCCTCCCCATCGGCAGAAAAAAAAGAATTCAAAATTTTATGAGCCGTTTCCGAGCAATTGCGGTTACCGCGAGAGAGTCTTCCTTATTAAAAATAAAATGAAGAATAAAAAAATCAAGGGGTTTCGAGTGTGTTTCCGGTCTGGAGAGATCTCGAGGTATAGAACATCGCAGACGCTCTGTGTGTTTGTGCGGTAGATTCTCGTTTATTATTTTTAACGCACAGCTTTTCACGGTGCTTGTGCGGCAAAATGAAAAAGGACGTCAGAAGGCCAGTGATACCGAGGATGGTAGTTTTGATATACGGCTCGCTTGTCTCGAAAGTGGTGAAGTGCAAATCCACAAGAGGCGCAATATTTTTACGATAAATAGGGGCGCAAAAAATTTTAAAGAGGAAATATATACGTATATATTTCGTTCGGCAATCCTGAGGAAAACTTGACGGAAAATAAATTTACTCCCTTCTCTCTTTGTTTTAGGTAAGAACGTGTGCCATCAAAAATTCCCTCGCAGATGCGGTATGAGAGATGTGCGTGTCCCGTAGAATCGCAGTTATGGTAATGTAAGAAATATATATCGTTGCATTTAAGATGATATTGCGCTCTCGGATTTCGTGAGGGAACACATCTGAATTTTTGCCCCGGATTCGGGGGTATCATTATTGTCACCCGCGAAAGGAATTCGGAAAATTTCGCGACGCGAACGGTTTATGCACGCTTTGTTGTGTTCCCCGCTGGTAGTTTCCTTGCTGGGAAATTCCTTTCGGACAATAAACCGTAGATCATGACAAATAGCCGAGACGAGGTGGGCGGTGCCGGGTAGCATCAAGCGGGTTAATTTTTAACTCCCCCTCGTAACCAAGAGATTTATCGCGTCGGCCTTTGTTAAGCCGACATTCTCTACATACATACGTATGTGTATATGTATATGCATTGCTCTGTATCTGCATCGTTTTGTACGCAGTTACGCCACTGTATGTATATTTTCGTGCATCGATGCAAAATACGCGCGAATGTTTGGAAGAGAAAAAAAAGTAATTTTATTTCGGATTATAGAGCGCAACGATATCCTCCGAAAAATTGAATGATGGATGTTTCTGCAGTCGCGGAATAATATTTCTTGTCGCTACGCGATTGTCGCGATATGATTTTTCTATCTCGATCGTCTATTTTTTTCCCATACTCAAATACGTATGTCGCCCCCTGAAGTACTTTGGCCAATTGTCGACGATATCCTGTGCAAAATATAGGAAAGTTTGAATTGGCCACCGAATCGAATGCTATTTCTGTTAGCGACTTGATTAAAATTCAACGTGACCGTCGCCGGTCGTTTCTCGCAAGTGCATTCTCCGACTCTTTCGTTTCGGCTGCAGATCGTAGGACAATCTTGTGCTCTTGTACGCGTTCCGTGCAATGCTCACGTATGTACGTGTATATGAGCACGCTTCTGTATGCGTTTAAATCACGGAATATGGACTACAGATACTCGAAAGATTTATACGAGCGGATTAAAAAACAAAGACCATAGCCAAGTATACGTTACCGGTACATTTCTGTTTAATTAAAGCTATTCGATGAAGTCTGCAGTGTATATGTGCGCGATACATTTTCTTTTCCCTGTCGGATTCATTTTGTTTGCCTTTCGTAATTTGAATATCAGCAGGTTACTTAGGTGCAGCAAACGTTGTACATTATTACTTTTTCCAATGAATACTCATTCTATCAAAAAAATATGATATATAAGTATTGAATCTACAAATTATATACACATTATGCCGTTCACAGAGAGATTTAAAAAAACTTTAAAAAGAAAAAACTTTAAAAAGACTTTAAAAAAAATTATAAAATCATAATTTATTGCACTTGTAAGTTTTTAATAATGTTAAATTTTCAAAGTATTTTTTCCAATTTATGATTTTGTCTTAACTTTGTGTCTCTCGTCTCTTTAATGTTCACAAGAATAATTATAGTTTATTTTTATACAAATTATATAGACTTAGGGACGCGTCATATAATTATCGCTCACCCATTTTCTACACATCACCGCTCACGTGCAAGCAATTATCTTTAATTAGCGGCATAGATCGAGAAGTAATGTGCCTTTATATAGCCGCGAATGCGCCGCACGCATTTATACCGGTCATTTATCAGCACCCCTTTCCGCTCTTCTCACCGATTTTCGGTCGTTGACAGGCTGTGCTCAAAATAGTATGCACCCTTCGTGCTGGAACAATCGCGCGGGGGGAGGCTGTCGTTGCAAAAAGTACCGAACAATGGCCGCTTTACAAGCGTCATCCACGTTCTATAAATCATAGTTACGCGGTGGGGCGTCTTTTTATCCGAGGTCGCGCTGGAAACATTAGGTTCTCTCGCGTAAATATGCAGAAAAATTGTGTCAAATCTGACGCTTTCTTTGTTCAAGATAAAGAAAATCAAATGTTAAATTTAACATAATAATTTATCATTTTTGTTCCCTTCACTAAATCAACATATCTCAAATGAAATCGTTTAATCGTGAAAATATATGTGTGACAATATATTTTATATACATATGCATATACTTTGATCGTTACGTTCGATAATTTCTCTTTTATTGTAATAAGTATTATTCAACTCACGTTATCCATCGTAATAATTTTATCGTCTTAATATCATTTTCTGAAGTTTAATTCTCACATCGAAAACTAATTATAGCGAATCCTTTGCATTCGTACGGTTCGCGGCTTGTCGTGTATAAATAACCTTGCTTCTCTCTCTCTCTCTCTCTCTTTTCTCTCTGTATCTGTCCTTCCTTTCCTCCCCCCCCCCTCTCTCTCACTCATTCTCTCTGTATACTCCCGGGAGTATAATTTCCCCTAATTAGAACAAAATTACTAATTACGTTCCGCGCAACATGCAATTAATTTTCGGTGGGATAGGGAGGGGGAGAGAGAAAGATATATGTACAACTTCCCATTTCTTCTTCCCGAGTTAGCGGCGCCGGAAAAGGAGACGGAATTTCGCTACGAGCAAGATGTATGAGCTCCGACAACAAGCAGCCAATCTCTGTCGGATCTTCTTTTTTTTTCCTTATTCGCCATCTCGTTTTTTCAAGCGATTTCTCCGGAAGCTGATGTGTCAGAAAGCGAAGGTATGCCGGGATGCATATTTTCGAAGAGTCAGGGCGGCTAGTCTTAATTATACGCGTCAGTGCGCCCGCTTAAGTAGGATTTTACTATAATCATAATAGACATTTCATCCATCCGTCTTCTTCCTGCGTTGAGCCGCTATTGCGACGAATAATTACTGTAATTCGTAACACTTAATACACTGTGCTTATTTATTATCTGAGGGAGATCAAGATGACTTGTGGAATCATTTATACTTTCTTGAAGATGACTACAATCATTTAATTAATAATTGGCAGTTTGTGTTAATTATTAATTATTAATTTTTATGAGTAACAAATGAAGTAGAACAGAACGACTCGTTATTTAATATAACTTCAATAGATAATTGCTTTATGAATTAATGAAACAAATAATAATACTTTAACGTATTTTTGTGCTCACAAGTTGCGATAAAATGTGGATTAAGGCAATACTTCAGGCAAATCTCACCCTCGGTATTTAAATTCGCGAGTCGTATTTCTAGCTGAATTTTTATTTTTGTTAACTGAAACGGAAGAGCTGCTGTTGTTCAAACGATCTTTTTATAAATTCTACGTTGCATCGTCTTGACTGGCTTGTCTTGACATTTTACACCCCGCCTCCTTTTATATAAGATCTTTTTCCCTTATTCTTTATTCTATGCTGCTTGCTGCTGCTCGACGGTACTTTATTTACCGTGAAATTCGTCACGACGAAGTATAAGAGTGCAGTTTCACGTTTCACGCGACAACGGTTCGTTTTCTTACCGCAATTTTTGCGAAAGATATGCCCCAAGGCCCACTCTTCTCCAATAATTTATAAATAGAATTTATAAATAGAATTTATAAATAGAAGTTATACATACATATACATATACATATATATTATGTATATATTTGAAAATATATATAATAAAATAATAAAAAATTTAGAAATAAATTAAAAATATAAATATAAATATAATATATATATATATATATATATATTATATTTATATTATATTTATATTTATATTTTTAATTAATTTTTAAATTTTTTATTATTTTATTATATATATTTTCAAATTTTTATACATTTTATAATTGTTATTACACACATGAATACATGTATATAAATATTCATAACCATGTTTGAACAGAAATGTTTGCGTTTAAACTATTAGTATTTTAATTTTGCAATTATGGCCGGTTTATTTATACCAATAAATAATAGAATAAAAAAGGGAAGTTGATTTCATATCGTGCTTATTTGAAGAGAAAATATTGTAACTAAATGTAGAAACTTATTTTTTATGATTTTTTTTTATTCTATTGAAATTTTTAACAAAAAAATTGTTTCCGGGAAAAGCCAATATTAATTAAACGCAACCGAATAAAACACGTTAATTGCACATAAATTTTATTGATTATAAATTACTTAAAAAGAGCACGTTTTTTATAATTTGTAGCTTCACTATCGCATATGAATTTTTAAAAATTACGGATCTCTTTCTCTCTCTCGTGCAGCAATCTATCGAAAGAATGCATAGCTTCGTATTTCCCGATAGGGATTTCCTTTAGAGCGTTTTACATATATGGGAATGATTGCATGAAAATTTATTATAATGACGCGGATGATCGTGTCCATAAGATTTCTACTCCTTTTCTGACATATTATATTTATGATACTTTCTTCAATTTAGACGCGTAAGAAATGATTGATATAAAATTATTCAATTTCAAGGCTTCAATAATCTCAAGGCTTGAATTACTCACTAGTGATCCAAATGATCGATTAATATCGAATACGAAACGAGTTTCTGAATATAATGTCTTGGTTTTATAAATCTGAAGCCTTAAGAACTATTCTCGACATTAAATTTTAAGATAGGAATATTTTATGGCACCGAATAGAGCACGAATTGCGCATAATGAACTTTTATCGTAAATTTATTGGATTCATTTTAATATATCGGTTAGTTTCATCGGTTAGTTTCATTACAGATACAAATTCCGCAAAACGCAACCTTCCTTTTTTCGTCGATAGAATATTTATTCATTATAACGGTAAAGTCTTTCTAAATTTTTTGCTCAAAAAGATCGTGAGTGGAGAATCTTAAAAAAAGTTATAACGTGAGTTTAGCGCTCAAAATGTAATTTTGTAGGCGATATTTCCCATATTTCTTCTCCGATCGAAATCATATTATTGAGATAACACGACAGCTGAAATCTCCAAAGAAAAAGGATACGATTCCGGCGCCAACCTAGTTTGGCTCCCCGTAGATGTTGCGATTCACTTTCTCTCTCTCTCTTTCTCTTTTGCGCGGGACTAGCGGCTTTATGAATATTCCATCCGCGTACTTTCGCGGTCGCGATTGCGCAACTGCGGCACCGACGACTGCGGCAGCGCGGTGCGGAGATGTGAAACGGGCTTAAGGTAGCCGAGCCGACACAGAAGAGCCATCACTTTCGTTCTCGGTTCCGGTTCAGGGTCGCGGACGACCCACTTCAGGGTCACGACAGTGTTGTGCGACCGCGTGTCATGCACACACATGCACACACATGTGCCACAGGAGTCTGGTCAGCGGGCGATGACTTGCGCGTGAAATTTAATTGAGAGCAAATTGAGGCGGAATGAGAACGGATAGCTTCGTCGATGCTCGAACGTCGAAATTGAGGTGTCCTAGATAAATAGATAGAAAGTAAAGAAAAATTTGCCTGATTATATTGTATTACCTTCTTCGAGTGATAAATAGCGAGCAATCATCTGATATCCACCGCGAATTTCCATTAGCGTTATTGCCAAGATTAAGAGAAACGGAGAAATCGAATTTTCTCGCTTCTCACAAAAGTTATGAGACTCGCGATATAGGGCACATATTTAGACCATGGCAAGCCGGATTCATCGTAATGGGAGATTTAATCTTTTTGCGAAATCCAATTTTCATCTTAATCAATATGAAAGAGAAAAATGCGTGTAACGTAATTTACTAGGATGAATTTAACTGAATTTATAAAGCGCGTAATTTGATAAGTAGAAAAAGTAAAATAGGAATTTGGATATATCAAGGTAATCTTTTTAAAGCAGCATATATGATAAAATTATATAAAGATCTCGTGAGATTGGATCTCTTTATACACTTGCTTATCCAAAACGTGAAGCTTAAATCCATCCTTGATACTCCTCTTTGATCTCCGATAGATACGAGTCCGTCTTTTGATACTATCTTTTTGCGAGGAAAAAGCTAGCGCTTTTTCTCGATTTCTAGCGCGATGCGAAGTAAAGCCTGTGATGTTTATTTAGAATTCTTCTCCACGGTTGCTACGTATGCTCGCATTTGTTCGGGATTCTTGATTTTCAAGAAATTGAAGACAGCTCGTTCCACTTGCCTAGTGAACCCGTAAGATTGCGCGGAATAAAAAAGGCGTCCCGGTGTCTTTTGAATGGAAAAGCATAAAAGACGACGCGAGCTCCAGTAATTTTTCCGATTCCGTAGTTTGAATAAAAATATACTGCTGCAGTTCTGTGTAACTGCAGTAACAATTGCGAAAATAGCTGTACGATGAAGCTGTATTTTAAGCTGCTTAATTGCGCATAATCAATATTATTGCGTACACCAAGATTTTCGAACAAGTAATTTTATGCTAACCAAATATGATATTTTTGACGAATTCGTGAAAAGCATTTCGAGAGTATTATTGCCAAAATTAAACATAAAGCGTCCAGCGAATGAATCCGCATTAATTCGGCGTAATTCTATATTTTCCATCGTTTCATTCGACGATATTCTACTGATGAATGTAATCACGATCTACTTGTGAAGTATTATGTCATGCGGACATAATAAAAGCTTGTTACAACTGTGCATCCCTCGGTGATGATACACGAAGCGTGAGGAGAGCGTAGATTACATTGTCGATAATTTCTTACCGTTGTATTAAATTGAGGTAATACAAGAAAATATATATAATTGGCCGCAAACGAACGTGCAATAATGAGATAATAGTAAGACATGTCATAATTGCACTGGGAGGAGAATATAAATGGCGAATTACAAGGACAAGCCCCCGAGGTCAATTTCATTAACGAGTTCCGCATACATGTACTTCTTTCTAGGGTGAATAGCGTATAAACTGAAGTTAATTTTACCCCGTTTTAACATTATTAATCCGCAGTTTGCTCTACGACCTTAATATCGTTGGTAGAAAATGAAGGAATTAGCGGCGGTTGTTTCGCGACATTCTCGTCGACTTTTAATGCGGCGAGATCTATGATTAGCGTTGATGTAATTTACTCCGCTAACGAATTATTTTTTATTTTAATATGAAACCATCAACTTGTTATAAAGTTATGGAAAAGACTTCGTATTTTATATGCGTTTATAAAGTTATATTAATATGATAATTCTCGATTAAAGAGAGGATTATCAGGGTAAGAGAAACTGAACTTTTTGCAATGATAAAAAAATATTATTTCTCGAAATGAATTTTTATTCAAATCCTTTTTGCGTGCCACGTTACATTAAATATAGAAAATGAAAGAAATTTTCTCTCGCAAGTTTGGCAATTCTATTTTTACGAATAGGTTACCGGATAATAGAATTTAAATCGAAGACGAACGAAAGAAAGACGTGCATTAAAAGGAAGAGATTACTTTCATGAAGATGACGAGCATTTCTCAATGCGAGACATTTTGCGAAATCGCGCGAAACTGTCAGTATTTCGACAAAAACTCTCTCTGAGATAAAATGAAGAAGGAAGCGACGACGGAAGTTAACCGTTTTTATGTGTAAAAGCTGTAATGAAGAAAGCGGTAAGCCGACTGTGCTCGTTTCTGATAGACATCATGAAGGGGCGGTATCTTACCCATCTTAAGCGCCATTTGGGACGCATTTCTTTCATTCAAGATATATAGCTGAGATTACACAGCTTTTAAAATCTCATTTGCGAATTACAGGAGTGACGCACAGTTACGTCACATTAGATGGGGAATATTATTAAAATTTATAGCATGCGATTAAACGTTTTCTTTATTGTTTAACTTACAAAAAAATAATCATGTTTGAAACATTATGTTAATTCTTAATTCTCATAACATACAAACATTGCAGGATATTCTATCTTGTATTTTGCTTTAATTAATGAAAGTATTTCTTTTTCTAGTTATTAAACTTTATATTAAATGATTTATAAAATAATGACATATGCAGGCGAAAAATTTTAGAACATGATTCTTTGTCGAAAATTAAGGAGAGTTTTTCATATAAATATACATATACTTCTACAACCTCTATTCAATTTTTTATTGGAACTTTTTGATGGCTGGAATATGATTATCTAAAAATATGCATTAAAAAGTTTGATTTATTTAAAAATTTTTTTATTTCTTTTATTTTTTTTCATAAAATCAGTAGTTAAAAAAAAATAAAATACGTTATCATGCACAGAACAATGCTAAATAGCATAGATTTCGAATTACGAGAAGTTAAATTTTAAAGTAAAAAATGAAACTAGAGTAAATATTTAAAAAAATTGGAATAAAAATAAAATTATAATAAAAACCTAAAAACCTAAATTTTACCCATTTTTGGAGAAATATAATTTCACAGGAAGAGTTAGGAGTATATGTTTACATGAAAAACCCCCGTTAATTTTCGACAAAGAATATCATCTTCTAAAATTTTTCTCACTTATTAAGAAACACCCTGTATAATGCTGCTTGGATAAGTAACGTTATTTCATTACTGATTTTTATCGACCATATTTTTCCCATATTTTCCCAATGTTTGAAAGCGCTGCGGCGATTTCCAAACACTTTGTAATCGTTAGGACGACCGAATTTCGCGACCCAATTCCGTTTGCAAATTTCGCTCGCAATGATTTGACGCGCGCGCGTATCGCCCTAACAAGTTTCATCCACCCTGCGTTTTCCGTTACCGAAGTCGCGTCCGTAATTCACGGTGACCGCGGACGTGGGAGAGCTTTAATCGCGTTGCCGTGAGTCATTAATTACTCGATCACGACACGCGATACAATCGATCTCGTCGCCTGTCCCATCGACCGCCCGATGCTCGGCCGCCGCCCATCCCCGTTAATTGATTTCCCTCGATGTGTCGCGCGAGCGCGAGAACGCGAATGGTCACCGCGATAATTATCGTGCGCTCGAGTTGCGGTGTCACGGCCGTGAGAACCGTGACGAAAAAAAGGGCAAGAGCGATTTTTACAGCGTCGCGTGATCAATTTCTCTCACACGTAATAAATTTCCAGCAGTGTCGCGATACAACTAAAAGTTACCCTCGACGTTGTAGAGTAATAATCCCGTCGATATTAATTTTCTTCTAATTAAATAATAATAATAAATTTCTTTTAAGAAATGAATAGATCTTTAAGAAGAAATGATCTTTAAGAAAGGAATAATAATAAATTTCTTTTAAGATATTTTTTCTTATCTAAGATATTTTCTTATCTAAGATATTTATTCTTATTCCTTTAAGAAATTTATTATTATTCTCGCTGATTTAAATCCTTGTTAATTGTGGAGAAGCTGCTTCGATATATGTTTAAATGGATAAATGGACTATAATTTCATAACAGATCGTCTGACTATCTTGTAAGATCTTTTTTTTTAGATAAATGTTATTCTCAATGTGAATTATTTTTTTTGCGATCTCATTTTTATTGCGATAATGAGCGACGTCTGGAAAAATGGATCCGCCGAGTCAAGCTTGACGTTTTCACAATAGACTGATTCTTACAATTTATACAGTAACGATGACGACTTTATATAATATGCATTCGTCTTCATTTTCCTCTCCATAATGTCCAACCTACTGCACATATTTCTGTATTTTGACTGCCGTTTCAATTACATAGTACGATCACGTCTCTTCGTATGAAATACGTGGGTCGCTTCCATTTATCTCGCTGTTCGTTATTCTTTGTCAAAGGGAAACATGGAAAAGTTTGTTCTATCGTGAACGTAAATGAAGGCGCGCCACGAAATGAAGCATGTATATTACATTCAATTATAAAGTTAAATTGTCTATAACTAAATCATTATTTCTTATCGCCTCGTATACTATCAACTCGGTTTTCTTTCAATTTTTTAACGAAGAGTTGCGATTGGAAGGAATCGTAATTGAGAATTACATTCACATGTAAAATTATGCGCATATATTAAATGATATATTCGAAAGATTACAAACTTTACCATTTTTTCCAGGTACTCGGCTGTCATATTTTTCCTCTATGGAGAATTAGCATGTTATAATTCGTCGGATATATGATATATCCCCTTCGTGCCTCAGATATTAGAAATACCACCCGGACAACAGTCGCATGACCAATCGGTTGGCATCCCCTGCTTTTTTATTAAAAAAATTCCATCGGCAACAGCAGTTTCCCGACGATCGTTCTTATATAACGACTTTAACCGTCACGAGTACATTAAGAAACGAATATCACCGGAAATCGTTGTTTGTTTCTTGCGGTCCGTAGCAGAATCGCGGAACGAAATACCGCTTCTTTTTCTAAACGAGCTTCAACATCTGCAAGCGCCGTTTTAGCTCCGATTCTTCACGACGTTCAACATCAGCTGATCGTTGATGTTGAAATAAAGAGAAATGCCGGAAGCATCCGGCGACCATTTATTGCAACGGTCCCGATGTTGTATATATCTCGATCTGTACGTGCTGTAGCATTAATATGCCGCATTGCGAGCGATCGATCTTCGATTTATACAGGCGATAAGAAAAATACGATGTTTAATTCAAGAAGCAGATGATAAACGCAAATAGCTAATTAAAGATTAAAATTGTTGGTTGAATTGTTAATCGATAAAAATTCTTGCTACCTAAAATTATTATTCAATTGCGTATTTATCAGTAGGAACTTAAAAATTAAAATCTATCGAGATCCAAATTTTTAGATATTAATTTCGAATTTTATGGAAAAGATGTGGTATTTAAATTTGAATCAAAGACGTTGCGACTGATGAAATGAAGTAGTCTCGAGATACATAATGTCACATTGCGCGTTTCCCTTTTTCGACGTCCCACGTTTAGGACACAGCCGTTGCCGAGCGTCGAATGCATGGTGATCGCCTTATTTCGCCATGGCTTTATCCCCCTTTCGCCGTCCGTTACATCTCGTAACCCCACGTCCCATTCAATGGTAAATATAAAAGGGAAGCGACACAAGGAAATTTCTGAAACTCGGTGGAAACGCACAAGCATCGAACGACGCCATATGGCGAGGGAAACGTCCGCGTTCTAATACGTTATTTTATGGGAACGTATCCGCTTCCAGCATTTTGGCAGAAATGGACTGCTTGTTATTTATGGGAAATGTGCGTTTTCACAATATGCGCTATTTTACTACATTATTAGGGGCCATCAATGTGCGTTGTATATAATGCTATTGACATGTATGATGTTATATGTTGTTTTAATTGACATGAATATATGCGATGCGTATATACATATATTTGAACTTAGGAATATTTGATATTTCTATTTATTTATTTATGTCAGCTTTTGAACAAAAACGTTTCGTCAAATTATTGACTGATATGACAGATAAATTGTAATTATAGAAATAATATAATATGTATATCAAGAGAGGGGAAAAAATTAATATAAATCATCTTTATATTAAAAGATAAATCCTCCATCTCTTTTTAAAAATGAAAAATAGATCATAACTGAATCAAACACACATTTTACACCTGTTTTAAAATAAATCCTCGCGTTACATCGGTTTTGATATTCTACGTAAAAATAAAGTATTCTCATAGTGGCAGAGATCGAAAATACCACCGAGCGCGATCGTAGTCGATGTTTTAAACAAGCACTCGGCGAAAGATAGCACTCGCAATCGATACTTAAAATCTCCCGCCGTCGCTTTCTCAAGTCACGAAGATAACTTTTTATCCCTTAACACAGTTTCCGCGCCGATGCGCATGCAGTGCAACGGGGCACGCGTGTGACGCACAATGAACCCTTTGTACAGCTCGCTCGGGCGTGTTGAAATTTCATTTTGACTTTTTTGCTTCTTGTATTCTCGGCGTCGGGGCTCCTCGGTGAAGCGAAGTCACGGGCGCGTAAAATATGACAAAGCGGACGAGCGTACGAGCGAGCGAGAACGCATCCTCCATTCATGGCCGATGAAGCAAGAGAGGAGCTCTCCCGTGCTGCCGATGCACGGGAAAATCAAATCGATTTCATTGACGAGATACAATACTCGGCGCAGTGATATCTTCCACGGCACGATACAATGAAATAGAAAGAGCGCTGTCTCTTCTTGCTTCTCCGGGACAGAGCCTCGGGTTATATCCTTTGCACTCGTTTTTTTCCCAACTCGTTTTTTCACCTGCCCTCCCTAGATGAGTAATGGTTTCTCGATCGATAACCAAGAGTAAGACGTACTTCTCTTGTAAGATAACAACCACCGAGAGAGCCCGTCTCGAGTCCAGAGATTTCAACGTAATTCCAATTCTTAAATGACTTTATACCATAATACGACGCTAAGACGATGGTTCTTGTTGAGAACTGTCTCTGCGTTACACTGGATAGAAGTAATGACATTTTAACGTAAAGACGCATACATAGTTGGTAATGTCATTTATCTACATTTCTATTATCGTTGGAATTGAAAAATTTACTTTACTCATAATTGAACATTTGAAACTCAATTAACGTAAATTTACAAAAACAAGTTTAAACAAGCTGTTATTTGTTAAAGCATACACAGAAAAAAAGAACATTCTTGTTTTGAAAATATCTTTAATTTCAACATGAAAAACTTGAAATGAGATTATATTGCGTTAACTGAAGAAAATTTGCTTGAATGAAGTCATTTTATATAGTTCAACCAAGAAAAATATATTCTTATTATTTAATAATAATTTTCTTGAATGGAAAAGAAATAATGTTAGATAGAAAATAACATATTTTTAAATCAAAAATTATAATTTTGAAAATTTTTTATTATCAAGATAATTATATTGTATTCTTGAGATGACAATTATAATATTCAAATAAGATTATAATATTGTTAAAATTTAAGATTATTAAATTCTTCTAAGAAGATTATATATTCTTGCGTATATAGGAAACAATGAACACGTTAATTTAAGTATATAAGTGTTAATTTGACACTTAATTTTTTCCGTGTAAAAAGAGTTATGCAATCCAAATTAAATATGTTTACAATAATTATGTACGTAATAATGATACAGCAAATTCAGTCTTGGCGAAGTATAAACACAGAAATTTAATTGTCTGAGATTATTATAGCAATCATACAATAGCTATGCAGCCTGGTTACGATCATCGGTGATTTGCTAATGACTATCCTGACATGGTTAACATCAAACACCGTGCAATACTCGACTCTGGTTTCGCTGCCCTATTACTACGCTGTTATCGGGAACGGAGCCTTTAAACTTCGTAAATGGATGTTAACTAACGTGCAAACGACATGCGTGTGCAGTCAGTTTACGACCAGCTGATCCACCTAGCTATAAATTTACTATATTTAGTACGTCCGATACACGTCGCGACGCATTGATGTATTTTCAATGTTATATTAGAATTTTAGAGTAATTTGAGTTCATGAACGTTTTCTGTATTTTTCAAAATAAAATTACGTGAAAATGAATAATAATAAAATGGTAATTAACGCGTAAAAAATAAGATTTTGGAAAATAGAAGACAAGAAAGAGAGAGTGATACAATAAAATTCTTTCGGAAAAAATTTATTGCAGCGACAGAAAGATTGAAGGTTTATCGAGATCTCCGATTTTACAGAAAAAAAATTCTCATGTTGCGCTCGAGTATTTATGGCGAATTCCATTTCAGCGCTGACCACTACGCGGATACTCGAGTTTTGCGTAAAAAAAAAATTCCGTCCCCGATAAATCGCTTCTAGAAATACCGAGCTATGAACGACGACAGTCCCTTCAATTCCCTTCTCAATTTTCCTCCGCCATTGTTTGCGGTTTCCGCGTTATTTCCACTACGCGTACTTCGTAGCCGTCTCGTCGAGTTCGTTTCCGGCGAAATAAAATCGCCAGTCGCGCGACGACGGAGTTCGTGGCTCTCTGGTGTTCGATGAGCTATCCCATCGGCGAAATAACCCGACCAATCCACCAGAAGGACAAGGAAAAATTTTCCCGTACCAGGGATAGTCATCAAGAATAGGGAGGAGAAGAGATACTCTCCCGTGGTTTCGTCATGTGGCAGCCAAAGCCCCGGGATGGTCGGAGGCGGTTGAATCTCTTCCGCGTGGCGCGGCTTATTGAATGCGATATTGGATTTTTGCCCACATTACGACCCTCCAGCTGATACCCGACCGCGGAACGACGAGGGAAATTTAAAACTCGTCATGCCTCGACTATCTTACACCCGTTTCCCTTTTATTCCTGAATAGATCTGAAGCGGGAGTCTCGACTCGCCTTCACTTCCGAACTGCCAGTTTGGACGAAGATGCTGCAGAGAGCACTTGTCGATCTGTTTGTGTTTTTTTTTCGATACGAAAGAAATAACGGATTGCGAATTGTTTATGAATTTCGAATTATCTTTTTCGAAATGAAGTTTTTTCACAAATTAATCCTGAATAGATCTGAAGCGGGAGTCTCGACTCGCCTTCACTTCCAAACTGCCAGTTTGGACGAAGATGCTGCAGAGAGTACTTGTCGAATTGTTTACTTTGTGTTTTTTCCGATACGAAAGAAATAACGGATTGTAAACTGTTTATGAATTTCGAATTATCTTTTTCGAAATGAAGTTTTTTTCACAAATTAATCCTGAATAGATCTGAAGCGGGAGTCTCGACTCGCCTTCACTTCCAAACTGCTAGTTTGGACGAAGATGCTCGAGAGAGCACTTGTGGATCTGTTTACTTTGTGTTTTTTTTTTGATACGAAAGAAATAACGGATTGCGAACTGTTTATGAATTTCGAATTATCTTTTCGAAATGAAGTTTTTTCACAAATTAATCCTGAATAGATCTGAAGCGGGAGTCTCGACTCGCCTTCACTTCCGAACTGCCAGTTTGGACGAAGATGCTGCAGAGAGCACTTGTCGAATTGTTTACTTTGTGTTTTTTTTTCGATACGAAAGAAATAACGGATTGTAAACTGTTTATGAATTTCGAATTATCTTTTTCGAAATGAAGTTTTTTCACAAATTAATCCTGAATAGATCTGAAGCGGGAGTCTCGACTCGCCTTCACTTCCAAACTGCCAGTTTGGACGAAGATGCTGCAGAGAGCACTTGTCGAATTGTTTACTTTGTGTTTTTTTCGATACGAAAGAAATAACGGATTGTAAACTGTTTATGAATTTCGAATTATCTTTTTCGAAATGAAGTTTTTTCACAAATTAATCCTGAATAGATCTGAAGCGGGAGTCTCGACTCGCCTTCACTTCCAAACTGCTAGTTTGGACGAAGATGCTGCAGAGAGCACTTGTCGATCTGTTTACTTTGTGTTTTTTTTTCGATACGAAAGAAATAACGGATTGCGAACTGTTTATGAATTTCGAATTATCTTTTTCGAAATGAAGTTTTTTCACAAATTAATCCTGAATAGATCTGAAGCGGGAGTCTCGACTCGCCTTCACTTCCGAACTGCCAGTTTGGACGAAGATGCTGCAAGAGAGCACTTGTCGAATTGTTTACTTTGGTGTTTTTTTTTTCGATACGAAAGAAATAACGGATTGTAAACTGTTTATGAATTTCGAATTATCTTTTTCGAAATGAAGTTTTTTTCACAAATTAATCCTGAATAGATCTGAAGCGGGAGTCTCGACTCGCCTTCACTTCCAAACTGCCAGTTTGGACGAAGATGCTGCAGAGAGCACTTGTCGATCTGTTTACTTTGTGTTTTTTTTTCGATACGAAAGAAATAACGGATTGTAAACTGTTTATGAATTTCGAATTATCTTTTTCGAAATGAAGTTTTCAAAAATTAATCCTGAATAGATCTGAAGGGGAGTCTCGACTCCTTCACTTCCAAACTGCAGTTTGGACGAAGATGCTGCAGAGAGCACTTGTCGATCTGTTTACTTTGTGTTTTTTTTTCGATACGAAAGAAATAACGGATTGCGAACTGTTTATGAATTTCGAATTATCTTTTTCGAAATGAAGTTTTTTCACAAATTAATCCTGAATAGATCTGAAGCGGGAGTCTCGACTCGCCTTCACTTCCAAACTGCCAGTTTGGACGAAGATGCTGCAGAGAGCACTTGTCGATCTGTTTGTGTTTTCTTTCGATACGAAAGAAACGGATTGCGAACTGTTTATGAATTTCGAATTATCTTTTTCGAAATGAAGTTTTTTCAAATTAATTCAATCTTCGTCGAACGCGAGCACATAAATTGTATTTTAATGCAGCAAGATTTAAATTACCGTGCCGATAACACATGGTCTATGTATGTATATAATGTATCTCACATATGTTAGTTTATAAATGATGTGCCGCGTTGATAACTGCCGTCATGTACGCGATAGATATAGAACATTGTCAAATTTGACTGCCGATGACGAGATGAATGCATAATTGAATGCAGTACCGATGGATCGTTCAGACGAGAGATCGATGATGGCCGACGATGTAACGAGAATAAAAGAGCGACGAGAAGCGTAAAGTCAGGCAGCGCGAGAGTTGAAGCTCGTTTTATTACGAAAGCAAAGAAAAAAACACGAAAAAATGCTGTTCACTAACGGAGTATTCAACCGACGTGTCAGTTGAAAACCAGGAGCAGGAGCCAAGCGAATTGTGATGGAATTTGAAATGTAATTTTGTCCGAAGCTCTGCATGAAGTGATTATGTGCATTCGCTATATCAAACAAACGCGAATCGTGTTCGTTAGCAATTCGTTTGAAAAAGTCGTTATAAAGGCATTGTAAACACTAATCATTTTATCTTAACGTATGCTTGTGAGAAATTACGTATTACGTAATAGAGATGGACGCATCAATTATGTAATTCTGTTTATGTTTTACAATTTATCATCCACTGAACAACTATACCATTGCGTGATTATATCGTTTATAATTATAGCGATAATTATGTCCTATTATAACATTTTCCTTCTCTTCTTAAAGCCTTCGTCTTCAATGCAGATGGCAAATTTATGCCATTAGAAATCACGATATTCAACTTAAAGTTATCTCTCTGGTTTCTCGAGTTTGTAGAAAAGATGCGGAGGAGAGGAAAAGGGAAATAAGTTTTCCTGGTGATTTTTCATAAGGATTTCATCTCAACGGAACGGAATTCTTCTGGGGGGATGGAGCCAGAACAGGCGATGAGGGGTGGAAAATTGCGAGGTTGAAGTAGGAACATTGCCGCAATATTGTTCCTGGATCACGTTTTCCACTCGGTACTCGGCGGAGGGAGGGGAAGCGATTGATCATGTCGACCATTGACGCCGGGATCGGTATTACGTGAACGCCTCATCTTTCTTTGCTCTCCTTATCTGTCCGTCTGTCCCGCTATCTTTACGCCCAGTCTTGTCAACGATGCGTGTCTTCCTCGTTACGTATCGCTCCGGTGCTCGTCGACGTGTGAACCCTCGTGTGCCCGATGGAGCGAAGACGACCGATCGTAACGTAAAGTCTCGAAATAGTATAAAAGGGAAGAATGGAAACTCCAAGATATATTTTCCTACAGTGTGTATTTACCTTCTCATCACTAAAGATCAAACAGTAACATTTTCCATGCGACTTCCATATCATAATAAGTGAAAATATCCGTATCGTCTGCGAAAATTTTTATCAAGACAGAGGAGATACAAGAGAAATGCGAAAATGAATAACATCACATATGTGCAAATTGCTTCATTGTTATTATCTTTCGTTTTTTTTAATAAATAATGATTAAATAATTTTCGTTTCTTACATCTCCGATCATGCATTACATAAATTCGGCAAGATTCAGCTAATATTACTGCACATAAAGCGATGGAACGTTATGACGTTCATTCCGTCGTGCATATCTTGCGAAAGTTTTTTACTCCTCTTTTATGGGAGATATATCTTTACACTTAATTTCGCAAGGGTGGTGCGATGGAAATTCAGGGCACGCAGAGAACCTCTGATTTCAGTGCTTGTTAAAGTTTCGAAGTAACCTTCGTGTCTTTATTATTGCGCTACCGCGAAGACGGCTCATTTCCATGTTCCTCGCAGCAGAGACGTGAAAAATTTATTGCGCTCGTTCGCTAGACCGGCGAATATAGCGAAAAACCGATATGAGATTTCGCTCGGGTCCGTTCGTGGATGACTTAAGTTTTAACGAGATCACCGGTATAAACGTCACGTGACAGCGAATAGAATTGGCAGCAGGGGAAGAGGGGAATAGATCGAGCGAAATTAAACATTCTTTTGTGCAATCTCTCCTTTGTCAGATCGCGGTCGTATCAATGAATGAATAATATGAATAAAAATGAAGCGAATGCAGAATGTAAAAATAAAAGCATTTATTTCATTTTATGATTCATTCATGGTCTATTATTATACAAATCTATATCGAATTATATTTTATTCATTATTTCGTAAAAATATAACTATTTTTTATTTGTGAACGTATAATATAACTTTTTATTAATAATCATGTAAAATAATCAAAGCCAATAATTTAGTTTTATTCTCTTCTATCTTTCAGAAAATAACAGAAAGGAACACAAAAATTCCTATAAAATTAAAAGGATCTTACATTTCATGTGTCCATGAAATTGTTGATTCAATAAATAAAACGTAGAGGCATTAACATTTATTTTTTAATCAATATTGTGTTGTATTATGCATTGTCGAAATCAAACATCATATATTATACTTCAATCGAGAAGGAATTTTGTTGTGTAAACTAATTTGACGTTGAACTCCTTTACCTTAACTCAGTTGGCAGTTCGCAATTTTCTGTGCATGTCGAGTTTCGAGGCACGAGTATTAGCAGTTATTTCGGATTATAAATGAATTAATAATCCTACAAAATTAAAAGGATTTTACATTTCATGTATTCATGAAATTGTTGATTCAATAAATAAAACGTAGAGGCATTAACATTTATTTTTTAATCAACATTGTGTTGTGAGTGATTATGCATTGTCGAAATCAAACATAATATATTATACTTCGATCGAGAAGGAAATATTTTGTTGTGTAAACTAATTTGGCGTTGAACTCCTTTACCTTAACTCAGTTGGCAGTTCGCGATTTTCTGCGCATGTCGAGTTTCGAGGCACGAGTATTAGCAGTTGTTTCGGATTATAAATGAATTAATGATCGTTACTGCATTACTATAATGTCGGCTTGTTATAAAAGATGTAATTGACTTAGCTTATATTCAGAATTAACTCATATATGCGGTCGTTATCTTCTTGTCGAGTGTTGATTATGACAGGCGTAATAGTTTCTCTCGCTGTAGCATATATCGCGTATATATATGTATAATAGGTACATGACATATTAATGATGCTTTCGAGTATAACGTCAATCCCACGTACCTATCCTAAGGATACAACATGATTATTACATGCTATAACCAAATTATTGTTCACGCTAATTAAATCTCTCACGATCAATATTTTACTTCTGTGATAAAGTAAAAATAGTTTGTGAAGTGACATTTATTGCTTATGTATTTCATGAGTAAGGTTCATTTATTATTTATGCATGTACATATTTACATGAAGCACAATCTCATTGCTTTTTATATTATTGTATTTTTATAAAAATATTTTGTGCATTAATTTATATATATTAATTTTCGATTGATTTGTAAATATACATATCTTATCGAGGACATTAAGTATCGACGCTGCTATGTTCAGATTTGATTATGGGCATTATTTTATCACAGATCGAATACCGTTATATAATTCTCTGATAATATCCTCTATAAGATTATAGCGTTGCGTGACTACTATGCTTAACGGGATATTTTATGCGCGCATGACATATCCATCTAAACCACCACGATAGAAATAGCAACGCGAGAACGTTGACAGTAATGTCGTATAATATAACAATAAACAATTGCATTTATATTACAAGTAATTATAGACATTTGTCGAAAATTAGAAGGATTAGTTAATATTTATCATTTTATTATTACACGTTAATGCCTCTATTAACGCAATCTGCGATAAGGATAGCGTGACTCCTATTTCTGAATATCACGTTAGACGCAGTATATTTAGCATAGTACGAACCTTCTAGAGTTAACGGAAATCATAATACTAAAATTATGCTAATGACAGCATTAGTTAAATTACTAGCAATCGTTAAAGACTGCAAAAGGGGCGAAATATAGAAGTAGCAGTAGCGATAGTAGTAAAATAGCGGTGGTAGTAGTAAGGAACAAGGACGGCTTTGCACCTTGCAGGATGAAAGACGTGTGTTCGGCTTTAAGCGCACTTTACAAGCTCGACTCTGTTAATCAGTTAAGTACACAGCCCGGCTCGTGTTCTTCGTTAGAGGTCTGTGAAACGTGTTTACTTGCACACGAGTTGAATTGCGCATGAAACGGACGAGTAAATAGTATTGAATGAGAATACCCATTAAGAACATATAAAATTGTATTCGGCGTGTATTAATTGGCGTATTATCTCTAGATAAAATATTGGAAAATAAAAATATACGCAAAATTGAATATATCTTTAAAAGAAATGAAAAGAAGGAAATAATTTGAAAAGATTGGAAAAATAAAACATTCTTAATGATTTTTAATTTAAAGAATTTTCCAATTATATTCTAATTTTCTTATTTAAGTATTTATTATTAAATCGTAGATCTCAGCGTGGAGAAAATATAGTCCACTCTTTTTATGATCTAAAATTTAAATGTAATCTGCCAGTAACAATATTTTATTCGTTTCATTATACTATTGCAGTTTGAGAGATTGTTGATAATAAAGAGAAAAAGTACGATCTCATAAATTATTGTAACTTGTTGTTATTTTTGCGATCTTTTCAACGATTATTCGCATATTATACTTTTATAACTTCTTCGATTATCGTGCAAAAAAACCAAATAAAATTAAATATAACTCTGTTTATTTTACTGTTCGTTAACGCACATTAAATCATGATATTTCGTATTAAATGAAAAAATTGAATGTTTCCGATCTTTTTTACGTTTTATGAAAATTAAAAACATGACATACGTTATTATAATATTTATTTATTCGAAATTTATTAAAGAAATATATTTTGACAAAATATAGATTTTATAATTCTTGTACAAATATTCAACAATATTACGTATGCAAAAATACTTATTTACTCGATAATGAATTTATTTTCAACTGAATAGATTTGGACACCGATAAATTTTGCAAGATTTTAGAAGAGTACGGTATCATTTATTATCCTCTAGATATCGCAATTCCGCCATTTACCGTCCATGCGTCACTCGAGCTGCTCGAGTAAATGTGAATCGGGCGATACATTTGCCGTTGCTCCGCTTCTTCGCGACCGGAGGGGAATGCGCGAACTAGTGAATATATTTAGACACGACGAAACACGACGAGTGCTTCCAATAGCCTCGTTTGTCACTCTCGTTGTATGCCTTCGGGAGCGCGAGGAGCAGATCGCTGCTAGAAACGCGTACTGTGGAGACGCGTCATTTACCAATACGCTCGAACGCTTCTCTGGGACTTGACATATTTCACGCGAGAGATATGAAGATATTAACAATATTGTGGGACATACATCATGTGCGACAGATTCTGATCTTCTTTTATCGATGTCGTGGAAATTGGAGTGAAAAGTATACGAATGCAGGGAGAATGAAAAATACAGGCTACTAAAAGTTTGACCGTACTTGTAGTTCACTACTAGTTTATTTTAGATTGATGGCAACAAATGATTCATCGTTCCTCAAAAATAAAACTACGCTCTCTCGCGAGCTGTTTGTCTGTTTGCATATCATTCAACACGCCTCAATTACGCGCGAAATGTAGAGAGCTGAGTTTACAGATATAAGGTTAACGACCACCGATAGTTATCGTCGAGGGAACAAATAAACGTCATCAGAAGCAATTAGTAGTACTTGCAAATTCTCATCTCTTACGTCTCTAAAGCGCTATTCGGTTAAACCTACTAAGAGAAAGTTTCCTGAAGAAACTTCCATAACAATAGTAAAATTGAAACTTTCCTGGTGAACTATTACAGTTAATCGGCTATTTAAAATCGGCGTAATCTCCGTGGATTTACATTCCTACACCATGCACATATAGAATCCTTATGCTTCAGCATTCTTTCCATATGAAAATTTATGAGCGTTAAGAAGAGCTCTCTTTAAAATTTAACAATATTTAAAAACTAGGCAATAGAGAGCATGGTAAAATAACTTAAAGTAACGTATATGATCGAAAGATATAATTCATTAAGGTACAAAAAATACAAATAAAATACTTAACGAACTTTCGCACGGTGATGAGAAAACAGTAATCTATATATATACATAAAAAAGCGAACGTTTCTGGCTCATTTCGAGCCTTCTTCACCGAAAACAACCGGTACAAAATTTAATAATTGCGTAAAGACATAAAATCGGAACGGAATCAATGTTGAACGTCGAAGGATCACCTGATGTACCGTTATCAGGTAGGAATTTCGACGATAAGTATTCTACGTAAGACTTTTTGGTCCAACCACCATAGAGCCTTACATGCGGAATATGGGCCCACCTACAGTGCGTCTCAAATTTTGATTTACCCGTGATCCTTCGACGTTCAACATTGATTCCGTTCCGATTTTATGTCTTTACGCAATTATTAAATTTTGTACCGGTTGTTTTTTGCGCTGAAGAAGGCTCGAAATGAGCCAGAAACGTTCGCTTTTTTATGTATTATATATTTAGATATTTTTATATATTTAGATTACTGTTTTCTCATCACCGTGCGAAAGTTCGTTAAGTATTTTATTTGTATTTTTTGTACCTTAATGAATTATATCTTTCGATCATATACGTTACTTTAAGTTATTTTACCATGCTCTCTATTGCCTAGTTTTTAAATATTGTGAAAATTTATGATCATGAAAAATTTTATCGATAGAAAAATTTTATTCAATTTAAAAAAAATTAATTAATCGAATTAATTAATTAATCGGTAACAAACGATTATTCCAATAGATCGTAGAATCGCATAAGAAAAATCAAACTCTCGCGACTTAATAATTGAGTTCGTCGTTCCTGGTTACTACTGGTAACCATGTTGACGCACATGTGATCTTTCCGTCATGGTCTGACGTTTTACCGGCTCGTGTAATTATTTACTTTGCCTCGAAGGCTGCGGGCACGCGTCTCGTGCTCAGGTGTGCGCAAACTTGTACGTACCTTAGAGTAGTGCGAGAGGTTGCTTTTCCTAATGCACTTGGAGAGAAACTGTGCGTGCAAATTACCCGAGATATATCCTTCGCCGTGAGCATTACCTTCTGGGTAAACGTAAACGGAAGCGCTTCGCTCTTCGGTCCGAGCGAAAACGCTCCCTTTTTGCCGTTTAGTTGAAACTGCGAACGTGTTATCCTTACGAGATGCACGCGAGATCCTCCGCAGAGTTTAATCTACATTCTCTTATTAGGACGGAATCAAAATCAGTGGATATGTTTTTGTGCAGTTGCATCGAAATACGTATCATGCGCGAGTTTATTTGTTTGTGAAATATTGTAGGTTTTGCAATATCTCGTTAGCTTATTTTCAGGGTTGGCTGGAAAAGTCCACCAAGTGGAAAAAATCATGATAAATTCCGGTTTTTATCCCTATCCCGGATTTTATCCAATGGAATAAACTGACAAAAACTATAAAAAGTAACTATGTATAACACTGAAATATAAAAACTGAAAAGAAACATTTGTTTATTTTAATTAATAAATTATACTAATCATTAATTTTAAAAAAGGTGAAATTAATATAATAACCTTTTTTAATTCAAATATATTAACATGTGAAATTTTTAGAACTACAACTTTGGAAATATAAATGTTTATATTAAATTATTGTTAAATTTATATTAATTTTTAGTTTAATGGAAATATGTAATAGAGTTACACAACTAAAAATTTTTACCAATATAAATCTAGTTCGCGTTTACCATTCGCGTTATCAAAAAACTAATTTATTTGCTATATCTTGTTAGCGATTTCTAATCTATTATGTATTTTATTTAGGATTAATTTAATTTTAGACTTAAATTAGAATATTCTCTTAATTGATGAATATAAATAAAAAATGTCCTATTTATTTTAACATTTTTATAATAATAGAAAAGATCGGTTTTTACCAGTTTTTTCCGGTAAATATCGGTTTTTGTCACTGGCATGAATTTTATCCAAAGAATTGAAATTTTGCCAACTCTGTTTATTTTAGTATTAGATCGCTCATCTGCCTGGAGAGACTTACATATTCATGTTTCATGCAATGATTCAATTAGCTCGAATTTATTCGATTATATATTCGCGACTATTACCTATATATCTAACAGGTATTTAATATAAAAAAATTTATAGTCATCTATTATATTATGTTTTCATGTTTTCGACACACGCTTAAAAATATTTACTTCTTATAATAGTTTTCCTCTTTACGTATTTTAATTCTATTTATTTCTATGTTTTTTCAATTTACATTCGCGAGATTGTACATTTAATTATACTTGGTGTTATTCTAAGAAGGGTAATTAGGGGAAATCGCTGCAGCTCAAAGTTGCCGAGGTCTTTGGAGTAGCGGATTTTCTCTCGTGGAAAACCGACAACTCGGAATCAACGGATTTAGACTCGTGGACTTTTAACAACATGTTTTTAATAAAGTTTGTACCTCGAATACGATAAGAACGAGAATACTTATGATTTTTTCCGGGTTAAACTACTTTAAAATTTACATCGTGGAACTTGTGTAATACGATAAACTTCTTTAATCTATCTCTTGGAAAAAAATCCCGATAATTTAATTATCTTTGAATCATATGCGACACTTGAAAAAGCTTCCTTCTACTCTTAAAGCAGACTCCACAATGTATAAGATTTTTCCAGTATATCTGGATAATATTGCCGAGTACACATCAGGAGCTTTGGAAGTTGTCCGGGCAAGAACTCATTTCAAATTCAAATATTCCACGACACTTTGAATGTTTGAACTATCTACATGCAAGATGTACAGCAAAAAGCAAACAGCGCTTCGATAAACACAATTTTTCATAGTCTGACGCAGAGCTGCTATCTAACACTTTCTTTTTCTCCTTTTCTTATTATCTTCTTTTTTGTTGAAAATGAGAGGGTGTCTTATATATTCGGTCAAATTAAGGCGTTACATTAAATTTTGAGGAAAGTATCTGCGTCACATTTTATTCTGTGAATTAGTAGCGCATAAATCTTTGATGCACCCTATATAATTGACGTAAAAGCATAACATCATCTTTAGGCGATCGCTTTAATAGAAGGGACAGACGAGAAGGTGAATCTCAAAAGCTCGTCGGATAGCAAAGAGAGTAAACTGTGTCATCTCACAGAATCAAATGGGTATCGCGATGCGGCAAAAAAGGGATTAATAAAGACGATACGAGCAGCCGGTTGCACCGGAAGCGCGCGTTAACGGAAAATCTCGGAAATTGCAGATCCTTTTTAAAGTTCGACGTCTCTTTGCGAAGAGGACGGGGGATGGGGACGCGATAAAAATCTTTATTTCGTGCTTTCTGTACCGCCACGACACTTAAATCGCACGACGCCTCCGGTTAAGGGCTCTTTTCCCTTCGTTTCTTTTCTTCTTTCCGTTCTTTTTTCTTCGTCGTCTGCTTCACGCTCAGCTGCATTCTCCTCATAATACTATAACGAGGTGGCGCGAGTCAGTTGGAGGGGGAGGAAGAGAAGTGGAAGGAGAGGGTGGCGGACAGCAGACTTAACCCTCCACGAGGAGAGCTCCCAAGTTTTCTGCCGTCCGTTCCCGTTCTTTTAAAAGCCTTAACGAGAGACTCGGTGTGAGAAACCTCGCATCTTCTGGTAATGAGAAACCTCGAACCTTATTATTCGAGAATGCAAATTATTCGCGATCGCGATATCCGGGAAATTAAATTTCTTCGGCTATCATCGCGGATCCTATCGTGGCCTCGATGATTTCGATTGTTTTTTCTTCCTCTCTAATTACACGAATTTAATTGTTCTAATAAAGAATAATATTACATAAATGTATACCTGTGATGGTAAAAATTCCTGTCTATTTAAATAGAAAATAATTAAACGCAAAAATATTAAATTAATATGTAATTGCATGGAATTTTGCTCGAAATATTACGATTTCTTCGAGAAATTTACAAACTTATCGATTTTTTTCGCTGACAAAACATTTTGATCTCTCAATGTGTTTTCACTCGTGATCCCTAATTACGTCGGGATATATTACTTTCCGGCGATGCAATCACGATCGGTACCTTGTTTAATTCCCGACGGAGTGTGCACGGTCGGACGGAGGCACTTTAACCGTAGATATAGCTATAACGAACCTGTTTGTCCGCTGCCCACTTACGCGTACATGCACACCTATGTTCGTAGCCTATACGACACGTGTACACGCTGGTCACACACACACGCGCATACGAGTCCAAATCGCACCGGAGCTTACGTATCCGCCGATTCGAGCCATCGGCGTTGCAGCTAATTGCACCTATCATCCCCAACATAATTGAACACGAGCGAAGAGGCGGAAGGATACAACTGAATCCTTCTCTATGCACCGGGTGTACCAAAAGACACGCATTCGCTTAGAAGTCTCCGCGCGCTTTGTACATTATACACATACACATATGTATTTTTATTCATGTGTATGTGCATGTTCGTGGATGTCAGAATCCGGAAAATTCCAAGCAAGAACAGCAAACTCGGCGAGCGCAGTAATCCTGAAGGGATTTAACGATAGCGAGTGGAAATTCATTTTACGCTCCGGATACGAGCGATTGACTCGTGATAAACTACCGTTGGTCGATATGCCCGACATGTACAAGACATGCTCGGTTGCGAAGCGAGCACGCTTCAGAATAAAACCGCGGTGCACTCGATGTGAAATAAAAATCGCACGTTGAACGCGGCCGTGCTGAGTTTAATCCCCCCTTTGTGCATAGTTTCCTTTTTCTCGTCGATTCTTCGTGCCGAGTATTTTAATATCATGTTTTCCGCGCGCGGAGAGTTTTTAGTCTTTCTTCTCTTTTCTTCCTTTTTTTTTACAAAATTTAGTAGGTTTTGTAAAGCAAGCCTGGTTATGTAAAGCAGTACGGCAAGTATTTATTCTCTTAGAATTGTAATATCGTGGATATTTCTTTAATATTAGCGAACACAATACTGCTCTTTAATCAGAAAAGATATTTAATAAGATACATTTTAATAAAATTTATATTTTTCTTCTGCAATAAATATAAATTTTATTAAAATGAATCTTATTTAATCTCTCTTTTGATTAAAAAGCAGTATTGTCTTTTAAGTTTTTTTAAAAACAATTTTATATGTATACAGAGAGAGAAAATGGCCCAGGAAATTACTACATTATCTATCAATAATAGAATCTATCATTATCTATCAATAATAGAATTTTGAAATCATTCACAGATAATTTTTTCTTAATGAAAATTTGAAAGTCATCATTTTTTTTACAAATTTTCAATTTTTACTATCATATATTTATATAATTAAATCTTAAATTTAAAGTTTATATAAACATTGAAGTTAATTGAAAAATATAATTTTGGTAATCTTTTAACTTTCCATAAAGTTTAATTTGCAATGATTTTTTTTGTATATACTTCGAAAATTATTGATGCTTTATTTTTACTAAGGAAAAATTGTTCCAATTGAATCTGTCATCAGCAGATAGTATGATGACATTAAGATACCCTGTATATATGTATATTTCTAAATGTATTTATGTGTATGTGTATGTATGTACGTATGTGTATGTATGAGGCAGAAAAAAATACATACATATATAATATATAAAAAGCATATGTATGCATATGTATATTGTGTGCACGTAAGTGTGATTCTATAAAACTGTTTGGTGTAATAGGATATTCATGAATTATTCATGAAGATGCGAAAAAATTTAATTTCCGCAAAATCGTGAGCGATTACACACATTGTAGAAAAATACAATTGCAATTGTTATAGTAACGTTTTGAGGAAATATTGTTTCAGTTGACAATCTCTTTAAAATAAAACATTGATAAAATATGTATTAAAATGTGAACAAAAAATGAATATGATATGTCTGAATATGATATATGATTTATTTTTGAAAATGTTATTTTTTGCATAAAAAGTGTCTTATAAAGAAGATTACTCTCGTCATGAATATTGCAGAATCGTGAACTTTTTTGCGATTAAAGAGACAGACTCGATATAAATTCCATTCGCAAATGCATATTGTTTAAACGAGTCTCGATGTTTTTTAGTTTTTCTTTCTTTCTCTCTCTGGAATTAAAAAACTTGTCATTATATATCTACATATATCTACATATTGGCGTTTCCGAAATAAAAGAATCTTATATTCCCGTCTAGTACTCTCATCTTTCTGTATCCTCAATTTAAAAGGTGATTTTTTCGTTTTCTTATAAAATAATCTGAATAGAAATCGACGCACAAACAAATCTTTTACGACTGGAATGTATCAGATCATGAGAGTAAATCAAAAAGCAGGTATTCTCTCTCAAGCTGCAATTTCGCATATAACTAGATAAACGAAGAGCGTTATAATGTATTATTATAATGATTACTTCATTTATTGTATTATCGTCGCGATAATTGAATAACTTTAATGACTATCTAATTTTATGATTTTCGTATTTAACTCGTATCGCTCTACAATATTTAGTTTAGAGCTTTCAAAAGCTTATGGTAATCGCAGTTTGCATTATTGTAACTAATTTAAGCATCCTCTATATGTACATCGAGTGTAATGCTATAAAACAACTGTTCGGTACAACATGGTATTCATGAATTATTCATGAAGTTGAAAAAACCTAATTGCCGCAATCGTTAGCGATTACACACATTGTAACATGGAAAAACATAATTGCAATTATACACGATCTCATAGTGCTTTCATTAAAAAATATTTGTACGGGAGAAGTCAATCTCTTTAAAAGAGAGTGTTGATAAAATATTCAGAAATATTATATTGACAATAATATTGTGATATACAAAAGTTAAATATATATATAAAAATTACACAAAAATAAAGTATATATAATATCTTTTCATATTATATATTTTTTATACATATATTGAAAATAAAAATACAATATTATTAAAATTTTATCATCATGTAAAAATTTTAAGCATATTTCTTTTACTTTTTATTTATCATTCTGTCCAACAATTGTATCCAACTATAAATATATATATGATGAAGCATTTTTGAAAAAGAAAGAGAGAAATATTATTTGTAATAACGAAAAAATATTTGCTGATCCACCGCGGTATAAATATGTAATATGTGACATAAATGACATATATATGTAAAAAAAACAAGCCTTTACACAGTTTTATAATATCTTTTGTAAATATGACAATTGATGGGCTATTAGCTTTGCTGGCAACTCAAATTTTCTCGCTGGCGACTAGCTTAAGCTCGAGCAAGCCGGCGCTTGGAACGCGTAATACCATGATTTCTCTGGGCTTATGTTAAGAACCCCGTTCATCCCCGACACAACTCCCAAATGCCGCATTGATCCTATCATACCGCTGCAGCACTGAACTCGCATATCGGTGCAAGATGCAGGTGCACGGGACCGAATTTTGGATGTTAATTTAGGTGCACATTATTAGAAACGAATATGCTGCTGCGTCCTATGCGCCACGTAATCGATCCAACGATGGCTCACCGGTAAGCTGTAATATTGAGTGAGTTACCCAGTAATGGGTGTTTATTATCCTGGCTAGCGAATTGACGCGCGATATGTATATACAAGGTGGCTTCGTTGAAAGAAATCGTGAGACCATAAAGCTATAATTGAAGTAATTTAAAGCAAGACATAGGGCATAAATTTTATCATACGAGAAAAACAGAATTATTTTTTTAATTGATCAAATGCAATTATAATTATGCGATGTAATATTTAAAAAATAGAATAATGCATATCTTTTTAACATTTTTAAAAATATTTTTAGATATTATTATATTTCAGATATTGTCAATAACGTTCATAATTGATTCTCTGGTTTTGAATAGATCATTCTATGCATGAAACATTATACGTGTTGATTAATTATGTACGATAGAATATCGTAATGAGATTTTGCAAAGAGGGGAGCGTCGTTATATCGCGGTTACGTGCAAAATGTCTGTACGGCATTATTCGACGAACGATATTCGATCAGCTCAATAGCCGTTCGGTTTTCTGCTCTTCCCATAGTTTATGGCAGCTACGAGTTGCATTTTGCACTAACTTGCGCCAGGCATTCTGCGGATCCGATGGAAGAAATTGAAATACGATTAGATCGAACTGCAAATGGACGAGATATATCACTGATACCGTATTGTAGCGCACGATGTGGCATTGGGTTCTGATCCGCGATGAAAGAGAACTTTTATAGGTAGAAATAAACGCGAAAATTTCTGTCTTTTTAAAATTGTTCAAAATGTGAAAATTTCCAAAATGTAAAAATGTGAAAATTGATTTGCGATTCTATTTATATCAGCTAATCATTGACTGAAAGTTTGAATTTCAATTCACTACATTGATACGAATCTATGAATAATAAAATAGTTGAAAAAAAATAAAAATAATACAAAATACATTTATTTTTCATAAAAATATTTTGTGCATAATAAAATAGAATATATATAACTATTTTATTTTGGTATTTTAATTTTCGTATATATCTTGTTCGTGCATATTCTAGTTAAAAAAATATTTTTACATTTTAATATTAATGTTTATATTTAATATTCTAGTATAAAAAATACTGCTCATATTTTATTAAATAAAAGTACTTTTAATGATAAAATTTATCATGTAAAATAATTGTCTTTAATAGTACCGAAATATTTAGGAATATATTATGCATATAATGGAAAAAATAATATATACCATTACAGATGTAATTCCAAGTAAATCTTAAATTATCAGATGCAATATACAGGTTTATTATTAAAAAAATGATCATCGTGATACATCTACATATGCAATGATATGACATGCAATAATATATCTAGTCTTTGACACTATTTTGCTAGACTTCATATGATGTTTATATTACAATTGTTATGCGATCTATTCCCGTTTCCCATTATTATTGAAGTAGCCATTATGTCAGGTCAGTATTCCACCAAGGAAGTGAATGGCAGGTACAATAGCGAATACAGTTGTTTCATACAATGTAATGATCATGTGCCTGTTATTTTGTGCCCATGTTGTGATCATTTCTAACTGTTATTGTCACAATGGTGCATACGAAACAGTTCCAATGTAAATATGAACTATTTGTTTGATATCAAATAAGAAAACATTGAAAAAATGATATTTTAAATTGCATATATACCAAACATTCAATTTCCTTTTAATATTGATAGAGAATCAACTATTTTTTAAATTATGTTGAATTAATTAAATGTTGTCAAAGTAACTTTCTCTCCCTCTCTCTCTTTCTTTCATAATAATTTATCGTAGTCTTTATTATCCGGTTGCAGCTTGCAGAGAGATTCAGTGCGATGCTCTCCATCAATAGAGAATTAACGAATTATGGGATATAAATATCCCAGACGAATTTATAACATTCTAAAATACGGTATCGCGTTCATCGATCCGTTATCACGCTCGAAAATTTATCGCTCCATTCATGACATTAACAAATTTCGTGGAATATTCTTTCACAACGATAAATGCTTGTTTATCTTGACAATTTTAATACGTTTAACATTAAATGATATAAATTATAACTGATGTACATCGCAATAACTATTGTGCGCATTATTTTTTCCTCGTCAAATACGTTGCTTCCAACATGATTTAGATTTACTCGCGAATACTACAACTTTTGTTTAACGTTATGCGTAATGCAACTATTTTACCTATATGCTTTATACGTATATGTATGAAATATTTCGTTAAACATAAATTTAAAGGAATCGTAATTGTACGTGCTCTTTAAATAGAATAGCGAGGCTGTTCACTGATAAATCAGTATAAGCGATAATCTCGGTCGAATGGTTCGCGCAAATTTGCAAGTCGTTATGGATAATAGATTCGAGAGGAACGCACATGCGGCAAAAATTGCCTTGCGGAACGATATCTTTACGATGAATATTTACATAAATGAAAAATTTTATTGAAATCGCACGTTAATTTTGTGCAACACGAATTTACACAGATTTCCAGTTGTTGAATTTTTCTCCTTTCTCTACACATCACATAAATGATATGTAAAATCATATTATATTTGAAAGAATTTAATAGTATCATTAATTTTATTTTAATTAAGAATATAGCTATTCAGTGTCATCACGTTCTTCCGTTATTTTGGATAGAAGTAAAGTACAACGTTGGCAAAACATATATTTTGTTAATTTGGCATGTTGTCTGGCCGTTATCGTCTGTTTGCCGTAGTAATAGTAGCGATACCGTGCTCTCGTGCCGCGGTCAAGATCGCGAGTTAACGCTTACAAAACTCATTTTCAAGCTACTCGAGTGTAGACAGGTAGTTATATATGTATATTATGTATGTACTTCTCGGTTACCAGCGCAGTAAGGAGCGTTGAGCTGTGTGCAGTAATGGAGCTGAAGCTGAAGCTGAAGTAACTTCGATATTTCCACGGTTCTTGTAACTGACATGCACTTCCGACGTTGCCATTTAACTTTTTCGATCCGATTGAAAAATATTAAAATAAAATCGAACAGAAAAGTAACGAGAGTATTGTTGATTGATTGAATCATCTTCTGTTGCAAAGCAATAATGGAAACTATTGGTAACGCAATCGATGATCATTGATGTATTCCACACTGCTATCGACTTTCTCATTATTTCTTCTTATTTTTTATTTTTAATATCTCGTAAGATTATATAAAGATAGATTATTTATTATTTATTAAGATAAGATTTATTTATTTATTATTAAGATTTATTTATTATTTATTAACTTTATTAGCTCGTGCGATCTCTCTCTTTCTCTCTTATAAAGTTCAATTTATTATCGTCTAACCTATTTCTCTCGCAATTTAAGAAATTGAGATTTATTGCGATTGCTCGGAAATAGTAGTTATATTACTAGAATTATTTATAAACAATTATCATAAATCGTAAATCCCGCGATTAATTACAGTTAGTAATGAGATATATTCGAAATTTAGCAAGCATGAATGCATCCGTTAACTAAATGCCTGCAGGTAAGAACACGTGTTACATACAAGTTCCTGGTTACTGGTTACAGACCAAGACAAGTTTCGTCAGTATGTAGTCAAAGTTACTGACAATGAGAGAGAGAGAGAGAGAGAGAGAGAGAGAGAGAGAGATTTCAGTTTTCTGCACTTGATACATGATGTGTCTAATATTAAAATTATAACAATTAATAGGATGTTGTATAGCAATTAATAGGATGTTTTGCTTGTCTTACGATCTTTGGATTTTTCAAATAATTTGTATTTACCATATATCAATTATATTTCTTACAACGAAATATTAATAATATTTTAAGTCGTTGTGTCTCATTCTTCTATATTATATAATAGCTATATTCTTAAAATAATAATCCTTTAAATCAAGTGAAAAATATTTTCGCTACATTTATTCTTGTGGAACTTTACAATATGTTTATATTATATTGTTTTATATTAAAAGTTACATATGAAATTAGTCAGTAAATGTGATATGGTATAGTAAAAGCTATCGTGAAACCGATACTATTTTTGATTACAATCAAAAGGATCGGAGAAGATGAATCGCGTATCAAAGCGACACGTTCGATACACAGCTCATTCACAAGCTAACTCACTTCTGCAGCTACCGCCTATTAATCACCGTGTCGTTCGTTCAGTCGAATCAAGTTTTATTGCACGGGAACAAATATACGTTTGCACGTTGGCGAAAAGCCGCATCTAGACGACGCGCATGACGAATTTCGATCTCTGCTTTGTATGCCAGGCTCGTTTTCGCTTACTATTACAGTCTTTGAAACGCTCCTGCTCGGTCAACTTCTGTCGAGTCGAATTGAAAATTAAAATTTGATTACGTTTGTATCTCCCTCGCGAGTTGCCATCTGCTTCATTATACGAACCGTAAACTATGTACCGGCGTCCCTTAATTAAGTTGTTGTTAACCGAGTAAAATGTCAAAGACCTACGTGCTTAAGATCGTAATAAATTTTCAGTGTACATACGTTTTGTCGTCTGGGCGACTGATTCAATATTGGCGAATGTGCTTTAAAATGCTCGGCACAATGCGGTGATTAACGTTAGAATTTCATGCCAAGTATTTAACGGGCACGTGTGCTGCCCGATATTACACATGTATCGCAAACTGACTGAACAAAACGGGCTTTCAGCCCGCGAATCTAGCGGAATAGGCCAATAAGCTGCCTCGCGAAACGTGATCATCGGGCGTGGATTTGTTGCCACATTAACCGACCGCTCTTTGACGTGACAAAATATAATTTCAAACTCTGTTGATATTTAATCAATCGGCGCCGATTCGATTGCCGATCGTATCTCGTTTTTCATTCCTATCGCGGCTAATTCCGACATAACGCGGGACAGGCATATTATTGTATTACATGCTACCTGAGCGCATTGTGAATTATTAATTGAGCAACGCAATGCTTTTGATCATAACGTTAACGAAGCGCTATGAGCTCTCGTAGGCAAAATGACCCTCGAGTTGGTCGTAATTACTAGGGCTTGCTTTGGCAGTCCGTATAACGTACTTTAATTATTGCGGAGACCGAGCGCGTCAAAGCATCATGTTTCTCTTCGACCGCTATTTTTGCATATTTATATATGAATTCTTCTATGAAGTCTCTATCAAAATTATTTGATATATCGATTTATGCGGCATATAGGTATTAATTATATATTAATGCAATTATTATTTACTGTCAGATTTCTAGTAAAACAGTCATTGACGATATTTTAAATTTTAATTTTTTAAATTTTATTATATTATATTATATTATATATTAATATATATGTGTAATTGTATAAATATATGTATGGAAAGAATTCAGGAATTATTTCAACAATACTTTAATTCGTGGAATTCGACTTCCATTTTTCTTCATTTTTATTCAATCGAAAGCTAATTATTTAAATTTTTTAAATTTTATTATATTATATTATATTATATATTAATATATATGTGTAATTGTATAAATATATGTATGGAACGAATTCAGGAATTACTTCAACAATACTTTAATTCATGGAATTCGACTGATTCCATTTTTCTTCATTTTTATTCAATCGAAAGCTAATTATTTAAATTTTTTAAATTTTATATTATATTATATTATATTATATATTAATATATATGTGTAATTGTATAAATATATGTGTGGAACAAATTCAGGAATTACTTCAACAATATTTTAATTTGTGGAATTCGACTGATTCCATTTTTCTTCATTTTTATTCAATCGAAAGCTAATTATTTGAATTTTTTAAATTTTTATATTATATTATATTATATATTAATATATATGTGTAATTGTATAAATATATGTATGGAAAAAATTCAGGAATTATTTCAACAATATTTTAATTCGTGGAATTCGACTGATTCCATTTTTCTTCATTTTTATTCAATCGAAAGCTAATTATTTTAATTTTTTAAATTTTATTATATTATATTATATTATATATTAATATATATGTGTAATTGTATAAATATATGTATGGAAAAAATTCAGGAATTACTTCAACAATACTTTAATTCATGGAATTCGACTGATTCCATTTTTCTTCATTTTCATTCAATCGAAGGCTAATTATTTTAATTGCCACACGACAATCGCGGATGGAACTTGACGCTACGTTGCCCGATTTAATTGCCGAGATTTAGTTCTTGTCCGTATTTCGATAGGAGATCACGTAGCTTGCAGTTTCTGCAGCGGATTAGTATCGTGCGTCTGCCCGGTTTATCGTGACTTTGTGGAAGATCCGCAATTGTTTCGGAAGTAGCACTGACTGCGGCTAGAACGCAACGGAGACTGTCGAGGCCAGGTTTCCATTCCCCGGAAGGCTTTGCAGAAGCAAGTTCCGACTTCCGGCAGCAATCACCGGATGTTATGTGAATCGTCAACGAACTTTCCGCTCGGATGGCTGATGTTGGCTAATTGCAAACATTCACGTTTGCACTTTGGTGCATCGAAATCGCCGTTTATTGACAATATCGTATTTTCGTAAAGTTTCAATGGATTTTGTACATCACATTATTGATTGCGTTAATGCGGAAATAAGTACATTAAGGACTTTATTCGTGTCCGTTTTAATCTTGTTTTGCGTCGTTGAAAACATTTAAAAGTCAACATTATGCAGAAACCTCAACACTTTAGCCACTTAAAAACTATTGCTATCAAATAGCATAAATAATTTTATCTCGATTTCACGAGGAAAATTAATGTTCTATGTCTAATTTGTATCTAAATTCTATATTTTTCTCTCGCCTGTCCAGATAAGATACTTTCACTTTTCTATTCTCTCAGAGTATTTGATTTCTCTCAAATTTCGCCCACTCAATTTCTTAAGGCGAGGTTAAAATTTGTCTGAATTATTTTGCATACTTAGGGAGATGGTATGTACGAGGTTATCATCTTTATGCATAAGGAACGCTGGGATCGATTTAATACTCATGTGAAGTGCGCGAAGTTTCGCGTAAGAATTAATATTCATATTTGTAATAGTCTATGCATTACCCAAGTTGGCATAAAAGGCTCATTAATGTATATTAACGAAATATATTGATCGTAGATAAACTCTTCGGCAAGTTAAATGTCGCTAAACATGAATGGCTATTAGAGCAGAAGCTAAGAGATAGATATGCAAAGTGAGGATAATTAAATCGTGACTGTTTATAATAACTTTTGGGGAAGGGGGTGAGCTTCTTGTTGGAAGTACGCAGTCGGGCAAAGTGTTAAAAATAGATTTACCGTGGCGGCTCCAAGTTATACATCACTATGTAAATTGGATTCAACCGGTTCCACTTGAACCGATAGGACCATTATTTCTCGTTATAGAAGTTCAAATTTGTTAGACCTCGCACGAACGTGAGAACAGAACCGGAATGAATGACTCGCAATCGCCAACCGCGGCGCGGAGGGTCCGCGGCAAGTTTCTCTCGTAAAAGAAGCTCGGCGCGAAAAGTTTCCTCGCTTCCGCCTCCCTGCACTGTTTCTCCTTACCTTATCCTTACCCTTACCGAACCGGTCGAACGAGAAGTCGATAATGATGTTTAAAGCTCTTTGAATGGTTCGTCCTAACGAGCGGTTTCTGTTTCCTTTCGGGCATTCTGCGGAAATCTTTAAACCCGTCTACGTTCTTTATCACGCTCGAAACTTGAAAGAAACTCAAAATATCGCGGAAGCTCGGTCATCTTGGCGCACGAGGGTTTATTTTCTCTTACTTGAAAACTTGATGAGGGAAAAACTTTTCAAAAGGAACACGATAGAAGTTTACTCAGAAGTGCTTTAAGTCTCGGAGAATTTATGGATTAAATATTACAAAAAAGTGTTTCTCATTGAACTTGTTATAATCTATTCTTTGGGAAACTATAAGAAAGATATAAACTATATAAACTATATATTTTTTGAAAAAGTAACTCTCTTCCTCTCCTTTTCTTACATTTTTTTATTTACGCATAAATATTATTAATTTAACACTAAAATAATTATAATCTCTTATAATTTCTTTAATAAGAAATAAATTCGAAAAGAATTATTACATTATTATATTATTTAAAAAAATTTATTATATTATTTTAAAAAATTTATTATATTATTATATTTAAAATTTATTATTATATTAATCAAGAAATTAAGAAATATTATTTAGGTGACAGACAGACGAGAGTGAGGGGTTTTCTATTTTCTAATATTATTCGTTAACGATTTCGTGCGGTAAATTATTGCTGCATTTGCAAAAGTGACGTTACGCGCTTTACGATGGAATTTCTATTCTCTCTCGCTTTCGATCGATGCAACGAATTGCGCAACGACGAAAAGACATCCCGTCGGATATGTCGCGCATTTACAATGGTTTTATCGTTGGGTAACTGGCAACGCACTTTGCACCTCGCGACGCGACGCCAGTTCAACCTCGCTCGACGGGAAAATTTATTATCGCTGCCAGGGCAGCGGGTAACGACGATCGTCAGGATGTGTTTTATTGTCAGCGGCGACGTCGTCGACCTCTCCGAAGAAATTGGAGTCGCGAATAAAAGAAGCAGCTGCTACTGTGATGGAAGGCGGCAAAGTGAGCTCGTAGTAAACCGCGCTCTATCTCTCTACTGTCGGGTCGTCTTCGAAATCTGTAATTCAATCGAGCCGCTCCCCGCCTCCTTTCCGAACTGAAGCCGTAACCGTGCTGCATTTTTTTCGTATGCGAGCGGCATTTTAGGCGTCATGACCGGAAATTTTTAGTTTTAGTGGATGAAAATATACTGGGGAAAAAAAGGTCCTCTCGTAAAAATTATTATTATATTCGATAAGTGCGTGCCATTGGCTCGATACGCATTTCCCCTAAAATGCCATGGTGCTAAACGCGAGAGAATAATCGAGGCGTTCAAAAAAAGAAATCTTATTTTCACGAAGTAGAGCTTAAAAATGAGAGAAGAATCATAATACTTGAAATTCGTATAATAAACATGATATTTAAATCGCATAATTTGCGAGTTGGCGGATGCAGCGTCGAAGAGAGGACAAACGAAGATGTTAATTAATAGCAGTAATTTATAGCAGTCATAAAGTAGCGTTCATGAGGGAGAGATGCACGTTATTGAAAATTAGTTTCTTTGATCGCGCGAATCGTATCAGTCATAATGCATAAAGAATATTTCTGTCAACTTGAAACCTCGATAATTTTATTGAGCGGGTTAACGAGACTGAAACTTCTATCATGTTTTCATTATCAACTTTCTGTCGAGCTCTTCGCTAGTTCCAAGTAACATTAGCATACATTTAGTCTCTCACGGTTTAACTGGAACAATTGTACCGTTACTGCACATCATTGTGCTAATTTAATAGAAAGTAGTGTTGTCTAAAAAAGAATATAATGTTGCATATGAGTTATGAATTGATTCCAGAAAAATTGGAGATTATATTTCCAAAATAATTAATCCATTTAATAAATTACTAAATAATAAATTTACTTCACAAATATGTGTCACACAGAATATAATACTTTATGATAAAATATACAATATTTGTTTAATATTCTCTCTATTTGGCAAAAATGAAAAAAATACGAGATTGAGAATTAATATACGTTACCAATAATTTTCGCATATAGTTCAATTTTCACATAACATCAACTCATATCAGAGAGAATCGTATGATATAATACTAATGTAATAATTATTATGCATGAAAATCATTTTAAACAAGCAGTGATTTCATTTTAATGTTTAACAATCGGAAAATTTATTCTTTTAAAATGTAAAAATATACTGTTAAATATAACGAGAAAATTGAAATATTAAAATTGAAGCTTCAAATATATTATAAAAATTGGACATAATATCAATCCATGATATAGAGTTCTAATATTTTTATTCGTAGTCTATTTTACAGGGCAAAATTTATTAGTTTTCTTGTCATTCACAGTTAATAAATTTCTAGGTTAAAGAAATGCTTAATTTTCTTCTGTATTGGAGTTAAGAATTTCTCAATTAATATTTAGTAGTTCTTTTTTTCTAGCCAGAAATATATACATCTTATTCGATTTGAATAATGAATAGCGCATAGCAGCTATAAACACGTAAAATATGCTATTCTTAAACTTTGAGTACTCACGTAATAGCCGTGTATGATTTATTTTCATCATTGGAAATTCAGCTCTATGATACGTACGTATATTTAGTTACATTCCCATATATATTTATGTCTATATATATATATATATATATATATATATATGTATATATATGTAAAATTCTGCTGTAGAAAATTACATTGACATGATTTCTCTGCGTACTCTATGCATAATGTTTGCAGGTGGATCTTTTCTCGCGTTAGATGCATAAGATTACATGCATGTACATGAAGTGAATGCGTATATGATAGAGCTATAATTCTATAATAACTATGATTGTGTTGTATTTTACTAGTTTTTTCATTGTACGCATCATTATTATATATTATAGTAGATTTATGGATGAGAAGATACAATTTAAAAAGTGGATATAATTAGAAGATTATTATTGCTATTTTATACATAATGTTTGGCTTATATATAAGTTACGAATAAGAAAATACAATTTATTTTAAAAGAAGTTTACAAATACGGTGAAAGATTATTGCTGTTAGATGTATTTGATACTTTTTTTTTCAACGCGCCTCTGCAAGAGTGATGAGAGAATTGGAAATAAAATATTAATAATTGGTTTTACGAGCTGTCAACAGATAGTTATCGCCCTTTCCTATCACGTCGAGTTATGCTTTATTTTTTTTCACATCCGTGGCGTCAAATAAACGACAATATGACGCATCGACGTCGAGAGTAATTCATTTTTCGGAAACGCGGTTACAACATGCCGTTCGTCGACGTGGATTCCACTATGGAAATTTCGGACATGTGTGACTTTCGATCGAATCGAAATTAATTAACGATAAATTTGTCAGATCACAGACCGTGCTCACTATCCAACAATATAGCGATCCTTCATTTAAATTCGTCTATTTTTAATATCCGCGTTGGTGTAAAAACAAACAAGTTTCGAAAAAAATAACATTATGATGAAATATTAGACTTTATTCATACGTGATTCTCACTTTTAATGTTTATTATATTTGTAATAATAAAATCTCGAACAACTTTTACTTTTCCTATTGATATGAGATACGCGTTGTTAAACGTGTCAAAGATCTCACTTTTAAATAACGCATATTATTACGTAGCTACTTCTAGTTCGTTGCTTCTTTCTAAATTATATGTTTTATACCCAGTAATTTGAAACTGAACTTTGTAGAAATCGTTTTCATCACTTTCAAGAATTTTTGTTTCCAGCTTGCACGCTAAAAAATAATGTTCTCACACTGTATTGAGAATATAACTATAATATTATATAATAGTTTCACTTATTACATATCGGTTTATAAATTATATATATCTGGGAAAAAATTTCTCTTATCGAGTACTATCTTTTTTATTTTACAAATATTTTTTTATATTCTAGCAATTAATTTATATATCTTAAGTATTAATATTTTAATAATATATGATTCTCTTGATAAACACATCACGAATTAAAATAATTAATCTATTGAATGAAATATTGATTCTTTTTAAAAACTAGGACTTTTGTAGTAAAAAATTTAAAAGAGAAAAGTTACTCGATAAATAAATTAAGACTAAACTAGTTTGAATAAACAATTGATAAACAATTGATTGACAGAAAAATTAGACATTACTTTCAATAGAGTTATGTTGTTTGCTGAATGATTGATCAGAAGTTAATAATTGAATGCAATTTTCTCAGTGCACGGAAAGTTCGAGATCGATAAATAATTTATCACACCTTCCTCTTTTTCTGACTGTCACTCTGACTTTCTCTCATTCGCATTCGTCTCACGCGTTAAAATTCCTTTATATTATGCCACACACACAAGAGAACCGGAAGCGTTGAAAATACAATATGTAAAGTGTGTAAAATGTCTAGTGTTATAACAACCTAATTAAGATAATTGAATGAGATACTGATGAGTGGTAAAAGAATTTGCAAGTTCTTTCTCAGACCTATTTGTTTATGATAAATTACCAAGTCAATCAAGTAATTAAATTTAAAATTTATATATTGACTTGTAACGAATCAAGACTCGACGAATTTGAAGATATATTGCCATTTATAACGATTTTATCGGAGGAGAAATAATATTTATTACAATCTTGTAACGCAAGGGCGAGCTTCCGATTAATATTTATTTAACAAATGTGCATGTGCCAAGTATAAATCGCTGCAATATCGTGTTTGCTATTGAGATAAAATTCAGATTGCACCCGTGCGTCATACTCGCGCGTTATGTATACACGAGTCTTTACTTTGGAAGATGATCTCACATGCAGCATCTGTACGTCGTTTCGATCAACTCGTTGCGAGTCGCGTTTCGCAGTTCCGTATTTCCTTTTAAGTTCACCATGTCATTTTCTTTTCCTATCCACATTTCATAGAACGTCGCGCCTTTGAAAAGAAATCGGAAATTCTCTATGAATTTGATATCAGAGTTACGCGCAAGATGTCCTGTAAAACTACTGCAGGTGGAGGAATAATCTCGAGGACGTTATCCCGAAACTTTCCAAGGACTTGATCGTGACACGACGAGAACTTGGGTTCCCGCGCGATAACAGCTGGCGTTTGAAATGCGTGCGTCGTATGTGTGCGTGTTTAATGCGTTTAAATTACATATTGTTGCACCGTGTATAATTTTCCTTACTATCGATCGGCAACCGCGCGCCCTTCTTCGATATCAAAGTATCGAAATTTGCGCAATTTAATTTAAGTATGCGAGGCGCGCAAATTTTGTTTCACGGACAAAAAAAAAATGGCAAATACCGTTCTTCACAAACGATAAATTATCGCGTTATCCCGATCCTTTGTGAAATGCGTACCGATTGCACGCTGAAATGCAAAGAATGCAAAACGTTTTATTGCATCGCGATACAAATCCACCGATCAAAATTACTATATGGTTCTCTCTGCAAGAATTTTTTATTTATATTTATGATATAAAAAGTAAAGGTATTTTATGACATTAATAAAAGTAAAGGTACATCTTGCGCCAAAATGTCAGGCTTCTCTCATTTGTGAAACGAAAGTTGTCATCGGATAAACCCACGAAATTTACTTTTTCAAGTCGATCGAATCTCGATTCCTCGATGCGTCTCGATGCGAAAAGCCACTTAGGACAGTTAACGATATGTCGCGTTCCGCTTCACACGTGGCGAATTGACATTTGACGTTACGCATCGCGTGACATGAGACGATTACGCGTAATTTGTACTTCGAGTACCATTACGAAACTTGGCCGTGATTTATATGTCGTCTCGCCGATTTCCCGGGATCGGTCTGTGAAAATTCCGTCCGAGAATCCGGTGGCGCAAACACGACGTGTCGCTACGAACGTGACCCTCGTTTCGGTCCGTCGACCCCGAAACGTCTAAACTTTCCGTCCCGCGGCGTCTTTTCGATCGTGACTGCGATGTAAACGCATTCCGGATAAGATTTCGAACGATAAGGGGATCGGAATATGGAAGAAGCGCGATGTCACGGTCGATTTGCTGAAATTTCACAGTATTTTCGCGACTGCGGCGCGATTCTAGATACGGGAAATATATATAATTTCCGCAAATGCACGTTGGAAACGTTGAATTCTTTCAAGAAGGGTTCGGGCTTTGAATTTTTACGTCCGTTCCGGAGAAACGAGTGCAGCGGCCGTTGAGGATTTCCCCGCAAACGATCGCGAATATTTTACACAGGTGGAAGATAGAAAGCTCGTTTGTATGGTTGCTGTAAAAAATTTGTGGTTTGCTCGTAGAGAGAGACAAGAATTGGCATTAATAATTTCGAAAGCGCTGCAGCGAGATGAGACGACCTCCCCCCCGCTCTCCACCCCTCCCCCCCCTCCACTTGTGTCTCACACTCGGGCGCGATATGGAATATAAAACTGCAGCATCGTCGAGAATATTACGAATGCCGTGGTCTTCTCGTCGAATGTCACGATTATGCGCGAGAGGAGAGCGTGGCAGTCTCGAGAGATTAAATACCGGAAGAAGAACTTCTCATATGCTTCGAGGATACTTTAGATGATAAATTAATTTCCTCGTTGCATACTTTTCCTCCCCTGTGGACTATTTCGTATTCCACCTCGGTGTTCATGTCTTATTTGATTAATTTTTTTTTCCACTGTCACGTGCATCACTATCAATCAACGTTGGATAAATCTTTTTACACTTTTAATAAAAGGATTATATTTCAAAAATAGAATTTTATTTTACTTTTTTTTTTTACAAAAATACGTGCGATTGAAAAAATATTCCATTTTTTTAGACGAGATATGAATGATGTAATAGAGTGTACACAAAAAACGGATGATATTAAAGCTTCGTACAACGAATGACTAATGACGTCTGTCTACGGTTAACCGAATAATTGATGCACGACAGATTTATATATCGTGTTGACGATAACATGGAACTCTTCCGTAACTAAAGTACACAGTTTTGATGTTAGCGTTTTATCGATCTTGCGAAACCATGGAACGGACAGCTACGCTTGGGCTCGATTATCGTCGCCCCTCATAAAAGCGTGAAATCCTTCCGGATAATGTCACTCTGCGGTTGCCAAAGTCACTCTGCGATGATAGCACAAAAGTTTGGAAACGTCGAACTCGGTTATCTGCTCATAGATGAACGAGTGAATCGATGTGATTCTTCGAATAGTATCATTTTGATCGAATAGCATCATTTTGATCGTTTCTTCGTCCCGTTTCATCGCAGCAGTCAATAAGATTCTTTCAAAGAAATTTGCACTGAATTCCAACGATAGTCTGAAAATAGTTTTCCAATGATTGTTTAACTGTAATGATTGAACCTAAAAAATTATATTAAAATTGTATTATAATTATATTTAAATTATATTAAAATTGGAATATAATGCGAATATATAATCCGAATTCAATATATAATGCGTATCGAAGCTATTTATAGACTTCTACCTTAGACTTTTATCTTAGATTGTGCTAATAACAATTTTATAGATAAAGGTATCATTTACAGGGTATCATTTATAATAGAGCAGGGTATAATTATTGCATTAGTGAGAAGAATGTAAATCTAGAATATTAATCAATACTTGTTTCTAACCGTCAATCAATACTTGTCTATACGAAAATAATGTATATTTTAATAATTGCCAGCAAATTGAAATTCGATACAGAATGTATATTAAATATTAATTTATATTCTGTTCAATTATAAATGGCCCTCGATTAGCAATCTAAATACAATGTATAAAAATCTGAAACTTAATAGTCTAAGAGAAAGTGGGAAAAAGGGGGAAGAGAGAAATCTTAATTTAAATTTTCCAAGACGAGGACAATTTAACGCTCAGATTGATTAACGAGACCGATTGTCAATCGACTTTTGGTAAATGTAACCCTTTAGATATATCTTTTTCGAATTCCTCGAGTAAAGATATCGGAGCACAAAGTTTCCGCATTGATTTCTCGCGTTTCTCTCCGGCTTCTCTCTGTAATCAACATTCTAATAAACCCGCGCGGGAAACGATTCTTCTTTAAGGCGTGCCACGTTCTCGTTCGTAGATCGCAGTTGCCATTTATCGCAGAGCGAAATTGCCGCGAAAATGGTGCGGGTTAACGATAACGACGTGTTTCGACCTCGTCAAAGAACGAGGACACCGACGTAGAATAGCTCGACGGGAATCTTTCTCGCCGGCAACGAGGATGGTAACGTCAAGGAACTACGTCCTATCGCCGTCCGTCGATGAAGGTTACCTCTTATCGGCGGCCTTAATAGACCCCGGGAAATTTTATCTCTCCTAACGTGGCGATTTTAATGCATCCATCGAGAATATGTCAACGTCCACCGCTTGTCCTGGTTAAGTAGATGGAAGATGCAAAATTTTACGCTCGACTAATGCATCTTTAATCCTGCGATCGATCATTGAATTCGCGCCTTTTACGATATAAATTGCAGGATGATATTTAATGTTTAGTTAAGCACATTTCATATTGACATTTGACCTAAAAAGTTGACATCTCAACCAGCTGAAATAATAACTCTTGCGCACACAATCAATTTTTTAAATATTTCGTTATCTTTCTCTTTCTCTTCTTTTTAAATTTTTTTTAAAAGCTTTGTATGCTTAAAATTAGAGTAATAATTAAATGTTAAAGTTTAAATTCGTTTTGTCACCACATACATTCTTTTTTTATTATTTTTACATTCTCATATAAATTCCTCGATAAAAATCATCGCCAAACGAAAATCAATTTATATTGTATAGAAGTTCAATTCATGAATTCAATTATATAGACAAAATTGTTTTATCATTTTATCATTTTTCAATAATAATGTTCAAAATAATGTTTAATGTATGTTTAATGGATTATCTACTTTAATCGGTCCAAGCTTGCTAGACAGATAGAGATAGTTATCCGTCAAATTTCCTTGTTTAACCGTGCGAGAAACGTCACACTGTGGTAGTTATATACAGTGTATTATATAGTTATGTTGACTGTTATATAATCCGGTAACTGTTATATAATCCGTAACATAGCCATGAGTTACGAAATTCTATCAAAGCGTTTCTTTGAGGATGCAATGTCACAAGGAGAATCCGATTTACAATCACTGCTTCAAGTAGCTCCGAAGTTCTCGTAGGACCAAGGCGTTCAGAACAGACAGAATGAGAATCCAATAATAGATCCTCGACACGAGTGAAGTTTGAGTGTCTGGAATCTTGATGGTACACGAACTTCCGCAGGATCTCTCGTCGATGGTCGAAAAAGAGAAGGTTCTCGACCTCTCTTTCAATGTTTCATCGATACGAGAGGCTAGCTCGTTTAAATCTGTGACCGATAAAGTATTTACAGTCTCATCTTCGTGAACTGTTGAAGTTGAAAGCTGTTTTTACACAAACTATACAGCATCCTTCCACGATTTCCCAAATTGATTTTTCCGTTTGGTTAATACGCGAATAAAAACTTTCGAGCGAAACATTAACGTAAAGGGAAACCGCGAGAAGTTTTTACTACTTTATAACGAGAGCACTTTTAATTTAATGTCTAAATGTAAATTTATTAAATTCAGTATCGAATTTTATTTTTTTGTTCGATGATTTATATTTATATTTTGTCATCCAATTAAATTTCACTCAAGTTACGCAAACTCGACTCGTAATTGTTTGTGCCAAAGTAGGTATTTCTCGAAGCTAATAGATAAACAATTTATCTCTGTCTAGGAGTATTTCGGTAGCAATCTGTCACGTTGTTCCAGAACATTATCCGGCGAATTCCTGCGAGAGTTAGCCAAATTTGATGGGCGAAGTTTCACCATTATCTCTCGTTTCAGCCATTGCGAGAATATCTCGCGCGATAGACTCTATCGTTTTTGATTCTTCGTTGAATCGAGATAATCGTCGTTAAGGCTAAGACGACTAAGTAATTTGTTATTGTCTCATTGTTACAATAATCTTGCCGATACTTTTGTTTTGGTAATCTGAGTGTTTCGCTTACACAATTGTGAAATTAAAATAAAATGCAATTTCCTCACGAATCAATTCATTCATATTATTTCGTGAATAACACGTTACGTAAATGCTTGCTAAATAAGATCTATTATACTAAACGATATTTAAAGAGTAAAACTACTTGTACATTAAGTGATATTTTATTTTTAAAAAATTGTTAAATTTTATTGATGATTTATATTTTGTTTCAAAATATTTTATTCTTTACAAAAACATTCTATTAAAATATTCTATTTGATTTTTTAAAATTTCGAAATACAATTTTTACAAATTTTATTTTTATTTTTAAGTGTTAAAAAAATTATCTTATTAAAAACAACAATAAAACATATATAACAGGAAATATATGCAAATCATTGTTATTTATACTTTTAGTAATTTTTCAAAAATTAATCCATTAAACATGCATTAAACATTATTGAAAAATTTTGTTTATATAATTGAATTTATTGAACTTCTATGCGGTATAAATTGATTTTCGTTTGGCGATGATTTTCATCGAGGAATTTATATGAGAGTGCTGTAAAAATAATAAAAAAAAATGTATGTGGTGACAAAACGAATTAATGGTGGAATTGCGCATTCAAAAAAAAAATCCTTCCGCGTACGCAATTATCGTCGATATAAAAATTCCATTGTCGGAGAGACAATTTCCCGGCATGTCACGCAAGTAACGGTAAAATTGTATGCAGTGTGTTCTTAATAATTTTGATAGTCCAGTTTGTTATTTGGAATTCTTAATTAATTTAAAAAAAAACATAAGTAGGAGCAAAAGTTATATTTCACATGAATATATGTGTAACAAAATTTAATATTTGCATTTATATAATATAAAAAAAGTTAGTATCTTTCATAATAAAGTTAGTATCTTTCATAATAAAGTTTGTAGAATCTAGAGACATGGACGCTTCTTTTTGTCGATAAATGCGTCGTTGATTGCATATATGTATTCTTATACGATGACACACGATGCTATTATTTCGACCACGAACAATCGGATCGTTTCAACAGTATTGATCATTATTGGTTCCCGTTATATCCCGAGACGCCCTGATGGAGAATCCGATCGGTTTCGCCGTAATCAGTCGTGCCGCGAATCTCTGCCAACCGGGAAAATCACGGCAGAGTAATGAGATTCAGCGCGCCGCTTTCTCGACCGGAACCGAGTTTCCCTTGTATCTTCTTGCTCGTACCTGCACAAAGCTGCCGGGCTGATTGAAAATACACGAGAGCGAATGCGGATACTAAACTTTGTCTTGTCCGACCGAAGGAAGAAAAAAAACGCGAATCTATATTTCTCCAAGTCCCGTTCTTATTTAAGTGGGAAACGTAATTCCGATCACGATCTCCCCAATGGCACAGATCTTTTATCTTAAATCCGAAAGGCGACGCGCGCGCGCGCTGAGAGAAACTGTGCATCGCAATACGTTCATTATAATAAACATCCGGTTATGAGAAAAACATCCGGTGCGATATTTCGCGGAGATTGCACTACCAAGTCCAGGTGCGTCCGCATCGTTAGCTTACATTGTGCGCGCCAGGAGACGATGGTTGGCCGCACAACTGTGGAATATATATCTTGCCGGTTCTTCTTATCTCCGGGAGTTCTCTTGAGCCAGCCGTCTCGTCATAACCGTGGTAGTTATTGGACCGGAAACGGCGGTCGCGCTCGTCCAATTACGGTCCCCGGCAATCTTCCGGCCGGTGCCGTTAAAATCGGGGAGGGATTTCCCGCGGCACATAAGGCACTTACTGCGCCGGCTCCTCCGCAAAAACGGCGATCATCCTCGGAACTCGCCGGGCGGACATCCGGCTCGCTCGCCATTGTGCCTTCACGGTATTTGCCCGATCTGACCGACGCCGGGGTTTATCGATGGGAAGCTCGATGCGATGCTCCCTTCACGGATGGGAGAATCTCTCTCGGTCGGAATTCGCTTGGCCGAGGAAAAGTTGGCAGCGCCCGGCGGTGGAAACAATGTATTTGTATGGATATAAACTATGTGTTGTCCGACCGTTTATTTTTCCAACATTCGATTTGTCGGTGCGATTTTATTTTACCTACCATCCGACCGCGGATAACGGAAATTGTCGGCGCAAGCACAAGATTACTATGTGTGTATGTGTGCCAGATGATATAGGCAATTACGACAAACGCTATCATCAAATGGCGATTATTATTCGCACGAAAGCAGATTTGCTGTTCGTGAAAATTAGTAGGTAGCACGCAATAATCATTCAGATTGCAATAATTTTATACGAAATGAAGTCGAAAAACATCTCTAATTTCAGTTACTTAAATACCAAAGAAACATAATATTTGCGAATATTATACATTGAATTTTTGTCAAAGCGAAAAATATATGGATGAAAAAAAGTCTTCGCACATATCTTTTTTTTTTTATTTGATATGTCCTATATTTATTGAGAGATTTATCATTAGCAGAAATTAAACATTTTACCATTAATTCTTTATTCAAATAGATATCTACAAATGAATACTCAAAGCATGTGGAACACAAGTGACAATCTAGCTCGAGTGCTTCAATATTGCGCGATTCTAATTGGTTCGTTCGTTCGCAGGGGATCCCGAAGCAAGGAACAGTTTTCGCTTAATCGGTCTCTATTCCCATTTTCAGATGCTTATCCACCAGCGAATGATATCCGTTTTCTCTTATCCGTTCCCGGGATCGAGGACGAGTTTATTCTTAATCCGCCGGTCTGGTGGATACCGAGAGATTATTTCCGCGAGAACGAAAGGGGTCTGCGAACGATCTCCTTAGAAATCCATATTTCTCGAAGTTCCTCTGCGACGACGCTCGGCAAAAATCGCGCAATTACCGTAAATAGAAGGACAAGTCGGGAAATTGGCGTCAATTAGTCGCCGAGACAGAATGTGATCTAAGCGGCTGATGAGAAAAGTTTACCACAATTTCTGTAATTGCCTCGAAATTGCCGGGCTCAAAATCCTTCGGCGGGACGAGGGCGACCGACAATTCGGGCGAGAACGAAATTTCGCTGAATTAAGTCTATATTTGCTTAGTGATATGATTATGGATAACGTTCACCCATCTCAGTCTCATTTTTTTTCTCTCTCCTAAAGATAATATTAATATAAGCAATATTTTATGAAAATAAAAACGCGTACATCCGTAAAAAACGTTGATACCATTTTAATTCTTCTTTATGAGAAAATAATTTTTCAATATTATCCTAATATATTTCGTTGGAAAGCTTCAGAGAAAGAGAAAGAGAGACGCAATTAAATAAATAAAAGGCATTTCAACGTTAAATTAATATGAAAAAGTCTTTTTTAATAGGATATTCAAGCCTGAGAAAGCAAATGAAGGATTATAAAAATTACGTGGGGAAAAATGGCATTTTATTTAATTTTAAAGATTACTTCAGAATTTATTCGTGAGAGCATTAATGAGCAAATCCTACGGCGGGATCTTCTGTTTTATGTTGTAAATTGCACGCGTTATCTTATATATCGCCGCATATCCCCGCCATAAATCGCACCTGTCCGCATCTGCGAACTCGCCGATCTCGTTTTCTCCTCGCTCCCCGTGCTCGTTCTTAAGCACTGTCGCGAAGCCCGAACTTGATATCGGCCGGAGAGATAGTGGAGGTAACCGCGGTCCGCTTCGCCCGTAAGTTACACGAAAGTAATCTAACTTTCGATAGGTATACCTAAGGGGAACTTTACACATCGGCCATTCCACGTAGCCAGAGCCACTCTTCGAGGAGTTTACCTCACGCGGCTCGCACGTCGCGCATACCTCGCGGTGTGTTGTATCGATTTCTCTTTCGCCGGAGCGTCCGCAAACATGCTTGAAAGTGGGTGATCGCGTACGTATGCGACCTTAATGGCGCGCGCGATCTGCAGCGAGATGTGCCGCAACTTTCTATCAAAAATTGCCCGATTATTGCCTCCTTCGCGGCACCCCAGGCGCGATAATGGCCCGCGAATGTAGCCTCCGTTATTACGATCGATTACGATTCATTAGACGATGCGTGTTAATCGCGTCAGCTGAGCGAATTTTTCTCTCTCCCTCTCGAGAATTGGAAAGTTTCTATGGAATCTCGTACGATGCTGTTTTAATGCCGCGAACATTACACTTAAGTGACTGTAAACGTTGGTCGCGTTACTTTATTCGAGTCGCGATGTTGGTTCAATCTTTCTGTCCATGAACAGACCCAAGAGTACCCAAGCCACTTGAACGTTAAAAATTTTTATCTCAATATTCTTCGTCCGAGGTAAAATACAAGGAGCCTTTGTATTCGGAAAAATACAATAGGAAAGAATGTTTGAAGCCCGCAGGTGCTATAAAAAAATTGTCGCAGTGCAATGTATCGAGAATACGCAGAAGATACTCGGATATTCATACATTGCTGGAGAGGTAAAAAATTATACATTGATGGTAGAATTAAAGATAAATATGTCAAAGAAAATAAATTGCTGCGACGATGTAATTCGACGTGCAATACGTGTTTATTTTTTCTATTCTATTATTTTTTCTATTTTCTATTATATTTTTCTATTATATATTATATATTATCTATTATATATTATATATTTTTTCTATTTTCTATTATATGTTTCTATTATATTTATTCAGACATCTATTATATTTTTCTATTATATATTATATATTATCTATTATATATTATATATTATATATTTTTTCTATTTTCTATTATATTTTTCTTTTATATTTATTCAGACATTTATTATATTTTTCTATTATATATTATATATTATATATTATATATTATATGTTATATATTTTTTCTATTTTCTATTATATTTTTCTATTATATTTTTCTATTATATTTATTCAGACAACACTCCTTTTACCATTGTTAAGGATACAAATGCGGATACGAAAACTGCAACGCGCTTAAATACGAGAGTAAATCTATAAAACCGTAAACCGTACATCGTTTCGCGCTGCGTTGCGGTTTCGAGTATACGCAATCAGAGCAATTTCCCTGCCGAACGGACTTAAGAGAGGCTTTCGCCATGAGAGCGGACCGCGGATAACGGCAATTGTCTCGAAAGTCGAATTCACCGTGGAGGTCTGGCTGATGAGTACCGGAAGTTTCGTTCGCTCGGGGTCGCAGTAAAACAACTTCCGTCGTAACACCTCAAAGCCTCGTCTGTCGTCAAAGGAACACTCGTTCTCCGTAGAGAATCGGGATGAGTAACGTGGCTCCTAAGTAGAGTGCTTTGTATGTACCCCTTAGATTTACGCGCATTCCCTCGTGGCTTTCTCTCTCTCTCTCTCTCTCTCTCTCTCTCTCTCTCTCTCTCTCTCTCTCTCTCTCTCTCTCTCTCTCTCTCTCCCCTCTTCCTTTCTCTCTCTCTCTCTGTTTCTCTTCCCCTCTTCCGGTCGCAGACTTCAACACTGCCCCTAGTCACTAATATTATAGTTATCTTGTTAAAAGGCAAAGTTAAATTATGGCCAACGGACTGTGCTTGCCATCGAAACTAACTATAACTTAAAGCTTCGAGTTTTACTGAAAATAATGGCGCGCACGCTAGGAAAGCATTTCTGACTGTCAATCATTTTTAATACGCAGTTGCTAGGTAAGAGGCTCAAAAGATATGAACGAGCAGGATATTTATCTCTTGAAAAATCTACGTTCTTTTCTTCTCCAGCGAAATACTGACATAAGAGATCTAATGATTATTAGGCGTAGTAAGGAATATTAAAAGACGTTGATTAAGGATGTTTTGTATATTTTCAAAATATTGAGAATTTAATGAAAATTGTACAGAATGTGCTTACATATGTTTAGAATCTTCGGTACAATTTTTAAATCGATTCACTAAAGCGTTCACAAGTTTTAAGAATTTAAATTTGCACCGAATTAACACGTGTTCTTATGAGAAACGTATAATCACGTCGATTCAAATAACAAAAACACATGGAAATAATATTGAGAATTTGTTTAAAATTTGTAAAAGTTTAGATACAGAGGAAATATTTGATCAAATAATATTATACAAGTACTAACTGGTTAAAAAAATATTAAATATATTGTAATTCAATAAAGTTAACCATATATTTGTCACAAGACGAAATTCTCTGCCAAAAGTTGATTATTTCGATTAACAAAATTCGGAATATTTCAGTAAAAACACAATAAATATTTAAAAAATACATCTCCGCACTGTAGCTAAGATCAATCAATTGTAATATTCCACACAATTTTTTATTCAAAATATATGATTATATATATTCGTTAATATTGATTTTTAGCTACTTTTTGCTGGGATTGTACATGCAAAACATCCTTAAGTATTAAAAAATAAATATTAAAAAGATTAATATAACAAATTAAATTGCATTTTTTATTAATTTATTTAGACGAACTTTCTTCCAAAGAAGCTTAATTAAATGATAAGCAACAAAATTGTTATCGAAACATTTGATATTTAATATCCTGTTATCTAGTTCAAAATTACTTAAAAACTAATTATCTCTTTTAAGAAACTTTTTCAGAAAATTTTCGATAATTTTTACATGTCGTACTGTATTAAATTTCAGAAACGCGATCAATTTTGCGATATTATATCAGGTACCTGAATCTGAATGAAGCGCGTGTATTCGCTCAAAACACTCGTCGTAAAATATCGCATAAGGGCGGGGGAGTAAAAAAGCTTGTTTACGGAACGGCTACTTTATATTATCATCGGTGCGACAGGCCGATATGCCTCCGTCGGGGATTCGCGCGACCCAAAATACAGCGCCATCGCGAAAATTGCTTCGTCGCGCAGTAATTGCGATCGCGTTCTCGTAGCTTGAATATTTATATGCACCCGGAGCTCGGTCGCGCGTATTTGCCTCCGTAAAACACGAGCTCTCTTAGGATCCCTTTACAACGTTACGTCACGCTGCGGGATAGTCGCCCGACTACCCCGTTTCCGTCAGCGGGGAACGGATCTACCGGTGGAAACTAATTTCGCGGAACCGCTTGAAGTATTCATTAAAACGACTGCGTTTCCCGAGACGCAGAGGGGAGAGAAATACGCTCAGCTCTTACGATAAAGAATGTCCGTTTCTGTTACCAATCTCTTTGTTAGAGAAAAGCCATTTGAAAGAAAAACGCTCAGCGCGCGCAAACGTACGCGTTTTTTTCCTCCCCCGCAATTTTAAAAAAGTTTCTATAGATTTGTTCATTTGTTGAGAAGGCATCAATAGACGATAGGTCCAGTTGTACGGATCTAAAGCACGATTAAAGTTATGGGAGGAAAACACGGCGATTATTCTTAGACGTCCCGTCGTGCCCTTTTTTAAGTAGAGCGCACACATGAACCTCTACGCTCGTTATGAAACGAGCCGAGACCTGTTACATAGCACATAATTAGCGGACGTCCCGCGGAGAATACATTAGCATGCATCAGTCTAAAATAAACGCCATATCCGATAGTGCGAAGCACCGTCACCGTAATCACTGGTCTTTATCTCAGTCGCTGCTTTTTCCGACGCTTTCTTACCCGCAACGTGAATGAAGACCGACATGCAACGATACAAATAAGGATCTTTAACACAAAGGATATATAGTATACAGAGTGGTCCATTTAAATCGAGCATTTTAGATCTCGTTTTAAATGACACGGAAAATGTCCAAGGAAAAAGTTGCACCACTTGAGGAAGCAATTATGATTGAAAAAGAATTTTTCAAAATATAATATAGTTATTTTAAATAAAACCACCCTAATTTTTTGTGTAAATCGATTGCTGACAATATTCGCCGTAAAATGTTAAATAAGGGTAGGATGGTAAAAAAACGATGAATAATTTATGAGATTTTTATATTTTAATTCAACATAATTTTGCATAAATTACGAAATATATTTCGTAAAATATTTCGTAAAACATTTTTTGATTATATTGCCTCAATATTTTTATGCATATAATATTTTAATAATAAAGAAGAATTCAAATCAATTAGTATCAAGAAGATACATAGTTTTTAAGAAAAAAATATATCGAAAAAATATGCTGCTCGTTACACTCACGCTTAACTCACTCCACTTTTTATTTCTTTTTACTTTCATATTTCTTCTTGACTTTCAAATCTTTGAAGAAATTCCTCAAACGATGTAACTTTTTCCTTAGACATTTTTTCATTTCGTCAGAAACAAGCGAGATATTTAAAATGTTCGCTTTAAGCAGATCACTTTATATATATATATTCTACGTTTCTAATATTCTCTTTCTATTTTTTCTATTCTCTTTTTCACTGTTAATAACTTGTATTTATTCTTTGTGCTCGTTAAATTTTATTTTTAATTTCATTTTCAATTTTCAATGATGCGATCGAAAGTAATGAATTATGTATTCAATATCGCTGAAAGTATTTCGAGTGTCTTTTATTTACCTTTTATGTTCTGTGATAAGTGTCGCGCATATAAAGTTCGTCTAAGAGAGCGCGATTCCGCGATTAAATATCGCTTTTCGCCAAATCCAACTAAAATTGTTTCCATAAAATAATTTCCTAAAGTTACATTATTTGCGTTCAGCTATAATATTATAACGTTAGTCAACGAATTAATTATGTAAATATCAATTACCGGTGGCGATGTATCATCTTAAGATTAGCGGGTTAACCGTCCTTTTGGATTTATGGCATTTTGATGAATCTCGAGCAGTGTCCCGTAAAATAAACGAACGGTAGAGAAAGTCCATGAAGAGTAACGAGGGAGCGTAATCCCGAAGGCGTCAGGCCAAAGGTTCGGCAAAGTTCGCCGGGCGTAGCTGTACCGAAACTTTGAGGGGAGAGAGACTTTTCGTCTCTCTCGATGAGGGAGGCGGAAGAAGAATGCGCGGCCTCCGAAGGACGAAAGGGTCACGGGGTTGCGAGGGTTTCGCAAGCCGCCCGTAGCGGCGTCTCTTTCGAGGCGCGCACTCAATTTTCCGAGGCTTAACCGCCGTGCGGTGATAGCGGCGGATGGTGGTGTGGCCCGGTGTTTCCTCTCTTTACTTTCGTCTGCACGCGAGAGACGCAAAGTCGCAAAGGCGCCCGTCTCCTCGCTCCTTCTCCCTTACTTCATACATAGGACGGAGTAATCGCGACGCCGAAGGGAGCGGAAAGGCTGCCGCTTTCGGAAGAATTCCAGTTACTTCTGGATGGATTGCCGAGCCACCGGCGGAATTTATGTTTCGGAAATAATATCGTTCAGTTTCGAGGATCAAACGTTTTACCGTCGTATCCGCGCGTGCAGCGAGACACAATTTGATGATGTACTCTCTCGCTGCACGAAGTTGCAAGTTTCCAAGTTTTCAGAATAGCCGAAAGCGCCAAAATATCTGTGTATATTGAAAGCATTTGTTATTGGATCGTAGTAAATTTCCGACGAAAATAAGAATTTAACCCCGCGGATAAAAATTTAAACGTAATTTTATGTAAATTATCCTATAAATATTTAAAAGAAATGTTTTCGATAAGACTTTAATTTATTATCATTAGATATTCTAGGACATATTTAGGCTGCATATATTCCCATAGGTTGAAAGTTTCGCTTTATCTGAGATGATTAAATATAAATAGATCAAAATACATTGTTATTTGTTTATGTCGCTATTAAATATCCGCAGTATGCTTTGCTGTATCATCCTTTCGTTAAAGGAGCGATGGTTTGCTGTACGTTCCAAGTTCATTCCTCCCGTCCGCCTGATTGATTAAAGGACACCCTAGGGAAGCGAAATAGGATATGGTGGTGAAATTTACTCCCTCGTTCGATTTTCCCGTCACGAAAAGTTTCGGTTTCGCGATCAGACACTTACATTACGGCAATATTAACGAGTGTTCAGAAAATTTCGGCGTGCTAAGTGCGAAATTCGACGACGTTAAATTAAGCACTCGTTAGCCTACACATACACAGCTCTGGACTAAACTTTCGTATTCCGAGAAAGTAGGTGAAATTAATTTGATCCACCGGCAGCTCTGTTTCAAGAGCCTTAATACCGTTTGGACGAGACACGAATCCCATTTGCCGTTGGTAACGGGATACGTCAATCAACTCGTCTTTGAGATCCTTGTTCGTCACCCTGTCTTACCTTGTTTCATGCACGAAGCTTTCATCAAGAGGTAGTCTGTCAAAGGTGACAGCGTCTTAACTTCACGGACGTTGTCAAGTAGAGCAATTTTAAATTTTCGCGTTATAATCAAAGGAGAAACAAATTTTATTATTATTTATTTATTATTATTATATTATATTTAGTTTTTAAATGATTTATTTGATTACTTATTATTTTATTATTAATTGAGGTCTTTAAAATTTACGCAGAAAGAGGTCTTTAAATAATTTAAATAATTTTAGATTATAAAATATATAAAAGAAAGTATATATTAAGTATATATTAAGTATATATTAAGTATATATTAAAGTGTATATGCATCTTAATGAAAATTAATTCAAAAAGGAATAATATCCATATATCTCGCATCGTTCACTTTCGGACTCGTGTTTACAAATTGAATCACGCACACATCTAGAATAAAATAAGTGAATAAGTGTGCGTAGAATCGAGCGCGAACGAAAGCGAATCTTGAAGATTTCGAGCAGATACCGAGGCGCACATTGAGTGAGAAGGGTGGATTAGGTTGGTTTAACGAGAGATCCAAAAAGGGAGGAGACGTCTCAATCGCAGACGCATCAAGGGGGATAGCGCTTTGCTCCTGAAGGCCCGTTCACACGGAAGCGACGATTAATCGAGAATGCCTATCAACCCAGTGCGTCAGGGAAATCGAATTTCCTCGCTCGATTCGACCAAGGCTCGTTTCCTTGAGCCTCTTATTTTTTTTTACATCATCTCATTCGCCAATTCGTTCGTGCGTGCAGCTCGGAGATGGCTACGTATTATGGCATTTAATTACCTTCGTAGATATAGAAAAACAATTTATTAAATCTGGATGATAAATTGCATTTTTAATACTTCTCTTTTAATACTTCTCTTTTAATACTTCTCTTTAATAATTCTCGGGTATATTTCGGAGAGAAAATATTTGAGATAAAACCGTAGAAATAATATATCTTCAATATATCCTTCCTTAATATATCCTTCAATAGGAAAAATTATATTAAAAAAATTAAAGGAAGAATTATATATTAATCGTCATAATAATTAATTATGCTTGCAGGTGAGTCAACAGCAGCTAGCTTCTATATCTATCGATCGTTTTGAGAACTTGAGAGCTCGATGTTTTTACGTGTTACATTTCGCATTATATTCGAAAATTTCCGATAAGGTAAGCTCGCGCAGTAATTACATCTATCCTTTCATTTGGTTCAATTTGCACGTTGATTGAATTTGCCTGTCCAATGCAAACCCCACGCGGACCACGATAATAATCCAATTTACCGCAAGTATTCGCAAAGAAGCCGTCCAGGCTGGGACGGCAAACAAACAAGCGCGTCGCGTTCTACAAACGGCACGTCGATTTTCTAGCGTAATTACGTGCACGCGAGAACATCGGTTCCCGCGTCTTGTCACAGTAATATCGTGGACGCACACATCCCCAAAAGTTGGGAACACGCCAAATTTTCCGTTACCAGCTTTATCACGTGGTAAAACTTCGCGAGCTTTTCACGACTTTTGTGTCGCACGCCCGACTTCTGCTCGCGCATAGAAAATATGTCATTTCTGTTGCGGCCAGACATTAAATTACCGCGGAATTTTGTTTCGCCCTAAACTCGCCCGCTCTTTTAATCCCCGCTTTTTAATATGGAGAATAACTCCACAAACAAATTGAAAAATAATTAACTTCGCGAGTGGTGCATTGTCGCTTGGGTGAACCGCCACGCAAAAGGAAATAGAGAATAAAAAATTTTCATTTTAAAATGCATTTGTCCCTTTTTTCTCACGCGCTTTACATGCACGTTTACAAATATTAAAAAGTGAAAATATACGTGAAAATTGCACAGTTGGAAATGCCAACTTCCGTCGTCGGATGCGACGGGAAAAAAGCCAGGAAATGCGTAATCTCGTTTCCCCTTTGTATTCTCTCTGCAATTATATCGTAAATTGATCAAATATTTGTATACGATTTTAACAATTGAATGAAAGCATTAATTTTTATTAGTTATTAATTATACGAAAAGATGGGAAAAGGGTAGATGAACATTTTGTTATGATTTACAAAAATAGCTTGCGATTCTTTCGAGTCTATAAACGTACACCCAGGGCAGATTTTATAGATTTTATTAAAACGAGGACACACATATCTCGTAGGGGAAAATACCGATTCCCAGCAGTGCATCGAAGCAAAGTCACGATAAATCGCAGTCCTACGGAGAGAATGCATCGTACTGTGAATCGAGGATGTGCTAGTTTTTCAATTTTTCCCAGATTTTTCATTTGCAAGCTCCGTTTTTATTCCGGATGAACCAGACGTTTTGCACGCGTCGCATTCATCTAGAAGAAATAGGAGATAACCCTATGACAATTTGTAAAATGACAGGCGGTAAAAAAGATTATATTTGCTTTTAATATTCGTATATAATTACGTAGAGTTAAATCCGCGTGACACATCGCGAAAATACGCTTCATATTCTTGCGAAAGTCCGGCTCCGCGTTCTACATAAATCCAACGTTTCAACGATCGTCTCGTAGATTGCGATTAGCATTTCGCTTTCGCGTTCATCGCCGCTGCGTGACCTGGGAATATTATTTTAAGACACACTGTATCTAAATGTGAGATATATAACCGTAGACGAATTCGCGACCTTTCGTTACCTGTCCGAAAATGATTAACGGGCGCGATCCATCGCACGTGTACCGCTAAAGGCCGGATATAATGACAGATTGGATCTCACAAATTTGCGTGATCCGTCGAATAAATTCAAATATAAAAGAGAAAGCGCAGCCAATCGTAGCTCATGACCAAACTCTCATCGAGTTCATGGAGAACCAATAGAGTCCCACGAAAAATCCCACGGTGCTCTCACGTTGAGGAAGTTAGATTCGCGTTCTCAAGAACCCGGATGAGCTAAGAAAGAATAGTGAAAAAATACAGAAGGGAGAAAGAGTAGAATTAAAGAAAAAAGGAATGAGAGAGAGGGGAAAAAAGCAAAGAGAAAGAAAGAAATTTAATGGAAAAGCGGAGCAAGATGTTACTTCCGGAGAACGCTCTCTAGGCATAGTTAATCGATTTTTACTATCTTTAGAGATTTAACGCGACTATCAAATTGAGAATACCATTTACGAGCAAACCGAAGCTTTTAATTCTCATGCTATCGGAGTTTCAATATCGCGGATATAGAAATGTGCGGATTGTGGATGCTACAATTTTCAGCCAAGAGGTACATTATGGCGCCGCCATTATTCATTTGACGTACCAGATCATATAATGTTTGGATGAAATTTCACGGTACGCTGCTCGAGAATTTCAAGAAAGCATCTACACGCGTTATACATATACTACGCGCGTATTAATTGCTATGACCGATCTTGCCTAGTCGGATAGAGCGTGATTTATGATGATGAATCGCAACGAAACTCGACAACAGTTACAACGAACGGCGTTGAATACATTGAGATCCGCCAAATTTCACCGGATACATCCGAGATTAACGAGCGCGAGGATATCTCGCGAGAAATCGCGGAAGCGCGATGTATCTTCGTTCCTCGAAAGTAATTTGGCGTCGCGACCCGATCCCGGCGATCGCATTAAAATGCTCGCAATGTTATGATTCAGAACGGAAGAGAAAGAGCTTCCTTATGTAATAATCGCGCGGAAAGAATAGTTGGTGGTCCCATTGTTCTTTTCAAGTGAAAACGACATCAACCACGCTCCACGCCTTTGTCGCGAGATAAAACGTTACACGCATCGCATAAGTGATATAACAGTTGTTTTTCATAAGAATTGCATCGAGCTATAGGAATGTGATGATTTTTCCTCCGATATTTAAATTATACTGTTGAATATTCTGTGCTAAATATTTCGATAATTAAGTTTTAAATTTTAATTATAATTTTATTAAAATAAAATATAGCAGTTTGAAATTAACTGAGAAATAATTAGATAGATGGATAGATAAATAGAGAGAGAGAGAGAGAGAGAGAGAGAGAGAGAAGAAAGAATTAATACATATCAACTAAATTAATTTTTTAAATTGTCCTTAAACAAAAAGTTTTTATATATACATATAAAAACTTTTTATTATATATTTTATTATTTATAGATTTGATTTTCTTTCATATCTTTTTATAAGAAATTTTTGAATTATGGCGCGTATTTAAATAATTCTATAACAAACGAGAAAATAATGATAATCTTATGATAATACGGATCTTTCTTGAAATTAATGTAATGGTCACTTGAATTGTGTCCGAGCCCCTTGAGCAAGATTGAATTAATTCAGTTTACTCGATTAATTAGAGGGTAGTATAGTTGATTTAATTAGTCCAATACTCCAAACTGCATTAATGGAATCAGAGAAACATATATGTAGTATGTTCATAGTTGCAATTCAAGCTTGGCTGATCGATCTCCGGTATTCAAAACAGACAGATTCAAGTGTTTACTTAGAATATTTTTTAGAAATTATAAATTGTTATTTTAATTTTAATCTAATCGTGCAATTAATTAAAAAAGAAAATTAAAAAACTAAAAAGTAAATTAATTTAATTAAAAACTAAAATTAATTGGAAAAATTAGAAAATTTTCAGCTTTGTATGGGAGAAAATTAATTAAGAATGATTTTACACATTTGAAAATTCAGTTTTATATTAGTAGATCAGAATAAAATGAACAGTACGTTTTCTTCTATAGAACGGGCAATTTGGTTTACGTTATATTCCTATTATTCACTTAATCACTTATATTATACATTTCACTTAGATCATGTTTATATTGAAGCCATTTACTGGTTAATTCTCTAGTCAATAGTTACGTAAATCGTGCCTATCGTAATTACCGCGTTATCTATAACTAACATCGCTGATTAAATGCGCGCTACAAACTCGTTACAGTCTCGCTCGGAGATTATCGTGCTCTATATTACTCCCCGAGGACTATGTAACTTTGCCTGTCCTGTTTTATTATTCGGCGCAGACTAATCTAGAGTGTTAATTCGCATCGTGAAAGGAACGTGTTCGCGTACGTGTTCGAAGTAGGACATCAATTGTCGCGGCAAACTTATCTTTACCTTTCACCTTCTTGATAACATTGCTTCCGAAAGATATAACTCACCTTAAGTGAGTTACGTTAATTATCAGCGAATAATAAATTACTCTGCATGTATATATTCGAAATAAATCTTGCAAGATGTAATTTGCGCGAAGAAGGATTAGAATTTATTATTAGGAAAATTTTAGAGAGTGTCGCTATATTTCAATATCTGCCAATTTCTCTCTTCTATTAATTTTCTAATATTTTTTGTCTTATTATATTTTATTATATCCTATATGAAATAGAATTATATAAATTATATTCTACATGAAAAGAATTATATATGAATTGACATAGAATTACGATCTGTATAGAAAAAATGACTATATATTATTATTAATATTATATATATTATATATAATATTAATATTATATATACTATATATTATTATTAATATTATATTCAATGTCCTAGAAAAAATGTCCTAGAAAAAATGATTACAAATTGTTATTACATTTATTAAGAGTTCTAGAAAAAAAGAGATGCGGAAATTTCATTTCTTTCTCATCAAAATTATCATTAGAGCCACGATTATGTGTAGCAATTATCATTACCAACATAATTATCACGCTTCCAGCGTTGTATTTACGGCACGTTGTAACGGGATGTTACAAATGAAGTGCTATAATTAGAGAAAGTGTAGTCGCGAAGACCGAACGTTAATATGTAACCGAATGTTTACAGATCTTAGAATGAAAATGTCAAATGTGATAAATAAATGGAAAAACGTAAAGAAAAATTAAACGAAGGAGAAATATATCATAATAATATGCAATGCACCTGTAATTATTAACAGACAGTTTCAATGTTTACGAAAAATTCAATTATTCAAAGCGTTTATTGTTCGTAATTATTAACGAACGTTAATTGCACGACTGAATTAAAATAAATACGATTTAATTAGAACAGTTGGCTTAAAATAAAAATAATAAACATACGTTCTATATATTATATATTATATTATATTATCGTAATTATGCGATTTGTATCACGTATTGCGGTAAATCTCTGTTGATATGAATACATGACATATCGCTGGAAGTTTATTTTCTTCGACGAAAGAAAATCATAAACATAATTCGATTTAGTTAAAATGATTAAAATTCACAGATAGCATTAGTTTACCTGCAATTTTAACCGTACTTTCATTATGATTTACATTACTGCATTCGCATTCGAATTAATCATTTTAAAAGACTAATGCGCTATAAATTTCTTTTATATCAGCCGCAAATTTATTTCGATCGATACTTTGAGCATTGCCGTAGTGCGAACCAAGGAAAAGAGCAGAAAGTTACAGCTAAAGTAGGAAATTGCGGTTTTGATGCATTTTCTCGCAATCATAATTATATTCTCATTGTCCGCTTAAAAGTAGTATTTTCGCGCAGCGCTTGCGACAGATACTGTCTCGCGTTAAAAGCTGGTTTAATCAAACCCTGCAACCTAAATGCAATAACGACAGTAATATTCTCATAAATTTTACCTTTTAATCCGTTATTACTTTTATTCGCGATTTCGAGACGGAAGCAATTAAATCGAGATTACTGAGAGATGTAAGATAGGAGGGAGAAGCGCGCGGGGGTGGAGAAGAAAATAGAAGTTATAAGACACGAGATTTGTCTAGATTGTATCCTTCGTCTACTTAACGGCGATAATTGGAGGTCGACCTTCATCCGGCTGAAACTTATCTACCTTCGTGATGCCTCCTCGGGGCCTCTAACGAGGAAAATGGCCATGCATCACCGCAGATTGACCTGAGAGGTCATTAATTTCCCCGCCGCTCGAAGTCACATTCATGCCTTGATGCGTTTATACTTCTGTACGTTACGTCGAGTACGTTCATGAACCATCCTCGACATGACAAATGAAAATGTAATTAATTGTCGCTTTTTCCACCGCAGATTCTTTCACCGCGCAAAAGTTTTTACTCTCTTTTCCTACGTGTTTCTGTATTTAATAGATAAGCGTAAGAAAAACGACGAGAAAATGTGCACTTTAATACGAAAGATTGATTAAAATTGTTGTGCGGAATATCTTTCATTTCTTTTTTAATCGCGCATTCTTTAAAAATCATAAAGTCGTTTCTCTCCTCTCTAATAGATAACAAGATGAGAATAAAAATATGTATATGGGAGGAGAGCAAGTGAGGAGGAATGAAAGTAAAAAGGTGAAACATCTTTCGTGTCTCGTTCTCCAACGATGCACAGAAAAAAAGAACATTCTTGTTTTGAAAATATCTTTAATTTCAACATGAAAAACTTGAAATGAGATTATATTGCGTTAACTGAAGAAAATTTGCTTGAATGAAGTCATTTGATATAGTTCAATCAAGAAAAATATATTCTTATTATTTAAGAATAATTTTCTTGAATGGAAAAGAAATAATGTTAGATAGAAAATAACATTTTTAAATCAAAGATTATAATTTTCTTAAAGTAGAATTAAATAATTATATATTTTGAGATGACAATTGTAATATTAAAATAAGACTATAATATTGTTGAAATTTAAAATTATTAAATTCTTCTAAGAAGATTATATATTCTTGCGTATAAAGGAAACAATGAACACGTTAATTTAAGTATATAAATATTAATTTGACACTTAATTTTTTTCCGTGTGCTCGTCACAGTCAATTCGCTTAAAGCAAATCTCCTTAATTCGCAAAATACTCCATATATCTATTCGTGTCTAGCGATGTTCGTGTTTGTTCTCTCGCGATTTCGTGCGGTTTACATCCGATGCTCATTTGAGAGAAAACAAATGCGAGAAAGAGAAAGAGAGAAAGTAAAAAAGTAAGAAACCGCTGTATTTCCAGGTTACATTCCTATGGTGCTAATTAGAGCTCGACCATTTGTTTAGCGGGAAGCCGTGTAAACCGTGTAATAGGAATAATCTGGTATTAACGTAGCGGGAAAATTCAAGTTGGTTAATGCTTCGAACGCTCCAAATAACTGTCTTTGCCGTCGCTTTTTTATTCTTCCCGCAGGTGATACAGGGACTTGTAATCAATCGTTAATTGAGGTCGCATGTTTTTCGCGCGGAATCGCGCGGAATTTTAAAAGGGAATCGATTTGAAATTCGACTAGAAAAGCGCGAATTACATATGTATAGAGGATCTCCGAATCCGTTACATATTTATGCACGCATCCATTACATATTTATGCACGCATTTTTTATTTATAAAATCGCCCATGGTTTCTCACGACTTTCAGTACCGAGCGTGATTTTCATACATCGAAACACACGTAAGAGCGAGACACGATCCGACAAAGGACTCTCGATGCACCCCGAAACCATAAAGTCGCGTAAAAGGTTAAATAAACGGAATCAGCTGATTGATCAGCTGACCGAGTCAATGCGGTAACCGCACTGCAGCAGATCTCGTCGGGCAGAAACGTCGTTAACACGTGTCCCGAAAGGGCACGCGCGTACATACAACGATAAATTATTGCTTATCGCGCATAATGGTCAAGGGTCTCGCGCGAGTGTACGCAAGAATGTAAACTCTCGGAAATAATAGCGGGCGAAATGTCGAGTCTCCTCTTGCCGCGCGTACGTTCGTGTCGCGGCGCGCAACACGCTTTTAGTATTCCGATTATTCGCGACGAGGAGGGGGAGGGGGGCGGGAGGGCGAGGGGGGTAATCGTGCTTTTCGCTTCCGGCCGATGTAAAAATTTGCATGTTGCGTATCGTGCTTCTCTGCGAGCGCCGGCTTATCGCCGCTTAATTTTACCGCTACACGCGGTATCCGCAACGATGGTGTTTAGCGTCAACGGGAATATCACGAGGCGATTACGAAAACATATTTATTAGTGCGGTGTTTTTTTATTGTCGATTAAAACTTTAATAAGCATCCCCCGGGTACGCTGAATTCAAGGTACGCTCGGATCTCGCAGAGTAATTCATTACGAGCGATGTATGTTTGACGAGCGATTACGAGAGTGCGAGTTTCGCGATAGATATCACTTGGAAATTTATTCCCCCCTTCCCCCTCCCTGAATTTTTTGTCGGCTTTTACGTCCTCCCTAAATGGATGGATATTTTATCCGCTCGCATGATCAGAAACGCATACATTACGCGCGTAAATTGGCGCACGCACGTCTTTCTCCGGCGAGGGTCGCCGCGCAACCGCCAATCTGAATAATTTACATATAATCGTCGAAATATGTGAAAGCATTACGACCCAGATACTTATCTGCGAGGTATCAGCCGGTCTGGAATAATTCCAATCCGCCTTGATTATGTACCGTTTTGTGCAAATAGCCGTGTACTTTGATTAATCATCGCGCACATTGTTCGAGGCTCTGAATGTTCCCCCAACTAACAATCTCTCCCCGTCCCTGACCATTACAAAAACCTGAGACTGACCGCAATGAATAACGCATAACGTGCAACAGCGCTATAAGCCCGTTTAGATGCTAATAAAATTCTTTTTCTCGTTTATTTAGGTTATCCGCCAATGCTCACACGTATTAAGCATGCAAGTCTAGTTGCAGTCTTTATTCATTATGCGCATTATCGTTAACGATTGTTCACTCTTTCACTCCGAAGAGCTTAGTCATACTTGTGTGAGAGGGAAAAATTTAATCAATTATAAAAAAAAGAAACCATGTCGACGGATTAGCATTTAATGAAATAGTTTATCAAGTAAAGTATAAGTAAATATGAAGAATATTATATATTAACTGTATATCTTTGTAATATGCTGAGATAGAAATTTTTGAACATGTCTTGAATTTAATTTTGACTAAACACATATGCTAATTTGGTGCACATTTAAAATGTCCTCTTTCTCATCATAGTACCGTTTTACGTGCACCTAGTACCTACGCACGTATTCGAACGCGCAGGCGGGTACAACCCGCGTTTTTTACCTCTTCCTTCCCCTCCTCGTCCCCCAGGGGTGCATATTTATGCGCATTACTTATGTAACTTTGTGCATATCAGCGTCAACGGGGGCGTCCGCCGCGCACTTTAAGCGCAAGATATTTTCTCGGCTTTTGATTAATGGTCTCGCAGGCAGCATATATGCGCGGACCATTAGCGATTCCGAAACGTTGTAAAAACCCACCCCTATGCCGCGTTGGACGCATCCCACGATACCGCACGCGTGCTGCAACAGGCCGTAATAATTATGCAAGATACGGCGACGCTCTTCGGAAATACCGGCGCCGTCCGGAAGGATTTACGATTGCAATTAGTTTGTCGAGTTAATTGCTTAAGCTACCGTAATTAATAATTGTTAAGAGAGAGAGAGAGAGAGAGTGTGTGTGCTTAAAAGCTGGCGAGACGACGCGACGTGATCGGACGCGAAAGTTTTGAGCCGATAATAGCTCGGTCATGAATAAATACATTCGTGGCAGATGAGAAAGTTAGATTAGAATGTTAACGCGATTATTAAAACTTCATGACCGTAATAATATTAAGAAATTGAAATGAAAACTATTCTTCTTTTTTTCCCAAGCAAAGCTTTCTTAAGCAAAAAGTATCTTATTCCCCTTTTATGTAATTGTCGATAAAATCACCAAAGTGCAGACATTTATAAAAAAATCCAATGTTGCAGTAATAAAGAAATATGTTAATATGCACGTATATATCTACATCGCTCTCTCCGTTCGCACTCGTGTGATCGATTATGATTAATCGTCCACGGACAGATCGAGAGAACGTTTCGAGAGAAACGCGACCATCTTATGAAATCGTGACGATGTAATCTCATCGATCGGTTGGCAGGTGCGACTAGACTGTTGTAATCGTCTGTAACCGATTGCGTAATAGTATCTTCATGCCCTTGTCATTCACGTCTAGCGAAAGTAACGGCCATCGAAAGCCATCCGGCCTCGGTGCAACGGGCGTGGTACGGGAATGCAAGACCGCGAATGCGTCAAGGACGACAGGTTCCGAACAAGGCCACACGTGTGTCCCGTAATCTTGACGGCTATTAACATCCACACTCGAGTAACACCGTTAACGCCCCTGACAAGGTATTCGTAAACACCTACTAAATTCTTCGCGAGAGAGAAGAGACGGAAAGACGCTCGTTTCTCTCTTCTCCTTCAACGATCCGTCTGTCCTCTCGTCTGGAGCTCTTTGTAAAGCGACACGGAGAATTCAATGTTCCCGTTGTGCTCCGCGATACTTGCGTAATAGTTTCACGGCGATAGTATCCGACAAGAGCTGCTCGAAGGCTATTACGTAGAATTAAGGACGCGCGCGATTTAACTCGAAATCATTTTCTCGCGAGAGTTGAAGAATCGCGCGTTTCAATCTTATTCCTCGACGGAACTTTTTTCAACTACCACTCGATCTGTTCCAATATTTCTCTTCATCTGTATAGGATTTACGTTAATGATACGCTTTTTGTTTCTTTTATATATAATTTATATAATTTATATAATTTATACAATTTATATAATTTATATAATTTATATATAATATATATAATTTGTATTTCTTTTATGTGACAATTTTTATTATAAAATTATAACGATATTCACACCGAAAAAATTGTATTCTTGAAATGTATACTTTATAAGTCCTCTTAATAAATATTTTCTTAATAAATAAATATATTTTCTTAATAAATAAATTTCTTTTCTTAATAAATAAATATATCTTCTTAAGGAATAAGAATATATTCTTAATTTGCAACTTCTACATCACAACTCGATTTTCGTGTGCGCGACACGTTTCTTCATTTGCCGCTACGCGGCGATATCACTCTTAATTTTTCTCGTATTCAATATTTATCATGAAATGTATATAAAGGACTTGTATTAACGTAAGATCTAAAGTATATTTTTTTCCTTTAGCAGTGATGAAAGAGAGGACTGCTCTCACACATAGGTTCTCTGTATGCATGTGAGTCCTCTTTGACATCACTGTTTATCAATTTAATTTCAAACTGAATTTAAAATAATTTATTTAATCTGGATTCCTTGTTAGGATTCAGAATATTAAAAGACTATTTGAAATTAGACGGAAAAAACTTTTAGACCAATTAAACTTATTTGACTTCAACAAAATTTATTAAACCCAAAGAAATATTTTTCTCTGTGTATTAAGAATATCTTTTTAGAAGATTTGCCTCTTAAGAGGATCCTCTTGGCGCCTATTTTAGTGGTATATATTCTAAAGATAAGTGATACCACTTATTAAGTGATTCTTAAATTAAGAATACAATTTTTTCGGTGCAGATGAAACGTTCAGTTTTGAAATAGAGAGCGAGAAGATTCAAGAGAAGTACAAAAAGACAATTTTATTTGTTGTTACGGAAAATCTATTTTCCAAGTCTCTCTTGGAGTAGCCATTACAGAAAATGATAGACATTATCATTAATTCCAGCCTCGTGTGTCCCTTATCGGTTTCACATCACGTGCCGCGCTTCCCGCGAAAGACGGTGGAGAATAGGTAGTTGTAGAGAATACGATCACCTTGCCGCTTCAGCTGTCCGATACGAGTTGTTGCGAGGTACACGTAAAAAGGAAGCGAGAAAGAAAATCCCATCTTCTTTCCATCGTGGATGCCGCGCAATCGGTTACAGCCATAAGCTCGCGAAATTGGCGGTACTCTCGTAATTCAATAATCATACTTCTCATCGATTTCGCGTCACGCGAGATATTCTTCTCGTGCAGGTAGCAATGGTGGAGAATGAGAGTGGGATCTTCTTGTAAATTCAATCCAGGCAAAGCCACGACAGGGCAAGAAAGTCTGGAAATTTTTCTTCTATCCACGCAAACTCCGTAAAATCAGCGGAAAAACGTTTCTCACGCAATTGATTGCGAAATAATTGATGAGTAATCTGATTTCTCACATTTATCGCGCTAAATATTGTGTCGTAACTTTATTTACGAGAGAATCCAAGTACTGTAAAGTAAAGTAAAATTTTATGCTTTCTCACGATTTTATCTAGGGTTGCACAAGATACTAAGACTCTTTTGATATTATCTTGTTGCGTGAAATTCGAGATAAGATTTTTAATTAGTTATCGAAATTATATCAAAATTGTCAAGATAATTAATTAAAAAAAAGACTAAAATATACATATTTTAATTTTTTTTAAATTAACTATTTTGAAATTACATAAGAAAGAAAAATTGCTATATTATATAACTTGAAAAATTTTATAATAAATAAAAATAAATAAAAATATTCATATTACCGAATTTATATAGAAGCAATTAAAATAGTAAAAAAAGACAAAATTTAAGTTTCTAAAAATTCTTACAATCCCAATACACTATTTTTTACGAATATTGTCTTGAATTCTATGCCTAATCTCGTCATTTCTCCGGGGTGAGATTGAGCGAGTCTGCATGCCAAGCTGTTTTAATTGAGATTAATCAAGCCGGCTTTCAATTAACGGCGGAGAGGTTCTCTCTTTCTTTCTCTCTCTATCTCTGTCACGCATACGTTTTAATTAAATTTCAATCGCCCATGTGACACACACGCGCAACACGAAGTATGCGGGTCACGCAGCTGCCACACGCGGAATTCCGCGACCACGGGCGGGTTATACGCGGAAATTGCGCGATTTCGTCGGCCGCGCTAAATCTCGTAATCGTTCAGTGTATTCGCGCAACACGCGCGCAGACGAATATTCCGTAATTCCATTTATATTCTATAATCAGTGCGTGCGCCGGCTACAATAATGATGTGCACTCTAATTGGAAATATCTATCATTAACGATCCGCAATCTGATCAATTAGATGAATTTAGTATTCGATTTCGATATCATGATCCAGACGAGGTTTTGAGGTAAATTTGCTAAAAAAATTTCGTATACAATGCATTCTTTTTATCGAGAATAAAATATTTTTTTTTTATTTGAGAATAAAATATTTACACGTAATCATAGAGAAATAAATAATACATAATGAACTTTATCATACACATTTATCATATTAAGAAGAGAAAGATGCTACTTCATCTAAGAGAATATACGTATTATTTATTTATGAAAAATAAATATTCGTTATCACAAGATTATTAATATCGCTTATCGCGACAGCTATTTGATGATCGCATGATCCCTAACTCTGACTTTTTTCTTTCTTCGGACGCGTTTTTGCCTTTCCTTTTCCTTCGGTGAAGACGTGCGAACTCGAATAAGCAACGTTATCGATTGTGCTATGTACAATAGCTACAATAGCTTCCTCTACCTGGGCACGAAAGGATATGTCGTTAAATCTGAATATCCACTGTGAAACTAGATACGTTCTATCAACGTGTCTGTGAAGCTGGCACAATCTATGAATTTTCAAAAAATACTAAGATTTTTGTTAGCACTTTTCATAATTTTCTACAGTGATAACCTGATAAAAAATAAAAAGAATTCCGCATTCTTTATATTAATAAATCGAGATCGAAAAAATGTCATGCTAACTTCGCGAATCTAGAAGGACATCCTTACTTCTAAAATATCAAAACGAGTTGAATATCATTATTTTTAGCAAGAGTTCCTGATAGTTCTGCTCAAATTCAATCTATATATGCAATTTCAGATTGATATTTTAATAATTAATAATTTTTAAACAATTTTTAATGTCCACGACACTTAATGAAAATGTGTCATGCTAATGATTTTCCATAGTTTTAACGGCAGTTCTCGACAGTTCTAAAAATTTTATTCTTTAGAAATATTTTTAAAGTTCCGACCATTTACTATTTTTTGAACAATTTTTTACAATTATTCAGCACGACATTCTTCCTCTAAAATACTAAAATGCGTTGATAATTATTATTTTTAATAACAGTTCTCGATATTTCTGTTTAAGTTGAGCGTATATATGCAATTTTAGATCTAATCATCAGTATAATTACATATACTTACATACATATATATACTTTAGAGGTAAGATTATCGTTCTAGATTCACGAAGTTAGTATGAAATTTTTTCAATTTTGATTTATTAATATAAGGAATGCGGAACTCTTAATTTTTATCAAAAATAGATCTATGAAAAGTGCTATCAAAGTTCTTAGTATTTTTTTAAAATTCGTAGATTATCGTACTTGCTTCACAAACACATTAGCAACAATCAAGAGAATATTTATTTTTTCTTCTTTTCTCCTGATTTCTTTCAAAAACGCGCAGACTGATTCTTTGATCGCGTGAACTTTTTTTTTCAATCAGCAAAATCAAACTGGATCACATGCTATGTCTCTCGTGATATATCTATTCATTGTATCCAAGATTGCATGCTCGAGCGAGAATTAGCTAAGCTACCGAGGATTCCGATTAATCAACTGTTCGAGATCTTAACGAAAGGAATGATTCATGACGATGATTCTTTAGAAACTGGTTTTTCAGACGTCTTCGATAAAAAGTTGTAAACGTATAACTTGATTATGAATGGTTACAAATCATACAAGTGACATGACGAGAGGAGGAAACGAAGACGAATAAAGGAAGAAACGTCGTTGCTTTTCCAGGAAAGGAAGGCAATTAAGCGGTTTCAATCATGACGATCCAACCTTCGCGACGAGAAGTCACTTGAGAGTATTTGGTCCCGCGATATTTCGTTGGAACGCCGGGAACTGTCTTCGCGACGGATGAGCCCGAGGAGAATTACGTGACGATAAATATCCCGATGGAAGTTAATCGGCGTCGTCTCTTGGTTGGTCTCCAAGTGTGCGTACGGCTTTCCGATGCAATTTATAGCGCACTCTTCGGACATCGGCCCCTCGGAATCTCGTTTAAAAATCAATTTCGCAGCACCATCTGCATCGCGGGGGATCGGGGAAGCGGGGAAGGAGGATACGTATCGGGCCCGTCCCTTTTTTCCGCGAGATTATTAAAGAAATACTTTGCTACGCCATCTTTTTAATCGACGTGCACCGAATGAGTTTTCGCTCATTTTTTCTTTCTTTTTTTTTTTTTTATTTTTCCTTTTCCGTCTTTTCTCTTATTTTCACTCTCTCCCTCTCTCTCATTGGACTGACTTATGCGCGATTATATTACGGAATAGACTGCATGCCACGGCGCTGGCATAATTTAACACGATATCCTCCTCACGGCGACATTGCGTTTCCGGTATGGCTGTGAGACGAGAAAAACGAGCTCTCTCATCGCTGGCGAGCCGCAAACAATTGTTTGTTACGTACTTAGCGGTTTAATCTCGCCGTGTCTACGAAGTCGGAGCGATCCAATATTATACGAGCGTGCTGCACGAAATTGCTTAAAGTGATTGATTACCAAATATGGGAACGAAGCAACTGATTTTTCGTAACAAGAATTCCCTTTAAAACAATTGTTTTGTGACACTAAGTGATTTTTTTCTTTTTCATATAAAATTAACTTTTCCATAATTAATTAAATTTATATAGAAAAGTTTTTATATAGAATTTTATAAATTTTTATTAACAAAATTACAATTTGTCTATATATTTATAATTAAATTTAGACATTTATAATTAAATTATAATTTGTTTATATATTTATATTAATTAAATTTGTCTGTATAATTATATTAATTAAATTTAGACAATGAAATATTTTTAAAAATATTTTTTTAATAAATGTGCAATCTGATCATGGGTGATATCATGGGTGATATCATGATATCATGGATAAATATATTTTAGCTCAGGTAATAATATTTTAGCTCAGTAGAAAGGAATCTTATCGTGATGTACCACAATTAATCGCGCATATGTTTCTGATTTATTGAGTCTAAAAATGTTCGCAACGATAGGATGCGATCGCTTTAATCAATCTGACCTTTGGCGAAAAGGTAACACGGCCGCAAACGCGTAACCTGCTCCGAGTGAAAACAAATTTCCAAGTCCCACACTCTTAGTTCGAATTACCTTTCACTGGAATCGTTTAAGTACAATCAAGCTCTCCGTAGGCGAACCGCTCGCCGTTGCGTTTTGAGGACGATCCTTTCACTGCCGGACCTCTCACGATGTGTGGAGAAGCTGCACCGACTACACGTTACACAATGCAACGCATTATTTGTCCTTACTCCTTGCAGTGTTTCCGCCAGGAAATTTATCTCATACGCTCTTGATGAGATGTCTGAGGTTAAATTCTTCCGACAAGAGCTCTATTGACAATTCTTCTCAATCATGTATAATCAATTTTAATTTATATCATGAAAGGTTGATTTTTTTAATGGAACGCAGTTATTTCCCGCGCAATCTGCACAATCAGGAAGCTGTCGAAAAACGACACGTTCAATTACACGTGCCATCGATTCCGACTCGCGTCGACAAATTTGATTCCGTCTTTCAACGAGTGCCAGGGAGGGATCTTCTAACATTGCGAAACGTTCATAAAGCGCGTTGATATGTTGCTTTTAGCAGATTACACGGTATGGGTAGGTGAGGGTGACAGGATTGGGGGAGAAACTACGCTTTTAGGGCTCGACACTGATTTCTCACTAGTCCGTGATACATCGCTCTGCGCGAGATTAAATCGGGTCGTAGACGGGCAAGATGTTCTCGCTCGTTCGGGCATGAATCGCGGCATCGTGTAACCGAATTTGTAGCTTCACAGCTCGGCGTAAAGTACTTTGGGCAAATCACATTAAGTGTCAAATGTGATATGTAAATGATTACATATGGATACGCGAGTCCTCCGTTATTTATTACAAGCATTTTCGCTTCAAAAATTCATTTAAAAAGTAATATATTGCTCGAATATTTCATTATCATATGATAAAATATTCTAAAGTTATCGAGTTTATCAAATTTTCGAAATTGTGAACTTATATTACTTTTAAAATAAATAAGATTTATTTTATTGTACAATAAATGTTATATAATTCAATTCGAATATAATTCTTTTAAATTTCTTTCGATTTTTCTTTGGTTTATATGAATTCTTTAAACAATTTGATAATATGAGCAAATTTGTGATGACTGTTTTTTAATCTTTTCAACGACACATGTAGCAATCTTTAAGATTATATTTTATGGTAATTTAATAAGCGATATTTCACGTGTGTACGAAGATAAGTCTCTGGAAATCTATGATAAATGATGAAAAGTCAAATGTATGAATAGAATCTTTATTACCCAGATAAATATTCACCGAGCAAATAACTTGTTTAAGTGCTTAAAAGATTAAAATGTTCAATCTCTGATGTGAATAAGCTTCTTCACTTGTAAAATAAATGAATCAATTTAAAATTTGAATGTTAACTCATTTATTAATTCATTTTACGCATCTTGTAGCATTTATATGCGTGCCGCTGAAGAAAACGATTGGCGATCCGTGAAAGGTGGACTTGATCGCGCTCGTCTTCTGGTAACGTTACTTAACGAAAGTTGCTCAATCGACATTTCCAATCGAGACTTGCGGGATAGCTCGATGCTACCGAGTTTATTATACCGAGTATCACAGTTTGGATTATCTACAAATGGAATGTTTCGCCAGGATGATGCAAACGTCCATAATGCACAGTCTCAATAATTACAACAATGTCGAAATCGTCAACACCGATCAATGCTAATCTTATTCTCATCAAAATAATTTAAACTAACATTTATTTGAAATATACACAAAGATTTAAATTCCATCTTAAAATATCTTATGAAATCTTATAAATACCTTGCCAGTTTATCGTTTTGCATATTTTGAAACAATTATCAAAATTATTATTATACATAATATTATAAAATATAATATTATAAAATATAATATAATATTAAAATATAATATTATAAAATATTAAATATTAAATATTAAAATATAATATTATAAAATATTAAATATTAAAATATAATATTATAAAATATTAAATATAATATTTTATAATATAAAATATAAAATATTCAATATTAAATATTAAAATATAATATTATAAAATAATATTATAAATAAAATATAATATTATATAGATTATTATTAAAAATTATTAAAAATTATATAATATAATATCAAAATATAATATTATAAAATATTAAATATAATATTTTATAATATTAAATATAAAATATTAAATATTAAATATTAAAATATAATATTATAAAATAATATTATAAATAAAATATAATATTATATAGATTATTATTAAAAATTATTAAAAATTATATAATATATTATAATATCAAAAATATAATATTATAAAATATTAAATATAATATTTTATAATATTAAATATAAAATATTAAATATTAAATATTAAAATATAATATTATAAAATAATATTATAAATAAAATATAATATTATATAGATTATTATTAAAAATTATTAAAAATTATATACAATATATAATTATTATTGACAAGAATTTTGAAACAACATCAAAATGAATTCTCCGAAGGAAGAATCGAACAAATATATGCCGTGCTTCTGTATATAAATTTGCGACGATTATTTGTTAACCGCAGGTGGATGCAACTATTCGAGCGTAATTTTCGCTCGGCTACAATTGCAATGCGCGCAATTCTCCGAGTACTTAAAAGGCGACCGCTTGGTGCTCGCGCGAAGTTGAGAGTTAAGTTATACGTCGCCCGTTGCATCTTTTCCCGTGGACAGGCCTGTGGGGATTAATGGAAGTTGCTGGTCGTAACGATCGTATAAACGCTCGCGGCGCAAAGTTAATAGCCGCAAGCGATATCGCATACCTTAAGTTTCCTTCCCCTCTTTCTCTCCTCTATCTTACCCTACCCTTTTCCTTCCCTTTTGATTGGTTCCATTTTTTGAAGATCCTCGTGATGCATTGTCGAGATACGCGGACGTCGGAAAAACGCGTCCGAAGCAACGGAACGTATCTTCGTCGCTGCGCTTTTATTATTTTCTTTTCCACCGGTATTTCTACCGTTATATTGCCAATTAAACGGAAGCCAAATTGCTCTATTCGCGAGGGAAACATAAGGAGCTATTAACGCGACCAATTCTATTCCCTTCGCGATATTTATAAAACAGACTTCCGCATTTTTCTTCGTTTTTAACACTTTAGTATGAAATATTTATGGTGAAACTGCGCGTGCATTTCTAAGCGTAGTTTCAATGAATCTCAAATTAGCTTTCGGGGAAATGGAGTATATGTTACGAATAATTTATTCTCTTTCCGACATTAAAAGTCGTAAAGCAAGTAACGCGTTCTTCCGATTATCTCTTCCTCTCGGATCTCACCGTCTCTTTTTTGCAATCGGTATATCACCGAAAAGACGCCAGCAAAAGATGCAGTTTTATGGCGCGCTGTATTGCGGCTATGCGCTTGAATGAAAATTTCATGCGGCATAAAGAGCGCTAGGGAGAAGCTCTCTATTATATGATCTTTTTATCTGCCTCGTCGTGTTTTTCTCACGAGCTACCAAACGCGCATATACCACGAGCTCAGAGCATACTAGAGCTTATAGAAGGCGTATTATTCAACACAGGTCGAGATCCTCGTATTTTGATATTTCCATCTTGTCGCGAACAGTCGTAGATTTTCCTCTGCACGTCCATTTTGCACGCATATATTTGCAAAACGAGCACACATATGGCTCTGTATACGTTACATACGAACAGTGTTTGCTGGTATCTAGATAAAATTATCCAGATAATTATCTAGATAAAGAAATGGATCATCTTTATCTTTAACTAGATGAAGAAATACAAAGTATCTTTATCTTTATCTTAGATCAAAAATATATGGCATCTTATCTAAAAATTGTCTAAGATGACGTTTTCATGCAAAAAAGTTTTCCAAGCAAGCTTCTAAAAATCTATTTAAAATATCTAAAATTTTTGAGGAACAAATAAATATTTATCATGTCATTTATATACCTTTTTGTTATTATTTAAATATTCTTTGGAAAAAGAGAAAGAATATGTGTTTATGATTTTAATATCCTATTTATAATCTGCGTTACATTTTTTACAAATATTTATAGTCTTCTAAAATAAACAAAAATATTTAGATAATTATCTAGATTATCACAATAATCATCTTTCATCTAGATTAAATAAAAGCAAAATCATCTTTATCTCATCTAAGATAAATTTATGGATTTTTATCTTTATCTTGATCTAGATAATTTTGAAATTATCTACAGCAAACACTGCATACGAATAATACTAAGGATAAAGTAGGAATTAGAATTCAGCTGTAGGGCAATGCGGCCATCATTGAGATTAGTAAGCGTAATAAAAGAGCTTAATATAATTCTTAATATAATATATAGATTTACTATACTAAGACATTATCACACTGTAACAAGAGAACGGTAACTTTATATCGATGAAAGAAAAAAAAGAGAATGTATCAAGATTATTAAAAATACTTACAATTTTCTACTATATATGATATCCTATACATTATAAAATTTATCAAACTGACATTTATTTAATGCCACTAGAACCGATCCGATTACAAAGTGTTGTTAATGTATAGCCTTTTGATAGAAAATAAAAATTATTATATATTTTATGTTTAATGTGTAGGATAAATAAATAAAAACATAATTAAATTAAGACTCTTTTTGATGTAAAAATGAACCGCATTTGGATATTTCAAAGTACAATTAACACAAAATTATTGTTATTAAATCTATTTTAGATATTTCATAATTTACGACAAAAATTAGAATGGAATTTGATTCATCACATTACTTTTTATATTATAGAGCATATAAAATTATAAATAGAATTTTAGGATATAAAATTATAAATAGAATTTTAGCACAAATTATAGATCTCGAAAGAGAGTTTTAATTATAATAAAATTTGATATTGTATAACAACTGCCGTTCTCTTTTTATTATTTCCTATTGAAAAGTTTGAAAAAGCACACGTCAATTGCGCGAAATGTTTTATAGTTCGCGTGGATTGAATGCTAGGTGAATTTTCATAAAAATTTGAAAATTGCGTAGTGACAATACCATTCTATCTGTCAACGCGAGTCGCAATAGAACACACGACATCGACGAAGAGGAACATACGGCATTACATGCATTTGCGCCATTGCTGTCGACAAATCAGTTGAAAAATCGTCAGGAAAGTCACGACAAATGCAGGTGCGCGCACGCATATATACGTTGGCAATATCTCGCACACACATGTTTTCCTCATATAAAAATATTCCTCTCGATTCTAAGGAATACGACGGCATTTGCGAATTGAAAATCCAGACACGTCTCGTTCAAGCGTTTTACAGCTATTTTTACAAGATTTTCCTCATGTTCATTCGAATATAATTGATACGCGAACAGTTATGTCCACTGAATTTTTTAGACTTTGTATCAAATGAGTTACCCCTCTTTTTGTATCTCTAGTTTTATTTTATAGTTACTTTTTATTATTAGCAATTTCATCTAATCATTTAAATATACACATATATAATGATTCTGCTTTCATCATGACGATGCTAGATATCATATGAGAGGGACAAATCCTTTCTCCTTGCAAACTATTAATATCAAGAATACTGCTGCTCTAAGAGATTCTTAACATTTCACGTTAAATTCTATATTAAATCCTACTTAACAATAATAAAGATCGCAACTACGGGTATTGCATCAATTATGAGGAATTTCGTCGAATCAATCGGATCTTATTATTATTTTTTAATGCAATTTTATTCTATTATTTTCTTAATGATGTAATCAATCGCGTAATATATAAAATATTATTTTATCGTTTATATATTACATCAACATGGAATCGATTCGTATTTTCAATTAGAATCTAAATCATGCGATTGTATGCCTCGCGTTTTGGATGTGTATTAAATTAGGCCGATAAATCATGCTGGTCGACTAATGTATTCCGATCCGTCCTCAGGAGACGAAATACCGACTTGACGGCTAGATTTACGGGTGGATAACCGCTAGATAAGATCGACGTATTCGGAGATTTATGACGGGACTTGTTGACGGTTCTCGCGGTAGAAGCGCCTAGTGAAAGGGACGATTTAAAAAAAATATTTACGCTATATTAAAACCGAGAACTGGTTCATTCCGTAATTGCGCATGCTTGCTCTCTTGTCGGATGAGGTTAAACGCAAGTGAAAGGATGTTACGGACGATTCAGGGCCGCAGAAGTTGTCGTCTTCTCCCGGCTGAGTTGATTGAACTCATTTACGCTGTCACTTTCGCAACGTGACGCGAAAATTTTTTGTTTGTTTTTCAGAGATACAAATCAGCAAGGAGAGTGGTAATCTTAGATTCTTATTTCGAAAGCATCATCATTCTATGTGACAATTATGTATATTTTGTACGTAACTTTACTTGGAGAATTATATCAATAATTAATTTGTTAAAATATGAATATATGTCTTGCTATACTATTTTCATCTAAATTAAAAAATTAAAATTATTATATATTATTTATAATTATTTAGATATTATGCATTATTTATATATTATATGTATTATTATATAATATGTAATTATATATATATATATATATATATATAATATATATAAATATTATTTTCATCTAAATTAAAAAATTAAAATTTTTATTATATATCATTTATTATTATTTATATATTACATATTATTTATTATATATTTATATATAAATAATATATATTTATTATATAATTATAAATTATTATATAATTATATAATTATAAATAATATATGTTTATTATTATATATTATATAATATGTAATTATATAAGTGCATATATATATATATATATATATATATAATTATAATATATATAAATATTATCAGACAAATATATGGAGCTAAATTAATCCGAAATCTAAAATTTTTATAAGAAACATATCATTAAATGCATAATGAATAATTCGCAAATATTCTGCACAGAATAAAGTAATTCGAAGAAAGGAATACACTGTGATATGTATCGATTTATTTACCAAAGTCTTTAAATAGCGTCATGCTATATAATAGGAAGAATATCTGCAGAATTGTAAATTGCACGTTTGTAAAGAAAGAAACGATACACGGAAATATGAATTCAGAAATTACGGTTTACCTAAGTCGTTATTATCCCGGTCTAACTTGCCGGGAGGTCGGAAAATGTCTCATTCCCGTTCGTCGGAAGCTAGGAAAGCTTCATTCACATTCGATTTCACGCGCGTAGAGAATACATACTTATATAGAATATAAATTACGATGATTATCTCGACTGTATGCAGGCTACATAATAAATCAGTCACGACTTGCTACCAACACAACATCGTTCGCTCACTTAGAATTTCCGCATGGAATTTCGCTAACGAATCCTCGCACAGCCCGAAGACTATGCAATTAAATATAGTTGCGTATACTTTAATATTAAAAATAAGAAATTTTTAAAGAGAAGGAGCGCAGTAAAATTTCCTCCTTAAGATAAATTAATTCTTTTTTTTTTTTTTTTTTTTTTTAAAGAATATAAATATCAAGGAAAATTGCGCGCCCGAGACTTCCTGAAATATTTAATTAAAACTTTAACTTTGAAAGCCGCACAGACACAAGATATGATATATATTTCTTCGCACTTGTTCTTTTTAATACCGGTTCTGATTTGCAATATTGCTTCCTTAATGGTAGTGGAAAAGACGTAAATGAATAAGAATTGTGTCCGTTGCGCAAGTACCGTGGCACGTGACACAATTTACGTTCACGAGAATGTCATCTCACATACTTCCGTAGAAAGCAACATTTTATCATGCGCGGGTGATTCGGGTCTACATAATAAGAATAGAGCCATACACCACAAGTTATTTCCTCTGGACGTGGGAAGAGTGCTTTTGAAAAAGGTTAAACTCACATGTATCTCATGACAGATGACGATGCTGATGAAAGTTCAAGGTAATCTGGCTTAAGTTGCGTGATAATAAATGAAGTATTTTGTATAAATATACTACGTGCGATATCTCATTAATATTATATCATCTCTTTCTCAAAGTTTTAAATAATTGCAGAATAACATCTTCTTTTGATTCAATTAATTATAGAAAATTACAAACGGCTTGATATAAAGCTTAACGATGAAACACACACAAGAAATACAGATTTATTTTTTACTGTAGATTACTAATTATATACACATGACTTTATTGATCGAAAGTAATCCAAGTATTCGCGCAAAAGGCCTATCATGTCGAACATTGTTTCGAAATAACTCGCATTTGTTTCTTGGTTTTCGACGACTGAAAATGCCTAATGACATAACGAACATATAACTGCTGCAAGTACTAAACTATTCGTCGAGGCGCGAGACTTGTCACCCTGGCAAACGCACCAAACTATCTAAACAATGTTTCGAATCGATTCGGCCCCACCCTGTTGTGAGGATGTGCGAGATAGCCGTGCGTTTCGTGGTTGCCCAGATGTACATACCAAAATGGGAAACGGTAAATACGAGGTTGATCATTAGTTATCGATAAATGTTTGCCGCAGAGCCTAAAGTATGCATAATTATTGTTATTATTATTTGCTGAGGTGGCCATTTCGGGAACGCTATTGAATCATTTCCGACTAATCATAATAATAAATTTCCAATTTATAATGTACTCATATTGATTATATAATAGAAAGATTTATTAATTCTATTTTTTTATAAAAATACAATCAAAAGAGACTTTTATTAATTTACAAAATCCTAAGTATATTTTTTAATTCTCTATTAATTTATTAAGAATAATAAAATTAATTAAAATAATATTATTATTATTAGAATAATATTATTATATAAATTAAAATAATATTACAATATATATAATATAACAATATTCTGCATTATATATTATTTTATATATTTTATTTGAATTTTACCTTTTTATTTTGGATTGCATGTGTGAAATTCAAGAAAATTGAAGATATCAAGTCGCATTATATTAATGTTGAAATTATGCGTGCGCCTCTTTGTAAACATTGTTTCAAACTGTATAAACAATATTGTAAACGTACTCGTAGAAAATAATGTTTTCTTTTGATTATACGTGCACACAGTTTGTGTGTATATGTGCATATGTATGTGCATATGTATGATCTTCCATGTTAATGCGAATATGTTAATGCGATATACATTTAATCTAAATTGCAAATTGCAACTAAGATTAGCATCCCTATTCTTTTTTACATCATCGTTAGAAACTATGCAATTTTCTCGTAACAGCTTCAAGATGCATCAGAAACATGACGATATTTCGATGTTGAAAGCGCAGGATTATTGCGATTTATCTGACAATCATTAAGAGAGGCAATGATCGATACAACGACATTATTTCGATCCGTTGTTAATACGATAAGTTAGGGACCACCGTCTCGCTTTCTCTTCCCCACGTGTTTCTCATCCCCATTCACTCACTTTGGCTTCTGTCAATTAGGTGGAATGCAATTAACGAAGTTACCATCTCATCCTTCCTTCAGCTTCTATCATTCCACCACGTACTAAACCACGGAACGTAGCTAATTGTAATTAACCCATTTGCCTTTTCATCGCATGCACCTTCGTTCGGTCATCGTCGTGATTAAGATGCAATTGGTACGTAAGATGCGAATTGCATTCGACTTGATCGAGGGATTCGATAGATACGTGTGCGAAGTTTATTTATCCAACGCGAAGATTCAACCTACGCCTTGCTTATTGTAATTATCATGATTAGCATAATTCTTTTAGATAATCAATGCATTTGAGCTCGAATTTACATCGATACTATATAATGTTGGTGGAAAAATATTGGTCTTTCTATTAGCTCTATTCGTTCATTATGCAATCATTACGAGCTAGAGCTGGAACAAAGGAAATATTTTGCATGAATAGATCGCGAATGGAAGCGTCGATGAATATTCGTTATTGGAGAGGTGTGGACAATGGCTGAACGAGGCTATTGTGGGCAGAGAAAAATCGCGGCCGCGTTATTAATGCCGGGAAAAGCTGCTCCCGTGGATTAGTCCGACTTCATAAATTGTGGCGCGGTACAAACTGGCAGAGTTGCAATGCCGATTGTTCCGGGGCGTGTTTTTCGCGAGCGAAATACGTACCGCGCGTATTCCAATCGGGATAAAAAAACACGAATGCTGATTCACGCTGGTCCCCGCCATTGACACGTTCTAAAAGTCGGCGGGGGAGTCGACTTTATCTCGCAATTTGTCCCTTTGACAAAGGACACCTCGACGACGTGTAATCGGAATAGCGTCACGTTACCCAAGATCCCCGGGAGACACTCTCCTTACGAGACTCTTCAATAAGATCTCTGTCTTCGCGAGCGTCTCCTAAAATTTGACTCTCTCTTGCATAAAGCTGCTTCTTTATCTTCGCTTTTCCTTTTCGTCGGTGCCTTAGGCAAAGCAGATTTTAAGTGCGTCTAGTAATTTTACAATCACTTAAGTTCATAGTGGTTATTTGCATTATTAAAAGTAGTCTTTCGGAGTGCGAAACATTTATACGAGATTAAATCAAAACGAACAGATAGAAGTGAATTTTTAACACGGAATACAGTGGCGAATGAAACTGAAACTTTTCTGGAAATCAAAGAATTTATTTATTTATTTGCAGTAGCGAGAATAATAATATTCAATGAAGCCTGCATTTCCTGGCGCTTCCTAGATAAAAACGGATGCGCGCTGATTTTACAAAACAAAAGACAACATTGAAAAGCAAATATTATCGATATATATAATTTTAGTGCTGCAAATGCAACAAATCTTTAATATTCATTATTCCACAGCGGCGTAAAATCAATCGAATTGGCCAAATCAGTGGGGATGAACGAACGATTTGCCGACGAGGGAGCTTGTTGGAAGTGAATTTTTAATTAAAAGAACCTCGTTTTCTCTATCTCTCCGTCATCCGCGCTCATTGCAACTCACCAGTCGCAGGCAGAGAGAGAGGGGGGAGGAGAAAAAGAGCGAGAGAGACAGAGAGAGAGAGAGAGAGAGGTAAAGCTGCGATCGGTGGCGGTTCTAGCATAGCGAAAACAGCGAGTCACGGATGTAATTTGATTAAAGTTAGATCCGGCAGTTATCCGAGCGTCGAATGCGACCGCTCGCAATCGTGTCTGGGATCCGCCAGGCGTTCAATTAACAGAATTCCTGCCGAGCTCCACGGACTGACACGTTCCCCGCGTCCCTATCCTCTCTCCGTATCCCTGCTCCCGCCCCCTCCCCCTCCCCCTCCCCCTCCCCCCTCGCTCGACACCTCATCCCTCGTCGATGACATTTCCAAATTCTGAAAATTCCTCGGAAACACGCCGCGACACGAATTAGCATTATAACAATTACAACGGTGCAACTGAAATTTTCGATCTCGTATTATTATCGAGCTTGCTGACGTTTTATCATTCACACACATGTATTTTATTTTATTTTTTTATAATTTTATTTTATAGCTAAATTTTATTTTAAACATTTTATTTTTTGCCTTGAAATATGCCCATGTTCGAAAATTTCCTCTCCTTAAAATTGAGCAGAAAGGAAGAAGCCGCAGAAGTAATTTGAAGGATTTTACTTTAAAGCGAATTATACGATCGTGAATAATGAAAATGTAGGACGGGGATAGTCATTATTGTAATCGGATAATTAAATGACGACATATTAAATTTATTTTGAATTATACATAGTGATGCACATATATACACATATACAAAAGTACGATCAAATATACATTTGATTCGCGCTGCACCCCGCTTTGCGCAAAAATATCGTCATTTAATATTTGTCGCAAAATTAACTTATCGTGTTTAACCGCAATGTAATATTTATTTCACAGATTGTTCCTATTCTATCATTTGTTTCGCACAAAATTCGAGCATGGTTTGTTGAAATATAAAATAACGACAAATGAAATTTTATTTTGCACCGTTATTATTTGAAGGGTTACAGTTTGCAAAACACATTTTCAAATTGCGCGAAAAAAATGGATATTTTTTTGTTTTTACTCTGTTTTGACGGAAGGAAGATTTATTTTTTATTTTAATTATACTTATTCTATACGAAATTTATGCACCAATATTCTTCCAACTACTGTACGATAAATGTAACGTAAGAGAATGATGTAAACGTCTCCACGAGCGTGTTATTATGTAAATTGGAGTATAATTAATTAAATTCGGAATTTTCATGCCGGATGCTTGCTTCGCTATCGAGTGAAAAATCTATAATTTATACACACGTTTTGTTTAATAATACGCGATCTTTTTACAAAGAGCGTGTTCGGTTCCGCTCAGAAGGATTTATATTTCTCTAAAATTTACGATCTTTACGGATTAATATTTATGTAACAAAGAATTATGTTTTATTGCTTTTTATCCGGATTTTCAATTTCTAGATCATATTTTACGAGGATATAATTTTTAAAGATATAATGATCTTTGAATTATATATTATCAATATATTCTATATTGTAATCTATTCTTGCTTTTGTTTTATAATCTTTATTCTTCTATCTTTTCTAATGTTCTTTTTTTTAAATAACTTATTTCATATCTAATCTGACAAGAAAATAAATCGATAGAGAGGGATTGTGTTTTTTTTATGTCTAATGTCCTGCTCTTTTCGCATACGTTATAGATTTTGCGGTAAGAGTAAAGTGCATTAATATTAATAGCAAAATATTTTCACAGCAGACGTTGGGGCATTTTTGATAAATGTACGTATCTAGGAAACTGGTTTCACTTTATCTTTTGCCTTGGACATTGATGGATTGTCGTGGTTCACTCCGATACATCTCCAAAATGTTTCACGAAATGCTTGTCGGATAACTCGCAATCGTATGTTATCGATACATACTTGTTTTCGGCAAAAATTTCGAGCAAAACTTGCAAATTACTATGAAAGAATCAGATATATAAATCAAGTGATAAGTCTAGTTAAATTATGCAACATCAATGACATAAATGAAGAGAGACAGAAGCAGCTTATATAATATATTTCTTTAGTATTGAAAATGAGAAGTATCCTCAATTTTATTAGAAAAAATTAAAATTTTAAAAAGTAAAGAATATAAATTTTTCATTTTTGTATTTCTTAATCATGCGAATGATAAAAAAAAGTTTCAGAAGGTAATAAAACATAATTTGTTACATATTACGAGCTGAACAAAAATAGAAGAACTTTGATTGTCTTTAAATAATATACATATGATTTGATCAACATAACCGAACTTAGTCCTAGAAGCCATCTCAAGTTTGCACTTTGGTCAGCTTTGAAAGAGCTGTGTGAGCGTTAATAAAGGCGAGTATAGAGTAGTGTCGGTTAGTGTTTTAACAAAGTTACTCTTCTTCCGTAAAATATCCTGGCATTGCCTATCTACTCTCCGCCGTAGCTTTTGCATCCTTTCGTCTTTTACTCCCCCATTCTGCTCGCTCAGCCTTTATCCCGTTAACATTACTCGTTCTTTTTAGCTTCCCTTCTCTTTTACGCCCGAGATGCACAATGCCGCATTCACGCCACCACTTCATCATTAAAAACGACCATCGCGTCGATTCCACGTCGGTTTGAGAAAGAAAAAGAACGTTTTGGTAATCGTCGAAATTATTCCTTGTGGAAAAAAAGGATTTAATTTGCCGAGTGTACCCATTCGCAACTGTGCATGCGATTCTAATTTAAAACGTTCAGACCGCTTGCTTTGTAAACAATGTGCGACCACGTTCTATTTTTTTAACAATACATTTGCATTCAATCGACGATATAACAAACAAAGTATACTCTTCGTAAAATATATTTGTGTGAAAAAACAAGAACGACGTAAAAGTTCCATAACTGCGAGAGTTAATAACACCGTCAAAAATTAATAATCCTACTTGTAACGATTTATCATTCTCGTTGGAGTTCGCGATGTTGTTAAAATCACAAAATATATTTTCCAGTGATCATTAATATTCCCTATAACACCTATAACAGAGAGTAAATATGATTCGGTGAGTCATTTGTAAAAACTTTTATTGAATCTCATCAATTCTACGACCATCAATCTTATTCAAACGGAGAGATATGAGTAAATATAATCGCGTACGCATCTAAATTTGCACAAGAAATGAAAATTACATCTTTTCATCTAATCTCTTTAGGATGATTAGAAGAGTAAATTGCAATTCAATAATCCATAAAATTGCATTATAATATTAAAAGGCACCTCGATGAAGATAATGCTCCGCTATAGTAATATATTTTATCGCCTGGGCGGCAACAGTCGGTTTTGACGAATGGTGGTGTCCCGCGCGCCATTCGCGGTCACGATCATCTTTGACAAATTGTAACGTCTTTCACCGCCTGCGGTCGCGGTCAGTTTTGACAGGCAGTAACGTCTCGGGTCAGCCTGCGGTAACCGACCAATTTTTACAGCTGTCCACCATAGTCTGCGGTCTTCACACTCGGTTTTACCGGATCGTTTCATTCTATGCGGTCGCAGCTTGTTTTAATAGTTTCCCGCTGTTATGTTTGACAAATAGTAGCGTTAACGATTAAGTTATTTACTGTCTTTGTGGTTGCGATCAGGATTGGTCATCTATATAATTTTTCTTTTATATAAAAAAAGGTTTTTATAGAATTTATTAAATGTATTCGAAGGAAAAGTGTCGATTGGAGATTGATTTTGATATTTAAAAAAAATTACAGTTTTTGATTTTATTATCGGTAGATATTATGCTGTCTGATTGACGTATATTAATATTAGCCTGCTTGTGTTCGGATTTACGATCTGGCAGACGAGAGTCGCTCTCCATGCTCCGATTATGTCCATTGTCAATGTTGACTGATGGTACCTCGTACTCGACTATCGTACTCGATTTAGGAGGTAAAGGTTTGTCTCAATTGACAGTCATCGCTATCAATTTCGGAGATAGGAAAGCATGTCATCGCGATGCGTCATAATGGTAACCCGCCACTCTTGACGGACATTATCAGCAATTCCTACATACGATTATTCCAATTTCAGTCGTCGATAGAACGTTGAAGCGACAAGAATTGTATTCTGCGTTTTGTAAATTTTCTACTTACGAAACATTCCGTGCGAATTATTTTATAAAAAATAATTCTGTGATTCCTTATTTGCGAAATTTTCCAGTAAAATTTCTAACGTCGAATATTATCGAAACAAAAGTATCAGCTCATTAATAAGGGACGAGCAAAGAAGCAAGACTAATTAGGCTGCAATCGCTTCGATGAAGAAACATGACTACGTTGATTGTTGTGTGAAATATGTTCCACGCTTATTAGTACAGATTTCACCGTATGCATTATTGAATTGCGCTCATTAGGCTATGAATTGAGTAATTAATAATATCATACAAGGTAATTAACGTTTTAAAATCAATTTTCTATTATGTTTGACAAAATTAATCCTACAAATAATTAAATGTAAAACTACTGTTAATGAAAAATATAAAAACTTGAAGCTACACGGTAAAAAACATTTTGTATTTCTGTGGAATTTTTCTCGTGTAAAAATTTTTGTGTTAAATTTTTAACATACTCTTATGTTAATGTAACATATTATCGTTATGTTATTTTGACATTTCTGCGTTGAGTTAATATTCACCGTTTCTAAGAGTTAAAATAACACAATTAATATGTAAATGCACGAATTTTTGATGAAATAAGTTATATGTTAAAATTAACAGATAAGTTGTGTTATTTTTCTCTCTATAACAGTTTCCATATGTTAAATCGACATATCTCTTCCATTATTTATCATAAAAATGTAAGAATAACATTTTCGTTTAAATAAATTTAACATTATAAATATGTTAATTTAACATAAACTTTATTTCCATATAAAATTTAAGTGTTACACTTTTGTGTTAATTTTTAAATATATTATTTGTGTTATTTATTTACATACTTGCCTTCTGTTAAATTAACATTAAAATTAGAATGGATAAATTAGGACATGTGAAATATGTTAAATTTAACATAAAATTTTTTACTGTGTATGCATATGAAAAACTTTCATCCATCATATTTAATATTTTCTATTTTCTTATTATTTTTATTATTTTTAGATATAATCTTTTTTCCGAACATCGAATATAATATTTTCTATTCCCAAATATATATATATATATACATATTTGCATATTTTGTACGTTATTTGCGTAATAATATGCTCGCCGAGAAATTCCGTTTACGCGGCGTTGAAAACGGATATATGCAGGCGACTTCACCTCCGGCGACCTTTGCTTCGCAAATCTTCGAGGTGCCAAGTAAATTTCCGTGCATCGGACTGGGCGCGCATGTTTGTCAGAGCCACTTGACGATGTCAGTAAGCAGATAAGTCGTTGACACGTCGTAAACACGCCTACGTATACCGTGTTAGATGTACCATATGTACGTAGGAAAGTGACAGTTTGACGAAACGACCCGCATCATTTTGAGTGATCGAGCACATAGGGACACGAATTCTCTCTTATCCTGTCGCAGGGATACGCAGAAGTGTCTAGATGATAATGCAACGACATACAGCGATCGTAAGTGACGCCGATGCGTGTAGTGACGTCTCAATGGAGTGAGAGCCGACAGGCGAGATGATTGTCAACTAGCTTGTCTGACTGGATAATTAGCTTCATGTCTTTACGATGATGAATAATGATATGCGATCAATTGTTATGGAAATTATCGGATCTTTCCCAACAAAGCGTTGTCGTTTTATTTTTGTGCATGTGTAAAAAAATTGTATTCACTCTAAAACTACAAAAAACGCAAGTTTGTCCTCGCGAATCATGATACCCTTTATCTACAATCATTATCGAAGTTGTAAACTCGTTTGGTGGAGAACCAATTCAAGCCGCAACAACGTGTTTGTGTTGCTGACAACCTAAAAAGCCTGCTCTTCTGGATTTTCGAAACAGAGAGATAAAAAGAGAGAGAGAGAGAGAGAAAAAAAGAAAATGCGAAATGGGGGAGATGGACTGCAATCGGTTTTCTGGGCCAACGTGTCCATTGAAATTCCGCGATGCCTATGCCAAAGTCGGTCGATTGTGCCCCTCTCTCTCCCCATCCCTTGCTCACGCTATCCCGAATCGCAACCCCTCTATTTCGACCGCATATTTGTGTCTGCCTTCGCAGGGGGAGAACACGCGTATCCGCGCGAACCTTCGACCCTTACCGCCGTTTTTCCCATAGTTTCCCGCGCTTCAACTGGCTGCGTACATCCCGTGAATTATCCGGATATTGCAGCTTTTGCACGAAACTGTTCTGACGAATAAAAGGACGTTGTTATCACGTTCAACTCTCTCCATCCAATCTCTTTTCTTTACAGAGCTCTTTGCTTTCTGTTGTATTTGAATTCGCCCTTGTTGAAAAATGTAGTCTCTTCGCTCGCTTGTGCACAATAGTGCCTCTAATAATTCTTGAAAAAATTTTACAACTTCCATGATTTATATATTCGAGAAATGACAAAATAATATGTATTAGGAAAAATGTCTTGTTGATTAAAATTAAAATTGATCTAGTTTCGTTTGCAAATATACAATTTTTTAATTTACGTATAATAAAAACTAAGTTTGACATATAATATAGTAAATAATGAAATATAATATATTCGGAAAAATAGAATAAAATTAGAAATTTAAAGCTTTATTTTATTTGAAGAGATAAGTAGATAAAGCAAGTTTATAGTCAGACCGAGTCAAGGAGAATTTATAATATCTCTAGTATTTTGAAATTCACTCTGTTAATATGCAATATGCGATTTAATACAGCACACATTTAATCTACGTTGAAAAAGGACGTTTGATCGAGCTTTTCGCAAGAGAGACAAAATTCGCAAACAATTCATTCGTGCATCTTTTTGTCACTCTAGTCGAATTTTCGAAAATTGAGGCGCTTTGCAAGCTTCCTGCAGGCAGCATTGTCTCTGTTTATCTAGGAACAATAGATTACTCTGCGCGTTGCGCCGGGTCGTTCCCGAAACTCACCTTCCCATTCCCGCTCCCCGTTAAATGACAAAGCTGTCCGCATCCCCGGTTCGATTCTACCAGTGGTCGTTAGCGTTCCATTTGCCGCACTTGCCGATAAAAGGCGTCCGTTGACCGTGAAAAATTTCGACTCGTTCGCCGTTACTATTCTGCGACAGTATCCCGCAGGAATCGCGCCGTTCGACGATGCGCGTCGATCTGTAACGCGTACGCGAGGTAAATCGGTCGCAAGGGAGAGCGCGCACTAGCTTCTCTCTCACCCTCTCACTTTGTGTTATTAAATTATATCCCCGCGCTATCAAATTTAGCGCTCCAGGATATATTCCGCTGGCTTTATATATGGCAGCTCGATAAAGTTTACTTTGTCTTTTAATCTGGCGAATATATTACATCAATATTTGCATACCACATCGCGATATTATCTATATAGCAACTCTAGTATTTATTACGTAATATCTCAGGGCACTCTCTCTGGTTTCAGCAACATACACTTGTATATCTCCAGCTTCATAAATATTAATTAAACTGATAGATCTTAAGTAAGTATTTAACAAGCGACTGGCACTGTGTCTGGCACGAGAACGTCACGCGTTCAACGAAGTGAGACGTATTATAACCTCGGCATGTGATAAAATTTTCCTCGAGATCCTCCACTTGTCTCGTTAATCCTTGAGACCATCTCTTCGCTCGGCGCATGATTCGTGGCTGGAAATTTAAAAAAGGCAAACGTTCCAAATTTTTCGAATTCTCCAAACGTAACGGGAGACTTACGGTAATCACGTTCCTCCGATATTGCAAATATTTTATACGGAAATTAATTGCACAATTACATTGTGAATACCTGGAAAAAATTCTTCCAAGAGGCATTGCCATGCCAATCTTCGTAAATATCGATCGCGAACGTCTCGCAAGAAATAAGATTCTTCAATTAATTCTTTTGCGATAAAGGGATTTCTGAAGTATGCGAGGTAGTTGGGCAACTCGTGGAAAAATTAGATTAATTAAAAAAAAATTCTTCCCCTCCTTTCTACAAAAGAATTTTTTAGATTTAGCCCATAAAAAATTTACAATATAACTTTTTTACAATAGTTTTGCTGTTGCTAGTATGCCGAATAAAACTTCTCGTATAAAGTTTGTTTTTTAACGAGCTTATAGCGCTGTGCATGTATATGATACCGTACTTTTGCAATTGTGGCCCCGCGCGTCGTATGATATTGTTTTTATAACGCAACTACCATGCATGATTAAACTAAGCCGCAAGTATGCATCTGTGTGCCTGAAATTTTACTACCAGAGACGTGTGTTCCTCTAATCACACATCGCGCTTTCTGCATTAATTATACCCTCGAAATTATGCATAAAATTACGCTATCATATGTATAGATCGCTCTTAATCATTAATTACATATCAAAAATCAATTACCGATACCCACGTGCAAATATATAAACAATATATAATCTATTTATTATATCTATTGGGACGATATGAATTTGCGATATGAACAGCGTATCGCAAATTATGTAAACAGGAAGAGAGAATGAAATAATGTATCATGATATTGATCATTTCGATATTACTGTTAGATAAACTCAATCACATAGAATAAAATCCTATAGGATTTTTTTTCGTAACTGAAAAAAATTGCACCAGTTTTCCAATATAGCTTGCCCCTTTCTCTCTCTTTCTCTCTCTCAACTTGACGTGATAAGAATATCAAAAACATAGGGACCGATATTGCCGCCTTCGAAACCACCCAAAAGCGCAATCCTCTTTTTAGTATTCATCCATTCGTCCCCCTTTTTGTGTCTGCTACTTTCTGCACTTTCGTAAAACTTTGCAATTCTGTCGCAGCTGCGGACAAAGAGGCTTCCCCCTTCGGGCTTCCCCCTTCGGGATCTTTTGCGTAAACGGCCACCGACTTATCACGGTGAAATTTGTGACGCAAACTTACGCGTACGTAAGCGTATTACAGATCTCCGACAAGGGAATTACGAGCTCTTGGTAGAAAGCACGCGTCACACATTTCTGGTAATAAACGTCTTACGGAGAACATATACCTCTGCGCGATGGCAAAGATTAAAGGGGTGGCTTTATATCCGCAATGCAACCGGGGCAAAAAGAGGGATGCGTCGACCGCAAGAAACAAGGACGTTTTTCCCGCACACTTTCACTCTGTAAATGGCGCGCGTTCAAGTAATTATCCACAAAAGTAGGATGGGAGTCGAGGGAGTAAATTAACTTCCGATAAATCCCGCAATTCTCATCCAATTTTTTTCACGCTGTTTTCGCGAACGTGAATACGAATTGAATACGAATGCCGCTATAATATATTACTTATTCGGTGTTTTATCTCTAATTAATTTATCTTTCAAATTTTCTTTATAAAGTATGATATTTCTCATATTATATGATATTTTTAAGATAGTTTTATTTTTATTGTAATTTTATATACACTTTCATATTTTAATGAAATTAAAATTATAAATTTTATCTGTAAATGGCCAGCTAAATGCAATTTGAAAGCTAAAGAATTAAAATATTCTATTAAACGGAATCCGTACCGTTGACAAAGATTACGATATATCCGTGAAAGTATCTTTTCCGAAGTTTTAATTCCGAGAGAGACGCTCGTTGCCATCTCCGTTAATTAGGTTACACAGATAAACCGAATCCCTCTAGTCAAAATAAAAAGTAGGAACAGAGTTGTAACAGGCGTCTCCATTTTTTCTTCGCTTTTGCTCAACGCTTCATAGTAACAATATATCTCAGACTTTTAATTTTCCGAGAAAAAAATTATGTTTAAAATTAAATGCGCTCTATTATTCATGTTATTATATTTGTATAGTTTTTACAACAAACATTTAAAAATTCGCAACAAATATTTACAACTTATCATTGTCAATTTTAAAGAATGCTATAAGGAAGAAAAATTATAAAATGTTAACATTCGATTTGAAATATTAATAAAGTTTTAGAATAAAAATGTCTTGAAAATTTTAAGGAGATTTAGGGAAAAACATTAATGCTTAGAAAAAAATCATACTTGTCGTAAAACTCGTAGCCGAGGAATTTTCCGACATTTTGGCTTCCACTTTGGAAGAAAAACTTCAGCGTTCGTGACGAGGTTCTTTTAGCATGCTTACTAAGTGGAAGTTCTCTCTCTTGCTGAAGTTTGCCACCCGCAAGGCGGTCTAAGCTCAGTTTGACTTTACTCAAGCAGCTGGTACTTTAAGATCAAATAGTGACGGTCTTTGTAGATAGCCTATGTCTTTACCTTAGTGAAAAGATGATAGAAGAAAGTTAATTTTAATGGTACATTCTTAACTAATTTAGGATCAATTATAAAATAGCTGAGATTAAATTAAAATCTATGTGTAAGCAATAATTAGCTTCAAAAATTTAATTCAGCTGCTACACAAGTTAATCTTATCCGAACTGCCACTTAATAAAATTATTCATTTTTTATCTATGCAATTACGTGACATATTTTACAATTACATAATATTCATTTTATCACTCGAAACCTGCAAGTGAATGAAGGTAATTCTCGACGATCTGTCGAATTCTTACGAGATGAGATTCTTCGATGAAGTATTGTCTGGAATTAATCTGGCTTATCTCGACTTTGTCTTAAGCCGTAACAATACGCTTCAGTTCTCAAAAGGCGAATGTGAGTCACGATATAGAACATCGGTAACTAAAGACCGGATGTGAAAGCCATGTGGAGATAGTTTTTCCAGTTTGAAGTTAAAATTGAGGAAGCTTACAAAACTCTGACTTTTGATGTTGTCTTCAGTTGGGTTTTCAAGACATATAGACACAAGTCTTGAAAATCTTGTCAAAGTTGAAAATATTGAATTCCCAACCATTCGCCGTTTCAAGATAGTTGCTGAAACACTGCAGTGCATTTCGCATCGCATAGAAAATAGATTTTTCTACTCTCTCTTTTTTTCTATTGAAAATTCTTGTGGCGATGTGTCGTGGCAACTTGAACACGAGGACCAAATACGTTATCGGGGTCTAAGAGGCGCAGTCAGAGGTCTCCCGAATCGGTTTCCCGAAGGTTGGCCGCTCGTAAAATGGGAAGACGTTTCTCACGACTGACATCGTATTTCTTTTTGGAACGGCCGTTTCCGCGAGAACTAAGTTATTACGTGAGAATAGCCCGGAATCTTCTGTGAGAACGATTAAATTAACTAAATGGAGAGAATGAGCGAAGAGCGGCAGCAACGTTTATAGTAATCTGAAAACGTCAAGTGAAACGTGTTACCGAAATCTCAGAGATGTCTGAGCCGTAAAAGAATAAAATGATTGTCGTAATAATTTTTATATGAAAAAATTTGACAATAAACATCGATTATTTCTTCTTTCTTATTTAGATATTATATAATAATTAAATAATAAAAAATGACTTTAGAAAAATATGCACGCGAGTTGCATATGTATAATTTTAATATTATGTATAATAATAATATAATTTTTGATACAGAACATTTCTCTTATTTTTTAATGTTTAATATTACTTTTCTTGTTTATAAAATTATTTTAAACGACAATACGTGTATGAAAATTTCCTCAAACATATCGCGCTGTTTGCCAAATTGATTACATTCAACATTTACTGTTTGTGGAACTGTATACGGTAGCTTCAATTTATGTAATTAACGCTCAAGGGCCACACTTTTGAATCCGAATCAGCATAAATGAAATGAAACTCGAGACAAAAGTTGTCGATATTTATTAGAGAATGACTCTTGCTTTGTGCGAGACTCGATTTCTACGGAACATCAATCTCACGAATGGTGATGCACTATCGAGCTGTGTCGCATCACGATATTTTACGCGACCAATAGAGGAAACGTCGAGCGGACATCGTGACGACGATACACATCGCGAAAGAGAAAACGCTTACGAAGCTATTCGCTCTTCGTAAAGAAAGATGCGCGCGTAGTCGGTACTTTCTTGGGATCTCTCTTGCAATGAAAGATGAATACGGATTTAAAGAGACCGGAAGTGCCTTTAAGAATCGGCATGCCATCCGGTTACACTCAAAGCATTATGTACCCTCTTTCAATCTCTCTTTCTCGGATATCGCAGTCTGTTCCTCGCAAAGACAGATTAACCCGACTTCGATGGCTCGTGAAAATCTTCTCGATTCGTTAAGACTTCAAAGCTATCCCGATCTACCATTTTCGAATTAACCGCCCTTTGCGAATGTAGAACGCAGATATTGATTGCACTAGTCGGATATTATTCTTGCCCATTCTCCCATTCTTTTTTTCTTACTCATCGTCACAAGCTCCGCGCTTTGATTTGGATTATGAGACGAGAGAGTACTGCGAGATTTCAGATCCTCTCATTATGATTCGAAAGATTGAAATCACTGTGCTGTGAATATATCGCAAAGAGATAATGATAATTATGAACTATTGATTAAAATTCATAAGTGTACGCTTAGACATGCATATTAATCTATTAGTATAATCGTATCATTAATTATATTCGTGTATATATTTGTATTAATTAGTTATTTATTTGCACATATGATCATAAATTAACTTACAAATTATTTCTAATGTTAAGAATTTATATGCACATAAATTAGAATCATTTTCAATTAATTATATATTTAATATCTATCAACAATATTTTTCATAAAGTTTCTGTAATATTTATTATTTGTATATATTTCATGGAGTTGAAACATGAAAGCAATGTGCTTCTTTTTAATATCCTTGAAGCAATTACTTTATAGTGCTCATTAGAAAGTTCAAGCGATGAATACTCGGGAATTAATTAAACGACAGGTAGTATTATATACATGTAAATAATGCGGTGCCTTGAGTTCGAGCTTGTTCCGTATTCAATCGCGTCCTCTTGTTTGTCTCCTCCCTTTGATCCGACTTCCTTATATCGGCTTATTATGTCATTTCTATCAATAGAGAATTTGCGACACGTTGACGTGAGATTGAAATTTACTTTCCAACAAATCTGTGTAATTCGTTCAAAAAAATAAATACCGATGTATACATAATTGTATATATAATTACATAATGCGTAATAATTACAAATAATGCAAACAATTACTCTCACGACACAATTTTTCATAATTAATTATGAGGGCTGGCATTCTTTATACTTTATGCCTTTTTGCGCAACAGCGTAGAATAGGTAGGTTGATGAGAAAGAAGTTTTTTCTTTTGCGCACATAAATTTTATTTATACTCTAATTATACATAGTAATGATACTGCTTCTTGCGTACTACTTTTTATACATTAATGTTTTATTATGTCGTAAATAATTTCACAGAAAAGAAACATTTTCTTAATGAGCATGAAAGCAAAGTTAATAATAAAAAATTGATATTAATCTCACATTACGCGACAGAATTGAACATTTAAATGTGATAAAATAATTGTTATAAACTTGCTTTATAAAAACTTTATCCGTACAATCGAAAAATGTGTATTTTATTCAAGTTTGATACAAGATTATAAGCACACATAGCATGTGCAAGTTTCAAATGAACTTTCGGTTTTGCGACAAGCTCTACAGCAACTCGACGTGCGAAGCAAAACTGCCAAATCAAATGTCACTCGCGATTATGTTTCTATACATATGTTATAAGTATTTTTCAATAAAGAAAAAATTTGATATAAACCATTCACCAATAATAACCGAAACAAATTATTTGTTGAAAAATATCACAATAATAAACATCAATATTGTTAAAAATATTTTTCAATAAACACGCTGTCAATTTTTCGATGCTTTTAAAATTTAACGAAGCACCGTTTTTTAAATTGTGTGTGAATAAAATGTTCTTTTAAACCTTTTTCAAGGATATAATATTTTAAATTAATTTCTATCAACGAAAATAATTTTTTTTCTGTTCCAGGTAAAGCATATCATCGAAGACGTTCGTGATTAGCCGTCGCGATCATCGCCGTTCTTAAGTACGTAATTAAAAGATTTCAATAGCGGCAAGGCGGACAAAGAGCGAATCTCACTCTTCTCATCGGTTCGCAGATAAGGCGCGCGTCCTCGAAAACTTTCGATCTGTAATTGCCATCCCTAATGTAATCAGCCATTCTACGTTCAATCGAGCATTAAAACCTATCTCGTGGTGATAGATGAAGTCGCTCCGTTCTTCGAATTTCGAGAAATCGTCTCAAGAGACGCGGCGTCATCGAAATTTCATAACTCCACCCCGCATCTCCGTCTCCTTCTCGCTTTCTCATTCCTTAGTCTCGCGATTCGAAGTTAATTAAGCCCGAGAATGGCAAAAAGAAGATTGTAGGGTAGAACTCTCTCCGACAGGAGGGGTGATAATCTAGAGACGACCCCCTTGTTTCATCTTCCGAAGTCCAAACTACGCCAAGAATAATTAATAATGCCATCCCTTTCCCTTTCTCTCTCTCCCTTCTTCTCGTCGAGTTCTCGGAGTCTTTGATCATACGGAATTTTATCTCTTTCTCCGTCTCTTTCGCTTCCGTTTCACGGGAACAACCTCTTTTTATTCAACATTTTGCATGAAAAATTCCTTAGATTTTTTTATTTACACGAATAGAACGGTATGTGACTTTGACTTCAAATAAATAGATAGCCCATTGGTTATAAACAGCGTGCGACGATTGAGAGGGAGCGAAGATGAAAGAGGAAAGAAGATAATTCAGTTAATCTGCTAAATCTTGTTACAATAAAATCTTGTTACAATAAAAAGACATAAAAGATTAATTTACAGAACAAGTTAGCACGATGTGTTTATGTGTGAGACATGTGTACAAGAGGTTGACAAAATCATTTGACGAGAATAAAGATAGATACAAGAAAATACGAAAATATTAAGTGAAGGTAAAATAACAGTTTGGCTATAAACATATCGACATTTCTGGAATTATTATAGAGGAAAGGAAGCGGAGTAAATGCGAAAAATTCTCTAAAGGGCGAATGTTGCTACAAGCACGAAGGCAAATATTGGGACGTGATTTACGGATACAAATATTGGCGCTCGTTAGAGTCCGGAAACGGATTGTCGAATTCGCGGGGAAACGGGAGTTTTGAAGGAACGAGTGTTTTCTGTTTTCTTTTTGCCATCCCTTGCCAACCCCGGTTGCGTTCCGCGCGGTTTCCGACCGTAAGTCAAACCCTCTTCCCCCATTTTTTATACGTCTAACAGATCTACATGTTTGCGGATGGAAAAGTCTTTTTACGAGATTTCTTTGGACGAAAAGTATGACATGATGAAGGAGCACGCACAGAATGATGATTGAATTCATATCCATCTTGCAACATAATCTTTCGCATACGATTTATAATAATGATATTTATATTAAGAGAAAGATATGTGTATTAGAAAAAAAATTATATTAATGAAGAAACGAATAATTTATTATTTGCTTTTTTTCAATTTTTAAAAAATATATTTAAAGGATATTTAAAAGAGCAATGAGGAATTTGTTCAAAAGTCTTACGAGTGCTTCAGAATCGAAATTAATCAAAAATATTGGAAAATATTTGTGTTCCGATAAAAAATTATCGTAATAAAATAAAACACAATCGCAAATAAAATAAATGGATTAATAAATATTGATAAAAATAGTGCGCTATAAAAAACACGTTTTCCAAAATATTCAAATCAATTTACAGTGAAATTATAATTTCCATACTTTCCTAGCGGGCCGCAATACATTTTCGCGGACGCAGTGAGAACGCATGTATTTCGCTTGCAAAACCGCGCACATCTAAATCATAGTAAGCCTTGTTTATGCAGCTGCAAATTATGTCATTACTTAACAGAGGCTCCCGGTAACCGTAGCCGTGGCGACTACCACCGCGTCGGCAGTATTAATGATTAATTGAACACTTTCCGTTGGACTATCATTAACAACCGTTACTCGGAATCCTCATAAGTCTCGGTCGGTCCAGACACGGCTAAAAACAACTTTTACTTATCTTCGCGTTACGCGCATAATTTCTCCTGAGATTTTCTCGCAATCGGTGCGGCTGTCGAGAATATATTTTAAATATTGCAGCGTTTTTTTTTCAACGTTGCGACGAGCGATTTTTTTTCTTTTTTTTTCAAGTTGCATCGTGCGATTCGCGTCTAAAAGGTTAACATTGCTTTTACTTAGCATAGAATTTAGAGTTGTTCATTCTTTTAATTGAAAATTAATTTTGAAATGTATCATTCTTTTAATTTTGAATTAATATATAGTGAACAAGAAAGAAAACACGATAATGTAAGATATAAAAATGAGATATAAAGATTTCATAATCCGTTTATTGAAATCAAAAATTCGGTGCGATACAATCTTTCGGCTGTCTATACCAGATATTCATTGGACGATAAATTATAAAACGTTTTCCCTCATAAAATATCGTCGATATTTGAAATTCCGCTTGATTATTTAATTCAAAATAAATATTCAATAAATTTCCCAATATCTCTCTCTCTCGATGAAGAATAGTTGCGGACATACGTGGATGTGCAGCTCGCATCAGGATTTAAAACGAAAAACGAAATTCGGTGATTGAGCAAAATGTTATGTATATAATGTAATATTTATTTTTCTTTAAACCCAATATTTTAGTCATATATTGAACTGAAAATTCTCTGAATTCCGTAGCGTGATGCGCGCGATTGTATAATCACGATTCCGGTACCGCGCGTTATCCGCCTCGCTAGACGAGGTTTCTGGACAAGCTGCATGGCATAATGGAACTTCCTGACATTTGGACGGCGCGGCGTGCCCATCCTTTGTTCCAAACGTAAGAGAATGTCATCCCTTATTGCAACCACCCTTCGGCATCGGTCGACTTTGGGGGAGAGTAAAAGGCCAGAGGATGGCGAGCGCCGGTCCGTTCGATTGGACGACCACCTCTCGACCCCCTGGCTAACACGTCGGCCAACGTTGGAATGCGAGAATTTATTCCAGAACATTCCGTGGGGTGAACGTTTTCTATCTTCCGGATCTACCACCCGCAACCTCCATCGACGATCGGAATATTTCCCTTCCTTTTGCTCCTCGATATCCGCGACTTTGCCTTCCAACTTCGGAAATCGAAATCGCTTTTGTGTCGTAGGCGTATCGTAAGAATTCTCTCGCCAGTATGTGTATAAAATGCACTGTCTGCTTGACAGTATACGTATTAAAACATTGATATCGTTTGAATATAATTTTTCACGCTAAATTGACAACGCTAAACTCCAGAATATTTATAGAGCAGTTATTTCTTAATAAAAATATAAAGATGTATAGATTATAATTTCTCAAAAGAATGTAAAATTTTATATGTATATATTTTTTTACCATATATTTTTTTGCCTTTCAACTTCTAAAAATCGAAATCGCTTTTGTGTCGTAGGCGAATCGCGTAAGAATTCTCTCGCCAGTATGTGTATAAAATGCATCGTTTACTTGACAGTATACATATTAAAATGTTGATATCGTTTGAATATAATTTTTCACGCTAAATTGACAACGATAGACTGCAGAATATTTATAGAGCAGTTATTTCTTAATAAAAATATAAAAATGTATAGATTATAATTTCTCAAAAGAATGTAAAATTTTATATGTATATATTTTTTTACCATATATTTTTTTGCCTTTCAACTTCTGAAAATCGAAATCGCTTTTGTGTCGTAGGCGTATCGTAAGAGTTCTCTCGCCAGTATGTGTATAAAATGCATCATCTACTTGACAGTATACATATTAAAATGTTAATATCATTTGAATATAATTTTTCACGCTAAATTGACAACGCTAAACTCCAGAATATTTATAGAGCAATTATTTCTTAATAAAAATATAAAAATGTATAGATTATAATTTCTCAAAAGAATGTAAAATTTTATATGTATATATTTTTTTACTATATATTTTTTTCAACTTCTAAAAATCGAAATCGCTTTTGTGTCGTAGGCGAATCGCGTAAGAATTCTCTCGCCAGTATGTGTATAAAATGCATCGTCTACTTGACAGTATACATATTAAAATGTTGATATCGCTTGAATATAATTTTTCACGCTAAATTGACAATTGCTAGACTGCAGAATATTTATAAAGCAGTTTATTTCTTAATAAAAATATAAAAATAATGTATAAATTATAATTTCTTAAAAGAATGTAACATTTTATATATGTATATACAGAGTGTCCCGCAACTACCGCTCAATATTTTAAAGGTAGATTTTCTGGTCAATTTAAAAACGATTTTTCCTCAGCGAAAATGTCGAGACACTAATATTATAGTTTTCGAGTTATAAATGATTTAAAATAAAGGGTTTTTCGCAAATTAAACCTTATGGGAATAAAATATTAATAAAGTCACATTCTTTAGTTAATTTTAGGTAGAGTTTACTTTAATAGAATTTTAATTTAAGGCTTAGTTAGAAAGATACATCATGACAAAAATTAGGAATATGCAAAAAATAATGATTTTCTTCGGCATTTTCGCTGAGGAAAAATCGTTTTTAAATTGGTCAGAGAATCTACCTTTAAAATATGGAATGGTAGTTGCGGGACACCCTGTAATATATATATATATATATATATATATATATATTTTTTTTATCATATCTGTGTGCATATTAGAAAAAAAATATGAATACGAAATTCTTATCGCTTTTTGAGAATAAGAAGATTATAAATAAAACGTAAATCTCTTAAAGTATATAATTGGAGTCAACATCATCAAGTATATTAATTCCGGCAAATATATTAAAATCCGGATAATTTAATTTTACCACGTAACTAAGCTCCTCTAATCATCGGATTCAAAACACGGAGATTATACGCGATATTCGATGCAAGGCACGTAGTTGTCACGGCATTTGTCGTTTACAATTTCGCCTTGTCTCGCCGGTCGATTCGTCGTAAATTAAACAGAGCGCTTTTACGTCATGAATAATTTACAACATTGCTTAAATGACTGATTTTTAAGTCGCGCGGATTGGCGTGAATCATAAGCATCGTTCGTGCAACCATAACATTTTACCGGTGCATTCGCAGCATCGCGCGCAAAATCTACTCTTTTGTCGGGAGGAGGAAAAACATCGGTGTAGAGAAAAGTTAGAACGTCCCTAACATCTGACCCTGCACCTCCGTTGTTTGCGGTTCGCAGACATTTGTCAGTTGATCGCGCACCCACCTCGTCGTTTTCACACGACCATCACGCCATTTTCTACATCGTAGCGTAAAACTGGGATCAGTGGATCGGTATAACGGCAAAGACCAATAGCTGTTTTATCCTTTTAGCTTTTATTGCTTCGCTCGTATGAAAACGAATAGAAAAACACGGTTAAATTTAGTCAATAACTCACATGTTTTTTAATAAATATTTTGAAGCAAATGTTTTGCGATAAAATATACAAGAAATATAATATAATCTTTAAATTGCTTTATATTAACAGTATTAAAATCGTGATAAATTATGAAAAAAAATCAGACATAGTTTAATGTAAGGTGAAAAAATACGCGTACTATTTCCTACATTTATTTCGTACGTGATACTTTAAGATCGGTACAGAAATGGCACAAACTGTACATCTGCATATACATACATTTCGCATTTCAGATTTTACTTTTTCACGATGTCGACTTTACACGGAAACGCGTATAAGCGAAAACAACAAATAAATCTTGATGGGCACGCGTACAGCTTGAAAGCGTCACGTTTACCGGCTTTTAAAACATTGCTCTTTATTCTGTCCCTTATTTCTCTGCGTCCTTCCTCTACGAATGTTTCGTAGTAAATTGTGGCTGTCAAGCGCAGAATTTCTAAAGAAAAGGATTACAAAACACGCGGGCGTAATCGCGTAATTTTCATTACACGAGAGTGTTGAATTTCCTATGCAACGTTACATTTGTGCAACTATACGAAATAATGTTATATACGAAATGATGTTTTCCAAATATTGATGAGTAAAATATTGATGACGCTCTTGTTGTTATTTCTCCCTTCGCGAGACGAAATTAAGCGCTACTAAAATATGCAACAGTTTATTAAATAATTACGTATGTTATATCGAGTTGAAAGTAATAAATAAACATTGCACGTACAGATAATAATGAATATTAGAATCAGAGTTTCGACAGATTAATTCTATCTTCAGTCATATTTACTTTATATTTTTAATTTATGGAAAGAGACTTGAAAATTTAATAATTGTTATTTTTTACAAAAGTATATATATCTTACACGATTTATTGAATAATTATGATAATCGAATTGGGCCGAACGGTTATTTATATTGGGACTTGTATGTTGAAAGTTCTATGATACCTAACACATAGTTAAATTGGAGCAATTCCGTCCGATAGCATTACATTCGGAATGTAACATTGGGAGGAGACCATATCGGAGCCACGAAATCGCATAATCACGCGCCGGCTGCGCGCGCGAAGCCGTGAGCAACGCAGTTTGCCCCGAAACAATTCAGACCAAACAACGTACCCTCGTTCCCGATAAACTGCAGCTACTACATAATTCTAGTATCTTGCACAGTTTGCAGATCGCTGAGATTTGTTGATCGTTTATCTCGCCAAGATTGTATCATTTTAATCCAGCTTACGGTTCCCAACATGCAAGAACATGAAAGCTTACGAAACTTTAAAAATATGTAGAGAGTCTCTGTACATATGTCTCTTAATAAACAATATGCTCCATTTCTGCTTGAATTTATTTCGAAAAAGTAAACTGAAAAACTGAATTATATCTTTCGTTTTTTATTCGCAAACAAAAGCGAGATGAACAATTTTGCAAAAAAGTACTTCTTTTAATAAGATTTTTAATATATCTTTTAATAATGTGTACTTGAATTGTTTAAGCAATTGATAGTTATATTAAAGATATTAAATCTTATTAAAAAAACTAATTTTTTTTTATAAAATCTTATATCTTTTATAAATCTATCCTTTTATTTATGTGTAATGAATTAATCGTGTTCGTGAATTCAGTAAACAAAACCAGCAATCATTTATTAGGAGATTATTTTTAAAATTATACATTTACAATTCTTTAAATTTATGATTAGGAGTTTTGTTCTTGTTATAGCTAAGCTTGATTTAGTGAATTTTATTTAAAAATTATTTTAAATTAATTTTTTAAATAACTTTATTATCGATGAACTATACATAATAAAATATCATTTTAACGAAGTTGAAATTAATTGAATTTATTTATTGGCAATGTTTTGTTGATATGAGATTATTGAACACTGGAATGGAGATTGTAATACATGAAAAAGCTTTTGTTTCATCGATTTTTTATTTTTAGCTGAAAAAAAACTCGAACGAAGATTGAAACTAATATGAAAAGCAACAATATTGTTATACTATAAACATTTTATATCACATATTAAGCCTCGACATTATTATTTAAAATAACGCAAAGCGAAAAAAATCAGCTGTTTCTTTTCATATTGATCCTGAGTGTTTATAACTAAATTGTTAGAAGCAAATTGTCTTCTCTCGAATGGAACGGCGAATTGTAATGGTGTTCTCTATCGGTTTTACCACGAGCTGTTAGGTTTGTGTGATGTTGTTATCTAAAAGCAACTCCATTCTGTCTATGAGACATTAAACGCCATTGAATGCCGATAACGACTTCCCGATGGAGTAAGTTTAAGCGATAATGTGTAGACAGCCTTGTTCATTAGAGGATTTAAACAAGTGAAACAATAGTTGGCTTACCGCAAACGGAATTCGTAAATGGTTATCAATGATTGCGAAATGCGTCTATCAATTAATGCATCGCCTATCAATTGCGTCCGATTATCTTCTCATTTTAGCTTTCAGCTAATGTACACTAATTGCTTCTAATTCAATTGGAATGAATCAATGTATCGCAAATCTCATATATGCGGTAATGAGGTTACCGGGAAAATTATACCCGATCTCATAATCTGTTTGATCTGTTTAAAGCGTCATTTTTGCAAGTAAATATGCATTGTATTAGTAGAGAGACTTTAGTAATATTCAAACAATAACAAAGCCGGAAACGTTGAAGGGAATACGGGAAACATCAAGTTTCAAATATTTTATCGGTCCCTTGGTACACCTAGAACAGCGCGTAATTACTAAAAGTTATGTTTAATTAGGAAACTTCGATATAATCATGCATACGTGCAAATACCGTATACTTTGTACCACATGTCAATGGAAAATAAACTCGTTAAACTCTGCTCATTCAACAATACATGTACATTTTGAACAGAATTAATAGTTTAATGTTCCCGCGATTTTTTATTATCCCTCATGAAATATCTCGGAATAAATTTTACGACAAAGTTGTACAAGTCGATAAACTGATGTTCAAAATTTATTTTTTTCTTAAATGAGAGAACCTAAATTCTTTTAGGATGTCAATTTTTTTAATATATATATATCGAAATTGAGATATTTAAATTTGCCATTTATGAGATATTTAAATTCTTGCATTTCTTTTTCATAATTTTTTTATCATAGTACAAAATTTCTACAAAATTTATAATTATTTTATATTTAAGTACATCTCGCTCTAATTATAATCATCGGTATATTCTTGATGTTATTAGATGCATTAGCAACCACTGAAGTTAAACTTTAACAGTAGTACACGGTGAGTAATGCGCCTATGTCGCACGCAAGGACCTTATCGTTACTATTCTAATGTATGGTGCCAAATGGTCGACCATTAACTATCCGATGATAATGAATCGCTTAAAATACGAGCACGTAGTTCCGTACATGCGAGCCGCGAAGTGCGAGAAATAATCGGACTGTCATCACCGAAATATATCATCGTTCTATATTCGTTCCTTCACTTATCCTCGTTTCTTGGCTGATCCTTTTTCCATCTGGTGGTTTTTTTACATCTGTTTGTCTATTTCCGATCGCAGCAGACATATTTCAAGTATCGTAACAAACCGAATGTCATATTCTTTACGATACAATAATATATCATAAATAAAAATTTTTACATTTTTTTGTAATTTTTTCATTAAAGTATTTTTCGTAATAATTAAAAAAATCTATAATTATTCTATTCGAACGTTTTAATATGATTCGATGTTTCTTCCGTCCTCGCACATCATATTTCGGCAGATATGGGACTTCGAGATACGAAGGGAAATTTCTTGCTTGAGGAAGATGAGCGAGAAATTGGAAAACGACGAATGTGAAAGCATCGAAGTCGAGCACAACCGTTGGATTTACCATTCGCCGAGTTTCCGCACCTCGGTGCTGTATTTACAATCGAGCTCCCGGAAAGCGGCGAGAGGGTAGTCTAAAGGCGGCTAACAATAAGTCGAGAGTTTCAATTATTCCCGTGTCAGAATACGTCACGCGTCGCCTGTGTATTAAGAAAATGCCAGGGCGTGCGGGCCATGAATCGAATCGGGTTCTCGTTTCTCCGGGGCTACATTTGTAGTGAGTCACCGGCTTACAACACGCGCAAGTCGCGCGTATACACGACTTTCGCGTGTGCACGTTTATATGCGCACACGCGTTTCGCGGCACCGAATTTATCTTTCTCGAGAAAATTAGAAAAGGCATCCCCTCTCCGTGTCTCCACCCCTTCTTGCGCTGGCACTCGCTACCTGCTATTCTCCCTCTTAACTGCTACCCCCTCGTGTATCCCCCGCGCGTAATTCCCCGCGACTTTCCAGAAAACGATATATCAGGAAGGCGAGATGGGGAACGAGGCGGAAATATGTCCGAGGATAGAAAGGCTGACTTTAACATAGTATAGGTGAGTTAATAACCTTTCGTATTGCACAACGATGCGAAAGAACGAGGAGAGTAAGTATGAGAATAAGTGGCCATCGCGCGCGCGTGAGAGAAGAATCCTGTTGAGATATATTGCCCCGTCGTTGCGAGTAAGACACTCGAGGATCTCGCGGCTGCCAGTTTGTTTTGTGGCCGGTCGAGTGGGCTATTTGATTCGCTGCTCGGAAACGGCGAATCTGTATTGTGGCGAAAATTATTTTTATGGAGCAATATCGAGGATCCAGCGAGCGTCGAGTAGAAATGGTGGAGTAATTTATTGCAGATGAGAAAATTGCGCGGAAGATACTCGCGGATCCTTGAGAAGTCAAGTTTAAACTTTATATATGAAATTTTATATATATAAAATTGTGTGTATTTATACAGGGTGTCCCGAAATTATCGGATGATATTTTAAAAAATATAAATATATGGTTGAAATATTTAAAAAAAAAAAAAAAAAAATCGCTAGTGGAAAATTAAAAAATTTTCTGATATTTTAAAGGTAGATTCTCTGGCCAATTTAAAAACGATTTTTCCTCAGCAAAAATGTCGAAGAAGATCATTATTTTTTGAATATTCCCAATTTTTATCATGATGTATCTTTCTAACTAAGCCTTAAATTAAAATTCTATTAAAGTAAAACTCTACCTAAAATTAACTAAAGAATATGACTTTATTAATATTTTATTCCCATAAGGCTTAGTTTGCGAAAAACCCTTTATTTTCAATTATTTTCAATTATTCATAACTCGAAAACTATTAATGCCTTGACATTTTCGCTCAGGAAAAATCGTTTTTAAATTGGCCAGAGAATCTACCTTTAAAATATCATTCGGTAGTTTCGGGGACACCCTGTATATAATACACGTACATTAAAATACATATATTAAAGCTAATTGAAAAGTTGAGAAATAACTTCGTGGATTCTCCCAGGAAATTGAATTGGGCAGTAAATCTAGCGTCACAGTAAGAGAGGAAGACGCGAATGGAAGCTTAGTGTAATGAGATGATAGAATTTTATATCGCGATTGAAAAAGTCTGCAAATTTCATAAATATTATTATTCTTGTTCGTAACTCTGTGTTATGCGTCTACTCGATCATAAATTGGACAGACGTAAGCCGCTTGAAATAATAAAGAATTTTTTTTCCTGCCATTCTCGCGCGCGCGCAGGCTTGCCGGAGAAATCAAGAGGAGGAGTAATCCGGGGACCGTGATCTATGCGCGAAATAATATCGCCTCTGGTGAAAAAAGGGAAACAGGGAAGAGGTTTATACACATATACATACATTCTAACACAACTTACGTGATTCAATAACGCGAAATTAATAATACGAACGTAAATCTGCAAAACAGTTATTTTGAAACGTGAAAAATTGAAACAAACATATGAATTATTTGAGATATACATCTTGGAAAGAATCGAACCTAATCGAACGATCAAAATTGATCAAACACGAATTAATAGAAGCTTAGTGAGAACTCGATAGGCTTATATGTGATATCATTATGATGATTTTTTCAAATACATGAACGTGTTATCATAAATGCGTTACTTTCAGAATAAATCTATAGTTGTTCTGTATAAGAATAAATTCTCTTTCACATGCAAATAAGACGTTACGAGTGCGACACTTAAGCTGCAAGCACCCTCGACACGCACCAATGTGCACATTACCAGGTACTCGCGACGAGGTGTCTGGAAAGGCGTCTCTCGTTGTACACACTTGAACCTACATGACTTTCTAACGCAGTATTATACAGAATTCTGTTATGAAAATGATTTGAAGTTCTACTTGAGTTGATTGATTTATATTATAAATCAAACATAATACGCACAATATTTGCACTTCATTTATTGAAATAAGCTTCTTTAGCATTAAAATAAAAAAATTATTTCTTTTTTAAATTAAATAATTTTTAAAAAATTTATATTTCCTATCGAGATTATATTTATCATACATATGCAAAATCAAATTATATATTACATGTAACATATACATGTAATAAAAATATTCTATCTAATGTAACGATATGATGAGTTTTTTATAATATGTATCCATGTCTTATTTTTTATTGAAAGAGATAAAATTGTCTTTAATATTTATTTTAAATACATTACATCTATGATAACGTAAGTGCATGAAATAAAGGATATTCCTTTTCGAGATGAGCTTAATTTTGCCAAAGATAAATGTTACAAATGTCTTCCACGGATATGCATCAAGTCTGAGAATCAACTTCCTTTTGACTTCCTGTCACGCTTTGTACCTTCATTACCTACAAAGCCTGGCTTTCAGACTGGCACCGACATTGTTGAAGGTGTTACGAGGATCAAACTGTGTTATAAACGAGGAGACTTAAGAGATCGTCAATTTGATACGTTTCTTTATAAAAGTGACTCGATCTGTTGCAATTCTAAATAGTCTAATTTGTCATAAATAATAGATTTTTAATATTATATAACACCAATGAATTTCATCCCTTGATGTTTTCTACTCAAATCAATGTTAAAAAATACTTTTTCATTGGAAGCTATTTTTAATATTTTAACAATACGAAATTATTTGTGTATCTTTTTATTACAGAGTTTGTCGATAATTAAAAATTGAAAAAATTTTTATCTTTGATATATATCTCTTATGAAATTCCCGAAAGTGATTAAATAATCATAACGACGATTACACATGCAATGAATACTCCCATGCATGTATGTTGGATTGAATATATTTGATAACGTCCTGAATGACGAAATTGCACTCCATATCAGTGCATACAGGTGGATACGTGTCAATGCTATCTGCACCGTGCTTTTGTAATACGCGGCTGCGCATGCATTTGCATGCAAGCGATGTCTGGATGTGCACTCGAAAAGAGTACGACACATTGTAAATCGCGGTAGGGAACGAATTGCAAACGTTATTGTGCATTTACCGGAGACCGATCGCCCGCGTCGAGTACCATTTATCGCTCTCTTTCATAGAATGTTAAATATTATTGATTTCTTCGTCAATATTCACAGAGCATGCGGTGTCAATCTCATATTAAAAGTTCTCACGGCATTATATTTTACGTTGAATTCTCCAATCAATTCACGCGTGCTCGATATTCTTTAATAAAAATCGGATATTTTTTGCCATTTTTAATTTTCAAGATTAAATGGGATTTTTTTGCAACAATATTGGAAGTTAATCGCGTGCATCGATATCCATCCACATTTTATTAACTTATCTCTTATGCTGGGATGTTCACAATATTCAAGCAAATTAATTTTTTCTTTGGTAATTATTTTATTTTGATTGTCCATTATTCTGTCATACATGCACACACATACAAAATCATTTATATTATCATTTATAAATTCAAAGACTAGTAAGCAAGAGTAGTGAGCGAGCATGATGAAAACCAGAATATTAGAAATCATTATGCTAGAGCAGGGCATAAAATCTCAAATTTCTCATCATCTCGGCATCGTTTTAAGAAAATAAAGAATGTACCTCGCCGCTCATTATAACATCGTAAAATGAAGTGCCCGGACGTAATAATTTCATCGCGATAATTAATTGCACACTAGTAAGATAAAATATCGAATCCTCTTACGAATCCTTTTATCGACCGACTTTCCACTCCTCGGCACTGCTTATGGCGAGCGTATTGAGCTATCGCTCAGACCGCATGATGACGAAGCGCATAATTAATCTACTAATTCATGAATATTTCCGCTTCAGTCAGGCAATCGCCGATGTTCATCTTCGCGTGAGAGCGAACCGATGAACGAGTCATACTTCATCGTCTCGCTTCGTTCTCTTCCGCAAAACTAATATCGTCTCGTTAAACCCGGGCGCATTAAAGTCAACAAAAAATTATAGAGTATGCAAATCTCTTCAATTATCTCCGCAATTTTAATTTTTTTACACTTAAATTAATTCTGTAACATACACACGCGTGATATTTTTTTCAAGGAAATAAAGTATAAATTACGTAAAAATATTCTCGAAGAATATTATATAATTATCTTTACAGAAATATATTTAAATATGCATCAGATTACATATGTATGTATCGAGATGAAGGTAATTAAAATTTAAATAATCGTCATTCATAGAATATGACAAAAATTTGATACAAATTTGTTCATTAATAAAAATTTGATTTAATAATTAAAGATTGATTAAATAGAAATTTAATATGTGAAGCGACCGTATCTTCTTCTTTCTGTATCATAACATTTTATGCTACGAGCCAAACAATACGTCTATAAAAAAGAGGAATGTGTAAGCGAAATGGTTCTTGAAAGTTCGATAACAGATACGAACAGCATGGCAGAGGATGCATCCTCTATAATTCTCTATTAGTTTCTCTGCCACTCCTCGTCGCTCTCTCATCTTAGTTGGCTGTTTCTGAGCACCCATTCATCATCAAGTGCCACTCGACTCGTGCGTTTAAAACTAGAGTAGTACTGGGGTTTATGCAATACGATCCTCTAAATTAAACCGATGAACTCTGAAATTGAATGGATTTGCTTACATTCAATCCAACGCGGTCTTGATTACATATTTCCCCGAAACAATTTCTTTTCTAATGTATGTTTTGAATAAGTACGATAAAAACGATATGAATTTTAAAATACTATCTAATCGAAATATCTTGATATATTTTATATAAGATTTCATGTCATAAATTATTTTAAATATTCTTTCTTGGAGGAAAAATTAGCATAAAAAAATGAATGTCGATTATTAATAAGCTATCTAGCTTAAAAGAATTTTAGATGTTAATCTCTTATCTCGAGCTGCACAAGTTCGGAGAGGGTAGTTTCAAAATGTCCGCATCACTGGGGGGATGACTTGAGCGAATTTAGCCGCGCCTTATCGTTAATTGAGCATCCAACCATGGAAAGCGTATTTACCGCGTCTTGTAACGCGACAGAATCGATAAAATGGAGAAGAGGACAGCCGTTAATTCTCGTTAAGCAGCAGTGACGGCGCCTGCTCGCGAGACAGGCGGAGAAATAACGAGAATGGCGGACATTCGGAAGCAATTCGAAGGCGAGGCGAGGGATTCGCGCTCCTCGGGAATGCCGAAGCTCTCTTCGCAACTTTCGTCCCAAAACGCGCGCCCCGCGTTCGCGAAAAACTAGTTGTGCAAAGTTTCGCTCCCTTCGCGCCGTCTTCGATCGAAGGGCTTGTTGGCGCGTGCAACTTCCGAATTCTTTTACGTGGATGTTTAGAATTTATCGATGACGCGATAAAGTACTGCTGTAAGAAGTTTAGCGTCTCGCCGACTGTATCGAGGCGACCGAATGCTCCGCCGAGCGGAACCTCGTGAGATATTTTATGGGGACGATTCGGAATTGAATTCGAGGCATGTGTCTAATCGATCGTTTATAGCTATTTATGTAAGTTTCGTGTTACACATCTAAATTTATATATCAAAAAAATAAAAAAAAGTCTAGCATCTCTAAAAAGATTTAATTCATTTAATTCACTTAAAAGCATTTAATTTACCATAGGAATTATGCGACCGATTATTAAATATATGTGTATACAGGATGTATCTTGAAAAGCTTCCACTAAGCAAATAGCGTTATTCCTGATTAAAAACCAAGTGGAAAAGTCCTGAACCATTTTTTTTTTCAAGATTTATTAAATAATTAATCAGATTTAAATATTAAAAAGATTTCTGAAAAGATGAATTGTTTAAAAATTAACACAAAACAGTTTATTTTTTTGTTTATCCAAATCTTCATATGTTGATAACGAGGAAGTTTTTATTGGCGTGATTTTATTCATTAATTACTGCTTTATTAAGCATTATGAAAAAAATGATTCAGGACTTTTCGACTCGATTTTTAATCAGGAATAACGCTATTTGCTTAGTGGGAGCTTTTTAAGATACATCCTGTATATTTTAAATTTTAATTTAATTAAAAATAATGAAATCGAGCAGTGATTCAATTTTTGCAATCAATTTCGTTTGCAATTAATTCTTGCACGCGTCGATAATGATAAAACTTTTCTACTTATCGATCTTACCTGCTCGAATCGGAAAAGTACTTTTCTTTTACATTCGCAAACGTGACAGCTGATTTTCGATGTGCACGTCGCAACGAATTCTTCCGTCGTTCGAGATACGCCAAAGAATTTGTAGCGACGACGATAATTCAATGGAGCTCGTCTCGTAAATTTCCATCATGAGATTCCTTCTTTGTAACGTTAGTCGACTTCCGCTTCAATTTACGTCGGCTCAACGTGACGGATTTAAAGTTTACCGTTGTAAGAATAGACGTTGTTAATTACGATCGCACTTGGCATTTTGAATCTTTTAAAAAATTCCTTGTTTTATTAAAATCCGAGTATGCATTACTTGTGCATCGCGATCACAGATGAATACGTCAAAACATGTATAATATGGATAATGAATAATACTTGGCATTTAGTACACAATTTGATTCTTCCGATGCATGCGCTTTGTGCCTCGATGATGGACGGAATCTCATAATCCTACAAAATCGATTGCAATCTCGATGGATTTATTAAAATCGCCGATTGTCGACTAAGCCGATTATATGGGCGTTCATTCGCCGTTCTCGTTCTGGTTGATTAGCAGACAAGTGAGTGATATGGCATACGCAACGTGTATCCTTTTGATGACCCAAACCGAGGATCGACGATTTCGAATCTGATGAAAAAATATATCTCGAGATTAGCCACTGTTCTTAACTATCGTCTGCTAGCTCGTTTCTGCTTCCGTTGATTTCCACTCTTCTGGTTATTCTCAATAAAACGATTTTTAAAGGAGAAGAAAAATAAATTAAAGTAAAAGAGAGAAAAAAGAAGAGAGAAGAATATCGTCCATAAATTTATATGCTTCTTCTGCTGTTGTATAATTAAGTATTCATCTAAGGAAAAATTGCGACGTTTAATTATTTCTTAATTAACGATTGCGATCGTTCATAATTTGCGACGCGTATGATGTTATTTTCGATAAATTCGCGATTATCTGAGACTGTCTATATCTATTTTCATTTTTCGAATTAATCAAAATTTCTAAAATTGATTAAAACAACTAAAACATAATATAAATTATTATTGATTATTATTATTGGTAAATTATTATCGACTATTACATGAACTTACATTCTCGTGTATTTGAATCAACTCTCGATTAAAAGGAATCCTTTTGATTTTAATGATAACGTTTCTCATTAGCGAGACTGAATGTAAAATTAAATAAGTCTACTCTGGATCTCAGAAATTCATTAAAATTAAATCAGATCTTGTAGTAGTTTACTCTGAATATTTTACTGAATGTTTGACGTGTACTTTTCTCCTTAAGCATTTCAAATTTACTGTAACATTTTCGTTCTACCGTGCAAATCTCGCGCGAAATTGCTTTATTTACAAAAAATGTCAAACACCACTATACTTATCTAAATGGCCGACGAGGCCATTTCCATCGGATATATATAACCCACGTCGAAGTAGCCCTTCCGCATTACGGTATCTCGACACCTCGGGATATCGCGTTCTCGCATTGCTCTCGATCTCATGAGGCGTCGACAAGACCGGCCGTGACGTGAGGTATCACTTTGCGAATGACAAGGTCCGCACATCGTCGGGATCACGAATGTATGCGCGTCCATATGTACGATCAATTTGGCAATACACAGTCGGCTACATCTGGGATCTACCGACCGATTGCCTTCCTGCATCGTGTCATATACGGAGTGTCTCAATGAGAAGGGTTTTTGATCCCTCAAAAAAGATGATATGACAATATCGCTGCGAACAGAAAAATTCCCCTCGTCAAATATTTCTTCAATTTTGAATCGAATCGAAGTGACATTTCAGCTGATCCGCATCGAAAAATGTATTTAAAAAATCTATTATGAGTAGTTATGATAAAAGAAATAAAGCGCATTTTCCTAGGATTTACAATAATTTTTCTAAGTATTCTACTTTTTTAATACAATGTCGAGCCGTCCGTGGATATCTTTCAATAGATATTTTCCTAGGATTTACAATAATTTTTCTAAGTATTCTATTTTTTTAACACAATGTACGATGCACGTCCGTGGATATCTTTCAATAGATTAGTAACATTATCATCTCGGGAAGGATCAATCCCTTCCGGGACACTGCGTATATACTTCACTGGCTCCTTGCAGCACACCGGATGCATCGATCTAGCCTAGTCGGCTTATGCACGTGGGTGTGCGGCTTGCCCGTCAGCAGATATCGGTATGCTGTCCCAATTCCAAGTTTCGAGCAATCGACGGTCTCTCTCCCTCTGTCCTCCCTTCCTCTCTTTCTCTCTCTCTCTCTCTACCCAGCCGTATACAAGGATGTTCGACGTCTGTCTATCGATCGCGATCGCGCGAGTGGATTCGGAGGCTAAACGCGAATCCCGGTATGTGGATGTCCGTTTGAAAGCTGCAACTGGGAGATATCGTAACATGCCAAGACGCCGGATTGAAAGCCAATCAAGGCGAGCCCCAAAGGAGCTTGATACAGGACAAGTTGAGTAGGCTACTCTGCGCTTTGATTTCTGACGAATTATGAATCGTCTTTTAATACATGTTTTTTTTCCAATGTTGTCAATTTTCTGTTAAAAATCTATTGACGTCAAGACTACAAATTCATTTCCTAATGATAATTTTCTTTATTATAAGTATCGTTTATAAAATTACTAGAAAGATAATAATTCTCGTCACGTACATCTTGAATAAATATGCGCGGTTTATCTTTATTCGTTTCGGTGTATCCGCGAGCTGTTTCGTTACAGCGGAATCATCGAATGTTTAATCAATGACTATTATTTTAATTAAGCTCAACGAGTCTACATGGAAGGTCGTGTACGCCTGTTTGAGTAGAGAGAAAACTCGTGACAATGTTTAATGAAACGGGAGTACTCAAAATTCGTTAGCGAATGTATTTGATTATTCTCTCTCACTGCAATATTATTGTTGCACACGATGAAGATAATATATATTACATATTTTAAATATATGCTTTACAGAGACAAAATATTATATTAAAATTAAATCTGACACTCGGAAAAATACACGAGAAATAATAAAGTGACAGAATGAAAGATATAAGAGGCATAATTACTTCTGACGCTTTTCGCGAAAGTCGCTAAATTAAAATTATCCAAAGACTAATTTCCGTCTTATGAGCCGGTTGTCGAGTGTTCAGAGAATTAAGTCGACATTTGGCCGACCGAAATTAAATCCATACAAACTTTCGACACGGCACGCGATAGTCCAGGCGAGAGTCCTCTCGAAGTCCTTGTTCGTACTTTCGAGAGATCTTGCGAGAATTAGCACTAGCGATTCAATTCCGCCGGAATTAATTGTCTTCGCTCCTCGCGTGATCTTCGGTTAATCCGGAAAACGCACGTATCTGCGTATATCGAGTTTAAAGCTGACCTACGCCAGCAATAGGAGCGCCTATTCGAGCATAATATTTCGGTTTAAATAAGTAATCGACCCCGTTTAACATTGACTAATATCTCGGCACACGCAAGCACTTAATTGTTATCGGAAATTAATTAATCGTCCAATTTAATGCGACAGATGTGTTACGTATAAACTGCCTTGGTCGCTCGAAACGCCGAGCCAGAGGATTATGTATCCAGTAGGTATATAAATCAGATAATCTCTAGTTATCGACGATACTATAGTCTTCATGAAAATCACGAGAGAGAGAGAAAGAGAGAGAGAGAAAGAGAGAGAGACTGAACGTGTGTGAACGTTATAATATGAAATATGCTAATAGGAAACAAAACTAGTCTATGGAATATTCTCTGTGTCTCTTTGTCAGCCTTCACACACACACACACACACACACACACACACACACACACACACACACACACACACACACACACACACACACACATCTCTTTTTTTATATTCTCTTTAAAGAATATTTTATAACATTTCTTAATATTTTCTCAGTGATATTTCCAAGTAAAATGCATTCGAACCGTAAAATGCACACTTTTCCAGCCGAAGGAGTAAATCCTCTTTAAAAATTCGCTCACGCTACGACAACGTGGTCTCCGATGACATCGCCGCGATTTTACGTAATATCCATGCCGACGCATAATTTCCGTTATGAATTGATCGGAAATTGATCTTTAGGGGTGCGCCGAGTCAATCGATGCGGTCTTCGCGGTGAATTCAGAGTGTCATTTTGCGTCTAGACCGATCGACAATCTCGGCCAGCGCAGAATGCTAATACCACGCGAAATCGCCTCGTTCCGTGCCATTATCGCTCTAATGACAGGTATTTCAGTGCACAAGTGCTCGAATCATCCGATGGCTCCGTATGGCACATCACCATGCAGCCAACATGTTATCGTTTTCTCCCATTTTTTTATCGTCTCGTCAAATGTTCCGAACTAATCGCAAAAAGATTGCGACAAATGAAATACTCGTTTTTCAAAAGTATGAAGAATAATCATTCTCAACGTTCGTTCTCATTTTTTCGCATTATCATTTAGTTCAATCTCGTTTTTCTTCATTTTCTTATCTCATTTTCGAAAGTAAAAGTCATACGAGCAAACACGATAATATATTTTTCAACAATAACTGCTTTGCACTGAATTAGCAAATATATATATATATATACATCGTAAAACATTATTCTCGACGTTGACATAAAAGTAACTTTTCTAACGGCAAATATTTTTTTTATTATGGCAACTCATATTTCTACAACTTTTGCAACAAATTATGTGGTACGATAACGCGACAGCTATGACAGGTTAAAATTAGATCAACATTTCTGCGGCTTACGGTGTTTCCTGTCATTAATTACCTGCCCGGCGTTTCATACCGAAGTTGTTTATCGCGAAGGAAAAATCGCGTTGGCGGTCATAACGGACGACGGATACGTCCCGCAGAATTTATGGACGCTTTACACTATCGTAAAACTGAGGGGATGAAATTGTAAATTGGGAAAAAAGGTACGTTACATGGTGGCTGGCACGCTTCGGCGACCAACAATACCTATCTACGTCCGAATCCCAGGAGCGTTACGAGAATCATTTTTTCGCAGGATGTGTGTGCGGAGACTCCGCGCGAGTATCTCGTAAAAATTTCATGGGAAAAAAATTGTTCGCAGGCTGAAAAAACATCCATTATACATTTTGCGGCGATATCGGCCAAATTTCATTGCTGATAGAGTTCGATTATTAGATAAAACGGAGCTTTTACATAATATTGTTGACCAACGGTGTGAAAAAACATTTCTATAAAAGTCGTATTTCAATCGTAATCACATTGTTTATTATTTTATCTGTTCAATATTTTTTTTATTATTTTTTATTAACAAGACAAACAATTTTTTTCCGTTTACTTTGAATCGAAACCGATAATATACAGCTTTGATACATAATTCAATAATGCAAATATAGGACAATTTTTTGTGCGTGTACTTCTCTTTTAATTCGAATTAAACTTTTAATCATACATATATGTTGATAATGACATGGAAAAATATGCGAAAAACAGTTTTCTGTGAAAAAATGGAAAAGCGTCAATATGGATTGTTTTCATAATTTTTTTCAAAATGTAATTGATTAATATAATTACTGCGTTCTTATTAATTCTCAGATAATAATAATTCTCAGATAATAATAATTAAAATTCTTACTGACAACTATGAATTTTCACACTCGGTGAATAATTTAATTATAATGTATTATTGTCTCTTACACAACTGATCAATTAACACATTTTTTAATTTAACATTGTAAGTCGCATATAGCACTATATATTTAAAAGTTTTATTCAAGGCTAACTTTATTATAATATTAAGTCTATTTTCAAAAAGATTTGATTTTTTTCAATTGAATTATCCATTTTTTTCGTCAATTTTTTTAATCTGAAATGACAAAAGTCTATCATTGGACCCACTGAAAAAAATGAAGAAATGAAAATATTTACGATAACCAAATGTATGTCTTTGTATTAAATATATATAATTTGTAGAATATGCAATATATCTTAACATTTATACTTTTGGATAATATAGATTCAATCTTGTTGAGATTAAAGAATAAAGAACATCTTAAAAAGATGCTTTATAAAGCTTATCGTTAATCCCTCACTTTTCTGCCGCGCATCAATAAAGTGCATCGCCTTTCGATCAGGAATCCTCTATTCGCTTCCGCTGGAAACGCCGTCGTGAAAATCCTTAGTTCGTGAATTTCGAATAGAGCCGATGGGATGTGGCCTTCACGGCGACGCAGCTATTACTTCCGACAACCCCGCCGTTCGATTAATTCAATCTCGATCTGGAATTAAAGGAACTCGCGTGGGGCGGGGAAGGTAAAAATAACTCTTGTGCCGAGTGGGAAATCACAGGAAAATCTTCAACCTATGCAAACTCACTTAGGAGATAAGTTTAATCCCAATTCGGTAGTAAAAGATGCCCATATAGCGAGACGGAAAGTAAAAAGGTTTTCACATTTTTATTTTTTTATGTATGAATAAAACGGACGATTTTGCGACAATGTAAACGACACGTTGTAATTTTTTCACGGAAGCATTAAGAAACCAATATTTAATATAATTATTCATATAACTTTTTATCGCATGAAATTATTATATATTTCTTTATCAACCATAGTTTATATTAAAAGATATAAATATATAGGCGATTGAAAGAAACGACTAGAATTCTCGCAAATAATTTACACGCCATAATTACACAGAAAAAAAGAACATTCTTGTTTTGAAAATATCTTTAATTTCAACATGAAAAACTTGAAATGAGATTATATTGCGTTAACTGAAGAAAATTTGCTTGAATGAAGTCATTTGATATAGTTCAATCAAGAAAAATATATTCTTATTATTTAAGAATAATTTTCTTGAATGGAAAAGAAATAATGTTAGATAGAAAATAACACATTTTTAAATCAAAAATTATAATTTTTATTATCAAGATAATTATATTGTATTCTTGAGATGACAATTATAATATTCAAATAAGATTATAATATTGTTAAAATTTAAGATTATTAAATTCTTCTAAGAAGATTATATATTCTTGCGTATATAGGAAACAATGAACACGTTAATTTAAGTATATAAGTGTTAATTTGACACTTAATTTTTTTCCGTGTATGTAATAACCTATGATAAACTATTCATAGATCGCTATGGACGATGAGATGCTTTATTAATTGCATCGCGGAAAAGGGCGAAGAAAGCGAGCTTCTAAATCCATCACACTCCATTATTCTTGCAGTGAATCCACTACGTCTGCGTTTATTTCAGAGTGAGATCGAGAGACATGCCTCCCTTCTTCAACCAAACTCCAAGTCGTCGTGAAGAAATATTATGTAAGCGAGACGCGCGACGAAATGTTCTTCCCGCTATCAACCCCCTCGTTTCTTTTCTCCCCATTTTATTCGTCCCTCGAGTGCTCTTAATCTTCGCCTCGTCGCATTTCCCTGCGACTATCGCTTTTGCCCAACCCTTTCCTTGTATCTCGAGAACACTATGCGAGTCGCACGTGACTTTACGCGCGAACACGCGAGATTCGTCGAAGTTTATCCCGACCATACGAACCATGGGATGGTCGTAAAAAAAATGTTTCAAACCCGCACGCACACACATATACGCGTCGACTGTACGTAAATTGCGAGACCGACAGTTATGGTTAAACGAGGGAACATTTTCGTGCCCCTTTTCTGTTTCCCCAGTAGAAAAATATTCCGCGAAATTTGTACATGTCGCAACTTTAGAGTAAATTGGTATGCACATATATTTTTACCGAGCACTAGAAAAGTATTTTTTTATGAAAAAGTTCATTAAGTTTAGCAATATTTTGCGTCGGTATTCATCGCCACGTCGTTTGTACTTGACGTATATAATGTGACGTATATAATGCAAAATAAAGACAAATATGTAACTCTAATATTATCTGAAAAAAATTTTCTTTTTTTCGTTTATGTTAACTAATTAACATCTTTTGTCTTTTATCGCATCAAGAAAGTAAATGGCGTGAAATTCATTTATATCGCGCATTAAATGGAGGAATTAAAGTACACAATGGCAATATAGAATTTCAAGCTCGAGCATGCGATAAATTTACGAGAACATGCGTTCCGCCGAAAGTGGGCTATGCTAACATTTTTATAGAATCGTTTGATTTTTTTATGAATTCCCCATCCGTCGAATCGACATTCTATGTATTGTCATAAAAGCTGCTACCAACACATGACATGCACGCCGCTATCGCGGTCATCGAGTATGAAACGTATGTCGATCACTTGACGACTCTCTTCTGTCTGTTGATAAATTACACTGTTATCGGTCCACGCGTGAACACGCGAGAAATAATGCGTCACGTTTGCCTGGCGTAAAAATCAATTTCCATTCGAACGCATCGCTTCCCGACCGTAATCTGTGACGTTCAAATTTATCGTTTAACGATTCCTCCAATGTGCGTGCGTTTAATCGAAAACGTTTGAGATATCAATCTAGTAGCTAAAAAAAATATCAGTTTTGGCGGTTCAAGCAATTTCAAGTTGTTTGTTTATTTTATCAGAATATTATTTACAATATTTTTTTCTGAGAAAATATATAAAATCAAAATCTCTGGGTTAATTTTTCGCTCAAATAAAAGCTTGAATCATTGATGATTCAATTTTTACAATGCTTAAAATAATTGTTTTTATCATTGATTGTCTTTTAGTTATTAACACGCAAAGATTATTTTACATTTTTTATCCATTTCTTCTACATTTTTATTTGAATCGATGCCTGCATCAAGGCTCGTGCCCTATTTCAATTCAGTGTGTGTCCTCAACGACTAAAGCATGATTCTATCACGATTCCGATGATAAGTGAACGATCGATAGAGAGGAGGAACATTCTCGCGGCTAACAAAAAAAATCAATATGTTCTGGCAACCGTGGCTGGTCTCGTTTCCGATTTCCTCGGCCTCATAAATACGCTTATTCCTCCATGGCGCGCCAGGTTAAGAAGTGCGATGCAAAAGTGCATTCCGCAAGAAAGAAACTGCTAAGAGTAACGGCCTGACAGTAAATTTACATTAGAGAGGACTGCGGAGGACACGGGAAAGCTCTTTTGGTTTTGAGCTTCTCGCGCCTCTCCGTCTGGTATCGATTATGCCCCTCCTTGTTATAAGTCGACGATGCGTATTTCATATTTTCTTTCATTCAGATTCTTGTAATTACAGAGCGCTTAAGATTATGCAATGGACCGACTTTGTCAAAATTAAAAGAAAATATTTTTACTACGCATTTAATTCCTTTTTACTCGAAATTTAAATATGTAACTGTATACTTTACTTACGGATTAATCGTAGAATCAACGTAGAGCGAGCGTATCATCGCGCTTCGCGATAAGAACGTTGCCCCGAAATTTATGAGAGATAATGTAATTTAACGTGACATAAGATCGCAGATATATTTATAGTCGGTGCATCGAGAATTGGATGGATAATGAGATAGCTGGCGCTGCGAAATGTTTCCCAAGTGCAAAACTGCATGGTAACTGGTAACGGAGATAAATGGAATTCTGGCGGAGATAAAGATGAAGAATCCGAGGTTGACGGCAGAGCGGTTTCAAACGCGGGATGGCACGTGTGGCTCGTACGATGTGACATTAATGTCTCCTATATCAGCTTGATGCATGCGGTTCTGTAGACGTGGGGCTTAGCATACAGGTCACGCTAGACACAACTGCAACCACGTGGATTACACGAGTGGCACACTTTACCTGTAAGCCGACACGTCTGGTATTAAAAATAAAACCTATGGTGATGCGGCTTTCGCGGAGTGCGCTTCGCGGCTTTATGCGTATGTGATCAGTAAATTTAAAATGTTAATCAAAGAGTCGGCGAGTTTCTCGTAACGAATCACGCTTATTGTGTAATTTGCGTTAATATATATAAATTAGTTATTTTATTAATTAATTTTATTAATTAGTCTACGGAGACTTTATGAAAATGTAGAACTTTAATTAAATAGTAACGTTAAAGCGCGCGTTTATATCTATAAGAAAAAAGAAATAAACTCAATCTTTTGACTCATTCTAAGAGATTACTTGAGCATCATTCCGATGTTTCATCCTTAAAGTGAGCTAACGCGAAACATCCAAAGCCATAAAAAAGCGTTAATTAAATGCCCAACTTTATTAAATTGCGGCATGGCCGTCGGGATTCGAGCCTCTTCTCTCTCTCGCCATTTTCCATGGAGAAAGTTTATTTTACTACCGCGGCGGATGAAAAAAATGGCTAAACTTTGTAAGTTATCTCCCGCTGACCTGGTTTGGAAAAAAAGCAATACAATTTGTCGAGGATTCTGAAACGTTAATTAGCATACATGATTCCGCGATATATTTACATACAATATGAAGAAAAGAAGCGCAAAAGAGAGAGATTGAGAAAGATAAAAAGAGAGGAGGTAAAAAGGGATGAATTGTATTCTCTCTGATGCATCCATTCGAAATACAGTCGTCCAAACGAGCAAAAAGGATCGATAAGAAACGTCGTTTCGTTAAGTGTCGAGATCGCTTCAACCTTTTGGCGGTGGGGGAGAGAGGAGGGGGAGAAGAGGGTGAAAACGACAGTCATCCCTGGGTTCTTACCATTGTTCCCTATCTATTGGGACTGGTTTGCTCAACCCTTTCGCCAGCATCGAGTCTATATCGAGGACACTAATGCTCGCGATACTCGCGTCGGATTCTTCGTCTTTGTTTCGCGTACAATGGGTTTTGTTTTGAGAGGAATTTCGTTGGGGTGCCATAGTTGATTCTCCTTACACACCATAGTTGTCGATGATAATGCATATAATACAATGCCCTCTTCGCTTCCCTCCTTCCTCTCAATTTTTCAGAGGGAGAAAAATGAAATTAAAAGTAATTGTTATAATATATATGTTATCTCACTCGTTTTTATGAAATTTTCTGTGTAATAAAATTACAATCTAAAATTAATTAATGCGATAATAAAATTTCTTTTTCTAAAAATACGATTTCCTTTCTAATTTTATCATAAAAAGCTATCATAAAAGTAATAACGTATATCTTCTTAATCAGCATTTTTTTCATGCAATACCGTATACGAAAGCAATGACTCATAGATTTCTCTTATTTCGTACAAAAAAGGAGATAATCGAAGTCTTCCCCGAACAAAGTCCTTTATACATGGCATCGAATTTGACCGTTCCATGAGATGTCGACCCTGCTTTTGTAGAGAGGATCGACGAAGCAGCTGCTATTGTTGTCGGTTAATTAAGGAAATTGATGAAAGATTAAGCAGTTCCTCTCTCTCGTCTTGCTCCAGAGCTTCTAGCGTCTTACGTCTCTATCCCATTTTCGTGTCCCGTCTCCCCTTCATTCGTCTTGTAGCCGAGCATGATCGAGATATTGTGCACTAGAATTGAAGTGCTCTGAACTACGCATTTCTCCAAAATGAAAAAACTCGATACACGATTAGATTCCACGCGTGAAAAAATTCCTTTCTTCCCCAGAAATAAAGAATTTAATATTACTGGTTATATTACCCCCCAGAAATAAAGAATTTAATATTACTGGATATATTAATTTTACTGGTTTTTTAGTAATAATAATTTCGATATTATTTTTCGCGTACATAAAGAATACTATATATATTTAATTAATACTACATATATTTAATTCGAGTAGTTAGAGTAAATAAGCGACTGTATAAATTTAATTAAATACACGCAAATAATCAATTTTCCTACAAGCGATTAAATTCTGCAAATTATTCAATGAATATATATCTGTTTTTTTTATAAATTTTGTTACTTATTATTATTTTTAAAAAACGAGAAATAAATATTCATAACATGTGCGTAATACTTTCGAATTTTGAATTTTAGCAAAGAATTTGATTACACGGAGTCGGTATTTAGTTGGATGTATTGAAAATAAACGAACGCAGTTAGTAATTATAAATAAATTTCTGCAGAACGCACACATACATACAATATATTAAACAAGTTCAAAATTAATATAGGATTATGTTACATACATTATATGAATGGACGATCTCTGTGGTTTAAACACTGTAATTTTCACGTAATTCAATATTCTATAATTTCAACGATGTTACTGAAATCTGCGCGCATTCTTTCGGCGTGTTCACATTCTGTTCTGTTGCGATCAGCCATCGGAAGAACGAATATGATTTACAAATATTCAGTCGTTGTAATTTTCACAGATTAAATAATTGCAGCATTAAAGATTATGTTAAACAAAATAACATTTGTATGCGCGCCAAATTTAGTTATGTGAGAGATATAACTAAACTTTATTATTTTATCAATTTTTTTACATAATTTTGGCACCGCAGAAAATAAATGAAATAAATAATATATATAATTGAAGACAAAAAAAGAAAGTATCTGCAGAAAGTGTAAAGTTAGGAAGGAAATGCATATTTAATGTCTGTCCTGCCTCTTTATAGCACTTCTAATTCTTCTCGCGGCGAAATAAAAATGTAGCGGAGATAGAGCGAAATGTATATATCTTAGATTCAGTTAAGTCAGAAACCCATGTTACTATGTTAAGTGGATTGCCGCGGAAACATTAAATTACTCGAAAGCTCGCGGTCCGGTTTGCAATTGTCCGAAACCGCCACGAGTGACGTGGGACGAGCCGACCATTAACAAGAGTTTAACAGTATATATACGATGGTCGTTCCATGAAAGATTGAAGCGAGCCATCGGCTAATTAGATTTACCAAACTGGTCAAATTTGCTGCGAAATTAACCTTTTGAAACTCTAACGCGTATTAGTACACTCTATTTAATTGCACGATACGACTGAAAATCGAACACGAATTTCATATGCACGAAAAATTGCATATCGTTACCTTGATTTCGCAATTTATACAAATTTCAACATTATCGTGGTAAAAACTTTGAAAAGATATTTACATTCGATGTATCCATTACCAAGTTTCGTCCTTAGAATACTCTCGCTATACTAAACTTCAGTCTTTAGTCTTTTAAGTCTTTAGTCTTTCTCTAAATCCAATTACGTATTTCAATTAAGAGCAAAAGACATTGACGAGGATTGTTCGTTCCTTCGTTCACTCCGAAAACTTGGCGAGTTATTATCGCTCGTAAAGAAATTGTATATCTTCTTCTTCTTGTCCTAACAATATTTAATCCCGAGATCGGATCGGTCGGCACCGCAAATTTAATACCGACGTCATGTCCAAGTGTCATCCCTCCCACTTTGTCTGCTTTCGGGCAAAGCCGTTTCCGCAGCTTCACACAGACAGTTTCTATATGCAAATCTACTCATAACTCAGCGAAAACATATCGGACAGGTCCGGTGTTCCCTGCCGCGTGTATTCCCGTTTCCCCTGTCGTTCCCCTCTCGCCCTTCCTGTCCTTCTCTTCGACTCCGTCGACTCGAAATTCCTGCCGAAGCTTCGCTGGAGATGGAAATCGTAGAAAATTCAATGCCCCCTACAAAATTACGACAGAATATATAAGAAAGATGAAACAGTCACCCTATGCGAGAACTCTTGTGCAGTTCATATTTTTACGTAGATGACAAATAGACAGTTTTTCACTATTTTTTCGAGTCTATTTGTTATCAGTTTTATTTTTTCGTGCAAAAATAAAATAAACACACAAATGTTGTATCTATTGTTGGATCTATTGAATAAATCTATCTAATATATTTTCCCCATCTTGAAAAAAATTTGGAAATAATAATGCACAGAATTATTTATTATTTATTATTTATTTTTTATTTATTTTTTTTATTTATTTTTTTTATTATTCGATAATATTATGAAAATATAAATTATATCATAACGAATTTAATTTTACACTCAAATGAGCAATAATATAATTTATAATACATAGTTATATTGAACAATGTAATATTGCACATTTCAAAAATATAATTTTAAAAATTTCGAAATAATCTTTTTTTCTTTTTGATAACGCAGAACGAGTCGTTGCGTTATTTACAATTCTAGAAAACGTCCCATCTCTTACATAATAATAAATCACGCTCGTAAGGACTTACACAAAAGAGGCGGCATCAGTTAAGATGTTTCTTGAAAGTATAAAATGTATCGGACAAGCGAATCTGACGAGCTGTCTCGTGAATAATAGACTCGTTCCTTGCAAATAGAAAATGATCACAGAGATACGTCACGGAATATCTCTTGACTTCTTTTGCTTGATCTTCGATAGGCTATAAAGTCCGTCTTGAGGTACTTTGGCTTTTCGATGTGAATAGATGGTAAGAGGCATAGAATTAACATATTATATGTGCAGTGGGAATATAATGCGTGGCAGGCAGATATGAAAGAGTGACACGTTGCAATTAGAAATGCAGTCAAACGTCATCCCATCTGCATAATGTCGACACCGCCCCTATGTTTGTTACAACTGCACTTTCTTTGCCACTTATATTTTTGTTACTATCTGAAAAAAATCACATGTGTAAGTTAGAAGAGTTTCGAAATATCAGAATTTTTTATTATATATATATATATATATATATATATATATATATATAAGGGTGTCCAAACTACCGCTCCATATTTTAAAAATAGATTCTCTGGCCAATTTAAAAACAATTTTTCCTCAGCGAAAATGTCGAAGCACTAATAGTTTTCGAGTTATAAATGATTGAAAATAAAGGGTTTTTCGCAAACTAAACCTTATGGGAATAAAATATTAATAAAGTCACATTCTTTAGTTAATTTTAGGTAGAATTTACTTTAATAAAATTTTAATTTAAGGCTTAGTTAGAAAGATACATCATGACAAAAATTGGGAATATGCAAAAAATAATGATCTTTTTCGACATTTTCGCTGAGGAAAATTCGTTTTTAAATTGGCCAGAGAATCTACCTTTAAAATATGGAGCGGCAGTTGCGGAACACCTGATATATATATATATATATATATATCGAATAATAAAAAAATCACATGTATAAATTAGAAAAACTTTATAAGAATTTTTTATTTATATATATATATATATAATAAAAAATTCTTATAAAGTTTTTCTAATTTATACATGTGATTTTTTAGATAGTAACGAAAATATAAATGGCAAAGAAAGTGCAGTTTTGTATATATATATATATTTTAACATAATACACTATATTACATATTGAAATAATAATTATTACAACGAATCACTCAGCAATGGCAAAATTAAATTGAAATATCACGTACATCTCACAGTTAATTGAACAGTTATAAGTAAATAATAATTCTCTACGTCCTCATATTTACGCAATATACATCATTCGGGACGTCATGAGGTTTTCATCAATTTACATATCCATATCAAAGCCTAATAGTAATACATACATCAGCAACTCGCTTACATTGCAGCATTCGCATGCTTTGCGGCAATGACCACATTAATAATGCGATTTTCGTTGATAATAATCATGAAATCACGCACCTTAGTAATATTGCGATCAATTTTGATTATTTATTATTTACATTCACGGAGGAACAGTGAACAATAACAAAAGAGGAAAAGGGAGTGGCAAATCTCTCAGTGATATATCAATCTCTGTCATTCTTCATTTATCACCTAATCACAGCGCAAATAATTCTTCAAATATTAAAATCTCTGTACGCTTGATATTTCAAAAAATGATATATTATATAATCAGCAATAATAATGGAAAAACATCTCGATAACGCTGTCGTAATTCATTTTTGAATCTGTCGGAATAATTCGGAGGAGATATAAACAGTTTGAAGACTGGCCGAAAAGGTGAATTAAAAAAAAATCTATGCGATATAGGATAACGAGATTTTAGCGATCGATAATCATTAACTCATCAGAAACGTGCGAACGTGTCGTTTCATGATGAATCGACGTTAATCAGTAACTCGGAAATAATGTAACTTCGGCGAACTACGTCCAAGCGCATCGCGATGAAGTCAGGAAAGTGCCATGACAATGACAAATTAATGCGAAGCAGGGTACTCTCCGGCGCGAATGCATACTTAATCTCGCGCGAAAAGTTAAAGCACGCAAATAGACGTGCAAGTCGATCAACAATTTCAGAGTCCGCGAGGTTCGGCGATTACGCGCGTAAATAGCATTATTGGATGCTAACAGGCTAAGTTTTAACTTGGTTTCTTTAACGCGGACGAAGAGGCAAGTGTCTTTTTGTTGCTCTCCTCGAGAGCTTTTAAATTCTTCTTAATCTCCCCGAAGAGTTTTCTTTCCTCACCGAATAAAATGAGAATAAGTAAGTGCAGAGCGCGAGTTTCACGGAGAGAAAATGTGCGGAGGAGTAAGAAACCGTTAAATTATATGCAATTCTGACGATGTACAATTTTCTGTTAGATACATGCATAATTGCGTGAGGCTGTTAAATAGCATAAATCAAAGTCTAATCATTATTCGAAGCTGCATCACATCCGCCGCTGCATCAGCGGCCCGCGAATCCTGCCGACCCGACGTGCTCTGTTTATCTCTCCCTTCCTCCGTTTTTCTCTGTTTTATTATTCACTTCAATGTCTCTTTTTGCACTTCCGCCGTGATTTCGTTGTAAACAAACGTGCGATCTCTGCGCGCGATTATTGCCCGAGCATCCTATGCATTCGTCAGAAGGCATTTCCGGCTTTGCGTATCATTGCATCGGCGCATATGCAATGAATTTTATGGGAATCACGTGTGTGTCGCGTAAAAAGAAATATTTCGGCGACGCGCTTGCGCTCGTAAAACCAACGGAAGACAAATTTGCCCCGGGAATATGCACAATAAAACAGTCTCGGTGAAAGATTACGGTACATTTTTTCGCAATTTACGGAACGGTCGATTTAGTTCACGGTTGATATAATCGATATGTGTGTCCCGATATATCATACGGTGTCGACCGTTATTTCCGTGTAATATATAAACGTAGTATAAGAAATATCGTGGGAATAGTCATCGTATCGTCTTGTTCTTTCTGCTTACATACAATGAAAAACCTTGAGGATGTCACAACCTTGCTTTTATGATCTTGCTTTTAATTATTTAAATAAGACTATGAATATTAATTAATTAATTAAATTTTGCACATACATAAAATATGTAATTACACACAGAATTACACAGTGTTGCGATTGTCATTCTATTACACAAGTTGTGTGTGATAAAAGGGATGCGCTCCACGTCGTGACTTCTCTGATTGCTAGACGAGAGTTTCCTAACCGAAGACGTTAAACGGACCATCTCTATGCGACGTCTTGCATCCAACAGTATCGCAGTTACACGCACAGTTAAACCTGTAACACGACGTTATTAGATTGCCTTCACCGGAATCCGATACGAGAAGCCGGAAACCGATATTACTGGCAACGCGCTAATATTGCCAATATGTCACGAGCGTGAAATTGTCGATTCCGATCTGAGACACGGCATAATTACACGCTGTGAATATAAAATGAAATTACACGTTAATAATTTGTACTTCACTACAACTAAATCCGTTGCAAAGTCCTTTGTTTACAAAATTATTTTTGCGAATAGACGATTGAAGAGATATCCGACACCCTAGGTTACTGTAGCACACGAAAGATTGGAGGGAGGGAGGAAAAGAGAGAGAGAAGTGTGTTAAAACAATAAAAATATTGATTCACACGCCACTTTTGCTTTCAACCCCTCGGTGACTGATCGTATCGAGGGCGCTTTATCGAGTTTTATACGGCAACGCGGGTGTTCGCGGCATCACGTGGCGACATCGCCGCCGATGAAACCGGATGCAACAGCTTGCCGCGGGCTGCGGCTTTGCCGTCCGGGCTGCGTTTCCGGTTTAATTCGGTCCGTGAATTAATATTTCATCAACGGGTTTTTGCACGCGCTTTCTCTACATGTCCACCCTCATCATCCCCTCTCTCGGCGCATTTCCTTCGTCCGCCCCATTTTATACTCCCCCGCTCGATTCGCCTTCTTTTATCGGACGTTTTCGCGCGTGAGATCGACGCTATAAGCTTAACGATCCATGCCTTCCGCGGAAAATACTGGCATTCGAATCGTAGTAGTCGGGGAGGAGGGATGAGGGGAGGGAGGGAGAGATGGTTCGGAGAAGAATTTGCGGTGAAACTAACGATCGCTTGCCCGTTTCGGCGTACAATGCGACGCATTAATGGCTCTGCTGCACTTATCGCCATTTACTCTTTGCATAGGTTTTAGAACGCTTACTACCGTTTTTCCATCGACAATCGATGGCCGTGTACTTTCTGCTGTTTGATACTTCAAAAGTAAAATAATCCGCTGACTAAATTCTATATCGTCGATCTCGTAATTCTATTTTTAGAATGTAATTACACAAATCAATTATTAATATATATATATTTAATATATCACAAATCAATTATTAATATATATATTTAATATATCACAAATCAATTATTAATATATACAGGGTGTCCCGTAACTATCGCTCCATATTTTAAAGGTAGATTCTCTGGCCAATTTAAAAACGATTTTTCCTCAGCGAAAATGTCGAGGCACTAATAGTTTTCGAGTTATAAATGATTGAAAATAAAGGGTTTTTCGCAAATTAAGCCTTATGGGAATAAAATATTAATAAAGTCACATTCTTTAGTTAATTTTAGGTAGAGTTTAATAGAATTTTAGGTAGACTTTAATAGAATTTTAATTTAAGGCTTAGTTAGAAAGATACATCATGACAAAAATTGGGAATATGCAAAAAATAATGATTTTCTTCGACATTTTCGCTGAGGAAAAATCGTTTTTAAATTGGCCAGAGAATTCTACCCTTAATCTCCTAAAATATGGAGCGGTAGTTGCGGGTTACACCCTGTATATTTAATATATCACAAATCAATTATTAATATACATATATATTTAAATCAGAGATTTATTTCAAGTTTTATCCCATATGAATTCAGAAAGAAGAAGGATATTAATATTTTTTTATTTGAAATTAATTATGTTGATAAGAATGAACCGAGCGAATCAACTACATATATTCTTCGACTAATGAAGGTAATTGCTAGATTTGCGTTTTCCTCTCGCGCAAATAAGAGCTATTTTAAGTTTCGATCACGTAAGGCGGCGAATCGTATCCAGGTCGTGTGTCCGCTAAAAGATCTCTGCTGTCATCTTCGAAAATGTCGCACATCGCGAGGATCGAAGAAATCTAATGAGCAAGACTCGATGACCTACATATGGACCTACATAGGACACAATGCATCCCTCGGCAAAGGTACAATGCAGCAACGATACGAAGAGAACCTTCGCCAACGATTCGAAATCAATACGGCGTATATCGATGATGTGTCAGTACGGAGAGCGGACCGTCTTTGCCTTACAATTGACTCCCACGCCGAAGCCAAGTGCTCGGGGAGACGACAGTCGTCGTGTTACAAAGGACCAAGACCATCCTGTCGATCCCGGGAAATTGCTTGGATGGCATGGCGGTGTTGAACGGAGATACACAGTAACTGTGTTATATCAGCGCGAGATACTATATTTCGTTATTTGAACGTATGTCTACATAGTATGGTTTCAAACGTAGTCTCCTAAATTAATAAAATTAATTTATTGAACGACAACAAATATTTATTATCAAATATTTATTATTGTCTAATAAATTGGAAGATTATGATGTATGAATTTTCGTGATGGATGAATTTGCCGAATTCGTATTATAATTATGATTTGTCGGGGACTTTAAAATATCGTAAAGCACAAAAGTATTTTCGATTGTTACGATATCTATCTAATTTAATTGAGATGCGATAAATTCTAATGGAAAATTGAACGACAATAAACATTTATCATTTAATAAATTAGAGATGCGCTTGATCGTGTAATTTATCGAATTCGTATCACAGTTATGATTTATCGGGAGCTTTGAAATATTATAAAATATACACGGTAAAAAACATTTTGTATTTCTGTTGAAATTTTCTCGTGTAAAAATTTTTGTGTTAAATTTTTAACATACTCTTATGTTAATGTAACATGTTATCGTTGTGTTATTTTGACATTTCTGCCTTGAGTTAATATTCACCGTTTCTAAGAGTTCAATAACAGAGTAAAGTAACACAATTAATATGTAAATGCACGAATTTTTGATGAAATAAGTTATATGTTAAAATGAACAGATAAGTTGTGTTATTTTTCTCTCTATAACAGTTTCCATATGTTAAATCGACATATCTCTTCTGTTATAAAAATGTAAAAATAACATTTTCTTTTAAATAAATTTAACATTATAAATATGTTAATTTAACATTAACACAAAACTTTATTTTCAGATAAAATTTAAATGTTACACTTTTGTGTTAATTTTTAAACATATTATTTGTGCTATTTATTTACATACTTGCCTTCTGTTAAATTAACATTAAAATTAGAGTGGATAAATTGGGAAATATGTTAAATTTAACACAAAATTTTTTACTGTGTAAAAAAAGTATTTGCGATTGTTACAATGTCTAGTAATAATTGAAATGCGATAATCATGATATAATTCTGATCGAAAATTTACTTTCCTCTCTCTTTCTTTCTATTAGCAGAATGAAAACAGAGCTTTACGACTGAAAGAGCCCGCGTCCCTGGCGCTATCCGCTGGCGGGAATTCCGGCGGCTACGTGGATCAGGATGGCACGGCCATTGTAATGTCATCCGAGCTCCTGCCAGCACCGACCCCGGATCCGAGAGTGACGTGGAATTACTTCGACGAGCAGGGGTGAGTCGGCGATCTTCCCTCGCGATAATCAGCTTAACGGGATACACTTCGAACTTTATCCACTTCGCGGGCATATTTTCGTTGCCGTGCTACGTCTTCATAAGCATTTCAAAGGCGCTCGAGAATGCAAGATTAATCCAGTTGGCGGCGCGACTCGACTCTTGACTCGAGTTCCGAGAGTTGGCACATCTCGGCGTTATTAATTATTTCGCACGTTCGGCGCAAGAATCTATTATCTTCGAGAGCTCCATCCTTGAATTAACTTTCCACCGAGCTCCCCTAGGAATTGCATTTCATCGCGCAGCTTCTCATTCTAGCGACATTTCTGCATTATTGCCGACCGCACATTACACTGGAACGTCTCGTTTCCTCAACGTCATTCGTCGGCGTTGTTATCGCGCAATTATAACGGACCCGAGATGCCGTTATAATCACGTTATGATAGACGCTGCGTGCGTTTTTTGCGTTCCGATACGAATACAAGGCAACTCCGTGTATTCCGGGTTGACATCGAGATTCGAAACGCGCGAAGGAATAACGACAAGATATAGTGTAGCGATAATTTTCTTTACGCAACAGGTACGTCTCGAGAGGGGGTCTGCGCGCAGGCGAGGATCCATACGCGAGGAATAAATTCAATCAGGAAGCCTCCGACGGTCTTCCGAGCAATCGTGACATACCCGATACTCGCAGCGCCATGTAAGTAACTTGTTACATAACATTTGCCAATATATATTACGCTGTTATACACGTTACGCTGTATAGGTAATATACAGGGTAAGCCATTTTAATTAACGCACGCAATTATTTCGGAAACAAAGCATTTTAGAGAAAAATGTTTCAGATAAAAGTTTTATGGTTTCGAGGGGGCCATAAGATGGTATCATTGGTTTGACCTTGAAGAGTCATTTGAAGGTCACGTGAAGGCCACCTCAATTTTTTAAAATAGCACTCCCTTTTTTTATTACATATTCTTGTAGCTGGTCTCAAGAGCTTTCCAAAAACACTATAATTAAATGTTTTTCCATTAAGTGCTTTTCGAGTTATGAGGCTTGAAATCATTTCTTAATTTTACATAAAATATCTTGTAAAATATTCATTTTTCGATTATCTTACCTTAATACTTTTATGTACAAAATAATGAGAGGAATCAATTGGTGTAAAAACACAGTTGTTTCTAAGAAAAAATATGGAATTGTTAATTGCAAATTACATATTTCTTCTTCGAAACAACTATGTTTTTCTTTACATCAATTGATTCCTCCCATTATTTTGTACATAAAAGTATTAAGGTAAGATAATCGAAAAGAATATTTTACTAGATATTTATCATTTATGTAAAATTAAGATATTATTTCAAGCCTTATAACTCGAAAAGTACTAACGGAAAAACATTTAATTATAGTGTTTTGGAAAGCTCTCGAGGTCAGCTACAAGAATATGTAATAAAAATAAGGGGTGCAGTTTAAAAAAATTGAGGTGGCCTTCACGTAACCTTCAAATGACTCTTCAGTGTCAAAGCAATGATACCATCTTATGGCTCCCTCGAAACCATAAAACTTTTGTCTGAAACATTTTTCTCTAAATTTTTGTTTCCAAATAATTGCGTGCGTTAATTAAAATGGCTCACCCTGTATATATATTAATGTCTAAAATGAGCTTCATAAGATGATCGATGTATTATCCGTTTTTCTCATTCTTCGGAATTTTAAGAAATCCGCAAGACACGCTCGAGACATGATACATCCCGCTCTGTAATATTTATTCCACATGCCTCGTCGATTGAGAAAGTCGAAAGACGTGTCTCGATCGCTTACAGTCACAAAATTGTCTCGTGGAATAAATTCTCCAGAACAAATAGACGGCAGCTAGACAAGTTTCTCGAAGTGTCTTTAAATAATGTATCGACCCGTACAATTATTGAACACGATTTACCGTCTGACAATCCTCTCGCGAGACAAGTACTTTGGGATAAGTGAGAAGACGACGAAAACATATGAGAGAGGACACAGAAATTGGCCTTTCAATTCGTTTATATATTATTATTGACAGCTACGTGATTCTCTCGGCAGATATTATTCCTTGGAAATGATCAGCAAGATCGCGGCCGTATCGTTGGAAATTCATGCAGTATCATGATAAACCATGTTACATTCAAATCGTCAAGTGACAGTTACTTCGCCGAAGAAGAACGATGAGAACTCGTGAATTTCGTGGAGCAATATATATTTCCTCTCGCCTGTAAAAATGTAAAATAAGGTAATCATATGCAATCATCTATAGAAGAGAACTCTTATCCAATTAATCTGACGAATGATTGATTACACGGTTTCTCGATATATTTTATTATAACCATAATTTTTAAAAGATATCGAAGAAAGACCTCATACGTTTTCTCGTTAACGTGTACACGATCAAAGTAAGATAGAAGGAATCCATTTCCGTTGTCGGATATCTTCAGTAATTTCTTGCGAAAAGTAATTTAACCTCAATCTGTTCTATCTGCCATAGCTTCATTAAAAAAAGATAATGATGCGCTGCGAATGTACCGCGAAATATTGAAGCTCGATAATTTGAAAATTTCAAATTTGAAAACTTTAATTTGATTTTTTAACATTGCGAAAAAAATATAAATACAGATAACGTGTATAAAATTAATGAATAAAGTAATAACGGAAAAAGATCTTGTGGACTCAATAAAATTGTAATTGGCAATTTTTTCGCACCGTAGAATCACGAGTTCCCACATCTAGCGAAAATCCACTTGACCCACCTAGTCGCAATCTATCCTCGTACGCTGTCCGACAACGCCTTTTTACATCATGAAAGATTCAAAGGCGGCATAAAGTTCCAATACGTTCAGACCGTTGAAGAGTTCGAGTTTGCTCCCAAGAAAAGCGATAAAGCCGCGGTCATAAATTCTTATCGATACACATAGATCATTGACATCCTTGTTACATGTCAAGCATGTTAGTCGTTCGAAACGTCCATCCCTGAGAAATCTCGCGCGAAACCTTCCCACATTTATAGTCTCTGTATATGATGCTTGTGATTATGTAATATAAATTATAGTCGTTTCAAGATACCTGTTATTATCTCTTCGCACTGGAAATCACGCGAAAATCTATCGTTTGTCATTCGAATAAATATTAATCGGCCATCTCTTTTGCGCGATATATGCGCTGTCAAAGTATATCGATAATTAACATGCAATGTTATTTGTATTATTTTGCGCCTTGATAAATGCATTAATTTTCACATTGCCGCACGTGCTTTATTAAACTGTCGTTAATTAAATCTAATTGTTATTATAGTATGATTACATATGCAAGTTTTTTTACATTTTATAATGAAGTGTCTTAAAAAAATTCAATAAATATCTAGATTGATATAATTGATTAGTACACATACATATATATATAATGATTCATTATATATATTTTCTATTTTAATATTTTAATTTTTTATTTTAATATTTTAAATTTTAAATTTATATTTTAAATTTAAATTTATATTTCAAATTTATTTACTATTTAATTGATGATATTTGACTGATGGAAATGTTACAATAATTATCACATTTTGAAGACTGATATCATTTTTTTTTGCATTATTCACGACTTTATGCAAAAATTGCAAGAATCCACTTCATCGCAAATCGACATTTTTCTTCGCGGCAAGATTGGTTCCGTATATATTTGTTTGAAAAAAAAACATGTTGAAAAATGTCTCTGCGAATGGATGGAGAAATATTGCGGATCGTGCTATAAATTCCACTTCAGGAAAAATCGACGCCGGAAACGTGCTCCGCTGCGTTCTTCGCGAGGTGAATTCTTGTACGTCTATTCTCGTTCGCGAACGCGAAAGCGGAGGAATTCAAAGTCGGACAAAGTTTCGCGCGATTTCGAGCGAAAAAAAAAAAAAGATGACTCTTTTCGCTCTCACGACGAAGGTCGTGGAAGAGTTCTCCGATTCTCGATCCTGAATCCGCGAAGAAGCGGAGGGCAGCAAAACGACGGAAATTGGGAAAGCAATAGGATTGAGTTTGCGAAGTTTAGAGGTCCTGTGCTTAATGGTATTGCCTGCTTTTGTTGCTCTGCGCGTTCAATATACCGCTAATAAAAACGTGGGCTGCTTTAATGTGCTCTCTCGCTTTCGTCGAGCGTACGCGAGTATCGTTCGCTCGAAATTTCAGTTTGTGCATGGTCGACGAAGTATAATGTAGCAAAATTTGGCAACAATCGTGTGAATCCATTCGATCTGGAGATAATGAAATTGTTTGGAAATAATTTTTTCGTACAGCAAATCTCTCTGTTCGAAAACAATGGAATAATTGGAATAGTATTTTATGATAATCATATTCTTTTATTTGAGAGAGAGAGAGAGAGAGAGAGAGAGAGAGGGAGAGGAATAATCATACTTGAAATAATTATATTTCAATATTATATTATTATTTAGATTTGACATATTTCGATTAGAGAGACCAAAGCGCAACTCAATCCTATAATTAATTAAATCATTATTGACACCGCCAATATTTGAATATATATTTGAATATATTATAATAATATTGTACATTTTACAACATATAATATCATGTATAAATAGATAATTAATGTCACTAATACTTATTATGATTAAATTATTCTATATAAATATGGATATTCAAATTTTATTTACATCAATTACGTTGTGACATTTGTCCTAAATTAATATGAAAATAATTGTCTCTTTACATATGTTATAAAATTATATATATATATATATATAAATTTTCAAATTTATAAAAATGTATGATATATCTTTGCCCTTCTCTTTCTCTCTTTCTCTCTCTCTCTCAATGTATAAATTAAAAAAAGAATATGGATATTCAAATTTTATTTACATCAATTACGTTGTGACATTTGTCCTAAATTAATATGAAAATAATTGTCTCTTTACATATGTTATAAATTATATATATATATATATATATATATATATAAATTTTCAAATTTATAAAAATGTATGATATATCTTTGCCCTTCTCTTTCTCTCTTTCTCTCTCTCTCAATGTATAAATTAAAAAAAGAATAATTTATGTGTTTGAGGGTTAATATGAAATTGCTAAAGATAGATGCCTTTGTAGTCTTGATTGCTTTGATATCGAGCGCTCAATATCCTGTTCATCTTGAAGAGCTTGTACTGGCGAGTTTATAGTGCTTCGCTCTTTCTTCGATTCTTTTGGCGCTGAAACGACTAGACTACCAACCTCTCAATTCAAGATGATCTAATTTCCTGCGCCTCGCAACCGTCTTTCGCCTGCAGCCGCAACATGCATTTCACGCGGACAAACATGATAGTGTCGGCGAAACCTGTCAGCTACGCGCGAATGAACGTGATTTACTATTGATATACATTCGCTCTCATATGCTTCTCGATTACGTGATATCGCGTAAGACGATATTAATTTCACTTCAAAATGGAAGGAGATTCATTCCGTTTACGTCCGTTTCATTAATTTTATATAACGTGCTCTTGGAACGAACTTGGACTCGCGTGAGTTATCGGATATGATGCGTGATGTAAGTTTTATTTTCTTCCTACGTATGAGATATCGCCTTGATTTCTGATAGATGCGAAAATTCTCTTAGTTGCGGCCTCATGAATTACAGCGAGGAGAATCTGAAGCTGCGTAAATGGTAACTGATAAAAGTATATGTCAATCGTGAATTTTACAAATATTAGCTTGAGATTAGGAACAAATATAATTTATTTTATTTTTTTTACAAATATAAGAAAATAACGTTATGTATGAATAAATATAGATATGCATATATAATTTATATATATATGTGTATATATAGGGTGTCCCAGTTATCTTCTGTCATCTTTCAAAGATTTCTGGGATCATCTGGAAGATTTTTCCTCAACGAAAATGTCGAAGCTAATAATTTTCGAATTAGTGATTGCAAATAAGGGATTTTTCATAAACTAAGCTTTATAGAAATAAAATATTAACAAAATCACATTCTTCGATTAATTTTAAATAGAGTTTACTTTAGTTAAGTTTTAATTTAAGACTTAATTGCAAAGATATATGATGACAAAAATCAGAAACATGCAAAAAATGATGGCCTTCATTGATATTTTCGCTGAGGAAAAATCGTCTTCAAATGATCCCAGGAATCTGTCTTTGAAAGATGACGGAAGATAACTGGGATACACTCTGTATATATATGTATCTTATATTTTAAATAATAAAATTTGTGCATATGACAAATCAATATCAGAATCAGTATGTAAATGTTATATGATTTCTATTGGATGAGATTGCAATGAATAGATTTCGATAACCACTTCAGAGTTTTTTTGCAGCAAAAACTGTTTATTAAAACCTTTAAAATTTCAATTAGAGATGTATGCCCGACTGTAAAAGGTTCCTCACGATTCTCTTCAATCATCACATTCTTCGCTACGAGTTATATGATATTTGACTGTTTGAGCAAAGTTCAAACATTGAACCGTCGAGCATATACGAATTTACAAAGACATTCTAGTGTTTTGTAAATACGTTATCGAAAGGTTATCTTCTCTTATAATTTTCGTCATACATTTCCATCCATACCGATAATACAAAATTTGCATGTTGCATAAGAAGCTTGATATACTCGACATCATTCATTAAATGTATTGCTTTACATTGTTGAGATAAGATCTTGGGAGAAGCTTGTGGTGATGTAAATCCATTATGTGATTGAACTATGAAGAATCTTTAAAAAAATAAGAACCGACAGAGTACAATAAAACTAAATAAAACCGAATAAAACCGTATAAATCAGTAGTTCATTAAAAACAAAGTTAAAAAAGAATATGATGCACAGGAACAATTGCAAATATTCTTTTTTAAGAAGCAGCGCAATATTTCAAGAGATTTTTTTTAATCTTTATTTGGATGTGTGAGTTGTGTATGCCGTCACGTGAAGAATTATGATCACGCCAAAGATACCAACCTCTATAACAAATGTCAGGAGAAAAATTATAGGAGAAAAATAGTTGCGAGAGGTTGCGGATCCGTTTCGTAGCGCGATAGAACTATCTATTTGCCTGCCTATCTCTTCTGTCTGACGTAACAAGATTTCGCTACTCGCACCGTCTGACTATGCACTTGCAGCTACTACTTCGTAAACAGGCGCGATCTTTTATATTTAACGTGAAAATAATCGATCTCTCAGTAATTTTGGAGATTATTATAAAAATGATTCTGCTTTTAATAAAATTAAATACTTTACATATTTATTCTGTCAAAAAAGCCAGAAAATCCTTTTATACTAATTTTATTAATTATTTACAATGACATACTTTTTATATATAATTAAAATATAATTAACATGATGCTACACGCATATTCTCCTAAAAATATAAAATTTATTCCACAAAAATTTTATAACATACATATCTCGGCATATAATTTATTTATAATATTAATATTATAATCTCTTCTCTCTGTATTACATGTTTCTATACTGCACACAATTTAATTTATTGTTAATTGTCATTTGTAAATATTAATATAATATAAATTAATTATAAATTTATTTATAAATTTATAATTTTTAATTAAATTAAAAAGTAAAATAATGAAAAGAGAGACTTAAAATTATAAATTATATTTCATTTTTATAAAAATCAAAGCTAAAAACGATTTTTTACATTTTCATTAAAAAAAAATCATTTTACAAAAATTTTATAATATATACATATTTCAATATCTCGGTATTAAATATATTAAATTTATAATATTAATAATATAATTTTTCTGTATTACAATGATTATAATTTTTATATGAAATTTTTATTCTTTATATAATTTTTTCTTTTTATATACTTGACTGCATATGATTTAACTTATTATTAACTGTAATTTCTAAATATATTAATTTAATTAATTTATTATAAATTTATTTATGAAGTAAAATTAAATAAAAAGAGAGTCTTAAAATTCGGTTCAATTTATCACTTGACTAATTAAAAAAACATAAATAGTCTATAATATGTTAAAGAGATATAAAATCTAGCATAACACGGACAATCAATTTCAGTAGAAATTCTGCCTCCGTGCAATTTATTTCTATAAAAGATGTTTATATCCTTGTGTGTTATTTAAATTCAATAAATTATGGAATACGCGAGATGGACCGTTGGTTACGTAGTTCTGCAGAATCTAGCAATACGTTATGTTTCCTCCTATTCTTATGGATTAATAATACGGTCAATCCTGGAATATGCCATGGTACATGTCCTCATGAATTATAATAAGGGTAGCTTTATACTCTATTATGAGATCTTCTGGGGTAGGTATGCGTTGTCGTTTGATGTATGGGGTATGCGTAGTGGTTTGATGTATGGCGCCGTTCCCTGTTTCTCCGGTCTTCATTTTGCGCACCGGCTGTTTTATGTCTCTTGCATTATCGATCCGTTTCTCGTCTCGTCCGTTGCAGACATAGAAATATTTAATTTCTCTGTTTGCGACATCCCCAGTTGGGTGGATCGCAGTGATATGTATATATTATGTAACAGCTCTAGCGCTTTCCCAAAAGATTCTTCTATTGACACGTTAAAGTAGAGAATGTTCACTCGTTTGTCACGATGCATTATCATTTATATAGAGAAATATTTTTTTTATTTTATAACTTTTTTGTTTCATATTTATTTATATTTTATATTTATTTTATTATTTATTTTATATTTATATAGAAATATCGTTTTAGAAAATATATAAAAAATAAATATAAATAAATATATAAAAATATTTGTAAATAAAAAATAATTAATTTGTTACATTTTGCAAAGCATTTTGCTCTACTGCGATTATTCAACGTTTAGGAAACGTTTCCTTGCAGAAAGCTTGCAGAAATGATGAATCAAGAATTCTCCTCGAAACGAGAACATTGTGGAGCAATCGGTTACGTTACTGCACATGAATAAAGCCCGTATATTTGAAATTATTCGAGTAAGTCCAGCAGAATCTCAGGAACCTTTATCCGAAAGAAGCGAGCGGAATCGAGTTACCGTGATATTGTCGATGGCACGACAAAAGATGTCATCTTGCCTAATCCTGAATAGCACAATAGTTGACTGTGCCCGAGCGAATTTCTCAATGTGAATCTGATTCTCTCCGATATTCTCGTATCAACGAAATTGCTTTAATTAATTTTACATAGATAAAAATTTGCTCATATTTTTTATCCACCTGGGAAACATCTTGATTTTACGTAGATAAGAAATTGCTCATATTTTTTATCCACCTAGGGAACAATCTTGATTTTTTTCTCATAAATTAGATTCATGGAACGTTTAGCTTTTTTAAATATAACTATCATTCATTTTTTTATTCTTCTTTTCTTTCCTAAATCATATACTAACAGTAGAAAAAATTTGATCATTCGTCGCTGCAATCACACTATAGTCAACTTTAACACCTTCGCAACTTTAAAGATGCTATCTCGGCAAATTACAACGCTATTTCGCGAAACGAATTTCGAACATCGAACACTAAAAGAGAAAAGCTCCATACAGGGTGGAAAGCCGAATCATGTCAGGTGGAGATTCTCAAAGCCACGACAAAAGATGCCATCTTGTTCGATGCACTTGGCTGACACAATGAAGTTTCGTTCTTATCTAGCCGTGCGAACCGTCGTCGACTGCGTCAGCACTTACATAAGCGCGTCGCCCGATAAATGTAGGTGTACGACACGGTACGGAAAAGCGTCGCCGAGACTCCGTTCATCCCGGAACGAGCGTTTGTCTCGCTCGCGGGAGTGCGAGAACACACCGTGTTTTCGTAAGAGCGAAGTTAGCGAAACGAATCCTCTCTGTTTCTTTCCGCGATAAGGCGGTATCGCGAGCAAACTGATTTCTCAGTCGAAAAACTTCCGTCGTCATTCCGAGTTCGCGGAAAAGTGCTCGTTTCGCGATATCGACGCTGATAGAAACAATTCCGATGGCGATTCCGAACGACTCTCGAGCGATGCTCGCTCCAAGATTCCGCTGCATCCAAGTTCCGGCCGCTTCATAAACTTCGATGTTATTTCCGGGTACGTTTTCCTCGCGCTTCGAGTTATCGTGTTGATTTTTACGCAATTGTTTGCGCGGGATGAACAAAAATCAAATAAATTCTTATATAATTTTTCCATTATTTATAATTTACTGCTAAAAAGGGGGACAAGCACATCTTTCTAGGAGACGATATACTTTTCTAAAAGTTCAATGATTTTTGTGTGGGAATATTTTACACATATCTATAACAATATTTTCTATATCTATAAATAATTTTTGCACATAATTTTATAAATGATTATTATTCTCACGAAATTGTGAACTAAAACAAAACAAATCTGTACGAAGTTATATGTGTTTATGCGGACGTGAATATCGGACATCTATGAGTCGCCATTTCAAGTTTGGCTGTTTTTCGCGAGTTCAGAAAGTCCATTGTAGCAAACGTTGCCTTATACGGCTATTCTCAGATAAGGCGGATCCGGGATAAACGGATTTTTCAGCTGAAAAATTCTATAACCACTTTGGTGTACGGTGACGGTATTGGCGTGGCATGGAAACTCTCCAGCGCTGATTCGCCTTCCACAATGCGGAGTTCGATGCACGACTTCCGCAACGACTGTTACAACTGTCCGATACAGTGACTGTCACGCTCAGACGATAAATTCGATAGAGTTTTTATCGGAGGATGTCACACAGCGCGGACGATGTCCCTTTATTCCGATGTCATTTACTAATTTTACACAGTTGACAGAATATGCCAAAACATTCCGTCGATTTATTTCGTTCCTTGCTTCTGTAATAATAATAATGCGATGATACAAACTACACGAAAATTTATTTTTTTTATCATTTTTATGGGTCAACTTGTGATTTAGAAATGTACAATAAATCCTAGTTAAAAATTGAATTAATTCAAACGATGTGTCATTTTGTATAAATCAGAATGAATTTTATCATACATTTTATTATATATTATATATATAAATCATATTAATAAATATGAGTATTACTTCCAACTTTTTAAATATTTTAAAAATAAAATATAACAAATGTAACATTTGAGCAAGAGAAATTGCTAATCAATCCTATTTCAGATAATCGCGCGAGTGACGAATGCTAGACGAACCGTTAATAAAAATAATCGAGAAAGAGAAATTAGCTAAAGACTCTCCTAAAGACTCGAATAATGGATTCAACTCTCCCTCGTAAACTTTATTACCGGTAAAAACAGGTCCCTTAGTACACTCGAGGACAATTCTCTTCGCGGTCTCTTTTTATTGTTGCACCTGCTGACGCCGAGTTATATCCCTTCGATGCAGGAGCCCTCATGATAGTTTTCTTTTTAAAAGTAAGCAAACCATCGCGGCAATAAACAGCCGACTATCTCGTTCTATCTGAGTGAATCTTTTTACGAGTCGCGCTCACTAAAGATCTTTTCACGTGTAACGTAAATATCTATATATTTGGAAACAAGCATCGGCGATAAACTATCATTATCCCATTTTATTGGCGCATTCATCGGGGATTTATCGTGACAAAAATCATCCGTATTCGGTCGTCCCCGACGAATACGCCAATAAAAATTATTTAAAATATCTTGCACGAAATCGCTTCCAGTGAAATCAAGTGATATCGGGGATTGGCGAGCGATAGCGTTGAAAAATTCGACCAGGAGTATTAAAAATACTTTCACGAGTACGATCAGGAATCTGGATTTGTTATTGAACTTACGTACATTTTTTTTCCATCCGCGTCAAAATTATTTAACATTACAAAACTATAGATTTTCGTTGCCATTGTGAATAATATTGCTTGAATATCGTATACGCTTTTAAATCTTCATTTAATTGTCATTTTTTTCATATCACGATTCCCAGAGAAAGAGAAAAAAAAAACGTTAACGCGATGAAAATTTTCATTTTCTCTGATTATTTTATCGATCAGATTAATTAGACTATGTTTGTGTATCACAATTTAAAACTAGTTTAAAATTGTACGTTTAAATTAATAAATTGATATTCATTTTTCTTATATTTCGTATTTTCAAAAAATACTTTATCTTATGTTTCATATCTTGAAAAAATACTTTGTATATTTTTAATTTAAAATAATTAATAGTGCTAGCGAAAAGCGTTAAAATTAATTTGCAGTAATTGACTTGTAAAAGAATCATTCTTTTTTTGTGCAAATTTTTCATATAAGGATAAGTCAGAGTATAATTTAATTATATTCTTTGGGTGAGAAATTGCTTTTCACAGTTTCTAAGAAATATTCTCCATCATGTACAAGAGTTAATTCTGTCATCATGCGACTGAAAGTATTCCAAAGGTATCCTTATATTTCTGGCTTCCTAGTAGTTCCCTGTATAAATTCATTTCTATGTCGTAATAGTCACAGCAATGTAGAAGTTTTCTTATATTGAAACAATAACCGTGCCATTTATTTTATTTAGGGAACTGATTTTATCTCATAACTTCCCTGAGAATTCACGGCCCAAGCGTATCATATTAACTTAAAATGAATAATTCTCATCCTGTATCTTTATATAATTTGCGATATTAATAGAAGGTTTCTAATTAAATTACAGAACCAATTTATAGCTTTTAATTTTCCTATAAAAGGAAACCTCCAATTATTATATTCCAATCGAAGTAGATACAATTAATTAAAAACACTGATATAAAAAAATTGCATATAAGCATAATTGCATATAATGCATCACAGCATATGACTTTATTTTACGTTAACAGATAAAACATCACAATGCATATGAAAAAATTTATTCATTAATAAAGAAAGATTCAATTAATAAAGAAAGATGCGTGCATGTATAAATGTATGCATACATATTTTATACGATTTATCTTATTTATTAAACGAATATTTCTCTAGTAAATTAATACTTTACATATCTTATAAAATGTAAATAATTTCTGCTAAGACTCTTGTACCAGTATATCTTATCTTCGAAGTGAATTTAAGCGTAGCTTCTTTGAAAAGAAGAAACGTCAGAAAGAATGAAAGAAATATTTCTTCTTTTGATATGAGCATGAGAAAAAGTAACCATCTTTTTCAGGCTCCGGAATACTTTCAAAATCTCATTTCATAATGTCTACGATTCCGTGTGTAGCGTGATATTTTGTATGAAAAATGCGGGGCGATATCCTAGTATTCCTCTTTATGTCATATATCTTTACGTTACACGTAATATGGAAATTTCTACCTCCGAGGCGTGTAAATATATGTATACAGATACGTGACCCTCACTAAATCTTCTTGTTCCGACATTTCATTGAACGACACTTATCGAATAGTGTTTGTATTTATTTTACCTACAACTTATATCTTGTCTAGGAAAAAATACAGAGAGAGACCCAATATTTAAGAAAATATATAACATAATTTCTAAAATTAATATATGTATAGTAGTCTTATAGATACTATATAAAACACTATCTTTTACAAGATGCGTTTCTTTACGTTCTAATGTGATATTTCTTACTAATTAACAGAGATAACAAGTTTGATACTTTCTTGAAAGTATATCGTTCTTCTATTATTAACGAACGATCCAGTCGAATGCAAATAAATGATGTTTTCCTCTTCGCCGCCGTCTTTATTGGGCTAAACCAGAAAACTCTGCCGCGGCATGAAGGGATCAGCCATTACGCGGGACTCGCTGTTAACGTTGGAAACTGCGGGTAATTAGGAAGCCGCTCGTAAATAGACGGCGTGCCGACCGGAACTTACGAGTCGGAATGAGGGAGGGTACACCGCCGCGTCGAGAGGAAAGAAAAGAGAAAGAAAGGGAATTAGTGGCCCGCTTAACTCCGGAAATCTGTTATATTGACCTTGCGTTTCCCCTCGCCGGTGCGGAAATAGTTATATCCTTCCTGCAGGAAAGAGAATTTCGACGTGGCACCTGTCTCGTCTCGAAATCGAATCGAGATGAAAGACAAGGAGGCGAGCTTCCCTTCATCTTCCATCTTCTGTCAAAGTTATTATCTTGAACGACACGTGGTCTTTTTTTTAAATTAATTTAAAATTAATTTTATTCAGCTTTTTTCTTTATTTTTTACAAAAAAAGAAAGTCGTCTAACTTCTCATCGTTCATTCATTTCCGAATCTCACGCGATACATAACGATGTATGGAAGTGAGTCTTCCATCGCTAACGCGTTAGAAGGTTTATCGCGCACCTCGCAGGAAGTTCCCCGACAGGAACAACGACATTATGCGGCTCTCATCACGAGAGATCCGACCAGACGCGTTTGTAATGCCGCTCCTCCTGCCTCGCATCCTTACGGCTCGCTTACTTAGTTTACAGGCGAAAATAAATGTGCGCGCACGCTACGTACGTGCGTGGCACGTTGGTTTGCACCTGGAAAACTAATCTCCGGTTACTGCTGCAGGATAATTGTGTTTGCCTTCCATTTAAGTTGTTTGCACATCTGTTTGCATCCTAGACCCTCTTTTAGACTAACTTGTCTTCGGATTCAGCTTGCTATCAAACCACCAATCTCTGTCTTCTTCCTTCCTTCCTTCCTTTTATTCCCTCTCGCTTTTCGCGACGTCGTGTCTTCATATGATGACTCAAACGCTCTTAATTGAATAATTAAATCGTATTTTCTATTGTGGTATATTAAATTATATATTAATAAATTAATTATATACCATACATTGAAAATATCCATAATTCGGTAGTATTTCGAAAAAATTATGCGGTACTTGCATAATTATTGTGATATATTATTTATTAGTAAATATATAATTAATACATCACAATAGGAAATAGATATACAATAGATAGACAATTATAGAAATTTTAATTCGTTCTTCAAAAAAAATTATTTGAAAAATTTTATGTTCTTAAAATTATTTTCGTGCTTTATTAAATATCATAATAATTATTGTAAAACGCAAAAAAGATCGATGGATTAAAATATTAATCCAACAAATATTGCATAATTTTTTTAAAGTATCATCGGATTACATGAGTAATTTTAATACCGATGTTCTAGCTGTAGTAAAAGAATATGTGAAAATTACATCGAGACAAGACTTTAATCAAACGAGAATTGAATAAGACAGGAATAAAAGAATAGAGGGAGAATTAAATGAGATCGAAATAAAGACAAAGAAATGATAGTTTCTCGTCTACTATAAATTTGGAAAGAATTCGCAGTGAAAATTCTTTCTCTTTTGCATCTGAAGAGTTTAAAAGGGATAAGATTAAACGTGAAAAGAGTATATTTATATTCATTATATACTTTGATATGTTTAAAATAATACGTAAAATTATTTTATTCAACACTAGTGTAACATCCAGAAATATAATAATAGATTATCCCTATGCATGTAAGCAATAGCTCATAAAAATGTATTACAAGAAAATATTTCAGATGAAAATATGTAAATTAATTTATTAATTTATAATTTATTTATTATTATGATTGAATGAGGCACATGCGCATTTACATGTGCAATATGTAACAATGTGTTTAACGGGTTTGTAATACGCATGACAATTATTCCAGTTGCACAGCCATGAATCTTAACGAGCGTACACGGCAATTAATGATGCATCTCTCCTTCTCCCCTCTCCTTCTCGCCACAATCATTATGATCGATCGCTCGCCTCTCAATTCTGGACCACGCCGATCAAGACAGCATTTTCCCGCGAGAGGATGCGTTCCCATAGATGTACAGGAAACGCGATGGAGATCGTGTTCTCCCGGGGAAAGTGCGCGATTCAACTTTTTAAGGCGTCCAGGTGAAAGAAGCTCACCTGTCTGAGCGCGCGTGGTGAATCTTGTGTTTCTCTCCCGTTAGCCACCGTCTATGGAGACACGGAAGAATGTCTCCTCTCTCTTTCTCTTTCTCTTTCTCCTTCTCCGAGATCCGGAATCCCGCGCGGGCCATTAAAGCCGATGGGGAAGTTTCACGATTTGATCTACGAGAGGTAATCTAAAATAGCGTGGGACGCGCGAAAACGGACGCTCGTTCATCTTATCGATGCAAATAACGATGCGATCCTTCTTCGTTGTTTCGACGAAGCTGCCGCGTGTATTTTTCACGTGATAGAAATAGATTGGAATTAACTCTGTCTTCTGATTTCGTGAATCTCATGGGACGTATGTACGTGTAATATATTATGGAATGTTTCGGAGCTTATGGATGATTTCGGTGCTGATATTCCGATATAACGATATTTTAAGAAGATTTCTACGAATGCAGATTCTGCATTCATTTTGTCTTCGAAAATAATGAATCCATTAAATCTTTTTGATTGTCGCATTTTACCTTCCTCTTTCTGCCTCTTTTTCTATGCATCATGATTTTATTACGATCTTTTTTCACATGTTATCGAGCATTATATTTTTTTGCAATAAGTTTTTTTAGTTTGGGATTGTCGATTGAAAATCATGATTTCCGGAAATTATCCTCTAAAAGCGCGATAATGAATACTTTTTAGAATAACAAAAAAATCACATCATCAAATGTCGTAGACTTGTTTGACATTATTACGCAATACACTGAAATAAGAAAGAGAATAGTTACTTTTTCTACCTAACAAATTACAGGTAATTTGCGGTTACACAAATTGGAAAGGATAGCCTTAAAAATAAAGAATATTTCTGTCTCATTTACATTAAGTAATTCATTGTAAAAAAACATCGTTAACCAATTAGAAATGTCGTAATAAAGATGTATATCCCCAAATTATAAAATAAAATTATCCTTTTTCAATATTCTCATTATTACAAAGTTCACTTTAGTTCACTTATATATTACAATATTTTCTTATGCACCGTTTATGTTTTCTTTTTAAATTTATACAATTTTAAATCTCATTGTCCCAAATCTATTATTTCGATTATCATTTTAAATACTAACAAAAAATATTAATTCGTTAAAAGGAAAATTAAAAAGAAAATTCATCTTACTAAAAATTAATTATTAAAATCTTACTATATAAGTGATCGATGATATCTATTAAATTTATAAATTATTACAAATGTAAGAGATATATAATAAAATCATAAAAAAAATATTAATTATAAAATCGTTTTATAAAACCGTTAAGGGGATATTGAAACGTTCTTTTCGCCACTTTCTCGCTAATGGTCGTAGGTAGAAATTCCTCGATTTGTGTCGTTAAACTTACAACTCGAAAGATTAAAGTGCAGTCCTCGGTGAATCGGTAATTTCCAATGAAATCGCAGTAGAGGAACTTTAAATCGCACTTTCGCCGCGATAATTATCGAAGCCATGACGGCGCGATCTTCTTTATTCAGGGTTACCGATTCCGTGCAGAAAAAGTCCTTGACTCATTTTCGGCATACTCAATTAGCGCTAATTAATCGCTCGTGCGGGGCGATTTTCTAGGGCGCGCGGTGCTTTAATCCCTTTTTTTTCTCTCTCTTCTCTGTCCGTAAAACACCTCTCTCTTTCTCTGGATCGAGTGGATCGCTCGACGCTACAGTTTGGTTTCTGCTGAATAATACATAAACCACTTTTAAAATCAAAAAGTTGCCCGTCGTTTTTTCGACCTTCTTTTTTTTTACTCGCCGCGCTCACCTCGCGCCGATGGAGGCCGGTCGTGTGAATACTTAAACGCGCGCAGCTGCTACTTCATGTTATACCACCGCCTTTTTTTCGAAGCTCGCCACCCTTTCTCTTCCGCGTTTTCCACTTTTTTTTTTATCTCGGCTCAAAATAAAGAGAGAGATAAAGATGGGGATGACACCGATCTTCCTTTCTACCGGCATTCTTTCGTGAAAGTGCACGACACTAGAGTGAAAGTGGCGCAAAACGATTATGCGGTCCAATTAATACCCCTTCTCTTAATTATGCGAGAAATTACTTTCCTATGCCGATAGTTCACTCCTCGCGCGCGATAATGACTTTGCCGATATTAATAATTAACCCGCCATTTGATTTGCTGTCATTCGCTTGAGAGTTGCAGAATTTTCATATCAGTTTTTTTTTTTTATCGAGAAAAGAGAATTACAAAAATAAAAAAGAAAAAGGGCAATTTGCTAATTGTGGATAATAAATCTTCGCAATTGGAGAAAACCGATTAAAAAATATTTTTACTTCCAAAGTCAAATTTATTTGAGAGCAAAGATTATTTTTCGCGCGGAAAAATTTTATCGAGCATATTTTATACGCTTCATATTTTTTCTGCGTGTGCAGCTTGTGTAGATTATTAAAATATCAAGACATACTATTCAAAATATATATCTTTATGCTTCACCAATAATGTATTAATATGTATTGAATACGTTAATAAATGTATAATAAATATATAATATATACATAATCTTATAAATGTGTAATATATTTTCTCGCTCTTTCTCCCAGTCTCTGTCTCTTTGATATATTATCCACCTTTTCCCTCTTTGTCGCGACTTTAATTTTCTCCGGAGGGAACATCGTGCTACCGTAAAAAACCTACAAGAAAAGATTACGCGGCTCAATTATTCCCTCGTCTTCCCGCATGGTAATCCTTAGATCCGGTCGAGTCGGAGCTTGCTCGGAAAATGGACAATTTCTGGCGCACGAGGCACTTTGTTTCGCATTAAGAATCGCTAAACGCGCTTCTTGCCGACCGCTTTGAATAAATTTCGTGGCCCGCGTCTCGCAACTCGAAATGCCGATTCAGCAACCGCGCCGCAAATCGCGGCGCGATTGCGCCATTCTTTACGTTGACGAAGTTATAATTGAGAAAAGTTTTCGACTTACAAGATTAATGTAATTTAAGCGCAGACCCGCGGCTGCCTTGTAAACTATCGGGCGGAAATTTATATCGCGAATCGCGATATAAACCTCTTTTCTCATCGTACGATATTCACACCAACCTTCTTGCTTATCGTGGATATCTATTTCTGTTCTCATTTAACATCCACGTTGTTCCTCTTGCACATAATTATAAGATAAATATCTTATGTGCATTGATCGCGTCTTTAAATCTATCTTCTTAGCAATTAATTATAAATATATAAAAATTATTGCTATTAATTTTATCAATGCGTGTGAGCGTCATTTAACTTTTTTTGTTAAAATATATTCAGGTAACTTTTTAGAAAAGATGCATCTCGCGTAAAGATGGCCGGTGAAAGTTTTCATAAAATTAGATCGAACAAACTGTTATTCGTCCTCAATGCACTTCTGACACGCGAGATCGCCGATTGCCGTTCATCCACGTTGAACACGGACATTTGTATACGTCACGGCGGTTGTTAAACCTTGCGCGAATCCAACATTTTCCCTTGTGCAATTAGATAAGAACGCCGTTTCTCTCTCTCTCTCGTCTCTTCTCTTAGGTACTCTTTAATTTAACGCGAGAAAGATCTTTGAACTCTCGATAATCATAGACGATTATTGTACATCAGGTTCAGGAGCTTACATAATTAATCGAGAACACACGCCATTTCTCCGTTCCCACGATGAAAGCGGAATCGACGTGAACTTTTATCGGAAACGACGCGAAAGATAACACTAGATAACGCACATTTTATAAGAATTATAATCCTCGTAGCCTTTATGAGATTATAACATGATTTTCTCCCTTCTCCCCTTCACCTACACTTTTGTTATCTTTCATGTACAGAAAATAAATTTCGAAATTTTTTGTTGTATTCAGATTTTTAATATTTTTTTGATAATTTTATACATCTATTAACTTTTTTGTTTTATCCAAATTTTTATTTTTTTTTTTTTTTAATATTGTATATTTTAATATTTTTTTCTTTTTTAATATTATATGCATGCTAATGTTCTTTTAATTGAATCGAAGGAAAATTTTCTCACGTATTGCTTACATATCGCGTAGAAGTCTTCTTGTTAACGCACTGATCTCTCGGCGAGCGAGATTCTCATTTATTTCGGTCTCGCTTCGCAACGTGACTCAATCTTCCCTCTCGTAAGAACCTTCGGTGAGATCTCGTAAGAGACCCGCGTCTTTCACCTTATTCCCCGGCTGGCTCTGTCCACCCCTCGATTGCGATTCTGCCTGGTCGATTTTGGAGTCTTCTGCTTTATTTTCTCGTTTCAGCGGGGATACGTAGCGTAAAACGTCGTCGAGTGTAAAGGTGTGCACGTTCCTCGTAAAAAGCTTCTCTAGAAAGCGCCAGATACTCCGTTACGATATGAAGGAAATATGTACGGTATACTTGAATGATGACCCCGTAATGTCGGATAACTCCACTGCAGATTGCACGGTGGATATAATTACGACGGCATTAATCAGCATGAAATGAACCTTTTTACATTAATCGATTTTCACATAGCTCATCGATTCACATGATGGAAGAAGCATCGGGTATCGCATGACACGTCATGTATCTTCACTTACATACGAGTCAAGATATATGAAGATTATTAACTCATTACGAATGGCGTACAGCATTTCAAGAGATTGTTACATCATGAAACGGAAATGATAAGTGGATTTTTTATCTATTTTGCCACGCAAAAGTAACATCAGCGTGAAACTTCATATATTGGCAATTTTTGATCCTGAAATAAGTCTGATGGATCACAGTTTACACTTTTAGTTTCTTGATAGTGATCGATTCGATATGATTTTTTAGCGTGAAAAAGTTTTTTACATGCAGTCAATATCCACATATGTTACACGTATTGTGTGCGACGGGTAAATATATTATATACTAAATATATTATATTACACGATACAAGAGACAAGTATATAGATTGATTCAGGAAGTAATAGATAAGAAGTTGTCGAGAAAAAAGATTTAGATTGTATGAAATATTATTACATTTAGCCTAGTTAGATGTCTTTTCTCGGATACAAGCGTCGACGATGCAATAAAAGCACTATACATGTATATAATCCTGCCGCGATTCGTTTGTGTAATTAATGTAATGTGCTCCTCGCGGCTGTTCTTTATGTTTAAATCCAGACGATATCGCGGCAACGGGCGAACGAGGTGAAATACGTAAGGAAACGAGAATGAGACTGGGAAGTAGGAAAAACGAACGTGGCCGGAAGAGCGCAATTGTGGCAGTTTCGCGAAAATTACGAGCTTAAAGGAGGACGCTTTCATTCGGAGTGGATAAACGCCTCTCTCAAAACTTACACGAAATTAGATTTTCAATTTCCTTGCTCGGTCGATGAGGCGATCGTTCGTTACTCTACGTTTCTCTTCTCCTCCTCTGTCTCTCTCTCTCTCTTTTCACACTATCCTAAATTGCGGGGAAAAGCGCCGCTGCGATCTGCTTTAAGCGAATGCAATCCTTTCGCGGGTTGAATTGCAAGCGCGGGAAAGGGTGGAGAAGAAAAGAGTCGCTATATCCGTTGCGACCACTCGACTTTATTTACATTCTCTTATACATATATAGACTGTCGACTATCTCGCTATCTCGACACCCGTGAAACTGAGTCACGGAAAAATAACTCGCAGATACATTTCACCGCTAGCGATCTTGCGAATTTACGCAATCACCATGTTACAAGAGGCGCGATGAATACCCAGATTATTGAATAAGGAATTTTACTTACTTCCTATTTTGTAATTCGTGCGCCACAATTCGAATTTATTCAAAAATATGTCATGAATAATATTTGCACAGAAATTATCGATGTTTTATAAATGTCAATAAAATTTAATTCTTGTCGTGCATTTCTTAATTTATTGCATATTTGATAAAATAGATATTTGAGACTCAGAATATTGAGCTTAACGAGAAAGAGAATGAGAATAGGAAGTAAGAAAAACGTACTGAAAGATATTAAAATCGTATGAAAATAATTTAGTGATTATGACTTTTTTCGAGACTGATCGATGAAAATGATTTATAACGAGATAAAAAATGAATTGATGGCGTACCGTAATAATACTTATTCGAGCAAAAATAAAATTTCAAAAAAATGTATATGTGTTGAGCTTCATCAATATGTGGATACGTAATTATAATAAGGGATAACTAAAGACTAATGAACAAACTCGAAATTTGTCCCTTGCTCCTGATTTTCATAATTTATACATTTAGACATAATTAATATCTTCCATTTTCAGTTTAGACATTTTTAGATTGGATACAACATGTCTAGATATTCTCGTAAATTTTAGTTTAAAATATATCTAAAGTAATACTTTTATTATAATTTAATATTCTATAAAAAATTTTTTATTTATTCTATTTTTTATTTAATCTTATATTTATTCTTGATCGAAACTAAAAAAAGAAGCGCTTAAAGTTATCAAATTATTAAATAAAACTCTAACTTGATGTTATAAATATTTAGAGATATGATGTTCGATTGGAAATTATTCTTAAATCGAAAATAAAAGATTTTAATGACGAATAAATAACATCGTGAAAAAAATTGTCACCTATTTTTCATAGATTTACATGGATTTAGATGCTTGTAAAAAAATCGAAGGATCAATTAACCGTTGTAATTACTTCTGATTAACGAAAATATTTTCTGCAACATTTATAGAGTGCACATTTGAAATTGGCTGCGCGAATGTATTTTTTATCAGAAAATAATTGTCAGGCATTCCCAATACGCGCGAACAACTGCTAAAAGGCTAAATCATCTCCCTCGTGGTACGTCAATGTGAAATTTTCGCTGAGAGAAATCCGAACAATCCATATTGACGCAAAATTATACCTATCATATTGTCATGAACGCGTGATGCAATTTTCCAACATACGTACATGAATTGGCGGTATTTTGTAATATTGCCGAGACCGCATCAACTGCATTTATCAAATAATGAAATTCCCAATACATATAATACCGGGAACGCAAATTTCTTAACAATAAAACGTTTATTTCGATTTAATTAATCAAACTAGTAAATTCATATTTCATAACCAAAAAATTATGAATAAAAGGAATTATCTTCTTAATAACGTTGTATTGAAGATAATGAATAATTATCTATTATTACGATTGTAAACGACTATATATTAAAATGTACTGATCATTCCCTTTTAACGTTAATATTCACGTGGTCATTTTATACTGGATATACATAGTGAATCAATTATTACTGATCATAAATAAAGCATAAATTTCAAACGAATAATCATTGCAACAATATGATTACGAATGCAAGTGTATGGATCCACCTAATGAAAAGCGGAGAATAATAAACGGTATATCATACAGAACATTTTTATTCCTTTTGTCTCGAATGATGGATGATACAACAATTATTGGACATGCTAATTGAAGTTTTTAATGAAATGCAGAAATCGTTTACTTTTCATTTCTTATTAATTGTTATTGTTTATTAGCTATTATCATTATCTCCTACCTAAATATTTGATTGAGTAAAGTGTTAATTTAAAATAATACTCGGAATTCTTCTCGTACACTTTCTTATTTATGCGGCTATATTATGGAACTATATTCCACGAGAGATAAATGTCGAACAAAATTCCACGGAAATATCTCATTTATAAATATCGTTCGCGAAGAAGCAAAATGTTTTACTCTTGTTAAACACAAAAGTCTCTGACCTGCTACAGCAGTAGCTTAACTTTGCCAAGTCAAATGTTGACCTGCTCCTATATATCCATAACTAGCGGTTATTCTTGATCCACTGCTTTCGATCATGTCGTAAGCTAACAATCAAACTCGCTGCTGAGAAGGCGAAATTCAGTTTCTGAACTAATTAACCTTTGGATTAATAATTTCACATGTACAAACATGTAGAACTGTGCAGCATATATACATAGTCTTCGTTTTAAGTAGTAAAAAGTTTAAAGTGCCATTTAATTTGACCTCGATATTCGGAATATCCGATAATATCATCGAAAAATTTAGGCGAATAAAATTTTATTTAAAATACAGAATCGATATTTATCTAAAATATAAAATCGATATAAAATCAGGACATTGTAAAATCGAGATTATATATACTGTAATACATATTAATATACCCACTTCGATGCATAGCTGAGTTCAGAAAAATTTATGCCGACTGCAGTTGGCATTTTTATTACCCATTCCAGGCATAGTAAATGGCAGTCACGTGTCACGATGTACATCTAATCTGAAACGTATGTATAGTAAAAGTGGAGAAAGCGTAGTCAGACATCTAACGTCATTTGTGGCAATTATGCGCATATATTACGATTGTGTTCCTAAAAAAATGGATTATTTTATAATCAATATTCCAGCGTATACGAAATTAGGTTTCCGTCTCGTGTTCACGATTTCACTTCTGCAAATATCAGATTTAAATTAGCAATTCCTCTGACAACATGGCGTTAAATCAAGCAATTAATACGAATCTATCGAATTGCGCGGGTCAGTTTACTGTCCTCGACGTCATGTTGACTTTGACGAAGTGGTCCCACGGCATTCCCAACAAGGTCGTTTACCGAAGACCTCATCAAATCACGCTTCTGATGCTTAAATTAATGTCACTCCCACCGAAAATAACGCGCTTGACCTTTCGACCGAGCTGCTTTGCATTTTCTCATATCCGCATTCTTTACTTTTAATGTAATGCTCTCTCACACTTCCATGAAAAATCTTGGAGAAGGAATAAAAATTTGCAGCGGAACTTTCTACACGGAGGAGCTCTATATGCTTTTTTATCGAAGAGAATCCGTTTATATCCATATATTTCTACATAGAGAGTCGGAGAGAAAAAGATTTAGCCAACCCGGATTAACGTTAAGCGGCTGTGCCGCGTTGAAACCGCTGCCGGAAAGTTTTAAGGAGCTTGCAGTCTCGTGATGCGCCTCGTGAAAAAGGAAGATATTGTTTTAATAAATCTCGTCGCGAACTCCGGGAGTGAGACGGAGAAAATCGCGTTATATATCGGCAGATGCGGGGCAAACAAATATGCGGAAACGAAGAGTGACGAGACGAGAGCGAGCGAAAGGAAGCCTATTTCGCTCGTAGCCAAGGCCACGTCATGAATGCGAAAACCAAGAGGGAGACGTGTAAGTTATAGCCGCATTACTTTCGCCACACTAGAATCCCATAGAGAGGCGCCCCTTTCTCCTCTCGTTCGCTCTTTCTCTCTCTCATGCGTTCGCAGACGCTCCGGTCTTCTTTCTTCGTGCACATATATTTTCGGGACGTTCCGACACCGCGTGCTCTATTCTTTTGTTTATCGCATTGCGCAACGACACTGGAGCTTTCGACCAACCCTCCCACGGTTCCATAGCTTTGCACTCAGTGCCGTAACAAACATTTCTCGTAAGGACTACTGAGCTATGAAAATCCTTGCAAAATAATCTACTGTTTTTTATACCTTCTGCTTTTGATTACCGATTACAATCTGAATAAATATGTATCGCAACATATTATATACAGGGTGTCCCGCAACTATCGCTCCATATTTTAAAGGTAGATTCTCTGGCCAATTTCAAAACGATTTTTCCTCAGCGAAAATGTCGAGGCACTAATAATTTTCGAGTTATAAATGATTGGAAATAAAGGGTTTTTCGCAAACTAAGCCCTATGGGAATAAAATATTAATAAAATCACATTCTTTAGTTAATTTTAGGTAGAGTTTACTTTAATAGAATTTTAGTTTAAGGCTTAGTTAAAAAGATACATCAGTTAAAGATACAAAAATTGGGAATATGCACAAAATAATGATCTTCTTCGACATTTTCGCTGAGGAAAAATCGTTTTTAAATTGGCCAGAGAATCTACCTTTAAAATATGGACCGATAGTTGCGGGACACCCTGTATACGTAGATATAAAAATTCGTAAAAAATATAAAAAAATTATAAAAAATAATAATTGAGAAATTAATAAAATTCTGTGTGAAAAGAAATTTAAATTTTCACGAATTAATAAAAGTAGAAGATGGTAATGTATGAGATTTATGTATATTTGATAAGTGGACCAAGAAAAATTAATGTCCTGTGCACATTAATCAGTGTCAAAGAGAAATTATTTTTCTGTAGAAGATAATTCATAATCATTCATGAACGCGTGCCAAGAAGATTATATAGAAGCGCATATCCATAATTTTAATAACAATAACTCCAAGCAATCTTAAAAAGATTTAAAGGACAATGCCAACGCAAAATTCGTATCGAAGGATATCTCGCCTCAGATGTATCTTCGTCTTTTCTTTTTCTTATTCCGCAACTATTTCCACAAATTTAAAGCTCTCGCGAAAGCTCTCCTGATTATTCCGGCGATATTACCGGAAAAAAAAATGTTAATGGAATAGTTTTGCGTTGCCGTTTCTCTCGCAAGGGCATTTCCGGGCTACGGGGTTGTTCGTCGCGATGCCACGCGAAAATAGAAACCCCGGGTATGTATTTTCTGGCGGGATAAAGAATAATAAAGCGAAGTCTCCGGGTATTTTCCGCGGTGCGGTGATCTCGAACTGTCGCGAAAGGGATCTTCCGGTAGAATTCCATTCGGCATACTGGATGGAAATGGTGTGCAGTCTCAGGATTGGGGGATCCTGGAAAATTACAGTCAGCCGCATTAGCATATAACCACCGGCGTGCAACAGCCCGATTATGCTAGACTTACATCGTTACGTTCGCGCGACATTACGCGTTCACCCGTTATCACAGTCTCGATCATTAGTTAAATGTATTGTACGTCAAATGTATGTAGATCAAGAATGATGAATCCATTAACTCGCACATCTCTGCAGTATTTAGTAAATAATGATGGTGTAAAATATACTTGACAGCCGCCTTGATTCGTGAGCGAAAGTTACACAAAATAAAGGAGGAGCTCGAGAGACGGTTACACGTATACGAATGTTGCACGATGATGTATGTGGTTACAACTTGAGTGTACGCGCGAGTGGAAGGCAGGCGGAAGCCTTTAAGTTGGCGCCTGGGAGTTTGCCGAGAGGGCTCGATAATTTGCATAACATCGCGAGAGTATATGCAAGATAATCTGTGATAACTTCCTCATCCCACTTATCGCTAAGTAATAATATGATAAAATAATTATGCATCAACCTTGTTGCGAATCAACTTCAGCGACAAAATAATCTTCTCTATTCGCGGTTGGACTATACGCATTCTTTGTGCCAAGCGCACATGCAGAAAATCATATTAAAAAATGAAAAGAATAATGCATAAAAAAGGGATGCATTGTTTCGAAATCCCATTATCATGAAGTATTTTGGAGCTATTATTTCAGCGAATATATTCCGTCGAAAAATATCCATCGCGTAAACATACGGGAAGTTTTCGGATATGAAAGTCGGATATCCTACATCACGGAAATGTATCATTTTAAATTCACGTGTTATAACTTTTGAGCTTTAGTAACAAACTCGACCGAAGAAAAATACCGTCAACATTTTTATATATATATCCCCTTGTTTGCCTTCTCCAAAATACTCGTACAAAATACACGATGTACTGTCAAAGTTAATCGGCTACCACTTTCCTCGCGCGAACAAGCGAATACCTAATTCAATTTAATGGCCATCGGATGGAGCACTTACCGGTTGTGCAACTTGCCGGATATACAGGAAACCCGCGAAAATCGATATTCGTGTGTGTGTGTGTTACTCGCTGACAGGGCCGTCTAGACTTCGGTACACGTGTCGCGATGCCGTTCGCGAACTGAGAGAAAAGTTCGCTCCCATGCTCGCGGAGGCCAAGTTCCGATCGTGCACCGAAACTGCAAGAAGTTGTGAAATCTCTGCAGTAAGAGCGAGCCGCAAAGTTCGAATGTCTGCAGGAGCAGTTTATTTTTCCGATAGGAATCAACGCTGATAATTGTAAAAATGCCTTATTCAAGTATGAGTCGATTAGAAAACTTGGCAAGTAAACCAAACTCTATACGTTAAACTTTCGATCTTTGAGAGACGGCTTGTTGACTTTCTCTCCAGAGGTTAATAAAACAGCGCTTTTTAATTGAACGTCCTTCTCCCTCCCTCTCTCTTTCTCTCTCTCTCTCTCGTCCCAAAGGGAGTGCGAACGCTCTTCGTGCACCCTTGGCAGTCTGGAGAGCACCTAAAAACGTTACCGCGCGAAAATGGCATCGTAAATCGCGCGGCCGCGCGAAAAGTCGACGGCCGTGCTCTCGGACCGGCCATAATTCCCGTTCGGCCGGCAATTTATAATCCATCGAGGGAATCGCCGTACGTGGCGGTGGAATATGGTGCCAGACGCGGAGATAGGCGACACACGCCGCCAGTTTCCGCTCTTCTTTTATCTGCCGCGGATATCCGTGAATAACAATGGACCCAGCCTGGCGCGTTCTCTCGACCCCCGGCCGATTATTTTGCCACTCGTGGACGATACTTTACAACGACGGCGGGAGATAAATGCGTGTCACGGGGCTGGCCGGACGGGTGAATGATGGAAAGCCGCGTTTTCCGATTTTCGAGACGTTGGCCCCGCGTGACTTGACGCTCGATACCTATACAATGTCAATTCCTCTTCGGCGCGAAGTTTTTATCCATTGACTCCGTTAACGGATGAAATTATTTTGCATTCGGATATCATCCATAAGCGAATGATTAAACGTTTCTCACATTCCCTTCTTTTCTTCTCTCTTTTTCGCTCTAGAATTTATAAGTTTATTTTACGTGACATTTTTAAATATTATATTAAATATGGATAACATAAAAGATTTTCTATAAATTTAATTTATAAAAAAATAAGTATTTTGTGAACCCATTTTAATTACTCCACGCAAATGTCTCGTAAATGATGCATTATTGTGGGAAAACAAAATTTGTTTAATTCGAAGGGGAAAATAATATAGAGACATTAATTTAATTTTAGACACATGCTAAGTAAAGATCGACTTAGTTTTCTTAAATGAAATTAGTCTCTCCCTTTCTCTCTCTTTCTCTCTAATTTATTCATATAAATCGATTCTTTGCAATATTCGGCGTAGAAATAATAAAGATAAAATGGCTACAAAAATTGAATACATATAGTTTACGAGATATTTTATATCATAAATTTGATATATTGAAATTTTATATAAAAATATATCGTAAAATATTCATTTTTCGATTATTTTATTTAAATACTTGTATGCATAAAATAATAAGAAAAATTAATTTATACAAGCAAATAATATGACAGATAATTAGCTATTTAATATTCGTCTGGAGCAATTAAAATGAGACATATTAAGATATACTCGCGAAATAATTCTACGTATTTTTCTTAAAATTTTATGAAATTTATCGGAATTCTATACAGTAAAAAATATAATACCGCGAGCGAAACAGATTTAAGAGCAATTGTCTTCCATATTGAAGTTATAATTGATGGGTCATCAATAACCCACTTCGTGATTGAGTTGCCCGTAGTGCTTCACGTTGTGAGATCTCGTGCGTAATTAGAAAGAAAGAGGGGCAGCAAGAGAGCAAAGGAGGAGAGAGATGGATGATGCGAAAGGCAGAGCGAAACTCTAAGGTTTCTAATGCACCGATCGCCGCCTGGAGACCTACCTTAATCCATCGATTTGTCCGGTGGCTAAATCGCCGATGCATCTATTCGTTTACCTCTGTGTCCCGAAGGAGAAAATTTCCCCAGCTTACGAGAGAAAGGATGCGCCGAGGAAAGGGAGCATCTGCGTATCGCTGAACGGACGCTTCCAACGGCACATTCACCGGTTTGTTACTTTTTTTTTTAATCCGACCGGTTTTAACCACTCATTTTATTTTCTCCGCGGGCCAAATGTCAATATATGCCTATCCGGAAACGAAAAAGTAAACGAGAAATGTAACGACCGACGTATAATTTACCGCAGGTGTAACCATAATAACCCAAAATCGCTCGGTTACCTGGCGATCAGAATAGCACATCCAAGCGCGATCGCAAGATTAACTTTTTTTTTATTGGAAAAATATGTATCAGAAACGCATAAATTATTCTTAGGTATAAAGATGTTGAATAAAAAACAGCATTCGTTATATTTGTTTTAAATATTAACTGGATCTCCATTTATGATTTATTCAGAGACGAATTGCTTTCTGCATATGTAAAAATTCAAAAATCCGCGTAAAATACCAAATTGCCTAATTATTATGATCTCATAATTAGTTTACAGTTTTTAATGATAATGACTTATATATTCGTTTCATGGCATTAAATCTCTAATTTTGCCGATCTCGTCTTAAAATTTTTTAAATAATTAATTATATAATAATTTCTTGAAATATCTGCTTTCTTTTCTTGCGCGATCTTACGTAGGTTATACGTTAATTACACTTTGATAGCACTCATTCATATGTGAAGATTATCTCTAATTGAGATAATTTTTTAAATAATTAATATATAATAATTTCTTGAAATATCTACTTTCTTTTCTTGCGCGATCTAACATAGGTTATACGTTAATTACACTTTGATAGCACTCATTCATATGTGAAGATTATCTCTAATTGAGATAATCTTCTCTGCGCTTAATTCGAAGACCTGAAACGCCAAAAAGTGCGATTATTCGCGAAGCACGCAGCATATTCTCATATAATGAGCGGTACATTCCGCTGGTCGGAAAGTTGGATCATGTTGATCCTTCGAAGATTGTCCGCTGGAACTCCCGTTACCTTAAGTAGGTAGCTTCGCGACGACCAGAAACGAGGGAAGTTTCAAGTTCGTTGGTGAAACTGCGGTAGTGACTCTGGTCCAGAAAGGAATAGCAGCTCCGTTCCTCGTTCTATCTCACGCCCACCAGCTACACGCTCACCTTTCTCTTCTTCTCACGGAACCTTCCTGGAGAGAATCTTGCCGGGGAGAACGTGAATAATGATAGCGGCGCGTTCGGATGGACAGGTTTAGGGACGGCTCGCGTCGCTTTACCAGCCAATTCGGTGAACCGAGATAGTGCGATGCTTCACCGCAGCTTCATTAAGCGATTTCTCGAATCTGTCTCTCGTTCAATTTCGTCGTTAATTAATTATTTCTGCTTACGACGCGAACGTGGAATATCCGATTTGATAACATCTCCTCCCTTGCGAAATGGCGTAGATTAATAGCATCGTGTAAAATTCCAGGCCTTTATGTTTACGAGCTGACTCTATCAGTCGCGGAGCTGTGAAAAAAAATCGATGTTCTAATGAATTCTTGATGTAAACTGAGTGAATTGGATTTTTACGATCATGTTACCGCAGTCGGAAACGACAGTACTTACTTACGGGGGATCTTAAATCGCGCATATATATTACACGATAAATGAGGTCGCGGTTGAACTCGACTCATTATCAATTAATTGTTTCAAGCTAAATATATATTGATAACTTGGGCATGTTAAAGAAAAGCAGACATTTGATCGACGTACATTTGCATGATGTCTTGTAAATAATTTACGTACAGTTTTAAATTATAAAATTATCGCCGTATTCAAGTATCTCAAATATCGCAGACAGATTAACATGCGGTGCTAAACTCACCGTGACGATATATCCGCATATATGCATACATCTGCGTCCGACGACTTTTATATAGTGTCTCTAAATTCTCCTCGATAAAATCGATGCAATTTATAACACTCCACCAATGCTCAAGTGTGCGCCCTAATGTACTGTATTATAGTAACTACGTACAAAAAAGATGAGCGTATAATAAACATTCCGCGTGATAAAAAATCGTGAGCAATAATCGCGTACAATTACAGAAAGGACAAATTTCAACGTGTTCTTGTAAAAAATAAAACAAACAAGATAATAAAAAAGATAAAAATTATTTTTACATACTATGTAAAATGTTTTGCAAAAAAAAAAAGAAAAACGTAAATTCAACATCTAAATAAAAGCCAATTTTGAATTGCGTCAATAACTTTTTGTGTCAAGGGGCTTTGGAAATTTATTTTTCGACCCAACATCATCATATATCGTAAAAATTGAAAGCGAGTCATAACTCGATTACTCAAAAAGCAATTACAAATACAGTCTGTTGCTAAATACGATTACCACGCGTGCGTTGCAAGCGTGACTCGTTGGTTCCGACGTAATTGGTTGAATGCGCGATTAACGGGGTGAATGTATAAAGAGCGAGTTGCATAATACTATTATACACCTACTACGTAATCATGATTCACCATACTCATTTGCGAAACTAATTGGCAGTGACTATTCATATTTTTACCCTCGGTCCCAGAGCTGCTCTTTTAAATTACATCGTTATTTACTTTAGCGAGGTGCATGTTCAATCCTTCGTAATTACCGACGAAATCGATTATTGTGGGATCTGACCGACAGTGTGTACACGCATTTACACACACTGTGCGAGTAATTAAATATTCAATTACCAATTACCAAAATTACGTCTATACTTGTTTCTGCACACGCAATTCGAAATCTTGAACTCGTAATCTGATACCTACATGAATTTAAACGACTGATTGGATGCTGCAAATTAATCCTTTCCGCTTGTATTATTCCGATAGCGTTCACGACACTGCTGTGAATTGACACGTATCGACGCTATCACGCTCAATTAAATGATATATGCCCATCGCCGAATCCTGATTAAGCGCCAAATTCAATCGTTTTATTTTGTATCATCAATTAAATCTTTATATATGGTCAGCTTAATATGTTTCATAAAATTGTGATATAACAACCGTTTATAACAACCAATTTACGCTATTCGGTAGCCATATACGATATCACATTTGTTTGATCATTGTTATATTCTCCATTTTCAACCTTTGAATAACTTGAAACATGATGAAAATATAATACATACTTCATACATTTTACGAACTTTTTAATCATAAAAACATTTTTATAATAAAAAAATTCTTATATAAAAGCGCCTCCGTCTGCACATTTGTTTCGTTTGTATTACATAGATGTATATCATGTTTGCATGAAAGATTTTTTCAATCCGTAGAATTTTAATAAACTATATCTATACAACAAATATACCTTATTTTGCAATACAATATACAATGTATCTGAAGCTCAAAAAAAAATGAAAGAATGAAAGAGAGAGACAGATATTTTAAACGTAAATACATTTGTTTTAAAAGCAAAATGACCATTGTACCAATATTCATACGAACATAACAGAAAATCGATACTAACACTCGCGTGACCGGACCGCCAATGGATTCGATAGTCCTGCAACTTCGTTAAAATAATATTTGCGTACCAGCGCAATCCGTTCGAGCGTGTCGTACAATGCGAGAAAGGTCTCCCATGACAATGAACGATGGCGAGCAGCTCGTTAGCTACGGGCGTTTCGCACCAGCGGGAGTTACGCCGCGCGTTTCGAAACTGTCACCCACAAATGGAAAAGCAATCAGCAATGTCTTCAATACGTCAGGGGAATTGGAGACTTATGGGATATAGGAATAGAAGAGGCCCCTATATTTCGCGCTTTTGTCATGCACCATTGTTACAGCGAAGTGAACTGGAAACATTGCTGGTGTTAACAAAGTACCCATCACGCTTTTGCGTCAATTTTATATACATAGGCTAATTTAAAAATATCTCGACTAAAAAAAAATCAATAATTTTCGATTGACCGGTTAATATTTTAATCCTTCAGAATATTTAAAATAATATTTAAAATATGCATTTTTTAAATTTTTATTTTAAATAAAAAGGGAAAAGACTGGAAAAAACTAAATAAATCAAAGTATATGAAAGTAAATCGATTTTTTCTTATTATATAAAAGATGACTCACCCTCATTCAAAAAGATTTGAGTACTCTGTGTAATACTGAAGTAATATAAAAATATTATTTCTCTAAAAATTCTTGAAATAAATATAAAATTTGCACTATACGAATGAAGTTAAATTTTACAAATCAATTTTCCCGCATCCATCATACATTTCTCGTGTATCATACACGATACATTCGTGATATTCTTTACATTACATTCATTATTTTCAGTCACTAAAAACACTTTTACAATAAATCTTTACATTTCTAAAATAATTTTTACAATATTAATATTGCTAAATTATAAAAGATCTCCATTAATGTATCTCAAAGTGCGCATCTCTAAATTCACTTCTTAGAAAATTGATCGCGTAAAGTGTAGTCAGAAAAAAGAGCGTTCTTGCGAATGCTTCATAAAATATTTTGCCATTTTATATCTTACGTAAGACATATGTAATCCATTAGGAGCGGAGGCGTTCAAACTGCGACCAACAACAATGTATCGTCTAAAACTTTGCGCGGCCGATATCCTCCTCCACGTCCACCACCTCGTTTTTCGCGACAAACAGTTCTGTAAACCAGGACACGATATACACTCCGATTTTATAGAAAGCAATCCCGCTCACGTGGGCGATGCGCTTTTGCAGCGCGCGAGCACGGGAATGCTTTTTGCATTTCCCAAAATTAACGCTCTGCACGCGCACAAAACACGATCCCGGGGGAAGGGAAAAAAAGGAAGGACGCGCAATATCCAAGAGCAACATGATTTTTGGCGCTCGTGTGATTTGTACGCGTTTGCGAAGCCGGTGATGCGCTTTGCAATGTGGCGCAAAATCACGCGCGATTAACGCGTCGTCCCATTAAGCTTCTATATTTACATAAAAAAATGCGCCTGTAAATGTAAGCGCGCCGTATTTACGATGCAACCAGCGAGGATTTAGCGAAGTTTATGGCGTGGATGTGATGAGACAGGAAAATAAAAAAAAAATCACCGGAAAAATGCGATGCCCGCGTCGAAATTTTGCTTCCATTTTCAACTTCAATTTTTTCACGTTTATGGATTCTGAAGGAGACTTCTCAACAGGTTTAATTTATATAGTAATTGAGCTCTCTCATTTTATACCTCAAGTAGACAGTAAACGAACAGTTTCTCATTTTGAGATTTAAAAGAGGAACTTTCATTGAAATTATAAGTTAAATAAAAGAGAATATCATTTGATTGCTTAAGGTATCAAAGTAGAGTAAAAATTGATAATGAAAATCCCAATCGAAAATTTTTCTCCTACTTTTAGATTTCAATGTTTAATCTAACATTTAGTTTAGTATTTTAACCGCTCAGATTATCCTTATTTTATTATTATATCCTTATTTTATTATTTTAAAACAATAGTTTCTCAGATTTAAAGAAAGAATTTTTGGTAAAAATATAAAATTAAATAATCTATATTTTTAAAAGCTCTTCTTTGAAATTTGAATAGAGAAACTGTTCGTTTAGTGCCTATTTGAGGTACAAAATAGGAGCTCAATATAATACAATTCCTATATAAATGAAACCTATCAAAATCCTGCAGAATCTAAACGTGAAAAAATAGAGGCTGAAAATGAAAGAAAAATTTGGATTGGAGGTAGGAAAAATTTCGACTCGGAGTGTTTTATATAAATATCCATGACATTTATTTGCTGTATTTGCATTAATTACCATTTCATCATTGTAACATTTTATATTTTATTCGATATGATTTAGTGTTACAATAATAAATGTCTATGATACTCGATTCGATCGAGTTCGTACCAGATGGACGCCATAAAATTGGATTACGAATTCAACGGTCGCGTCTATCTAGGAATTGTACACCGATATCACAGGCACTGGAGATCATTTGTATCGTTATAGTCTTTTTGTCGAAACTGCGATATTTGCTCCGAAATGTTAGCTTCTATAAAACTACATAAAATAATAATACTCTATAATACTTTCATAAATAATTCTTATGTTTTCTAGTCAATTTATTTTATTTTGTTTCTGTCTCATGTTATCAGAGAATTAGTATTCTATCTTCAGATCCTTCTATCTTCTTTCTATCTTCAGAGAAAAAAGCTATGACGGAAATGATTTATATTCTAAATAGTCAGGCGGATATTGAATCGAAAATCCAATTCGATTGTTGCCTTTCGAGCGTGATGATTTTCTTGTGTCCGGGAACGCCCGTTCCCGCTCGACTTTACCGTACACCGGTGATGGATTAAAAATTTCATATCCTGTTTCGCGAATTCACTTTGCCACGAGAGGCGAACAACGTACGGGAGTTTTTCGCGGGAAAAGAAGTTCTATTTTTGCACAGGGCGCCGAGTGTTACGTTCTAATTCCTCCTCGTATCCTTTATGCGCTTTTTCCTCGCAATCGCTCCTTCTACAAACACTGTAATAAATCTTCGAGTGCTGGGATGCGAATCGAAAACTATTTAGCATCAAATAAATGATATATGTACGTTATATTGTATATAAAATATTAGAATTATAATACTACATGTAATACAAATCATTCATATTAAATATGGAGGATATCGACAATGTTATTTTTTTATATTGCCTGATATTAATATTACCTGCAATGATCTTTCGCCGAAAATAATTTCTAATGAAAGTTCATTGCTTATGTCATAGGAATTTTTGAAATGCATAAAGCGCGAATTTCTCTATTTTGAATATCATATTAAACTCCAATTTTCAATATCAAAAAACACAATACAATATCGATCTCAAAAAATCATTTTAGAATTTTTACATATTTAAAAAAAAATTTATGATACAAAAAATTATGCATTATTGTATTAGTGTAAATTTTGGTCAATATTAAGGGATAATAATGGTATCGGTTTGTTTTAATTGCATCGACCTGCTTTTCGCAGCTGCACTCCAATTTCTCTCTCTCTCTCTCTCTCTGCTTTCTCTCTTTCTCTACCGCAGGATACGTTCTCTGGCAATGATCAATCTGCGCGAATACGCACATACATGTGCGTTGGTGAAACATTGCGATCGAGCGTCCAATGGTATCGTGCGAGCTGGCCGCGCATTATCCACTTTAGCGGATATAGCGGCGCGGAGCGAATCCCAAATTGAAGTTTCGAATTAAACCGCTCGGATGATCCGTCTCATCTGCCGAAGTCGCTTTAAGGCTCGCGCGCGCAATTTCGTTGTCGACAAACATGTCGTCGTAAAGACTACTAGTCGGCTTTAATGCGGAATTATGGTCTTCCGGAATTAATTTGTCGATTCCACCGCAGCGCGCCTACGAGGCCGGAGCAACGAGGCGTCTGGAAGCGCGGTAATGAGCATCTAAATTACTCATTATCAAACTTGCTCGCCGCTCGAGCTGCTTGATTACACGCCGATAAAAGTGTAGTAATGAATCAGACTAACTTAACTTTTGATTACATGAAGCGATATCTGAATTCACAAATGCCCGTTGGATCTCGACTAATTAATTATTATAATAAAAAGATTATTCATTGACATTGATTTTTTGGATCAAGATAAAAAAAATTCAAGATTAAAAAAATGAAAGATGCTTTTTACATATATGCACAATAAATGTTCATGTGTGAACGAAGTATGCAAAGATACAGGCATTGAAGACGCTTGAGGAGATGCGAGAATCCGGGGCTTCGAATGAAATAAATCACAATAACGCGTTTATCGGTCATTTCCCTATTCAGATGACAGTGTCTCGCATACGAGGTGCGACAGCTTTCAGTGGAAATGTCGATGCAAAACTTTCGGGATCTCATTTGACGGGCGTCGTCGCGAAAAAGTGCACTCGCACGTCTGTGCATCTATGGTAACCATATTCAACGCACGTCCCGTGAGTTTATCTTGGCAAAGAGGGGCTGACATATTGGGATCGTCTGGCCGCATTTATGTGCCCTCTCTGCTCCGACTCGATAGAAGCGCGCGATCTTCTCTCCCCAGCTCTTTCTCCGTTCCCTCTGATTCTTAAGCACCACTTCTGGCGGTTAGGCCACTTCCGCTATTTTCTGCTTGCGCCGCGTCAAGCATCTGAAAACGCAACGCATCTCAAAGGAATATCATTATTCTCTTTTCTCTGTTTTTCTTCTTACTGGACTTATGAAAAGGAAAACATTGAAAATCGGAAGTATATAAAACTGTTAAATGTAAAATTATCTTAATTTTTTTATAATTATTTGCACACATTATTGAAAAATAGTTTTAATTAAGCAATATAGCATAAATATATTTTGCATATATCGTTTTTTTTACATTAAAAAATAAAAAAAGTTTCTCAATGGTTAGGTTGAAATTGAAATAATCTCTTAAAAGAAAGAGAAAAAGAGAAAGAGCCTGTTTTACATCATGTTGCGTAAATTGTTATGCATAAATTAAAGAACACTATCGTCGTAAACATTAAACTTTTTTTCCTATTCTTTTTCTTATTAAACTTTTATACCATTTAAAATAAGATGCATTTTAAAAAGAAGAATTTAGAAATGAGCTAACAGCTAAAATGAATTGCGAAATACGAGAGGGATTTTGAATTTATATTGACATCCACGTCGGCTACTGGCAATTTGCATCTATATCTACGAAACGATGGCTAATACAATTTTCAAGCGCGTCTTTAGTGAAATGGTAGCACGAATTTATGAATATGGCGTAAAAATTCACGCGGATGGCAGAGTCGAATTTATGCGACAGTTTTAACGCATTTTGTTTCTCATTTGCGAGCATATTTATGTTGCAAAACATGAGAAAGAATTGCTAAATATTGAATATTTTTCAGTAAATGTCGTAAAAATCTAGACATTGCAATAAAAAAAGTGAAATCTGTAAAAAATCCATATCAAAATTTTGAAAAGTATTTCCATATAATTTATCGATCGTAATTACTAAGCCAAATATTACTTTACAAAATTGCAATTAATAAAAATTGAAATATTGATAAATAAATTTAATAGTGAACATCAAACAAAAGTTTTTAAAAAGAGTTTTGTCGATATGACCTAAATACCTCGTAAATAAAAGAAATTTTTATTGGCAAATGCAGCTAAGGAATATCTAATTAAAGGTCTCGCGCGCGAATCTAGAATATATTGTATAAGTAAAATTTTGAATTTATAAATAAAGTGATGATCAGTTAATGTTTAACTTATTGGATTGAACAGCTAATATTGAAAAATTTATATTGTAACATATTGTCTGTCATCAAGAAATAAAATAACATTTTTTTTATAAAATAAATTAATAAGCATATTAATACATAGATAATTGCAATAAAAAACAATATCCTGAATGTACTGAAATAATTTGAAATAAACAATATTAAATTAAACTCACTTTACCATTTATAAATTAGTCGCATCTATCTATTAAGACTAGTCGTTCTTTGTCTTTGGATGTTTACTTGTTTCCATTTGTCTCCTCGACTCGCCATTATCTTAGATGCCTGGAAATATGTTTCAATTTCATGGTTTAACTTCTGATTTTTTTAATTTTTATTTCTTTTTGACTCTATATTCAGGTTATATTTATTTAAAATTTTTTTTTTTTAAAATAGACATTTAACTCTTTACATCTTTTTAATCTTTTATGTTACATTTTAATTTTTCCATTATATATTAGTTTACATTATTTATTTATTATTATTTATTTATTTATTTTATTTCATCTTATTTTACATAGGCATCGTCAAGATAATGAGATACCGATACATTTAGTAGTACTTTGGACGGCATCCTATCTCATCGATTCAGATATGTAATATCTTTGTTATAATTTTACTACATCATCACATTTGCGCTGAAGATGACCCAAAAATAGGTTCGCTATTCCTTCGTTTAATCTTATTTTTATTCTTTTTATTTGTTTTATGCCTTTTTGTATAATAAATAAATAAATGTGTCATAACATCGACGCTCGACTCGTATTACTATTGAAACTAATTTGTTAATTTTATATTTCGAGTCTTATACTTTTATTATTTGTAATTAAATTAAATATTGCATTGACAAATTTATTGTGTCTTGCAACATCATGATTCATAATCCTGATTTTATCATTTAACGTTCGATTATCAGAAAATATTAATTCCATAGGGATTGTAGTTTTCCATTTCATATAAATTTATTTAAATTTTATCCTTAAAAAAAGATTTGTTTCTATTTTTTCGCAACTTACGATTATTTTAACAAGGCATATAGCATTAAAGATCTGTATTTGTACTGCACGAATGATACAAATACGAGATAGGGTGGAAAGAGAGGTATCGCCAGAATATTTTACCCGCTAACCTTGATTTTCATTGAAACCACTAACACGTTTCAGATTTCTAGGCAACTTCATAATTATGCTATTTTCTCGCTACAGGTGTAGAATGAAACAATGGAGACAGGATTTGCCACCGACTTCCGTTATAATTACTTTCCACAATGAAGCACGGTCTACGCTACTCAGAACCGTCGTCAGGTAAATTTGAAACAATTTTGCTTTACACAAAATGCAAATGCAGAGTTACACTTCAAATTTAAATACATGGATCTTCTTTTAGTATCTCCTTGATATTTTGTATATTATAATTATACTTTGTATGTAAACTTGAACAAAGATTAGGACATTTAATTGTTTGTTTATAAAATCTTTTTCAAAAATATTAAAATAAAAAATGATTAAAATTGAAAAATAATGCAGAAATTGAAGTGTTCATAAATTCTGCAAAAATAAAATATAAATTTAATATGTGAACATGTTTGGGATTAAATTTCCAAACGGTAGATCATAGGGCAAATTCTCATGCGATTGTAGATGGTATAGATATATGGGGCACGATAATCTTCAATTCTCGATACGATCAACGGGGATTGTGGGAAACGCGCGAAGATTTTCAATTCGAGCCGGAATTGGGTGACGGCATGCGATGGAATTTTTTAATCGTCGTTCCATCGCTTTATATCCCTCGCATTTATTATGCGCTCGTATATACATGAAAGTACATATATATGTATAAATGCTACGAATCGAAGAGAATTCAAAACATCTTTGTCAAATATATATGTGAAGAAAACATAAAAATTAGTTTTTTTTCATTCTTTCATGAAAAATATAAATTACTATCAATTAATGATAAATAAATTAATTTAATGTGGTAATAATTTTTTTATGAGATAACGCGTTTAATGCGGCGCTTTTAATTTACATTATATACATATTCCTTCGAAAAAATATTTCGTATTTATAGTAAAATTGTAAAGAGAGAAACACTAAATTATTTTTCTTTTTTTAGTTTTTTGTCAACTGTATTTTAAATATTTTTTAAATGTTATTGCCGATTAAAGTACAATATTATGTCTGATATTTTCTGTTTAAAATTTCATGTTTTTTTCATTTTATTTCTATCCAGAAATATATTATCCAGAGACATAAATCATTACTATTTCTCATAAGTGTCATAAGGGTTTTCGTATTAATTAAACGTTTTTCACTACGGGGCGTCTCGCCCCAAATGAAGGAAAGTACGAGCCACATTTCTCGCCGGAGGTAGCCTCCGCGCAAAAGTTGCTCCAAGTTTCTCATCGTCGAATCGGAAGAAGGAAGCAGGCAAGAGTCGGAAAATTTATTTAAGTTTGTAACGCGTAGCGGCGTCAGAGAGATATATCGGCTCTATCGCTTTGGTCGATGAAATTAAAAGGAAGTCTTAATTACCACGGCGAAACCACATCTCACCACCGTGATGTGGCGCGCGAAATTCTTCGCGATCAATTTCACGTCTTGTCAAAGTTTTCTACAAAAGTTAAAATGATATCTTAATTCGATTAAAGAAATTAAAAAATTATAATCTTTTGTTATTTGATCAATATATTTGCAATAAGTCTACATGTTAAAGACTAATTTAAAGAGAATCGTAAACTTGAACAATTTTTTTATAAAAAGATATTAGAGATATTATAGAGATTTTAAGTAATAAAAGATGCTCTAATATTTACAATAATTCTCTTTTATATTTAAATCTCTTAGTATTTACAATAATCCTTTTATATTATATTCGCAAATGTATATAGAATGGAATAAGGCAACGTGAGAATATTCAAACAAAAGGCAAATGGTCAGGCAAAATCCTCGAAACTATGATAAAAGATTCAATGGGACAATCTGAAGCTTCTGTTCTTCTCTTAATCCGGTACCTCACCTTTATTCGATGTTAATTGATTGGAAATGTTTATATAGAATTGAGTTATATAGTGATTTACACAGAAGAAAGAAATAGCGTATCGAGATTTTTAAATTGAATAACTGAAATGAAGAAAGAGATTTAGATTGAAAGAACGATCTTATGTCAATGTTAATTCTTAAGATCTTACTGTGATTAACAGTATGATACATATGTAATGACGATTCAATAATATATGATTTATGCGCGTTTAATTCATAATTTGCGAAATTTTTTAAGTAGTAAAGTAATAATGATTTTTAAAGATAATATTAATAACAGTTATTAAATTTGAAAATTTTTAATGAGATTTGTATACAAGTCTTTTCTTTCTCTTGCTTTTAGTGTATTGAACAGAAGTCCGGAGCATCTGATTAAGGAAATTATTCTGGTAGACGATTTCAGTGATCATCGTAAGTAGTGCCATATATTATATATTTACAAGCTCGAAAGTGTTTTTTTTTTTTTTTTTTCTCCCAAAAAAGAAGACACAATAATATTAATTAGAATAATTTTATGTATCAAACATAAGTTTTAGATCTTTTAAATTGTAAAATATAACAAATAAAGTATTATAAGATTTGATATGATACATAAAACCGAATTATACTCGCGGATCAATTAATTACAAAGAGAATATTGCGTGTATAATATTTAACATAATTTATCGTAATTAAAATGTAAATATAATATGTATATTCGATTACGGAAAATTGTGCTTAATATTACATTTAATATTGCATTTAATATTGTATACTACTAAAGAGTAAGTGAATCGTGACTAATGCGTCATTTATGATACTATTTATTATCCTAAACAGCGCATCATTAAATCATGATCTCTCTTTTGCTTACATATACTCGATAATCGCATTTGAGCTTGTATTTTTTAACAAGAAATTATATATTCTGATTAAATGAACAGAAATAATAGATTGCAAATAAAATAATTAAAATAATTAAAATAATTAAAATAATAAATAACATCGCATAATGAAACACGCAAAATGTTATTTTAATCGTTACATAAATAATATGAAACTTTCAATTAATATAAAATTAAAAGTAAAACAAAAAGGATTGATTTCTTTGCAGCCGAAGATGGCGAGGAGCTGTCGCGAATCCATAAAGTTCGTGTCATCAGAAACGAAAAGAGAGAGGGATTGATGAGATCGCGCGTTCGCGGGGCAGATGCAGCTACCGCGAATGTATTGACATTTTTGGATTCACACTGCGAATGTAACGCCGATTGGCTCGAACCACTTCTGGAAAGGGTGGCCGAGGATCCAACCAGGGTGGTCTGTCCCGTGATCGATGTAATCAGTATGGACACTTTTCAATATATCGGTAAATATATCGTAAACAACAATGAATTATTTGTATTTTTGAAATAAAAAGATAAGATTCGTTCTCTCTTTTTCAGATATCATAAATATCTCTACGTAAACAATACTTTTTCTTAAGCGAATCAAACGTTTTGTACCTTATTCTTAGGAGCCTCCGCTGACCTCAGAGGTGGTTTCGATTGGAGTTTGGTCTTTAAATGGGAGTATCTCAGCCAAGCGGAACGACAAGCGAGACAAAAGGACCCGACGCAAGCCATTAGGACCCCTATGATTGCTGGCGGACTGTTTGTCATCAACAAAGCGTACTTTGAGAAACTCGGCAAATACGATACACAGATGGACGTTTGGGGTGGCGAGAATCTCGGTATAGTTATAGTTTCATGTACAGAGTATGAAGTACATTTGGGAAAAGTATTATATATAAATATTATATGTATACGTTATGATTTTTAAACAGTTTTAATCTCTCACATTGCTCTTTTTTACAGATGCAAGAATATTTTATAGAATCTTTTTTTTTAACTTGTATTATAGTTCATTTATTTTCTAAAAATAACATCTGAAGATATTTTGCTTTAAGAAAATTGCAAATGCCTGTTGCACGTGCTTCATTACAAAAACTTTCGTACGAGATATTCGCAACTCAAGATGAGTACTTTGCAGCAGGGTAAACATTTTATTGGATCAATATGGTCAAGAGTTATAATTTTTTAACAAGTTTTAAACGTTTTATGTTAGATTGTATTAAGAAATATCATTGGCATGAATATTAACTTATTTTTCGTTACATCTGACAGTTACACATAAATAAAATTGAGAACATTTCGGTTCTGGAATATTTAAAGAGAATCGCGATTATCTTTATTTATTGTCATAAAAATCTATTCAATAAAATTTATCAAGTGACACTTCAATCTTCAAGATTTTATACTTAATCAATATGAAGCGTCACGTTGTTTACGCTCGAAGAATCGGCTATTCCTTCAACTATCAAAAAAGATGTGTCTGTCGTTATATGTTTCAAACATGAAAGAAAACAAACTATTTGACAGAAACTACCGTCTTGTGCGCAGTTTGTAAGAACTTGGTGGAAAACATAGCGAGAAAACCAATATATGTCAGAAGTGTGAAATAAGTTCGACCTCATTTCGAACGGAGAAGAAAAATTGTTGAGTTTCTTGGAGCAATGCTAATAATATTATTTCAATGTAGCGTAACTTAATGAAAAATTTATTTTATTGAAGCAGCACTTTTCTATTCACTAATATTATTTTCTAAATAATATATACGTTCACTAATATTATTTTCCAAATAATATACGTTCCAAATAATATACCAAATATAGGTTCGCTAATATTATTTTCCAAATAATATATACGTTATATATTTTAAGATAAAATGCTGCTTAAAACTCAATAAATAAGATTTTTATCTTCTCTTGTAATGTTCTATGCAACAAAAGCATTCTAGAAACACAAGACATAATGCATAAAAATAAATTAGAGAGAAGTTTATGCATTCTCTTTTTGTTTTACTGCACTCTCTACTTCCTCTCTAGTATTTAACGCTTACACTACTTGTACACTTGTAACTTTCTTTCAGAAATATCGTTCCGCGTGTGGCAATGCGGTGGTAGCTTAGAGATTATCCCGTGCTCACGTGTGGGTCATGTATTCCGCAAACGTCATCCTTACTCCTTCCCCGGAGGCAGCGGAAACGTGTTTGCCCGAAACACGAGGCGCGCCGCCGAAGTATGGATGGACGACTACAAGCAGTTCTACTATAATGCCGTGCCGTTGGCACGAAACATCCCTTATGGAAAGTAAGTCTGGTTGCGCCGACGTTTCAATTAAACTCTCGAGAGACAGGGCTCTAATTTCACTGTACTTCATCGTGTCATTTAACGCCACATCAAAATACGCTACACATCTGAATACATGACACATGTAAAAATTTATTTTTTAAAACTGGTTCTCTCTTTCTCTTTTGTCAATATCTTGATATTATTAAATATATAAAAATAAAAAATTTAATTTAAAAAAATGCAAAATTTGATTGTGTTGTAATTATATAAATTACATTTCAGTATTCAAGACAGGATGGAGCTAAAACGAAGATTACATTGCAAGCCTTTTAGTTGGTATCTGAAAAACGTCTATCCCGAATTGGTTATACCTACGAGCGAGGGTGGACCAGGAGGCTCTTTGAAACAAGGTACCGCCTGTCTAGATAGCATGGGCCATCTTCTCGATGGGAACGTGGGTCTCTACCCTTGTCACAACACCGGCGGCAATCAGGTGAGGCATACCAGGGCACATAGGAATAATTTAAATTCAATAAGTCAAAATATATTCGTCAAACAGATAAACATCGATATACATTTCACAGGAATGGGGTCTCACGAAAGATGGCTTGATCAAGCACCATGATCTCTGCCTGACTTTGCCGGTGTACGCCAAGGGTACGACGCTACTGATGCAAATCTGCGACGGCAGCGAAAATCAGAAGTGGCGGCACTTGGAAGGCGGCTTGATCCGCCACACCAGAATACCTGTGTGCGTGGACTCGCGGTATCACGCGCAACGCGGTATCACGGCGGAGAAGTGCGACTCGAATGCGGAGACGCAGAGGTGGCATCTCTACAATCACAATCACTAGCTGATATGGTTGCGGTGAACACGCCATTCACTCGCAAGATTTTCACTTATTGTCACGCGCCGCGACGTGATCAAAGTCATTCTAACTAAGATCGCGCTAAAGGCGCCGTTACTTAATAAGGGACTGGCTGTCCGCGCGAATAAATCGATCGATTCAGGCAGGTTACTTATCGTATATCAGCGTATCTTTGTGCAATAATCGTGGCTCTTCTCATAATCTTCCATATGATATCGAGCAAGAGCCTATCTTGTACCATGCTGATTTGCAAGATCGTGATTTCCCGATGCAGCTTGTTTCATAAAGTTTAGATGAGAGTGTATTTGAATCCGGGAATATATGATACTCTTTAATAATGTTATAAAACAGTGGTATTACGTAAGACGGGATAATTTCGCAGAAAAGAGTAAACAATTTTTAAGACTGCTTGGTGTATATGATACCAATTAATAAGCTTCAGTTTTAATATTTATTCGAAATTTTATCGCTTTTGATCGTTTTCTTAGACAAGAAAACGTTAGAAATCATCACAATACTTCTTTTATAATGACAAAAAATTAATCTTACTGATAGAGCAACGTCGCAATCGATGTGTGATAAGCGTAAAATTATTTATAGTAAAATAATGTAAAAAGTGTGGAGGAATGTGTGTACGAATAGACAATGCGGAAGTTGCATATACCGTTTCGATATTGTGACCCGAAGCACGTTGGTTGTAACTGCATCTTAAGTTTCGAATGCACGGATTACGGTATATACTTCATACGTGCGTTGGGTTTAAAGAAAAATCATATATTATTGAAAGAGCTATTTTTAACACTTTTAGCCCGAAGAGAGTCACCCACACAATAGAATAAAGAAGTCTCTCGTATTCGCGGTTTAAAGTTTTAAAGAAAGCTAAGTGTGTATATTAAAAAATAATTGAATTGTATACGTAAAATACTCATGCACAGTTTTGACTCATGATTATTGACTCATTATTATCAAACTCAAAGAATTTATTTGAGATATATATTACTTAAATAAAGTAATTAACTTATAGAGTATTGCATGAATGTGATCAGGTCGTCATTTTTCGCAAGATGTGTCGTTTATAAAATTTCAATTTATGTGTAAATATAAATTTACAGTTTCTTTCGCGAAAAGGAGTTCTCATTAATATAAAAGATTTATACATAATTATATATACAAAGAGAATTTAAATTTAATCTTTGCTTTTTTCCAAACCAATTTTTAAGCGATGACCTTATTTTATTATTTGTATTTATTTATTTTATTAATTGTATTTCATTAATAATATTGTTACCATCTTATAAACTGATTTCATTTAATTATTCAATTGTATTCCATGTAAATTTACAATATATTGCATATTATATATATATATATATACATTAATAAAATACAATAATTAATTAAATATAAATTAATAAAATAAGATCATCGCTTAAAAATCGGTTTAGAAAAAAGCCAAGATTAAATTTAAATTCTCTTTTTTTGTTTTATGTATAAATCAGAATTAATAAAAAGAGTATATATAAATCAGAATATAATTATACATAGAAGACACAACTGAGTTTGACATTTTTACTAATTATATACTTATTATATATAGTTTATAATATTTTTATTCATTTATTTTACCAATTCAGATTCAGTGAAGGCCGAATTTATAGTACTTGAATGTTCAAGTGTAATGAGCAATTTATCTTTTTTTATATTTAATTATATGTAATCTTTTTTATAGAAAGCCAAAGCTTTGGTATTACTTCACTACTGTTTTAGATAATTGATAATATATCACAAACACCGTTTTGAGATTACGCTTTTAAGCAAATAAATGCAAAGAAGATTTTTGCTATATTTACACTAAAAAGAACCAATTATAATACAATTGTGTTCTCGTTTTACATCACATAAATTAGATATTTAAATTTTTAACAAAATTCACACACACATAATGAAAAATTTTATTTTTCATTTAGAATGTTTTGAAAAATATATAGTCATACATTTTTTGCACAATCCGAAAATTCACAAATTTTTTACTAATTTTGATTTACATATGACTGTGAGATTGTACAATGAAGCTTCTTAGCAACTGATACTGCTATTTTGATCAGTCTCGAAGTCACGCAAAATCCGTGCAAAAGATATGTTATTTTTATTCAATCTTAGTGTGTATACGGCGTGCATTTTTATAAATCCGCCGATACCTAACTCCGTAATCAAACAAATTGCGATGAACAAAACGCTTTCTCGTCAAAAATATGCGCTATACGAGATTCGCAGAAAAGAGATTTATTTTTGTAACTAATTGTATACTTACTTGGTTGTGCGAAAAGCGCGGCGTAACTGAAGCGTATGAGCATACTTAACATATTGTAGCTCGATAATAATATTTCAAAAATAAATGAATTAAAAGGAATTTAAATAGAATTCGAGTCTATATATTGAGTTTTAATTCTTAGAAATAAAACATTAATTCTTTTTAAAGTTTTTTTAATTGCTTTTCATTTGTAATTAGAAAAATAATTTTTATTTTAATAATTGTTAATCTAAAAAAATTCGATTTAAAAAATTATAAATTATATAAAAATGTGAGAGTTCGCTTAAGTGCATTTGTCGCACCTTCTCGATTCGTCTACAACGTGTTAAGTGAATCAAAGTGGCAGTTGACACAACTAACGTAGCAATATGTATTAGCAGAAGACGTGATCTTTTGTATACTTATACTTTCCGATGATAATCTTACTGCCGTTGCTTCGTGCTGGGACTATAATAAACACGCGAAGCAAGATAAATAATAATATCTTAATAAACTTTTGTATAATACACGAGCATCCATATTACATCTAGCTAGCTGGTTGCAATACGGTAAAAAATTCTTTTGATATCGATATTCTCTCTATACGTAGGTTTATAATAACTTCAATATAGATATATTATGCGATCGATTCTTCTGTGTCCCAATTAAACGAAGGCGATCGCATATTATGAAAATAAATTGCTTCTGAAAATCAAAATGTCTAAAAAATATCTCAGATTTTTATTGTATCGTCGCACGAGAAAAAGCACCGTCTAAAACATTTTCCTTTAATCAGTTAGCGATGATATATATGTAGACAGTAAATATGTATATGCATATGAGATATATTCCTGTATTAACGCGCTTCCTTTCGGCTATAGATGCTTTAAAGGATTTCGACTAAGTCGACTTTCCATTAGAGATTGAAAGAGAAAAGTCTAATTACAGAGTCAGTCAACATTGGAATTAAAGGATTTTGCCGTCCAAGCTGCAAGAGCATAGATAATGGAACTCTGTTTTCAGATAATTTAAAGTCTTATAGACAAATTTGCACACGAAGATAATTAATGAAATGCTTTTAATAAGAAATGATTTTGAAAATTAAATCTAATAATTACAAGAGATTAGAATTTAATAATCCTTTCGATATTATTTAATAAACAAAGAAAATTGTGCTGTGCTTATCTCTCCCATAATTGTAATTGATCGAGGAAAAGTTTAATGAATTTTGATTAATTAAATCAAAAATAAATACAAGAAACCTGCGATATTGAATACGCACAGATAAAGGCAAACGTGCGCAGAAATTCCTGAAATGCTGCTTTGTAAATAATTATGCATATTCTATATATATCGATCACCTCCCTCCCGTCCTGACAATTCCAAAAAGCTTGTTTTGCAATCAGCGATGTACAACATGTATTTATTACTCGTTTCCACATTTCTCACGCAAACGAGATCATCATACACATACACACATGCACACATACACACAGATATATACACACACACACACACACACACACACACACATACATTCATACTTATATATCTGTAAATATATATCCACGACATAAGAGAGAAAAGATATAGATATAAGTTAACGAAATGTCGCACTTCCAAAATCAGTTAAATAAGATAATAGGCAATTCGAGCCTAATATTAAGATAGCGGATAACCAGTCAATGTTAATATAGGTGTATTCAGTAATATGAAAATTTATACTCAAGAAGCGAAATTGTGGTGCAGATAGAATAAGAGAGTACTGTATTATATTGAAAAGTATTTACACTCTTGTCATATGACAAATACAATACATTAGTCTGATATTTTGTCTGATAAGAGCAATTTTGGATATCTTTGGAAAAATAATCCAGCGCTAGTTTGGCATCCGCTACTTTCAAATTATAATAATTTTGCAGCGAGATTTTGAAATGGCGACTGCATTGAATTACACAAGATATTAGCATATTGAAAACTTTATATACTGCTTGAAGTGAAATATCCTAATTCAAAAAAGCAAAATCAAAAGTAAAATTGAGAAAGAATATGAATTAATGCTCGTGTATTGTATTTTTTTATTGTCAGTGAAAATAAGTGTAAAATTTTGTTCTGTCAAAATTGTTTTGAAACATTCAAAATATTCTGCAAGATTTAACAAGTGAAAAATATATATATTATTGAAAAAATGTGTATATAATAAATTTTAAGTATATTCGTTTTCAAAATGCTAAATATCAAAATTTCTCTGTATTTTACAAAAAAATGTAAATAAATATATATATGTTAAGAATGCGATATATGACAGTAATTATAAAAACGAATTTTTTTTAATAAAATAGCGGGATATTTCCGTAAATTTATATTTGTGTAACAAAATTCATTTTTCATATTACTTTATATAACACATACCTCTATCGTATCATTGAAGAAATATCACTAAAGAAATGTCTGTTTCACAATTATTTTACAGTTTTATTTTTGAATAGGCTTCTCTTCAGGTGGTATAAATGCTTGTGCTCTACGTTCCTCTCTTCTCTTGGCTGCCTCTTCGTGTTTCGCTTGGTGTTCCTTTCTTCTCTTTGCCCTCTTCTGTTCCTCCTTCAAGAAGTATTCGCCAGATGCCATCTTCTTATCGATTTTGCTTTCTTGTTGAGGTGGAGGGAATGGTGTGTACGGTTTCTTCACCTTCTTCTTTTTCGGTTCTTTGCGCTTACTTATATTCTTACTGTTATACTTGGGGAGATATCGCTCCCAATTTTCATTCTTCAACTTTGGATTCTTGGCAAGTTCTCTCTTGAGCATCAATGCTTTCAGGCTATAAACTGGATGAATATTCCTCATTGTATCCTCTACTACTTTTCTCACTTGCTGTAGGCCCTTGTAAGGTCCCAGTGCCGATACAGTTTGACCCTGGACTACGACATAACAATTGGTGAGCAGTTCAATGGATTTCAGATTGCATCCATTTGGTCCAATGAGCCTTTGTCTCCTTTTGACAAACTTATCCTTGTTCCTGACAAGCGAGGATATCTTTATGACATCTGCAGCAATGTCATCCTGGAGGACTCTCACCGCCTGTTCAAAGGGTACGGAACGAGCCATGAGCTTGATCATGTCGCGTGCTTTGACGATGATATATGGATCCCACGTTTTCCTGGTGGTTTTCACTGTCATACTACCTTCGACGAGATCTAACTCAGCCTTGATATGATGCTCGGCCAGTGCTTTTTGAACCAATGCCCAGTGCTCCTTCAAATACTGCTCCCGATATTTCGGAAACATGGTTGCAAATGAACTCTCTTCGAGAAGACGATGTGGATTGTCTTTCTCTTTAAACTCTGGAATTTTTAACGACCATGCATTGTCGATCGGTCCGGTTTTCTTCGAATCCATCTTTACAAAATTCAAGATAGTTTTCCTTTTCTTTTTATTTCCTTTTATAGATTTCCGTCTCCAGGAGATGGAATTACCACGTGCCACAAGATTCCAAAACTCAGTTTATGCGTGGTGGAAATTTGCGCATGTACAAACTCTAGCAGACGCTGTTATATCTCAATCACGTACATATTTCGTCGAAAAGAGGGGTCCTTCCAAAAAATTAAATCCCTCACAAAAAAGTAATAAAAAGATATGTATATGTAATATTAATATATACATATTTAATATATGGAATTTATTAATTAATTAACAGATTAATAATATATGTTATATTGTTAATATAAATCACAAGATGTATTGATAATTTTCTTGCGGGCCCCAACAAATGATCTACGTAATACGGCTTTGTTAAAGTTGATCATGTGACCTAGAATACGAGACATCTATAGCAAAATATACGAAGGTTTGATTCAATTAATTAGTGATCAACATATGGTAAAATACTCATTTTACTTTTACGTATATATTTCTTCTATGAACAATAAATTATTATTTGTCCAAATGCAACTGTCTATTCATGATTAATTAATCATGAATAACTTAATGATCCCCTTTAAGTATACAGAAAAAGAAATGTAAAGACAAAATTACTTAACATTAAAATGTTAGTTATTTTTTATTATACACATTCGTTTTTTTTTGTTAATTATTATCCCTAAAAATTTACCTTTTTTAAAAAAGGTAAAATTGGGAGCGCCAAGTTTTTTTAAATAAATTTTTAATTTTTTAATATTATTATTTTTGAAAATTAAAACAACTATTTTGTATAACAATGTTTTTAATTAAAATATTTCTATTTAATTTGTACAAATATTTTCCTTGTACTTCTATTTATCTTGTACAAATTTTTATTCTTTTTGGCGCAATTTTTTATTCTTATTCTTCGAATTTTTATTCTTAGTTGGCGCAATTTTTTTATATCGCTTTTGTAGATAATATGACAGTTGGATACAATTAGTGCATGAACTTGGCGCCCTTTTTTTAGCCTTTTTAAAAAGAAAAATTTATTTAATAATAATCCGTATAATCCAAAGTATACGTATAAAATTTACTAAAACTTTTTATAGACCAGACAAGACTGATTAGTGATGATTAATTACGCGATATTTATTATTAATAATCGACATACAATAATAAAATTTATTAGAATTTAATTAGTTTGATATAAATAACGTATAAACGTAAATAATCATGATCAAAAAAGTCATTAATAAAATTATTGATCGTTTTTTCGATTGTAGAAGAAAGTATTTGCATTATTGATGCATTTTGCGCGGACTATTAGGTAAAGACAATATTCAAAGACGTGGAAAGATAGACAAAACTTCGATGTAAGTCAACGATTCAATTATAAAATAAAAATTATAAGATAAATCGTGATTTAAAATTCTCGAATAAATAAATCCATAATATCTAGAATATCCGATTGCGATATCTTTGTAATATAATAATCGAAGCGCCCTCAACAGATATAATTATCGCGCGCGATATAATTATTATCACATAAATGCAAAGATATTTCGACAGACAATTTTATATTTGTAATATTTACGAATATAGTACTCACTGTCCGATTCATTTGCGAATAAATCGCGACTTGAATTCACGAGAAAACACGACGAATAAATAAATCGATAATATATCAAATATTTAATTGCATATAATTTTTATAATAGAATAATCGAAGTTATCAAATACGTGGCATACTGATAATATGCGATAAAAAGAGGAGCGATTTTAAAAATGGAGAACGATTAACATCTTGTTTCTCATCAGATTTCGCAACATCAATCTGCGATGAAAAGTTAAATGATCCATTGAATGTCGAAAACTTCACTGTAGGAGAGAACGAATCCCGGATCTTCCAGACTATTCCCAATAGCAATGATTTCAGTAATAAATCAATGACAATTCCTTCGTCTCTTCGATTCACGAAATTGATATTCACGTCAGAAAACATGTTCTTTCATTATTAAGAAATATATTTCTTTATTGAAAATTAAATGGATATATCAATTTTTTATAGAAATGTGATTAACGATTATATTTATAAATAATAAAATCCATGCATCATTGAAGTTTGTAGTGAATGTGCGAATACAAATCATTTTGGGGTTCACGCGCGCGAAACGAATCGAATCCGATAACAGCAAGATTTAAAAAATTTCATTTTGAATAGTTTGCAAAATAAAATAAATCAAATAATTTTAAATATATAATTAATTCTAGATTAATTCTGTAGATTCTTTCTTATTTTTATAATGTTTAAATTAATATTTTTTTTCCTTTAATCAATATCTTGCTGATATATAGATATATAGGTATTCATTCGATTCGTCTCTAAAGTTTTAAGTATTCACACATTTTATGTAACATTCATGTGTGTATAATTTTGCTTATATATTATATATAACATTATTAAAAATTATAAAAATATTTTGGATACATTAATTTGCATGTATTTTATTATACATATATATATAAAATGATATATACTTAAAAACTAATATTTCGAAATAGTGATGGATGTCCTGCTGGAATACTTGCAAATAGTTTCTTAATAGAAACTAAAAATTAATGTTAATTTCCTCACCACTTAGAAATAATTTTTCAAAAGAAACAAATTATATTAATTAAAAATATATTCGTTCGTAATCATTTTTATCAACAAATTTATACAAATTAATTACAATATGAAATTATTTAAAAAATTAAAATTTATACACAACGCTATATCCATATTTAATTTACTATTACATTTTTCTGGCATTATATATATATATATATATATATATATATACATAGACAATAATAATACCAATCCTAATAATGATAGAACATTTTTAACAAAGAAAAGAAAAGATACATTTCTCTCATCTAAATATATATTATTTAAATTAATTCGACGTCAAAGAAGCGTATCATTGTTGAATTACTACCGAAATCATTGCTTTTGGAAATTGCTAGGAAAACCTGGGATTAGTTCCTTCAACCTTACAATAAAAATTTCCAATTTTCAACAGGGCATCGAACTAGACGTCGTGAATGGATCTCACAAGAACCAGTGAGAAATAATTCTCCATGATAAAAATCGTTTCGACTCCTCGGCGAGCCACGCAACTTTCATTAACGTTTATATAACGGAAGGAACAATGATAACTCTTTCATTAAAACGATAATCTCGTCTAAGAACGCAAAAAGAACGTGGGAAATGATTTCGCAATCATAATTTATTAATTTATTTCTAAATATTTTCCGAAACAAAATTCGTAAATACAAATGTAACTGAAAAAACAAAATATTAATAAGTATAAGTCAACGATTAAACATTAACATTACAAAATTTAACAATTACCTTCGATATTATAGAATCGTGAGTAAATTATTAAATTCATAATAATTTACTCACGATTCTATAATATCGAAGGTGATTGTTAAATTTTGTAATGTTAATATTTAATCGTTGATTTATCACATCTTCACTCTCTTATTCGAAATTTCTTTATATTTAATTAGCAATATTTCGGAATATTATCTGACGCGAGGGATAAAATTCTTTTATTAAAATGATAATCTTGTATAAGGACGCGAAAAGAACGCGGAAAAAACACGGTATTTTCGCAATCATAATTTAATAATTTATTTTAAGAATATTCAGTTCCGTGCAATATGGAATTCATAAATAAATAAACCTAACGGAAAGGATATCATTAAATTTATAATAAATTGATTCGCGATTCTGTAACGAAGGCGTTTGTCAGTCAAATTTTATAATGCTTATACACTGCGCAACAAAATTAGCGCAACAAACATTTTTATCAAAATTTCACTCAATTTTAAATAATCATAACTTCGCGAAAAATGGTCGTATCAGAAAAATTTTTTTTTTATTTTAAAGTTTGAAGTCTCTACTTTAAAGAGAATTTGTCATATTTTGACTTCCTCCTTTCCTCCCTCCTGCCATCTCCTTAAAAGTGAGGTCATGTTTTATTTTAAAAAGTTTGTATTTTGACGCGCTCCACGTGGTGCAATGAATTTTTCTTGCACATAAAAAGTCGTTATAAAAATTACCGTAGAATATAAACTTTTCCGCACAAATTAAAAAAAAATTGAAGTCTGTACGATATTTTTGGTGGAGTTATGAATATTGACATGTCAAAATTACCCATGTATCTTTGTTAGTCTGTTTATGCCTGTTACCGCCAGCATTAGCGTTACCCGATGCACACCACGAGGAGGTTGCTGGTCGGTTTTGTGCATCGTGTGTGTGTGTTCTCTCTCCCTGTTATTTTTACTTTTCCAACTTTCTCACATATCATCTTTTATCTTTAGGTAATTTATTTTACTTTTTTCTCATTTGTGCTATTTTTTGTTTTATAAAATAAAATTATAAGATAAATCGTGATTTAAAATTCTCGAATAAATAAATCCATAATATCTAGAATATCCGATTGCGATATCTTTGTAATATAATAATCGAAGCGCCCTCAAAGAGATATAATTATCGCGCGCGATATAATTATCACATAAATGCAAAGATATTTCGACAGACAATTTTATATTTGTAATATTTACGAATATAGTACTCACTGTCCATTCATTTGCGAATAAATCGCGACTTGAATTCACGAGAAAACAGGACGAATAAATAAATCGATAATATATCAAATATTTAATTGCATATAATTTTATAATAGAATAATCGAAGTTATCGTCTCGGCATACTGATAATATGCGATAAAAAGAGGAGCGATTTTAAAAATGGAGAACGATTAACATCCTTGTTTCTCATCAGATTTCGCAACATCAATCTGCGATGAAAAGTTAAATGATCCATTGAATGTCGAAAACTTCACTCAGGAGAGAACGAATCCCGGATCTTCCAGACTATTCGCACAGCAATGATTTCAGTAATAAATCAATGACAATTCCTTCGTCTCTTCGATTCACGAAATTGATATTCACGTCAGAAAACATATTTTTTCATTATTAAGAAATATATCTTTATTGAAAATTAAATGGATATATCAATTTTTATAGAAATGTGATTAACGATTATATTTATAAATAATAAAATCCATGCATCATTGAAGTTTGTAGTGACATGCGAATACAAATCATTTTTTGGGGTTCACGCGCGCGAAACGAATCGAATCCGATAACAGCAGATTTAAAATTTCATTTTGAATAGTTTGCAAAATAAAATAAATCAAATAATTTTAAATATATAATTAATTCTAGATTAATTCTGTAGATTCTTTCTTATTTTATAATGTTTAAATTAATATTTTTTTTTCCTTTAATCAATATCTTGCTGTATATAGATATATAGGTATTCATTCGATTCGTCTCTAAAAATAAGTATTCACACATTTTATGTAACATTCATGTGTGTATAATTTTGCTTATATATTATATATAACATTATTAAAAATATAAAAATATTTTGGATACATTAATTTGCATGTATTTTATTATACATATATATATAAAATGATATATACTTAAAAACTAATATTTCGAAATAGTGATGGATGTCCTGCTGGAATACTTGCAAAATAGTTTCTTAATAGAAACTAAAAATTAATGTTAATTTCCTCACCACTTAGAAATAATTTTTCAAAAGAAACAAATTATATTAATTAAAAATATATTCGTTCGTAATCATTTTATCAACAAATTTATACAAATTGATTACAATATGAAATTATTTAAAATTAAAATTTGTACACAACGCTATATCCATATTTAATTTATTATTACATTTTTGGCATTATATATATATATATATATATACATAGACAATAATAATACCAATCCTAATAATGATAGAACATTTTTAACGAAGAAAAGAAGAGGTACATTTCTTTCATCGAAATATATATTATTTAAATTAATTCGACGTCAAAGAAGCGTATCATTGTTGAATTACTACCGAAATCATTGCTTTGAAATTGCCAGGAAAACCGGGATGTTACTTCAACCTTACAATAAAATTTCCAATTTTCAACAGGGCATCGAACTAGACGTCGGGAATGGATCTCACAAGAACCAGTGAGAAATAATTCTCCATGATAAAAATCGTTTCGACTCCTCGACGAGCCACGAACTTTCATTAACGTTTATATAACGGAAGGAACAATGATAACTCCTTTCATTAAAACGATAATCTCGTCCAAGAACGCAAAAAGAACGTGGGAAATGATTTCGCAATCATAATTTATTAATTTATTTCTAAATATTTTCCGAAACAAAATTCGTAAATACAAATGTAATCAAAAAACAAAATATTAATAGAATAAAACGATTAACACAAAATTTATTACCAATCGTGGTTAAATTCATATAATAATTACCGATTCTATAATATCGAAGGTGATTGTTAAATTTTGTAATGTTAATATTTAATCGTTGATTTATCACATCTTCACTCTTATTCGAAATTTCTTTATATTTAATTAGCAATATTTCGAATATTATCTGACGCGAGGATAAAATTCTTTTTATTAAAATGATAATCTTGTATAAGGACGCGAAAAGAACGCGGAAAAAACACGGTATTTTCGCAATCATAATTTAATAATTTATTTTAAGAATATTCAGTTCCGTGCAATATGGAATTCATAAATAAATAAACCTAACGGAAAGGATATCATTAAATTTATAATAAATTGATTCGCGATTCTGTAACGAAGGCGTTTGTCAGTCAAATTTTACAATGCTTATACACTGCGCACAACAAATTAAGGCAACAAACATTTTTACCAAAATTTCACTCAATTTTAAAAAATCATAACTTCGCGAAAAATGGTCGTATCAGAAAATTTTTTTTTATTTTTAAAGTTTGAAGTCTCTACTTTAAAGAGAATTTGTCATATTTTTGACTTCCTCCTTTCCTCCTCCTGCCATCTCCTTAAAAGTAAGGTCATGTTTTATTAATAAAAGTTTGTATTTTGACGCGCTCCACATGGTGCAATGAATTTTTCTTGCACATAAAAAATCGTTATAAAAATTACCGTAGAATATAACCTTTTCGCACAAATTAAAAAATTGAAGTCTGTACGATATTTTTGGTGGAGTTATGAATATTGACATGTCAAAATTATCCATGTATCTTTGTTAGTCTGTTTATGCCTGTTACCGCCAACATTACACCGGATGCACACCACGAGGAGGTCGGTCATGTGTGTGTGTGTGTCTTCTCCCTGTTATTTTTTCTTTTCCAACTTTCACATATCATCTTTTATCTTTAGGTAATTTATTTTACTTTTTTCTCATTTGTGCTATTTTGTTCTGCTTTTATTTTATGATTTTTATGATTTTTATTAATTTATCTTTTTGTTGCTTGGTATTGTGCGATTTGATTTTTTTCTTTGCGGCGCTGGTTGCTCTGCCTTTGTTTTTATCTTTACAGGACATTTTTTATTACGTATATTCTCCTGGATTTGTTTTTGTTGTCACCATGTAAGATTTGGAGCTACATATTTGGACTGTTATGCTTCTCCATCATGCTCATCTGTACACGCGTCTCTCACGTGTTTGCCCGTTTTACTTCCTTCTTTTTGCAACCACGCTCTTCACACTTAGTTGAGCGACATGTCATTCCGTCGTTTTTTGCGAGAGTTAAATTTAAACTTCTATTTACAAATTATAATTATGCGTGCAGCTCATCATTCTTTCTGCAATTCTGTGTTTTTTATAACACTAAAATGACCACCTGTTTTTACTTGATTTGACTTTGCCCTATGTTTGCGATCTCTTTTGATATTTATTGTTATTGTAATTTGTGAGATTCAATATCAAATAATATTCCATGTATTCAAATATTTAATAACATCGATATAATATTGATTGAAAATGATCCAGATTCGGATCGAAACGTTTGTCTTTTCTTGAATATAACTGTTAATTTAAAATTTTTGTTGTCATTTTTTTTGTTTTTGTTTTGCGTTACCGTTATCTTTGCGCTGTAATTTCTGCCTATTGAGTTTTAATATTTGATTTATATCATACAACCACTTTTTGAATTAATATTATTTCTTTCCTAATGATTTTATTTAATAGGCTTAACAAACCTACATCCTGATTAACTAAAATTATAGAGATTTGAGGAACCTATCTCTAATCCTCACTTCACCCAATCATGTATATTTTAATCACGTGCCCAACCCGAGCCTAACCGCGTGCCTCAACCGCGAGCCCTAATCGCGTGCCCTAACCGCATGCCCTAACCGTACCCTTCAGACCTCTTCGAACCTACCTTTCGATGATATTGACCATTTTCCTTCTCGATCTCTAATCAGAGATCGAAGAAGGAAATAATTATTCCTTCTTTTGCCGGATAATTACTGGCAAAAGAGCGTGAAATATTTACGCCATTTAATAACAATCGCTCGATTTCATAATCGCTTAAATATTGAATATTGAATATTATATTAAATATTGAATATAACTTTATTTTAATTGAAATAAAGCCAAATTACTACAAATTTCTATAAATTATATTTTATAATAAAGTACATAATTAATGTGTGTATATTTATCATATTACAAATTATTTAATTAATTAATTCATTTGGCTTTATATTAAGATAAAATAAAGTTTAAAAACAATATTTACAAACAAATACTACGATGGATGAGCTATGAGCAATTAGAAGATAAGTGCGTATTATAAGAATAAATTAGCATCAAAAATTGATAAAATTGATAATTGTTAATGCGTGTTCTTTATTTCATAAATTAGACAAAAAAATCTTTTCTTGATCTCTTCCTTTTTGAATTAATATTTCAATATATTTTCGCAATAGATGCAAAGCATCTATTAATTAAATTTAATAATTTAAGCATTAATTTAATTTAATAAAATCAGCATCTATTAATTTAATTTCATAATATCTAATTAATTTAATTTAATTATTTAATTTAATTTATTTTATTTAATCCATCCTAGCTCATCCATTTTAAGGTAACGGATTTATCTATAATCTACAATCTACAGCTACATCTACAATCTCTACGAATCCGTTACCTTAAAGTTAAATAAAAGTTTTTTTCACTCATCAACTGATGCGCAACAGCGGAATTGTTGTTATGGAAGCTAGTTGTCTGTAACATAGAAATATAATAAAATTCATTTATAATAATGCTCACAAAATGCAATTAATATATAAAACAATTTTTATTGTGCGGAATTTTATATCGAATGTGTAAAATAATAAATAGATAAACACGTATGGAAAAATTTTATAAATTTTTGAAATTGTTTTTTAAATAGAAAATTCTATATGACTTTTACAAAAATCTTTTTCTTTAATTCATTTAAATAATAGGATCGAATTATTGTTCGTTTATAACAAGTTAACGATTTATAACAATTAATATATAAATAATATTCACCATCAGGTTGTTCCGCCGGAAGATGCCGCTCCAGGCCTGCTCCTCCTCTCAGATCATCAGGGTTGTTGCATCGATCTATAACATACAAAAAAAGATTATAATGTAGCAGCGTCCAAAATAATTGATATTTCAAAAATTATTATTGTATGCATTGAATTATATTCGATATAATATATATATATATATATATATATATATATATCTTAGATATAATATATACATATATGATATGTATAATAATAATCAAATTAATAAAATATTTCTATAAAATAAAAAAAAACAACATTTATTAATAATTCTCTATCTTCACTAATTTTATAAAAGCTTATATTTTTACAAGTTTATAGCTTTTATTTAAAATTTTTATCTCTAATTCTTTTATTTAAATCATATAAATAAAAAATCAAATTACACGATTAATTGTTTAATTTAAATTATAATAAATATATTTAATATTTAATATATAATTACAAATAAAGAAATTATATACCAGAAAGTTGCTCTGCCGGGAGCCCGATGCCCTCTCCTAGGCCTCCTCCTTCTCTCATGTTGTTGGCGCGCGATACTTTTCGACACTCCCGCACTCGCGCGAGCGATTTTTTATATCGCTATTATATCGATATTTTACGCGCGATACTGAACGGCACTCCCGCACAATTTCGATGCGATTAAAAAGTTATATTTAACCGCGCGATGTATATACTTAATACGATATACCTTTAACGGCACTCCCTAATATGCGTATACCTAACGCGACGCGTTGACGAAACGTTTGCTGTCCGCGGCACGTTGACGGCAGCGACGACGCGAAAGGGTACTTGGCTTCCCATTCAGACACCCTAAGTTTATCATAAATTGGAAAATTTATGATAAATCTTAAGGAACCATCCAGGTACTAAGCCCTCCTAACGCGACAAGGGTGTACCCCATGGGAGGGTTATATTATATTATATATAATTTTATATATAATATAATATATAAATTTTATAACTTATAAAAGTATTGATGACTTACATTTATTGATCCATCCATTTCCAAGATCGTCTATTTTTTTTTTGTTTCACTTTGTCTTCATGGCATTCCAATTCTGATTCCACTCATTTGAATTCTACGTTGCACTTACCCTCATTCACGAAGTTCTTTGGTTTTACTTGCAATTGTAGTTAAAGAAAGAATTTAATAATATATGGAACGTCTCATCACTTCCTCACTGCTCGAGAGTCATTGACCGAATGATCGTAAGTCAGAAACATTATATCACGGTACTGTTTATATCGTCAAGGTTGACTATGTAAGAAAGAATTTGATAATATGTAAAAAACTCTCTGTCTCTCAAGGTTACTTTGCGAATGAATAATAAAGGCGTGTCACATGTTAACAATAGCGCGATACTGTTTATCAAGGTCGAACACGGTATTATTTATAAGTCTTTCGTTACTGAAATATTTCCTGTAATATAAAATATTTGTGCGCGGAATATTAAATTATATAAGTATTTTAATTTATTGATTAAGATTAATTGAATATTTATTAAACCATTCATCTTGAAGTCTTTCGTTATGCTAATTATTTGCATCTATAATTCGATTGTTTTACTTCGTGTTCTCCCCAAAATTATATTATATATCCCCCACAATTATATTTAGATTGTCAAGTAGAATAATAAAGGACTAACACGGATGAAATATATTTGTAACTCTAAATATTAAAATAATAATTATTGTTCGTAAAAATTGCAAATCTCGATGCGATTATTTAATATCTTGTATTCCTATCATTTTATCGATTCTTGATTAAATTATATATTTGTATTGATTTAATTATATATTAATTAAGAAGGATTGAGAATATTTAAAGCATTGGTCGAAATATATTTAATTCTATTATATTGTTAAGGAAACAGCATAATAAACATCAATATAATCAAAAGATCATAATATATTTAATTCTCTTATTCCTTTTCATGTATCCCTTGTTTCAATTTTTATTCGCAATAATGAACGATTACGATTCGATAAATATTTATTGTTGCGATACAATTTCATGTCGTTAATTAATTTTTAATTAATTAATTTTTGTTAATATTTATAGCAAATTATATTCCGACACTAATCGTAATCGTGTTTAGTAAAAAAATTACAGTATACGAAACGTTTCTCATCACTATTTCATTTCTCCCGAGTCACCGTGCGAATGATGACAAAGCGATAACGTATAGAGCGCTACTGTTTACGCTATAATGTATACTGCCAAAGTCGAACACAGTGTTATCGATAATTGCCGAAATATTTTATATATTATAAAATATACATTAACATGGAATATTAAATTATGAAAGTATTTTAATTTATTAATTAAAATTGATTATTTATTAAACAATTTATCACGGAGCTAATTATTTGAATTTCGATTATTTTATTCGATTATTTTGTTGCGCTTTCTCGAAGTCAAATTCAATAATATTTAGTTTTGCATTTTAAAAGATTGATTTATAGCGAGCTAAATAAATAAATAAATAAATAGTAGCGTGAAAAGAGAGAACATACTAATATTTTTATATAATAAATTATTATTAATTAAATTATTTATATTTTTATTTATATTATTTATATCAGAGAGACATACAGGGTGAGTTTTAATATGTGTCAATCTTTTTATCATGTGGGAGATTATCGACTGCATAATTGATTGGTACATAAATGTCAATATATTCGTTCGTAATCATTTTTATCAAAAAAATTAATAAAAATTAATCATAATATGAAATTATTTGAAAAATAAAAATTTATAAACAACGCTATATCCATATTTAATCTACTATTAAATCTTTTTGGCTTAGACAATAATAATATCAATCCTAATAATGATTGAACATTTTTAACAAAGAAAAGAAAAGATATTTTTTTCATCTAAATATATATTATTTAAATTAATTTGACTTTCAAGAAGCGTTCATCGTTGAATTACTATCAAAATCATTGCTTTCAGAAATTGCCGAGGAAAATCTGGGATTAGTTTCTTCAATCTTACAATAAAAATTCCCAATTTTTAACAAGGCTTCGAACTAGATGTCGCGAATGGATCTCATAAGAACCGGTGAGAAATAATGGTGATTGTTTTGTAATGTTAATATTTAATTTTGTATATAAAATTTTGTAATGTTAATATTTAATCATTGACTTATCACATCTTCACTCTCTTATTCGAAATTTCTTTATATTTAATTAGCAATATTTAGGAATATTATCTGACGCGAGGGATAAAATTCTTTTGTTAAAATGATAATCTTGTATAAGGATGCGAAAAGAACACGGAAAGAACATGGTATTTTCGCAATCATAATTTAATAATTTATTTTGAGAATATTCAATTGAGAATATTCCGTGCAATATGGAATTCATAAATAAATAAAGCTAATGGAAAAGATATCATTAAATTTATAATAAATTGATTCGCGATTCCGTAACGAAGGCGTTTGTCAGTCAAATTTTATAATGCTTATACACCAAGCAAAATTAGCAAAACAAAATTAGCGCAACAAACATTTTTATCAAAATTTCACTCAATTTTAAATAATCATAACTTCGCGAAATATGGTCGTACCAGAAAAATTTTTTTTTTTTATTTTAAAGTTTGAAGTCTCTACTTTAAAGAGAATTTGTCATATTTTGACTTCCTCCTTTCCTCCCTCCCGCCATCTCCTTAAAAGTGAGGTCATGTTTTATTTTAAAAAGTTTGTATTTTGATGCGCTCCACGTGGTGCAACGAATTTTTCTTGCACATAAAAAATCATTATAAAAATTATCGTAAAATATAAACTTTTCCGCATAAATTAAAAAAAAAAATTGAAATCTGTACGATTTTTTTGGCGGAGTTATGAATATTGACATATGAAAGTTACCCATGTATCTTTGTTAATCTGTTTATGCCTGTTACCGCCAGCATTAGCGTTACCCGATGCACACCACGAGGAGGTTGCTGGTCGGTTTTGTGCATCGTGTGTGTGTGTTCTCTCTCCCTGTTATTTTTACTTTTCCAACTTTCTCACATATCATCTTTTATCTTTAGATAATTTATTTTACTTTTTTCTCATTTGTGCTATTTTGTTCTGCTTTTATTTTATGATTTTTGTGATTTTTATTAATTTATCTTTTTTTGTTGCTTGATATTGTGTGTGATTTATTTTTTTTTTTGCGGCGCTGGTTGCTCTGCTTTTGTTTTTATCTTTACAGGACATTTTTTATTACGTTTATTCTTCTGGACATTTGTTTTTGTTGTCACCATGTAAGATTTGGAGCTACATATTTGGACTGTTATGCTTCTCCATCATGCTCATCTGTACACGTGTCTCTCACGTGTTTGCCCGTTTTACTTCCTTCTTTTTGCAACCACGCTCTTCACGCTTTGACATCATAGGTGAGCGACATGTCATTCCGTCGTTTTTTTACGAGAGTTAAATTTAGACTTTTATTTACAAATTATAATTATGCGTGCCTCTCATCATTCTTTCTGCAATTCTGCGTTTTTTGTAACACACTAAAACCACCTATTTTTACTTGATTTGACTTTGCCCTATGTTTGCGATCTCTTTTGATATTTATTGTTATTGTAATTTGTGAGATTCAATATCAAATAATAATATTCCATTTATTCAAATATTTAATAACATCGATATAATATTGATTGAAAATGATCCAGATTCGGATCGAAACGTTTGTCTTTTCTTGAATACTGTTAATTTGAAATTTTTGTTGTCATTTTTTTTGTTTTCGTTTTGCGTTACCGTTATCTTTGCGCTGTAGTTTCTGCCTATTGACTTTTAATATTTGATTTATATCATACAACCACTTTTTGAATTAATATTATTTCTTTCCTAATGATTTTATTTAATAGGCTTAACAATCCTACATCCTGATTAACTAAAATTATAGAGATTTGAGGAATCTATCTCTAATCCTCACTTCACCTAATCATGTATATTTTAATCACGTGCCCTAACCGCGAGCCCTAATCGCGTGCCCTAACCGCATGCCCTAACCGTATTCTTCAGACCTCTTCGAACCTACTTTTCGTTGATACTGATCACTTTCTTTCTCGATCTCTAATCAGAGATCGAAGAAGGAAATAATTATTCCTTCTTTTGCCGGATAATTACTGGCAAAAGAGCGTGAAATATTTACGCTCATTTAATAACGATCGTTCGATTTCACAATCGCTCGATTTCATAATCGCTTAAATATTGAATAAATATTGAATAAACTTTATTTTAACTGAAATAAAGCTAAATTACTACAAATTTCTATAAATTATATTTTATAATAAAGTACATAATTAATGTGTGTATATTTATCATATTAAAAATTATTTAATTAATTAATTCATTTGGCTTTATATTAAGTTAAAATAAAGTTTAAGAACAATATTTACAAACAAATACTACGATGGATGAGCTATGAGCAATTAGAAGATAAGTGCGTATTATAAGAATTATAATTAGCATCAAAAATTGATAAAATTGATAATTGTTAATGCGTGTTCTTTATTTCATAAATTAGACAAAAAAATCTTTTCTTGATCTCTTCCTTTTTGAATTAATATTTCAATATATTTTCGCAATAGATGCAAAGCATCTATTAATTTAATTTAATAATGTAAGCATTAATTTAATAAAATCAGCATCTATTAATTTAATTTCATAATATCTAATTAATTTAATTTAATTATTTAATTTAATTTATTTTATTTAATCCATCCTAGCTCATCCATTTTAAAGTAACGGATTTATCTACAATCTACAGCTACATCTACAATCTCTACGAATCCGTTACCTTAAAGTTAAATAAAAGTTTTTTTCACTCACCGGCACTGATGCGCAACAGCGGAATTGTTGTTATGGAAGCTAGTTGTCTGTAACATACAAATATAATAAAATTCATTTATAATAATGCTCACAAAATGCAATTAATATATAAAACAATTTTTATTGTGCGGAATTTTATATCGAATGTGTAAAATAATAAATAGATAAACACGTATGGAAAAATTTTATAAATTTTTGAAATTGTTTTTTAAATAGAAAATTCTATATGACTTTTACAAAAATCTTTTTCTTTAATTCATTTAAATAATAGGATCGAATTATTGTTCGTTTATAACAAGTTAACGATTTATAACAATTAATATATAAATAATAATATTCACCATCAGGTTGTTCCGCCGGTGCAAGATGCCGCTCCTAGGCCTGCTCCTCCTCTCAGATCATCAGGGTTGTTGCATCGATCTATAACATACAAAAGAAGATTATAATGTAGCAGCGTCCAAAATAATTGATATTTCAAAAAATTATTATTGTATGCATTGAATTATATTCGATATAATATATATATATATATATATATGTGTATATTAGATATAATATATATGATATGTATAATAATAATCAAATTAATAAAATATTTCTATAAAATAAAAAAAAACAGAACATTTATTAATAATTCTCTATCTTCACTAATTTTATAAAAGCTTATATTTTTACAAGTTTATAGCTTTTATTTAAAATTTTTTATCTCTAATTCTCTTTTATTTAAATCATATAAATAAAAAATCAAATTACACGATTAATTGTTTAATTTAAATTATAATAAATATATTTAATATTTAATATATAATTACAAATAAAGAAATTATTTACCAGAAAGTTGCTCTGCCGAAGCCCGATGCCTCTCCTAGGCCTCCTCCTTCTCTCATGTTGTTGGCGCGCGATACTTTTATCGACACTCCCGCACTCGCGAGCGATATTTTTATATCGCTATTATATCGATATTTTACGCGCGATACTGAACGGTACTCCCGCACAATTTCGATGCGATTAAAAAGTTTATATTTGATCGCGCGATGTATATACTTAATACGTATATACCTTTAACGGCACTCCCTAATATGCATATACCTAACGCGACGCGTTGACGAAACGTTTGCTGTCCGCGGCACGTTGACGGCACCGACGACGCGAAAGGGTACTTTGCTTCCCATTCAGGCACCTTAAGATTTATCATAAATTGGAAAATTTATGATAAATCTTACGGAACCGTCCAGGTACTAAGCCCTCCCACCGCGACAAGGTGTACCCCATGGGAGGGTTATATTATATTATATATAATTTTATATATAATATAATATATAATTAATTTTGTAATACATAAATATAATATATAAATTTTAATTCGCAAATATAAATGATAAATAAAAATATAAAAGATAAGAAATAATCTATTATATAAAGCAATGTTCAAAATAATTGTTAGAGAAAGAATTTGAAAATATATGGAACGTCTCACATCACTGCTCGAAGGCCACTGAGGGAATGATCGTAAGTCAGAAATATTATCGCTGTACTGTTTATATCGCCAAGGTTGACTATGTAGAGAGGGAATTTGATATTATATGAAACGTCACTACTTTATTGTTCAAAATTACTGTGCGAATGATCGTAAATCATAAAACGTCGTTGAAATATTTTATGAATGATTATCGATTAAGAAAATTTAAAGCATTGGTCGAAATTTATTTAATTTTAATAAGTATTGTTAGAGAAATTATTATAATAAGCAGCAATAATCGAAAGATCATAATAAAATTAATTCCTTTATCTCCTTTTATGTTCCCTTTTTCAATTTTTATTCGCAGTATTTTATTAATGATTGCGATTCAATAAAGATTTATCGTTGCGATACATTTTCATGACATATTTATCATAAGTTAATTTATTTTTAATATGTTCGTCATCAAAATATTTTACATACTTTAACATATATATGTGTATAATAAGCAATATAGCTATTTTGAAAATAATACATATATAAATAATAATAATAATAAATAAATAATTTTTATAAATTACTCACTAATAATAATAATAATAATAATAAATAATTTTTATAAATTACTCACCGCATATCTCTCTGACTGCTTCAAGCTCTTTCACTGCTCTCTGAGTGGCCGATACTTTTCCAGATGTCCTTCTTTTTTTGTTCTTCATCCTTTGCCGTTTCCTTATAGCACTCATATTCACTCACGAACAAACAATTAATTATATTTAGTTATATACTATAGAAATGATCGCGAGTCTTTTGCACGGCACTCCCGATCGCGAAATAATTACGAGAAACGCACATTAATATATCGTATAAGAGATAAAGAAGTACGATTCGCTCTATAATAGTCATAGCGAATTATATTTCAATACTAATCGCGATCGCGTTTAGGAAAAGAATTCAATAATACGAAGTGTTTCGTATCACTACTTTGCCGTTGGAATGTCGTGTGAATAATACAAGATCATCTATGTATTTATAATTTTTGTTTCAATTTTTATTTGGAATAATGAAAGATCGCGTTTCGATGGATGTATCATCGCCATATAGTTTCATGTTATTCATTAAGAGTTAATTAATTGTTATAAACCAATGATATAAACCAATCTACATTGCGTTTATAGAGTATTTAGGTCCGAATCCTATCGGAATCTTGTCGTTTATCTATATCTCAATCATGCACATATAGAAAAATTATGTATTCCATCTGCATATCGTAACATTTTAATAATTATACTTTACGCTGAAGAAGACTCAAAACAAGAGCCAGAAACGTTCGTTTTTATTACTTCGAATTATGTATATATTATTTGTTTTCATTTTTATATTTGTTTATATTCAATTTAAATCATCATACTTTTTACTGTATTTCAAATAAAATTTATTTAACCTTGCTCTCTATCACCTTTGAATTTTCTATGTATTGTTAATTAATTGTTAATTGTAATAGTCGTAGCGAATTATATTTCGATATTAATCGCGTTCGCACTGTTAGAAAAAGAATTCAATAATTCATACGAAGTGTTCCGTATCACTACTTTACTACTGGAATGTCGCCGTGCGAATGATACAAGGTCTTCAGTCTTCGCCTATGTAGCGACAATACAGCGCTACGTCATCAAGGTCGAACGCCGTGTTATTAACCTCACTGTCGAAATATTTTACGCGTACTATGACGTACATATATAAAAATTGAATTTATATACAAGTATATTTTTAAAATCTCACACACACACACACACATATACACACAGATTAATTATTTATTAAACGATTAATATACATCACAAAACTTTCCATTAATCATTCGATCGTTTTACTGCGCGTACTCAGACGAATTATATATATTTAAATCATCACATAATTATATGATAAAGCATCGGACGAAATATTCTTAAATATTAATATTAAAAGAAGAATAATTATTGTTCCTAAGGATTGCAACAAAATGATAATTTATAATTTTGATTCCGTTCACACACATCGATTCTTAATTGCATTCGATTCTTTTTAATTAAATGAACGCATCACGCGAAATACGCGTTTCGAAATTATATTCTAATTATATTCCAATCGTATATAATCGAGTATTTCGAATAATGGAAAGCACAATGGTCAAATCAACTATTTATTAATAATAAAATTGTAACTTACGAATGTATTCCGTTTATTCCGTATGTTAACATCGCGGCAACAATGAATAAACTTTTAAAATAAATAATCAGTATATCGAAGCAGTTTTACCGATTTAATTACTGATATAAAAACCGATCAATTGACCAGTTGGTGAAACTGTTTCAATATATTGGTTATTTTCTTAAAAGAATTGTTATATGACGAATTGTTATATTATATTTTCGCGCGTCACGTTTTCGTATTCAATTTTGACTTCCCGCGGAAAGACTCGAATCGTTCCTCGAGAATCGATCCTTCAAAACGCAATTGTTCTGTATAAATTTTGCAATTAGTGATTATTAATTTGTGCGATTTTTATTTACACAGCGAGTTTGGCGCGTTTTGATTTTGATTTTAATTAATGTCGAGTGAGTCATAACTTTTTGAGATATATTGCATTATTATCACATAGCAAAATGACAAAAGGCATGGTGTAACGTCGTGAGTGTTGCACAAAGCATAAATTGCTGTATGATCATATGCTGATTAATGCGTAATTACTTTTTTTGAATATCAAGTGAATATTATAAAGCAGAAAAAAATAAACGAGATAAACGAAAAAAAAATAACTCATTAAACGCATCGTGCGATGGCGAAACAATTGTGAGTAATTTATAATTTATTTTATTTTATTATATTTATTATTTGTGGAATTAATTATTTGCTTTTATCTTTAATAATAATTTATTTAAAAAAAATAATAAAATGATTTCAAATGTTCTTGTGATAAATATCGCAAAGTAAAAGAAAAGGCAAAAGAACCAAAAACGCTGAACGTGTTGCGTAGAAAAAATTATTAATTAAGAAATGCTACATAGCAATAGGAGTACGCTGCTTATATAAATTAATGATCGCAGAAAGTGTGATAGAAATCTGTCGACAGACGTTTCGACCTATCTCCAGGGTCCTTTTCAAAACTAAACATATACATAAATAACTTCAACTTAATTTATTTATGTATATGTTTAGTTTTGACATTGAAAAGATTTTCCTAAATCTTAATTATTTGTTTTATTACCACTTTGTGTATGACTTGAATTTATTTCTATTTAATTATATTTACTGAATACTATAATTCTGTTGTTCCGCATTGTATCGATGAGAATTAATTTATTTTTATTTCATAAAAATTTAAATATCTTACGTATTTTTTCGTTTATATATACATGTAATTATTTCTGCATAAATCCATTTAATATCTCGGAGTAAATTTGTTCTCCTCTTTAATAATAAATCTCCATTCTACGTGAATTGTGATTCGCGATTCTACTAATTTATCTGCTGTATTGATATTGGATATCAAATATAACAGGAAAAATTTGTTTAGCTCTCATGTCCAACAATTTCATATGTATACGATAAAAAAATATAATTATTGACTATCACGAAATATTTCTAAATATCTAATTGTAATTATATTTATTTCTGATTATACTTTTTGTTTCTGTTTTTGTCTTTAATCACTTTAATTTTAAAAAGAATAGATTTTTTATATTTTTATATATTTTATATATATTTTTTATATATTTTTATATATATTTTTCGCGTAGCTTTTTCATTCACGAAAATTATTGCGTGATTAAATTTTTTATATAAATAATTTTATATAGTTATGATATATAAACTTTCTCCATCAGCTTTGATCGTCTATCGCGTTTCTCTAAATTTTTTTTTAAATCGAAAATGAAAAATTAAAATTCAAATCTATAAATTTCGACTTTTTTGGTGGGGGGGGGTTTTTATTTTTTTATTTTGATAATTGCCAATTATATAAATCTATTATCGAGGAAATAAAAAAATGATAAGCAATATATCTATTTTGAAAATAATATATAATATAAATAATAAATAATTTTTATAAATTACTCACCATATATCTGTCTGGCTGCTTCAGGCTCTGTCACTGCTCTCCGGCTGTCCAATACTTTTTTAAGATGTCCTTCTCCTTTCTTTTTCATTCTTTGCAGTTTCCTCGTAGCACTGATATTCACTCGCGAACAAACAATTAATTATATTTAATCATGTACAGAAACGATTGCGAGACTTTGCATAGCACTCCCGATCGCAGAATAATTACGAGAAATGCACTTTAATATATCGTATCTCATGTTGTTAGCGCGCGATACTTTAACGATACTCCCGCACTCGCGAGCGATATTTTTATATCGCTATTTTCGATATTTTACGCGCGATACTGAACGACACTCCCGCACAATTTCGATACGATTAAAATTTTATATTTGATCGCGCGATGTACACATTTAATGTGTATACCTTTAACGGCACTCCCTAATATGCATATATCTAATGCGACGCGTTGACGAAGCGCTTGCCGTCCGCGGCACGTTGATGGCACCGGGACGACGCGAGGGTATTTGGCTTCCCATTCAGGCATCTTAAGATTTATCATAAATTGAAAAAATTTATGATAAACCTCAAGGAACCGTCCAGGTACCAAGTCCTCCCACCGCGACAAGGTGTACCCCATGGGAGGGTTATATTATATTATATATAATTTTACATGTAAGTAATTTTGTAATATATTATATAAATTTTAATTCGCAAATATAAACGATAAATAAAAATATAAAAGATAAGAGATAATCTATTATATAAAGCAATGTTCAAAATAATTGTTAGAGAAAGAATTTGAAAATATATGGAACATCTCACATCACTACCTCACTGCTCGAAGACCATTGAGGGAATGATCGTAGGTCAGAAATATTTCCGCGATACTGTTTATATCGCCAAGGTTGACTATGTAGAGAGAGAATTTGATTGTATATGAAACGTCACTACTTTATTGTTCAAGGTTACTGTGCGAATGATCGTAAGTCATAAACACCGCAATACTGTTTATATCGCCAAGGTCGACTTATACTATGTTATTGTTATAATTCGTTGTTGAAATATTCTATGAGTGATTGCTGATTAAGAAAATTTAAAATTCAAGATTTATTTAATTTTAATAAGTATTGTTAGAGAAATTATTATAATAAGCATTAATAATTAATCGAAAGATTAATTCTTTTATCCCCTTTTATGTATCCACTGTTTTAATTTTTATTCAGAATAATTAATGATTACGATTCGATAAGGATTTATCGTTTGCATACAGTTTTATGTCGTTTTTCATAAGTTAATTAATTTTTAATTATTAATAATAATAATTATATCAAATTGTTTCAATATTAATTGTAATCATATTTAGAAAAAAATTCGATAATATGCGAAGCGTTTCGCACTACTTTATTGCTCGAGTGTTACCATGCGAATGATAACAAGGCCGTAACATATTAATAACAGCGTGCTATTGTTTATATTGCCAAAAGTCGAACATCGTGTTATTGATAATTCGTTGCCAAAATATTTTATATATTATTATACGACGATCTGCGTATGACTCCGATTCACGTATGACGTATGCAATGGCGCGGAATTACATGGCCGAACCGATGCGCAATCGTTTCTACGCATGGCCATTACTGCGCTCGACGTTCGCATGATTTTGATTTTTGAATATTGTCTACGGCTTTGATAGCATATAATAATAAATATATAAAGATTGAATCAATTAATCATATTGGTCACATATGTAGATTTCCGAAGAAAGAGAGAAATAAATATTTCGAGATCCATCGTTTCATTATATGTAATTACATATTATTAATAAAATATGATTGATCATTGATTATACGTTAAAAATATGATGATGTATCTTCATTCCCTCCAGAGCGACCAATCATTAAAAAATTATTTAATATTGTTAATGATTAAATCTCTTTATAACATGAAAGAGTTTATTTATGATAAAATATAAATAAATATTTAAAAAAGTTAATATAATTTGAAAAATTAATTTTAATAAATTTATAAAAATTAATAGAAAAAATTTATAAAATTTAATAGAAATCAAGTCATCTATAGCGAAATATATAGAAGTTTTAAATTCAATTAATTAATTGATCAATATATGGTAAAATAATTAATTGATCAATATATGGTAAGATACTGTACTATCATCTATCGCTAAAAATAAAATTATTTTATCATTAATTAAAATCAAGAAACAAAAAAATAGCTTTTGTTAATAAACTATGTTTTATATTAAATATTTTTGTGTTTTATGTTTTGTTTTAAATATAAAGATTAAATCGAGTTTAGAAAAGACAACATTAATTGATAAATAGTCTTATCCATTTTAAATACAATTTATCAAAAATCTACAATTTAATGAGTATGTGAAATAATTTATAATTTATTAATTAACGTGCTTATATAAATATTTTATTTATTTTTAATTTTTCTACTGATATTTATATTTTCTATTAACAATGTATATTAAAATGTATATTACTTACCTTTAGAATAAAACAACAGTTCTTTAAACAAGAATTTAATTTCTAAATAAAGAATTTAATTTAACTTGTATAAATAAAAAAATCGTGATTCTTTTAAAAAACTAATGTAAAGTTAAGAAAGATCATTGAAAATTTTTCTTCATATATGAATTAAGATCATTAAAAAATCTGGACAACAGAGGTGATCTATGACCCAGTTTATTATACAATTACAATATTCTTCGCTAATCATACTGTGATAAATAATAATCGTAATAATCGTAGTATATCTAGATAACACGAACTATTTACGATTGATATGATTTTATTTATACACCATTCAACATTCTCACTCTTTATTTCTTTCTCTCTCTCTCATTTGCTCCGTTTCTCTTTCTCTTCCATAAAGATCATTCTTTCATCAAAAGATGAAAAACGATAGTCGCACAGACATGCATTATAGCAAGAAATTTATCTAATTGTTACAGTCCGTCGACGGAAAGATTCGCAAATTGCGACATCGTCGTTCGTAATCGCTCTCATCAGACGTGTATAGTCGATAATTCTTAGTACAAAATAGTCAAACGATTTCTCGTTCTCGTTTCAACGGGATTCTGCAATCGTCTCGACATTTTAAGAAACTGTCATACCGTGCTCTTCGCGTATATTACCCTTACACGATTATGTTATGTGTCTCGTGATAACGTGTTACACACATCGAACGTTAGTAAAACCTATGATAATCCTATAATTCTCCACGAAGACATCGAAAGATTGGATATTTTAAACGCGAAGATAAATAAAATGTCAAAAATGAGATAATTTATTAATTATATATATATCACGCAATGTACTAAACAAAATCCCTCTTTCTTACTAGAAGAAAAGAATTTATAACAATTTATGTTTCATAATTTTCTCTAGATATTTTACTAAATAAAGAGAGGCAAAATTTCGTATTTATTAAAAGAGAAATTAGATATATTTATATTCTTGTGTAAAAAATTACATGTTAGCTGAGTTTTTCTCAATTGACATTTTTCACTATTCATTTACGGTTTAAGATATCCAAAAATGTATGTCTTACGTCGAGAATATAAATTTTTCTACGAGTAGTCGACTAATTGGTATACTCGGAGCATTGCAGCTTCGTTTTCTCCTAATTACTGAACATCTAAGATCGTCTTAAGCCAATTACTGTATGGATAGAAATAAAAAGCAGATAATCGCATAGTTATTTTCGTTTATCTATTCGCTTCTAAATTTAATGTTTATTTCATAGAAGATAGATTTTACGAGAGTAACAAAATATTGTATTACTTAAGTGTATTCAAATTGTCGTGCAAATAATTTTATTAATTCATAACTAATAATTGATATTGAGAGATATCAATCAACTGTTGATATTGCTAGAAAGATTTAAATATTAATTCAGAATTGAAAATTGTTTTATCAGTGCATGTATCTTCTGCTTCTTATTCCGACCGATCGTAAATTGGTTTCTTATGCATGTATATGGCGTATCGAGTATTATTTATCTACTACTACAAATTGTATATATACAGGTAGTATATACACAGATGAAAAGATGATGGGACGGTAGGAGAAAAATACATTTTTATCACGCAACGATAAAGAACGCGCGGCGATCGAAATTAGGAAATAAGTATCTCATCTCGATACTAATTCACACGCCGGATCTCTCTGTATTCTTTTTACACAAGAATTATACAAACTGAAATATGTAACTGCGAAGGGACTAAAGGAACGGGACTATACAGAAAATTAAAAATGGTAAAAAAAATGCTGATGTAACTGAAAGCTCTCTAGCATTTTTATTCTCAAATAATAAAAGTTAAAATATAATGAAATAATAATATAATAATAATAATAATAATAATAATAATTATATTAATGAATGTAACTAATACGGATCATCAGTAAAACGCCTATTCACCTGCGCATTATCGCATATCGAACGCATTATAATATCGAGCGAGCAATCGATCGACAATGATGCCGTAACGAGAAGAGGGGGAGTGGCCTTTTTATACGTTAATATTCTGTTAATTATCTACAAGCACTCTCCTGGCGAACAAAAGTGGAAAACCTTCTGCCCCTCTCTCTTTTTATTTAACTATCTCCTCTTCCTGATTGCCTTCTTGTGTCCTCTTTTCACTCATCGTCGTCCGCGTATCTACCAACAAATGTACGGTTTTAGAAACTCTTTTTATTCTCCTTTCTTTCCTCTCGTCTTATTATAGTTCGTCTCTCTGTTCGCGCGCATGTTTTTGTCGATGTTCTCGTTACAGCTTGGTCCACGACTCTGGGAGTTTAGGGAATTTAGAAATGAGATGAGGGATGAAATGAGTCGAAAGGGCATGTATTGCTCCTATATGATCTAACAGTTTGCACAAATTCTTCTGAAGGAATTCTCTAAACGCGTTAACCATTCGTTATTTCTTTGAAATAATAAATGAAAAAGAAAAATTTATAATTAAAACTCACATATGAAAATATTATTGTTAGAAGCTGTTTTAGAGCGCAACATAATTATACACTGGCACAGTGTCGTGCAAATTGTTGGATCGACAATTCGCGCGCGCTTCCCTCATTTTGGAATTACATACAGATATGCAGAAAGTAAAGCATTGTTTGTGCAGATACGTAAAAATTCAATTTACACGACAAGCGACATTAACAATAGTAACACGTATCGTGTGATTACATAGTAATCTCAATCAATACAGACGATGATGATGATGATGATGATGACATGACCATGAGAATAATACATGTTGTTATTTCTTAAAGGTCCGCATGGATTTCCTATTTTATCATATTATATGTACAACGTCCGTTTATACATTTATGTATATATGTATATGCATACGCCGATGCATGCATAGTTTATATACGCCGATATACTCATGTGGCATTATAATTGTTAAAGGTACATACATTTACGCAAATTCTGCACGTTGATAATGAAATCTATGTACATATGCATGAGTTTTAGGAATAAGTATATGATCAGTATATCACGTTCGTTTCCTGATCTATAATCTAAAATCATAGCCCTTAATTAATCACCGAGAATCCACCGGAAGTAGCATCGATCTTAACGAGCGCGAAAATCGACAATTTTATCTAACTCACAGAAGAAACGTTTATACATCAAAAAATATATTAAAATACATTAAAAAACATATTTTAAAATACATATCTTATTGTATTTTCATAAAAAAAGAATTTCTTTTTTTCACACTCCCATTCTCTCTCTTAGCATAAAATATCGGAAAGATCCGAATCTTTTCTGCCTTCTGTGCCAATTAATTTCATGGATATATACGAATATACGGCATATAATTCGCATATGTATAGTGTAAATAATTGTATATACATTACGTATTACTTAGGTACCGTGTTATCTACAATGTTACTAATTATCACTCGCACGAAATATGTATTTCTCATCAACATACAAATATTCCCACGCGCGTCACGTCGCCTCCGAATTTTTTTACGAAATTCTACCGTTCTCGCAAATGTACACATTTATATATAATAGATCACACATTATATAATACTTATTGTACAGGCAATATACTTTGGCATGAATCATAACGTTTCGCGTATATCGATCGTGATTCGAATCGGAGTTCGGCACCGCGCGTGGACATCGCGATCCTCGGTACAACACTCGGTGGTCTTGAATTCACATAGTATATACAGCCCTGTGACACAGATATGTACGATACGATGACAGACACGCCTACGTGTATATATATGTACAATTGTATTGTCGGACCTCGCCGCATTTTGCCGTTGAGATGCACTGTAACCCTGCTTGCCAAAGATGTGCCATCGAATAAAATTATTTTTAAAATTATTTGAAAATTGTAGAAAAAGGAAATATATGATATTCTTTCTCTGCTGTGATTTAAATCATTCAATATCTTCACGAAAGTTCTTTGATGATAACAAAATACTAAAATATATATGAAATTATATCGCGAAAAGAAGTTTGTCAATCAATTTTTCCTTCAACAATCAGAAAATGTGTCAGGGTATTCGATGATTTCCTAATTAATCTGACAATGTCGTAAATGATATCAATTTTAACGCAAATTATAATAATAGAAAACGCATAAGAAAAGAGATAATCAAATAAAGATCGCCACTTCACGGCTTTCGAAATATAATTATAGAGATGTGATCAAGTTCAATATATATTTATGAATTTATTTACGAACCGATTCAATTCAATATCATTTTATCCAGATATCATTTTATTGGAATCGTGAATTATAAAAATTATATATGTATGCATTTATATATCATTATTTAACATCATTGTAAAAATTTCATACATTTAAGTATGAGACAAATGTATAACAAATGATAATAGTATCAAAATATAACCGAAAGTTTATAAAAATATATATTCAAATCTCTTATGGATATTTTAAATCAGTTTAAATTAATTTAACATTTAATTTCGACTCCACTCAAATTACATTTTTAAGTAATCATATAAGATTTGAATTTAAGAAACTTTCGATTACATCATGATATTTTGCAATACTTGTACTAGACTCAATTGCAGCATAAAAAATTGATTACATTTTGATGCTATTATATTTATATATTCTTACAATACGTTTAGACATGCTGCAAATGCTACTTAATCCCATCTCTATGTAACTGAAATATATCAGATATAATAATTCTATAAAAATTATATAGATTTATATTTATGGAAAGATATAGCACACAATTTGACATAATTTTATGAACACTGTGCAATTAAAAGATAAAAATGCAAAAGTTGTTAAGCCTTTTCTATTGCTACTTCACGATCTTTTCAGAACGTTTCGTTCGTAGAAAATTCGAATGTCATTTCTGTTCATATATTGAATAGCTTCAAACAACAGAATTGATTCTATTTGAGGAACTCTGCCAAAGTTATCAAAGAAATAGTAATAATTAATTTCTTATAATTGCCTAAAAGATTCGCGCACGCAATTGCATGCTTTAGTGCAACACACCGATGCATCTTAAAATTGGTTGTTATCGATAATTATTTATGTAAAGAAATGATATAAAGGTCTTTCCATTTGATAAATGCTTAACATATAATATATATTATATATTAAATTATATAATATATTATATAATATAATATATCAATAATAAGATATGTTGAACGGGAAATTGGCCACTTCCATATTATGCTTACGTCTTCATATAATTTTTTTACGACTTTTAATATGCATCAGTGTGCATCCGAAAGAAATTAGTGCGTCCGAAAGAACTCGCACACTTATAAAAAACTCCCTTATCAATTTTTTTATTCAAAACGCAGCGTGTCTTCGTATACTTTTTATTAGATACTTATAACAAGTTCTGATTATTCAATGACCAATCGATTTATGTATTCTCTCACTTATATTATCTCGTTTAACTTTCATTTTTACATACTTACATTCTCACTAACACTCTCACTTACACATTCAGTCGCTTCTCAGCTTTATGTAAAACTGATTACTTATTTCGAATTCTCTTTCCTCTCTCTCACTCTTTCTCTCTCTTTGTGAACTCTTTATATGTCTCATATTATTATCGAATTTTAACTGATATCACCAAAATTGCAATTATCGATGATTCTCAATGGCTGTGACCTTAATTTAAAGTACAATCGTATTTTCTTTGCTCAACGGGATCGAGAGTTAATTTGTCTATTCTCGATTTCCTTTTTAATCTATTGGAATATAAATAAGATCTGAAAAGATAATTAAGAATAGACGAGCAATTCTTTTATTCGGTATCGAATAAAAAAATAAGAAGATCTAATTGTAGTTTAAATTTCGATTTGAATTACCTAATCTTTTGAAAATATTATTTCAACTGCTAGCTTTAAAAAATCAAATTATGAGCTAATGATAAAATTCCGGTAGATTGCACAAGCGTCGTTGTTGTTGTTGTTGTTGATGATGCTGTTGTTGCTGTGGATGTTGTTGATGATGTTGATGATAGAGAACGTCCCCTTGATGGGTCGCTTGCTGATGTCACTCGTGAGACTTGTTGTTCAGCGGATGATAGTTGCCGCCTGCCGAAGCAACCAAAGCCAGAGGCAAAGATGAATTCAAAGATGCCGGGTGAGGATGCGAATGGCCCATGCCGGAAGAATGCGTCGTAAGGGCCAAAGGACTACCGGACATGGAACTAGCGATAGAGGCGAACACCGAGGGCGCGGGCGACGTCATCGTTGGACTACCCATCGCTGCTGTTGGCGGATTGATCCTCTTTTCTTTTTGCCTTCTGAAATATAAGTTATACATAAATTGCTCCTGTGAAAAAATCAATGATACGAAATCTGATTATAAATTTGAAAAAGAAAAAAATATGGAGATTATATCATAATTATATCCTAACAATATTTACCTATTGCAGAACCATACGCGAACGACTTCTTTCTCCATCGCAAGACTATCCGCTAGTATAGTTATCTCTTCGGACGTTGGTTTCGGGTTTTGGATAAAAGCCTTTTCTAGAGCCACTCTTACGCTGGTCTCTATCGACGTCCTTTTCTTCCGCCGTCTGCCGATCGCTTCCGGTGTCGTAAGTGGATTCGATAGAGAATTGGGATTGTTCAAGGAATTATCGGCATCCTCCAGCCATTTTTGTAAGAGTGGCTTCAGCTTGCACATATTTTTGAAAGAAAGATTTAACGCTTCGAACCTGAAATGCGGAAGCATCGATTTTTATCTAATTAAAGTCAATAATGTTATTAGATTAAATTAAAATTAATGTTATTTATTTTTCTTTTCATTTTCTATTTTTTATTTTTTTATTGTGTAAAAATATATATTATATGTAATTCAAACAATATAAAAATAGTTATCTTAATTGAAAAGCTCAGAAATATTCAGATTAGCTCTAAGTTTCTACGATTGCGTTATCTGAAAAAACTATTCTCATTTCATCGTGTAGTTTGAATTGAGAATATATATATCTACCTGGAGATGGTAGTTTGCGAGAAGTCGTTGCCGTAGAGTTTGCCCATTGCGAGTCCAACGTCTCCTTGGGTGAAACCGAGCTTGATTCGCCTCTGTTTGAACGTTTTGGCGAATTGTTCTAGTTCCTCGAGATCCGTTGTCTCCTCTGGAGAGGGTTCTAACTTTACCGATTTTACTGCTGGCGGGGTGCTTGGCGGTGGTGGTGATCGTTGCGCCAAATTTCGCCCGACTAAACTACCACTGTTTTGAAGAGCCTGCTGCTTCTGCAGAGCCTGTAACTGCTGAGCTGCCTGAGCTACCGCTTGCTGCACCTGATAATATTTTAATTCTTTCTTTAGAAATTATAAATTAAAACAAAATATATTCAAATTAATTATATATAATTATATAATGACGAGGATCACTCGCGATTATATGAAAATTTATAAACATGCGATTTAGTTGAAGAATATTTTCCTGAATATTTTGAATCTTTCATTTTTAGAGAAATTTTTTATTCGAATATAGTGAACAATCTGTGTGTTTTCATTCGCGAAATCACAGAGATCAACAATGCCCGGACACGATTCTGCCTTACATCGTACCTGCATGGACTGTGAGCGCGGATGACTCGGTCTTGTTGGATAGCCACCGCTCTGCAACAGCCCCTGCAAGACGTCGACGACCATTGGTGAAAATAAATCAACATAATGGTCATCTGTGTTCCGGTTTTACTCGTAATGAACATTTTTCTTTCACGAATCTCGCGATACATAGCTATTTATATTCAATTTTGTGCCCGTCAGCCTTGAATGAAGATAAATGTCTTAGTGTTTTCATGTTGGAATGCGCGGCACGTGTCGGACTCGTGTGTACAGGTACAAGAAAGAATATGTATAATTCCAAGGGTTGAATCTGTCTGATCGATTATCTTCACCCTTTCCTTAGGGACATGATGCTCGATTATGAGAATGAGGGGCTCGCGTCGCGGGCACGAATCGGAAAGGGTTCGGGGGTTGGTCGCGTGTCGCCGGCATACAAGCAGCTAGTTTATGCGCGCATTGTGGCCGCGAAGACACCCTACGGAAACGCCTCGAGTTGAGCCACGTGCGGGATCAATCGCGACAGGTTATCGTCTAACAACCCAAGGCATCCTTTTACTTTTAAAGATCTTAGATAATGTGATTATATATTTTTGCATAATAATAATAACAATAATTGATAAAAAGGGCTAATGTTTACACGAATTGTTATTAGTTAAACGTAAAAAAATGCGAGTAAACAAAAATAATACATATAAAATATACAGTATTTCTTCGATTTTAATTTATCTTCGAGATTCCGTTAAAAATTATACTTATTACGTTATACAGGGTGTCCCGCTCGATATTTTAAAGGTAGATTCTCTGGTCAATTTAAAAACGATTTTTCCTCAGTAAAAATGCCGAGGCACTAATTTTCGACTTATAAATGATTGAAAATAAACAAACTAAGCCTTATGGGAATAAAATATTAATAAAGTCACATTCTTTAGTTAATTTTAGGTAGAGTTTACTTTAATAGAATTTTAATTTAAGGCTTAGTTAGAAAGATATATCATGACAAAAATTGGGAATATGCAAAAAATAATAATCTTCTTCGACATTTTCGCTGAAAAAAAATCGTTTTTAAATTGGCTAGAGAATCTACCTTAAAATATGGTAATTGCGGGACACCCTGTGTATAACAACTTTCAAAATTATTCCAAAATTATTCAGATCTGAAGAAATGAAAATTGATTTACACGTTATGTTAAACGATACTATGAAATCTTCTCTATTAAGGATTAAAATCGAAGGATCCGCAGAAGGTGATCTCCGAATGAAGAAATTAAATGTCTGTTGCGGCAGATAAGCCACAAAGGCCTTCACGTGGCGCGCACACGTAACCGCTCGCGAAAGGGTTGGAAGAGGCAGGTTGTACTCGGCGAAACGGTTCCCCGAGTGAAGAAGGTCGTGTGCCCTTCTTAATGCTTCGCATGAATAAAAAAAAGAGGAACACACGGAGCGAGAATCCTCCCATAGGAGAAGAAGAAGCGGGACGAGAAAAAGGAAACATCCTGGCCACGTGTGAGGTAACAAAAGGCACCCCGTGGCAAGGTGCCGAAGGGCCCTGGGCCCACCTTGTGGCACCGTGCGGTATCTTCCAAAGAAGAGAGAGGGAGAGAGAAAGGAGAAGATCTAGGGACCAACAGGCCCTACGCGCAAATATGCGTGTACATGTGCGTGCACAATAAATGTATAATACATGAAGAACGCGGCTGCCCATTAAGTGTGCTAAAGCTCGAAGTCGTTTTGTTGATTTTTCCCGGAGACTATATAGTTGCACGCGCACGTCGTGACGGATTTTCTATAGGCATTTTTTTTTTTCGTAAATGCAGAGCCTGATCCATTCAAATCGTTCGCGAGAAGGGCCGCATGGATGAAGAGAGGACAAGGGGGAGGAAAAGAGGGAAAGAGAGAAAGAGAGAGGACGCATCCAGGAAGCAGGATCGTTTTTCAACGTATCCCCGGATATCGTAGATCGATTCCTCCTTCGTCTTCTGTCGATTCGAAAGATCCGACGAACAAATAGTGAGAAAATCGTGAAACGCTCTTTTCATCCGAGAAATGCGTGCTGCAAGACGACTGATAAATATGTCGCTTCTTTTTCGACGATCAAGCGCGTCTTAAGGCATGCTTGAAATGTGATATTTATCGAGGAACATCAGGAAATCTCTTTGTCCTTTTTCCGGAAATGTCTTCAATTATTACTCATTTTTTAAGTTTTTTATATCGTCATTATAGCTTTGATGATATATTAAAGATTTAAGTATCTTAAAATTCATATTCAGATTGTTTTAATCATATCTCCTTTTCATTCGTTCATGTTTAATTTATGATTAAGATTACTTTAACTTAGTATTTTTATATATTACATTTTTGTCTAACAATAAAAAGGCTAAACAATCTGACTAAATATCAGGCAAAGAAGCTTCCAGCCGAAAGGCCGCCAGGACTATCTCAATGACTACTCGCGAAGAGACTTTAATGCGGCGTAATGGAGCGCAAAGTACGGTCTTGATGTGGTTATAAGTTGGCGCTTTTGCATCGGGTATGCGAGCGCGAGACTAAACGAAGAGGCAGCACCCCGGCCTCCTTTGTGCCGTCGCCAAGCCGGCTATCTCGACGTCGAATCGCGAGAGTGCCGTCCGCGAAAGAATAAGACGTTCGCTCTCGCCGGATCTACACCGATCAGATAGCACGGCCGGATTGGGACTGAATTGTCATTTCTTCGACGATCCGCGCCGATCGGCTTCGATTTAGCCGACAGAATCACGATATTGTAATGTGCGATTCAAATGGATAAGATAACTCGATACAGACTAGTGTTATCGGTAGTGTTATATCCATGTCAACAATATGATATGGAGATCAGAAATACAATATAATACTCTTCAAAACTCTTATTTTAGCCTCTATCAGAGAGCAAGTCTCATAAACTCACCGAATTTTGCAAAAAGAACTGCGTCTGTGCCGGAAGCTGCCCCGCCGCCGGATTGGCCTGAAACATGGCGAGTTGTTGCAGCAACGATTGTTGCTGTTGCAGCGTCGAGGCGAACGCTTGGATGTCTTGAGGCGATCTCAATGTCCCGAGAGAGCTGTGCATGAGCAATTGTTGGCCAACCAATTGAGCGGCCAACGCTGCCTGCGAGTTACTATTATTCTGCTGGCTAGATGTGTGTTGTTGTTGTTGCTGTTGATGATTTCCCGTAAGCTGGCTGCTGACTACGGAACTCGGTGGAGACGCGCTGCCGCTGGTACCGCTACTACTATTCCGTTGCGAGACATCCGTGACCTGAAGTAACGTCGTCAAATTAAATTTTCATCAATCAATAGGTCTTGTATTAATTAATTTTATATTAAGTGCGGGTGAAAATTTATAACAAGTGTGTAAGGTAAATGGCTAACTTTGTCAACGATGTTCAAATCGTTTCAAATCGGGAAATAGTCGATATATGCAAGATTGCTTAATTTATTTAATTTTAAGAAGGCTTGACGAAATTATATTCGCTGACGAAGTTATAGCCATTTACCTTATTTCAAGACTTTTATTATCGCAGCGTGTGCTTTTAACACATCTGCAACTCCGCGAGTACATTTTCCAGTGTTAAAAGTCAAGATTACGAGTCTTACGATCAGCCAAATGATATGCCGACGACTCTTGACATTCTACAATTGAATGCTTTATCGCTTCAGATTATCAAGTCTCTGACTCCCTCCTTCGAAATGCGGCCTACGACGCATTTCACACTGTAATGTGGCACCGAGAACACGAAGAATCAGCCGAGAGCCACGCGAAGAGGGCCACCCTCCCTAATATTACAGAGTAAATTCGCCGTCGAACAAAGCCGTGTTTACACTCGGCCAGGTCAGGATATTGGTCACTACGGTCCATTCTGCGCTCTTTTGTGTTTTATAAAACCTACTCTCCCTACGTGTCGTCGTCCCTTCTTGTCGTTCATCTCGCTAGTGGCTTCCTTTATTTATTTGTCAAATATTGATCGCGAGCGCTTTTTACGCCCGTCAAGAGAGAGAGAGATAGAGAGCGGCCCGTAAGAAAGAAAAAAATCGGAGACACGACCGGGACGTTCCTCTCGAAAGAAAGCATGCCGGATATTACGTTCGCAAATGGGATTGGTACCGTTGTTGATACATTTAAGCAACGCATACAGGGTCCGTATGATAATACGTCATATGACAAAGCAAGCTTTCGTTAAAATGAGTAGAGAAAATATCATTCAAGTTGAATCATTGAAGAAAATTATTTTTTGCAAACATTATTGGCGAATTAAATAAAAAAAAAAACATTAGTTAGCAACAACTAAATAACTAAAATGTTCAATTAGAATAAAATGAAATTTATATTTATGATAAATTCCTATAGACACATATGTACATAATATTTTCTACACAAAAAAAAGAGAATATAAATATATTTATTTGAATTGATATTTATTATAATTTATTTGAAGAAATGTTTAGTAGATAAAATTGTTTTTATTTCTAAAAATTTCATTAAAAATTATATCGTTATCATCTTTAATATTTGCTTGTAAAAAATTTTGCGTCTAAATTTCTCTATTTTCTTATGTTTTATAGCGACGGTTATTTACGATGATTATTCACTCGGCTGTAAATATTCCTTATTAATTTTTTCCTTATTAAACAGCGTGTATCACATCGAACGTCGTTATTAACAGAACTCTTGTGACACACGATTCTCGAGACCAAAAAGAGTAACTAATTTCGCGCGTATTATCTAAACAGCTGTAGCTTCGCGCACGCAAGATGACGTGCAAACTATTTACAAACGAATTATAGTCATATATATTTTGCCCGTGGCATTAAAAGTCGAGCCTCTTTTCAACACTCTTCATGTGTCAGAAATGATAATCATTAACAGTGTGACTGCATGACAAAGTGTTTCCATTTCATAACTCTCTTTTAATAGAAAATTCGCAAATTCATAAAATATTGATAAAAAATATTGACAAAATTAGATAAAGATATACCGTCTTGAGGTTCTCGCAAAATAAGATTGACATAAATTCGATAGAATAAAATAGATTAGAGATATATAGAATTAAATATAATTTACCAAGTTGAGAGCTTCCTTGTCCGAGTCCATAGAGTCATTTTCAAAGTGTGCTTCGGTGGCATCATGGATGTCACTTGTGATGCTTCTGTCATCGCCGCTGAGTTCTGGACCGTCAACATCGCCATGTAAGTCTGCATCTGTAATAATCAAATAAAGAGTTTCATGAAAAATAATGTAGTTATATATACATTTTCTCTTCAATCTATTATCTCTCATACTTAATAGATATCTATAAATTGTTGTACATTAATCTCAGACGATTTTCAGATATAAATTCAAGATATTTTAAACGCGTCTCAAGTCTTCGTATCAAGCTTTACCAAATTTATTAATTTATTATTTATTTATTGCCGTACAATCGTTGTTATTCTGCGCTCTATACTTCCGATGGTGGTGGTAATGTGTAGGGGTAGTAGTCGGTGTGCTGGTAGCATGAAGACGCATGTCCGCAAAGATCATTCTGGGTTCCTCCAGGAACACCATCATAATTTCGTCTCGTCCGTTCGCCGTCCCTACATCAGGACGTTTCTCGAGGTCCGGAACGATGATCGATTCCTCGCGCGAAAGCGAAAAGGATCGCGCGCGGCGATCCCAGGTTGATCTATCGATCGGCGCGATCTCATCCCGCTTCGGAGGACATCGGGACGGAAAAGAGGCCGCGCACTTCGATCCAGGGAAAAACGCGACGGTCTTCCACTTTTGTTAGCGCGAGCACGATCGACTATCGAACACGAGATAATTGCGTACTATTAATTATATTCACGAGACTTGGAGCAGACGCGTTTAATTATCGCTCGTTCGACACCTCATGAATATTTATACGATTCCACGATCTTTCAAGGAGTGAGAAAGAAATTGCGAAGGTCACCGCGACAACACCGGTCTTCGTCGACGGACCGATACGAAGCGAATGTCAGAATGACGCAACGAAACCGTGCCGCTAAGGGCGCATCAACCCTCCCCACCACCACGTGGCCCGACCGGGCCCCGGGATTGGTCGGGCGCATCGGTTACGTCGAACCGATTGGTCGCAGCGAACCCTTTTGCCCTTTTCGGCCCTCTCCTTTCTCGATCGCGGCAACCCTTCGCGAGCATCCATCATCGTATCTTATGACTGCTCTCTCCCTCGCCACCCCTTTAGCGAGAGAGTCTCCTTCGTCTCGCGCCAGGGTTGCCGGGATAATGGTACGGAACCGATACGCAGAAAACTGGCTTGCGCGAGCGCGATTGGCCCGCGCGAGATTTTTAATAAATATTTCGATACGCTACTTTGAAGGGATTTATGACGCCCGACGTCATATGTCGCGCATGCTCGTGTCCGCTGTCGAAGCGACGAAGCTCCTCGTATGTTATCGGGATCGCTGAAGCTTGAGATCTTTTCCATTTTTCTTGCACATGTCAGTTAATGTTGTAAGTTGTAAATGATCGCAGAAAAATTTGCACTATTTGTAATTGATTTATATAATTTGTGTATTGCTTTAACTAGTTAGTGCATACATATATATGTTTATATTAAAACGATAGGAATCTTCAAATGTATTATACTATTAAAAACTAGAATTCTTTAGGGGGGCATTTCTAGATTTATATATAACGTATATCAGATACGTATTACATGTAGAAAATGTTTATTATATGAATAGATATATCAAACCAATCCTTTTAATGATAGATTCTTTTCAGTCAATTTGGAATTGATTATTTAGCAAAGCTGTCGAGGCAGCAATAATTTCTAAATTATAATTGAAGAGAAGAGAAGGATTTTTCGCGAGAACAAAACTTTTGAGAATTTAAACTATATACTTTAGTTAAGTTCAAATAAAGTTTACTTTAATAGAATTTTGATTTGAAGTTACAAAGATATATAACGTAGTTGAAAAGTTGTATTAAATAATAGACTTTGCACCTTGCGAAAGAATTTGATTTTTTATTTCAAAAATATCACATATACTTGCATAATGGGATCTTTTATATATCCTTTATACAGCACGAAATAAACGCGAGAATACGTAAACTAAGCGAGCAATCAACCGCGACTAAAGACACAAGAAGAAGCTATTCCTTCGCATTCTTGTGGGAAAGTCGAAAACCGCGGAAGAGGACCAGGTCATCCGGGGGATCAGGAGGAGGGGGATGAGGGTCAGCGATGCCAAAAAGTGGAAGTCGCTTAGCCATTTGGAGTCTCGCTTTTGTCTCGTGGCGCTTTCCCATCGACTCTCAATTTCGGGATAAAAGCCGAGGAGAGAAACCGAAAATGGAGATAAACGCTCGCGAGAGAGTTTCATAAAAACGCACTACCGCGGATGCAGGTGAGGACGATCCTTCGGGTCCGATGCTACCGGGGATACGGAGAACGATCGTTATTGATGCAGCAGGAGCGGAGGCAAAGAGAGAAGAGCGAAGGAATTTAAAATCCTGTGAATCCTGCGAGCTGCGTCGCTTTTCGGGGGTCTCGACCCGATTTTCGTCTCTCCATCTGACGGTTACCTGACGGGAGAGGATTCCCCCGAAATCGTAAAAAAGAGGCGAAAAAAAGATGCAACAGGTCAGGTAGGATACCTCCAGGAAACTGACGGGCGCATTGGGTATTGCTATGGAATCTCTATAAAATTTCGCTCCGCTCGACACGTCTCCTGCCTCTCCCGAGAGCGCGTATCCTAGAGACCCTTCTTCCTTCGTTCTTTCCATCACGTAGGATACTGCGGCAGGTACATGCGCGGCTCACACGCGGCTTTCCCTTTTCATCCACGAATTTGCATCGTCCCTCCCTTTTTTCACCGAAAATTACGCTTTTTTCCGTGAGAAATCTGCGGGCCCCTCCGCGAACGGGAAAGACAACCGAAGGTGGGGAGATGGAAGAAGGGGTCCAAGATTTTTGGGGCGATTTTTACCGGTTTCGACTTTACCCTTGCTCTCTTTTGTTACCAACGTGTAAAGCAACGCGTTAAAGGCGGTCCGCATTAAACCAGGTGTGACGTTGATAACGGAAAAGAAGAGAGAGATTCGCGAACGAAACTACCGCCGATTTATTTCTATTTCTTTGTATTTTTCTACGCATGTATGTGCAGAATCGCACACGCACAAACACACATGCATATAGAGACAGGAGAAGCGACGGTTTTTCTCCGTTTTTTTCCAGCAAGTTTGCGAGTAACGGACACTTCGCTTTCAGCGAATCAGAGATGATGGTTTAAAAATAACCCAACGGATATAGTAGTGATAGATTTTTTTAACGTAAACGACACTGAGAAGCAGAGAAGGAGAAAAGAGAGAGAGAGAGAAAGATGAACGAGGTTGAGACGTGGATGAACATCAACGGATTTTTAACGTAACTCTGTAAAGTTACCCAATTGGTTACGTCGAAAAAGAATAGATCTTCAGGTAAAAGAATGCATGTTGTATAAAAAGATTTAAGAAACCACTTTAGCAAAAATTCCACTCCTCTCATACAGAACTGTATAAATTTCCCTTCTTTCCAGAGACAAATTATAAGACAAATTACAAGAGAATTTACTATTAGTTTTAAAATACCGGGGAATTCACTTCTACAATCTTACAATCGGATGGGAAAGAAGCGGGCGCGCAATTGAAAGCGCGATCCGTCCCGCCGATCTCGAGAGGGCCGATTCGATATCGAGCCGCACGAAAGAATGTCGATCATCTGGAAGATCGTTATCTCCCGACTCTCCGGATCCCCCGGTCCCTTTGTGTCCCGCATCTGCATACACACACCGACGCACACGCGCGCGCGCGCCGTCCATTGTTGCGCGGACGCGGACGCACAATGCAGTTCGTCCGTGCAATTTCGGGCCATTCAAGTCCGTTTAGCGCTTCGCACGAGTGACACGGTAACCGTCTATCCATCACCCACGCACACTCGCGCGATCGCGACACGTGAAGAGGAACACCGTCCGTCGTCGAGAGTCGAAGCGGCGAATGCGTGCGATGATGCGCGCCCACGACAGGGAAGGGGGAGGATTGAGGGGGAGGAGGGGAAGTGCAGCTGGAAAGACGCAGCCTCCGTGTGTTGTTGTTATGTGCCGCTCCTCGGAGCGGAGGTCGAGGATGCGAGGCCGCGGCGGCGACCTTCGCCTTCTCTCCCTCTCGAAAGAACGGCCTCCTCCTCGCGTGACCCACGACGAGAACTACGTGGCCGACGACCCGAGCACGGGCAACTTTCGGGATTAGGAGAGTGAGTCACGTCCGTCAGGTGATAAAGTGGCACAATAGTGCACCTGAAGGTGCCCACCGCGCCGCGGGATTACGCGCTTTTTTGGCAAAACCTGCCGTTGCGATTAAATGCGATGGGAGAAAGGAGATTGATCGTGGCGATCTTTATTGCTTATCAGATCGAGAAATTTGTTAAGGATTTAAATGTAATGAATATTAATCGAGTACGCATATATATTATAATTTGATTTAATAACATCTAAAAGAAAACGGATACAGATAGAAAGAAAGAAATAATCTATATTGTATCCGAAATTTAATTAAGAAAACATTGCATCTGTTCTAAATCACTGCGAAGGTACGCTAATGAAGATAATTTCTGTTAGAACTTTTTTTTTGTCTTGTTAAGAACTAATGCAACATTTTTTTTCGCTTGTTCAAATTACAGTTCGAGAAACAATCTAAAGTAGCACAACAGTTCTCTAATATCCATACAAACCAACGTCTGAATTATACACTGCCTCTCATAAATATTGCATTCACATCGTAAGCAGAACAAAAGTTCCCACAACTATAATCCATCAAAAATCAAAATCCTGAACAAATACGGTAAACCGCATAAGTAATGTTTGGTGAAATTATTATGTCTTTATAAGTAAAACTTAGTTGGCGTGATTTTAACATAAGATTGTTAATATAAGCCAATTAATGCTGATTTTAGCTTTATAATAATCAATTTTATTATTGATTATCAATATAAATTTAGTCAATTAATGCTGATTTTAGCTTTATAATAATCAATTTTATTATTGATTATTAATATAAATTTTAGAATGTATTATTACTTTTTGTATCAACACGCCTCGTAAAATAAAAAAACTAAAGTTTTTTTACGAATTATATTAATTTCTTCTTTCACAAAGACTGTACGCATTTTTCAGAAGCAATTTCATCAAAAATGAAAAATGGAAAATCGTTCATCTCAAATCAGATGTTAGACTTACTCTCGTAAAATTGGCAACATTATAATATATCGATTCCATCATGATGTTACCATTTTATCTCGAACAGTAGAGTACACATTCCCATCTAAATTGACGGACTCGACGGATGAATAGCGACAGACTGCTTTCTCCGCTCGCGACCGAGGAATCGCTATGAAAAAGTTCCATTTTCTGGATGAATTCTGGCTACAGCGGCGTGCAACCAGAATCCCTTCCCTAAACGACGGTTTCTCTCTTCGTTCGTCCTTCCTCCCGGAGATTCTTCCCGTCTCTTTTTCCCCTATTCCTTCGCTCTCGTTCTCCGATTCAGGGTGTTTTTGTTCGCCAAGGCGAGAATAGCCACCGGCGACGAGGGCGTGCTGCCCTTTCCGCGCGATCTACATAAAATATCGATTTTCGAGGCGCGTCCCGAGAAAAATATATCGACGAGTCACGCGGGCCCCGATGATGAATCCCTCCTACTGAAACCGGCCCTTCTCACTTTAACGCACGCGGAGCGCATCACAAAGGAGAAATCGTTATTTTCACGGCTCGGTCCGATTTCGCGGTTGCGTCCCGTATTTTCTCCCTCCTCCCATCCCCCCCTTCACCTCCCTCGTCCTCCCTCGTCCTCCCTCGCACGCAGCCGATTCATACGCGAGTTCGCGATCTCCCTCGCACCTCGCCTTCACTCTCGTCGGCGATTCGCTCTTTCTTCCTTCGCTTCCTCGCATTGTTTCTCTTTGCTCCCCGGTGGTCTCATAATCGATCAATTTTCTTCGCAGCTCTTTAGTTCTTTCGTGACAAACTGATATAACATAGTAGGCAAATTCGATCGCTTTTATCTTTTTTTTTAATCGCAAATTATCGAATAAAAAATTATAATTCTTCGGTGAAGACGCTTGATTAAGCATCATTAAATACGTTTCTCGCATAGGTATCGCACTGTTAGAATCCATTGTTTTCCCGAGTCTGAGAATTCTCTCTTACAACCGATTCTTTCGACGTTTGTGACGGCGAGTAATTGCATCTATATTTCTCAGAAATTAATTTGCCGCATATTGGGATCACGAGCCGCAGATCGCGCTCCTGTCAGGACCGTCTGGCGTAAATTCTTATATATTTGTCGAGTTATCACATTATTTACTTCGATCGATGAAATATGAAATCCATTTCCTCGATTGGAGAATTAAATGCCCTCGAAAATAATGAGTTTCAGAATTAACAAACAAATATCAAATTCCAAATTGAATTATTTTACTATTATTTTATTATTATACTTTTTAATATACAATCTAAGATCTATTAATATCTCAACATGATTTGATCATGTTGAGATAACTTATTTCTCTCATCAACATGCTGCGAATATTGCAATTGCTGTACACGTTTTCATCCGACGATAAGACGACGACGAGTAGATGTTTCCCACATCGTTATAGAGTCTCTTTTCTCCGATTTACTCGCGTCTCAGCGAAACGCACCCCTCTAAGATGGCAGATCGCATTAGAGCCGGGTTCCTCTCCTGTCGGCCGTTCTTCTTTCTCGTTCGTGTAGCAACGCGACCGAATGTCTAAGCAGCATCTGCCCTACGCGTCGTTTCTTCGTCGCCATTCTTACGTAAGGCGACGACAATGCAACCCGGCCCGGGTTACGGGGGAGGAATTCCCCGGCTATTATTCTCGAGGTATATGCACCGCCTGTCAACCGACTTACGATTTTATTAGGGCCTTACGTCATTCGATTATGCTTGGCCGGGCCCCGATTTTCATTCAGAGCGAGACCCGAGACTACCGTGAGGAAACGTCCGACATAATAACCGATCGGATTCGATCGGTTTCTACGTCGAGCGTTTTAACAATGCGAGATTTATGATTAATCCATGTAAAAATATGTATAAATGACTAAAATGCTAATTTATTATCATTTGAAAATTCTTTAGAAAGAAAGAGAAAACGAGATAGAAAATATAAAATAATGTGAAACGAATTAATATATCTTCTCGATTTATTCTAAAATCTAATAAATTATAAAAGAAAAAATGACAACTCTCACAGTGTTTCCTCAAATAAACTTGATCTATAAGAACCATAGTTGAGGACATGCCAAGACTCCTAGCGAGAGACTATGAGTCGCATAAGTATTGTCCGGAACTGGTGTCGAGAATCGCGGCAGTTACCGCGATGAGACTATAAGCGACGAGAGAAGCGTATCAAAGGGGAGGGTACCAGAAAGGGATAGATAGCAGAGCCAATAGAATAACAGTGTTTCGTCTGGCGTGTTTTAAACGAGGCAAAGGGTGACGACGAGAGAAGGGGTGGACTGGTTTTCGAGCGCGGCGTGTGTGGGGTGAGTCTAAAACCGTTAGGTTGGTCGCGTGCTACTGGAGGCACGTGGCCATCCTCCTTCCTCCCCTTTTGGACCGTGTCTTTTTTTTACGCACGCGCACATACGTGTCCTGAACGCGCGACAAGATGCACTCGAAAGGATCCTCGCGCGAACTGGGATTAAACGCAGAACATTCGCCAGCTTCACATTTCCGGAATGCATTCGTCGCAATATTCTTACATATGTCAGAATAATTTTTATGCTTTCTTACAGAGAATTTTCGAAATTTTTTTCTATTATTTCTTTGATTTGCATTTTATTAAACAGAGAAAATATTCAAAAATAGTCCCAAATAAAAAGAATAATTTTACAACTTTATCGTAATAGATTCAGTCTTAATTAGCTAACATTTATGAGAGAAATTCCTCAACATTGTATATGGATCTCTAAATGGGTATTACGGATTCCGTTAGCGGATGGAACCTAATTTATTCCGTTCATTTCGGAATCGGCGGGCCCGGAGCTATTGATCGAGGAAATTCGATGATCATTGTTGCTCGCAGCTCGTACCGACGAAACCCCAAATTAAGGGTCCAGGTAAGCAGCGAGAGACGCTCGGACGCACGCGGCGCCATTAGCCGCGGTTGTAGCGCGATGAAAACGGAATAGTCGATCGCGCGGCAGATGCAGGGGATCGGTAAACAGTCGGCCGGATAACAGTTAGGTCGCCGCCGTCATCGCTCGTCATCATCAACGCGGCCATATACCGTTAGACGAAGGCAAATGTGCGGGCCCTTCGGCACGTGCTCCTCGATCAAACGCAGCCGTTACTTGGATGCAGATAGGTTGGATGTTTGATAATTGCCCTAAAAGTTTTCATAGTCCTAGTAAAATTTTATTTTCTACCTTTTTTTATGAACTTGAATTTTTGTATCAAAAAAAAGATCTAAAAAAAAGAAATTGACTTTAAAAGTAGATTTTTTAATAAATTAATAAATTGATAAGATTTAATAATAAAGTGATATTAAAATTAAATGTGACATTACATTTAAATGTCAACTGGAAATATATCAAGCAAATTACATATGATCAATGATTGGAAATCGCAGTGTAATGGGGGAATGGTTCCGCCTTTGTCGTAAATTTCCGATGAGGAAATGAAACTATGCATATAAAAGAGAGCGTTAGGGGAAGTTTCAGGACGATACCTCGACACCATTTCGCATCGGCACCCTTTGCCGCTCGACTGGCAGTGATGTATGATGCGGTAAACCCGCGTGCTGACCATTCCCGGCCTCTTACGAAAAAGGGCTTTGCCCCGCGGATTGGGCGAAATTTGATTTTTAGATCTTTTTCCGAGGGCACAGAGCCGAACAATAGAATTTTAAATCGCTAAGATGAGGTGACAAATACTATTAAACACGCAGAAAATTGCAATTCTCCTTCTTGACAGAGATGATACTTGATGGTGTTTTTAAACTTTTGTGAAATTTTATTTAAAATTGAGCTAGAGAGCTTCTTTATCCCTATGTCAATCGGATAAAAATCTTTGTCAGTTTCCCGAAGCGAGAAAGCAACGTCGAAATTATTTGAATATCCCGTACTTAAGATTCGCCCTGCGTAGTGCGGGGCAGTGATTGTCGACTTGGCAGGCTGGTCACGTGGCCGGCACGTCATACACGTCAAACCAACCCCCCGTGGAAACCACCCTATTGCGTCTAAGGCCGCCCCACGGCCGGTCAGCACAAGTCGGGGAGGTCTGCGAGCACTTTACATTCTATTTTCACGCTGTACTGACCCCGATGTATGCGACTTCCTTAACATATTCGCCAGATATTGCCTTTTGGCACGTGCTACCTACCCAATCGATATTCATCCTTCATGAGAATGAAAATTTATCGACATTTTTATTAAAGTAGCACCGATCGTTTCGAATAACTAGTCTCTTGGAAGCGTTGCATTTTTTCCTAGAATTATATTCACGATCTTAACGAGTCCAAGAAAAGCAATTTCGTCTAACATTAAATATACAATAATTATAATAATTATTAATAATAATTATTAAATTATTAAATTATTAAATTATTATAATAATTATTATTGTTGATAATAATTATGTGTACATGCCTATAGAGTATTATCGATGCCTAAATTTATCGAAATTATATATGGCGTTCTCAACCCCTACCTAAATTTAAACGGACGATTGGCAAAGAGCAACTTTCACCACCTGACGTGTTATAGGCGAAATAGCTGGCTATTTTATGCGTGTCACCGCCCTCACGCGGTGTTTTCACGGGACGGCGAACACCCCGGGATTCTTTCAGGGGTTCCCCGCGAAGCGGACGACCGTCCAGTCAAGGGGAGCGTACTTCTAACCGAGTTAAATAACGCTACATTAGCGCCCCGCGCGATACAAAGGCTGTCCGAGTGTGAAATACCCCGCGGCTTATCGGCCTGCCGCAGAAGTTTCTTTTTAATCTCGTAGCGATCACGAATTGTTCCACGTGACCCCGTGCTTTCTACATAAAACAATGTCGCGAGACGAAAGCTAATCATTTCTCAAATCGTGGTCGATCGAACTTGATCCGAGACGAGAACAGACATAATTTGCACCTAGAAGCATGATTAATTCTCGCAATAATAAATGAAATGGCAGAGTTTTCATCATTTTAACCACCAGAAGCGATCGCAGATTGCAAGGACGCGATAGCATCACTTGAAAAATGCTTTAGCCGCATGACTGGCTCCAGATTACATTTCTTGAAAAGTGTATCTTAATGTGTTACAATCTGCTGCCGAAGAACACCGAGGTGTGCATCGCGTAATTATGGCTATTGTTAAAAGTTCCGCTCCGAAACGTTGGGAATAAAAATTAGAACGGAGAAAATTGTATCCTCTGTGAGAGGATACAAAGAGTACTAACGTACGTCCATTAATCCCCATTTACGTTAACCTACTGTAAATCCATTAAAGTTGACCTACATTCATGTTTCTCTTACGTTCGTGAATAAATCCATATTTCCCGAGACAACGATTTAGATATCAAGATACTTCGGTGCCCTTGTATAATATTTAATGAAAGAATGTATTCTCTCTTTCACGAATACACATCTTGAATATTTATATTTTGTTTTTTTTCTGTTATTTTATTCGCGAAATTCTCTTGACCAAGTGATTAAATCAATTATGAATCTCGATGCAATTTTTCGCGACGATAAAAATTAAGCATCTACGATAAATTTAATTATTTTAGCGACGATGTAGAGACGGTCTTCTCTTGGTAAGGACGCAAGAGTGACGTTTACCTGCATCGTTCTTTGTTCTTTTATAACAATTACAATGGTGTCTAGACATGGCTGCTATTCCTCCACAAAATGACAATTACGTGGCAATTGAATCGTCTCATCGGTCGTTTCTTTCGGTTAAACACCACAATGTTGTAGTCGTTTGGACCTCGTTTTCGCCGCATGCTCACCTTCTCATAAATGTGTGTGACAGAATATTGTAAATCTGTCTCCACAACTTTAGAAAAGAAATTATTGCCGTACAAATCGACCTTCGTCAAAATGAATTGACAAACATTAAAGCATTTTAATTTTATATCACTAGATTTTATTATGTTTTTCGATCTTTATATTTCCGAAAATCTCCTACATATATACATCAATACATACATTATAAAATATATTAAATTATTTTATAACATATTATATAATGTACTAAATTTATTATACTAAAATTTATTATACTAAAAAATTAAATTAAAATATTAAAACAAAATAAACAGAATAACAATAAAAATAATAAATAAAAATATTTAAATAAAATATTTAAAAAAATATTAAGTTAAAAAAATTTACTCTCCTTCTCACACAATATATCTCGAAAAAATATTCGAAACTGAATAAAGATTGCAGCTCTAAGATAGCTCGAAGATTATTCGATAGTGTCAGAGAGGGAAAAGCACACTCATCTTTTAACGGATATTCACGGCAATACCTGCGTCGACGTTAACGCGTTCGCGAGATGACGATCGCGAGATTCTGCGTATGAGAAGGCAGCCGCACACATCGAGGTGCGCTTTTTTTCTCCCTTTTCCCTTCCATCACACTTTACCACCCTCTTTCCTCCACGCGTCACAGCAAGGAGCGAACTTTCTCTCTCTTTCTCTCTCCCCCTGCCTTCCTTCTCAATTGTTACCGGCGCTCGCCCTTCAACCACCCTACCAACCTTTCACCAGGCACGGCTCTGGCTTAATGGCTGACGGAGCTATCGGGTTTCTGCAGAAGCGTAAAAGATCTTCGAGGAAAGGCGCGGAAAGAGCGATAGGTGCTGTCTTCGTTACTCTTTCTCTCTCTCTCTTTTTCTCTCGCTTACTCCCTTATACGCGCTCTTTCTCGTTCGCTGATAGATACACCCTTACCGCGGGTAAACGAGACCTATGGGCGACGGTCGCTACATACCGTAGGTTGTAGAAGCTAGTTCCCATGTGTCAGTTGACTCATACAATTCTGTGCTTAAGATAAACGCGCACTGTCTCGTATTTCTCGCGCAATTTAATCCGTCCGTTGTGCATTATTCTCAAGGGCAGAGAAGGAGAATGGTCTTCCTTATAATACATTTGATATCATTAATGCATTGGTGGAGAAACGAATTTTGAGAAATACTTGGATATACGATTATTTAGAAACATTCTGAAACACTTGTATATACTTTAAAGAAATGTAAATTTTCCAAATATTTCGTTGGCAAAAATGTTTAATAATATTAATTTTGTAGCTAGTTAACACAAAATGTCTGTAGTTAAATTCTTCCAATTCTTATTTTCTAAAAAATTATTTTGTCTCTATTTTAAATAATTTCAAAATCACAATATTTATTTTTTTAACACAAATACAATAATAACAGCAGTAAATTTTTTAATAATTATATGCACAGAATGCATAAAATTTTGATATTTTGAAATTATTCTGTTACTCTGTTTATTCTGCTATTTTTGTTATGTATATCTTCAAAAAATGTATTATTTTAAAATTTATTTATATAAAGTTATTATTTTAAATATGCATGTAATCATTTCTTGTAAGCCTAGCTATTATTAGAAAATATTTTTACTCAAACAATGCTCCAAACTTTATGCCGTAAACCACCAAATATATATTTCTGTAATATTTTAGTTTCTTTAATAACTGATCGATCATAAAATTATTTAATATTGAAAGTTAAAAATATATCTCTCATTTATAAAAATTAGATAGAAATATGCAAGTATAATTTATATTTTAAGAGTAATAATCTCTTATTTTTCCTTTTTCTTATGTAGAGTGTTAAGATTTTCAAATAATCGCAATCATTTGCTTTCAAAAATAATTTATTATGTAATAATGGGTTTAATTTTATTAATGATCAATACATATAATTCAAAGAAATTCACGTACAAGTTTTATAAATTTGATATATAATACACGAAAAAGTTTACGAAAAAAAGAACAAGTAAAAGGATCGTAAAAAGACCGCTACTCATCAGCCTGTTGCAGGCCCACCCCCACGAACGCGCAGTGTATATAAAAAAACTGTGAGGGTTGCACCCCTCGATGGCGACGTGTATACGTATCGACAATCTGTACAATCGCGTGCTGGTAGATAACATGGTGCTAATTGATTATAATAAGCAACGAGAAAGGAAAGGCGGAAGCAAGGGGTCGAATTGTAGATCCTATCGTGGGGTTGAGCCGCATTCATTTCATTTAAATGTTCATCCACTAAGTTAAATTGTTACTTCCGGTATTGCGCAATTTCATCACACTACCATTTTTGGCAATTTATTTTTTGACAAAGTTAATAATAATAATTTTTGTAAACACGTAATGAGACTGTTAATTGTTGAAATATCTGAATATATTATAAAATAATTAATATTTTATTTTATACTTTAAAAGAAAGAATCATATTCAAATATATGATTGATTCAATTCCTTTTCTACTTTTATGTCTTTTAAATTAATTATATATTATATTTATATCTCTCTCTTTTTCTCTCTCTTTCTCTTTTTCTTTCTTTTTTTCTTTCGATAAAAATTATATATTTTTCAACGTTTATAATTTATAGCTATGATTAAATTTAACTTTACTAAGCGTTGTACATTCACAAGAAAATGACGAAATGTAATAAAAGGTAATTGAGAAAGCTCAATAGAAAGATTAAAAAGGACACACAAGGAATACTTGGTTGATAGCGGGGGCGTTCGATAATTTATCGTCTTCATTTGGCGGCGTCCATATTTATTGCATCGTTATGAACAATATGCTGTCGACCATTTAAGCGAAATATGTTTGACCTCAATATACAAACGCGCAATTGAATTAATTCTTGGGCTCGCGCTATCGCATCCAATAATGAGTTTAATAAATATTGATTGTTTAATTAATGTATAATCGAGCGCGTAGGATACGGGTTCGCGTTATCAACAACTGATTGATTCACCCACTGGCTCACACGAATTTATTAAGGTCTATTTTGTGCGATCATCCAAACAACTTTTGACTCCTTTAATTACCGCCCGCTACGAATGAACAATAGTGACAATAATTCTTTAAGGCCTTTCTTTCCGGGATTCTTTCATGTTATGTTTTTCTATTAACCCATACTTTGTATTCAGGCAAAATTTTGCGTAAAAATACATAAAAAGAGTTTGCATAAAAAGATCTTTACAAATGAAATCTCGTATATATTTCTTACTTTCACTTTGTCATCGTAAATTTCTATCCTAACGCATTCATACAGAGGTTGTATAATTTCACATGAAAAAAAGCCATTTCTCTTGTATAATTTGAAAAAAGTTTAGAAATAGTATGAAGATGATGGAATTACAAGCCAAGCGATGTCTTCATCCTTTACATTTCAAGTATGGAAACCCATTGCGTGAGCAACTATACGATACGAAACGACATTATTATATCTGTTTTGAAAAGTTTTACAGCTTCGAAACTTTACTCGCAACGATCAAACGTTCCATTGCAATTTTCGGTTTAACGAATAATTTCTGGAATCCTGAGAACCGCTTAAGAACGTCTTCTCGAGAGAAGACGAAACGTGAAGATGCGTTTCGAAGAAGGACGAGAATCAGCTCCCGATGCGATATCCCGATGCGTTGCATCGAAAGATTAAAAACGGGAGCGAAGCGAGAATTATCGATAACCACGGAAGGGGTTTGTTCGCGTTAATGCGATAATTATAGTTGACGAGGTTGATGCGGCTCCATCAGAAAAACAGCGAAAAACGTTCTCCATTCTCTGTGGGAACGGAGATGCCCCATTAATGGAATCATCAATTGCAGAGTTATTGGTTAAATTGCTAATTGCTAGCCTCTTTCTTTAACTCCCTCCTAACGTCGTGCGTAGCGACAATGACGCCGACACCCACCCGTCGATCAACGCCATTTTCATAAATAACATCTCTCTTGTCTCCTCTCATCGACCGTACAATTTCTCACGACGCTCTCTCCTCCACGAACGCCCCCTCAATTTTCGTAGCGCGTGGGCGAACGAATTAATCTCCCCGCGATCGAATCGGGGGCTGTTTGCTCGCTCTCCGACAGAGAGCAAGAACGGAGAACGGAAGTCGTCCTCGGATCGTGAGAAATATACCGGTCGCGCGCAGGAGAAAACACACGTCTAGCTAGCTCGTTTCGCGAATACGTTCATTTTCGATCCGCACACAATTCTTTATTCTTAGAAAGTCATTACACTTGATTAAAATTAACTAAGGTTGTGATTTGCGTGTCTGTAATAGCAGAAATCTATAATAAAAACAGAGAACTTAAAATCAATCTTTTTAAACCGCGTAGTAAAAATAAAAATTTAAGAAATTTGGTATTACTAAGCAGTAAGCCGAAATTTTGTAATAAAAGTATATAAAATTCTTTAAGTAAATTTTTTGCACGGTGGAAATAGGAATGTTTAGATATGCATGAATTTCTGCGAACGGATGTCAAAGAAAACAATGTCTGGCAAGCTGAAAGAAGTCAACACCGCAGTCAGCATTCCGGCGAAATTAGCATATTCCGTTTACGGAACATCTGACGGTGGACGTCAGCGATAAAAATCTGAAAATCTCCGAGAAATCCCTTCGCGGAATTTGAATTTGCTCCTCGCGCTGCGATCGTGACGCATGAATCCCGAAAATCTCAAAGGGAAGGGCTTCTCTACATATTCGAACGAAGACCAACCACCTCGTTTTACTCTTCCGATCCGAATAACAAAGTGAACTAGTTCGATCAGAATACATTTTAACGATCGACACAATTTGTCAAGCAAGATTTCTTTTAAATGGAGAAGTAAACTTTTAGTAACTGTATCATAATATATTAATTCTTTTAATCCATGAAATATTTTTATTTAATGCATTATCATTAATAACAATTAAAGATATATTTATATTAAAGTTTTAAAATAATATATAAATTTAATTTAATCTTAATGATGAAAAATACAAAAAATCCAATAATCAAATAATCAAATGATTGATAAACTATTTTTGATTTTTTCACCGATTAAATCATAAGCAGCATTAATAATTATTAATAAAATCCCGGCTAACTTGCTAACGCAAAATTCAAAAATAAAATGCACCGGAGAAAAATTATGGGAAATTAAAATCAGATTTTCACGAGTCAATGCGTGAAAGACCATACGTTTCGGGCTGCGAGGTGTGAATAGGACTTCCTGTGGGAAAGTCGGAAGGGCGTTTTGACATTCAAAAGCAGTTTTCCATGGTCGGTCTTCGGTCCGGCGAGTGATTTGAATAACAAAGTCCCCAAGAAGACGTACTATCGTTCGTGTCCGCATGAGCGAACAGTTTTCAGGAGAGTTTATCGCGAGAATATTTGCATGCCAAGCGAAATCGATTCGGCCCTTCAGAATTTCTATCGAGCACTGTCGTTTGCTTTGATTCCGGATGCGAATGCGAAGGTTTTTTAAAAACCGTTCAATCAATAATGTTTCATTCGACAGATCCTTCTTAGGTACTTACAAAATACAAAGAAAACTATTGCAATATTGAATTATTCATAAATAATTATCGTTTTTCTAATTAATTCTATGAAATGCGCTTATTAATCACTATATTATTATATGCACACATGTTAATTTTTACAAGAATTTATTTATAATGCAATAAATAAAGTTTATCCCTTGAAATAAATTATTATTGTAGAATAAAAGAGAATATTTAGAAAAATTTCTATCGCTATTTTTAAGAAACGACATTCTTAGGCGCTCATAAAAGTGATAAACTGTATAACATTAAGTGTACATCGGCTTATATTTCTTTCACAGTCTTTCACTTGACAGATCAAAGCGACGTTAGCGACGACTCTTTTGATTCACAGTTAATGGCAGCTGACATCGTTTCGTTATGAAAATAAAAAGCTCGCGCCGACACATTAGAAAGTATGATGAGTAACGTGACCGCTCGAATGATCTTCGCGGGAGAAGACCGCGTTAAAAGAATCCCTGGTCTGACCATATCGGTCGAACAGGTGTGCGGGTACGATGCGGGAATAAACGATTAGCATCCGCGAATCATATTAATCGCCGCTACATTGCCAATGTTGCATCCGCTCGCGTATAATTTCGTAATCGGACACGTATCAGCTTCGAGCATTACATCTCGATTCACCTGACGGCTTAATAAGAAATAATAACGCATATAGTACGTAATATAATGCGCATGCACAACATGAAATCAATTATCGAGCACGTGATAAACAAAAAAATTATTTTTTTTTAAATTAATATTATGGCATATGTTTATATGATTTATATACATTTTTGTTGTAAAAAAATAAATAATTTTTGACAATTATATAAGAAATCTCTCTGTGTATATAATATGTCAAATATATCTTATCGTTTCATGTGTGCGAAATGTCTCAAATTAATTTTGAAGAATCAACTTTTAGATCTGTAGAATTTATTTTTACATTATACATTTTTGCTGTAAAAAAAATAAATAATTTACGATAATTATATAAGAAATCTCTCTGTATATAATATGTCAAATATATCTTATCGTTCCATGTACAAAATGTCTCAAATTAATTTTAAAGAATCAACTTTAGATCTGTAAAATTTATTTTTACAATGTTCTTGACGTCGAAGTCGCGATTACTTTTTTCGCAAGCATCATCTGATTACAACGCGAAATGACACGAATATTATGCCACTCGTCTACAGTTTCTGTCCGTTCCTAATTCGCAAGGAAGCGCAAAAAGAAGGACACAGAAGATTCTGCGGCAGTCGCAGGACGGGCGATTCGGGGGACGCGGAGGTAGAGGAGAAAAACGAAGCGGGTGGTGGTAGTGGCGCTAGGCGATCGGAAGTATGTCAAATTACAAAGGTCGGCGATATTAATGACTCCTAATGACATGCCCCCCTCTCGGCGGCAACGACCAGCAATGGGGAGAGCGTGGTTTCTGTCCCCACCAAGCGTAAACAGGACCCGGTCGGGCCGATTCGCGAACCATCAAGATTCGGCTCTCGGTCGACCGGTGAACCCGATTCACGGAATCGGCATTAAAAATGCAATTACTAATTGGCGGAGGCTAATGGCAATATAAGACAAGCAGCGGACTAAATGCTATAAAGTAAAACACAGGCCGTGCGAGGTTCCTCGCATTCCCCTTCCGTTCTGTCGAGCCTTCCCCATCGAGACTCTCTCGTCCCTTCTATTTACCGATCGTTTCTTTTCCTTCTTCATTCGATTTGTTCGCTTTTTTCGTCGTAGATAGATACTTCTATGAGAAGCTACGAGTTCGCGGAGGGGTGCGAGTTCCCTGTTTACGACCGGTTCGGCATTTCCGAGAGTTCGGTTCAAACGGATTTTTTGTCAGCTCTCTTTTCATCTTTGTTAGTTTCCGCCGGTTCATCCGTTTTTTTTTTTTTTCGTAGACTTATTCGTGAAAATTAGTAATTAAGGCTATTGTTCCATCAGATTCGAGCTTCCAGCTCTCTTATTGTTAATAATGAATCATATATGCTGCTTTTTTCTTTTTATTTTATTATTAAATTATAGATTATTTAATAATAATGATTCAATTATTTTGATCCACTTATTTTATTTATATAATCCAATAATATATATAATATATGTAATATTGATGTTAAAAATAATTTTGAATATTGCGAGAATATTGCATTTAAATAATATTGCAATAAAGGTAGATTATTTCGATAGTCAAAAGAAATATTGTCATCATATACTGAATATTGACAATTCTATTTACAGAATTACGCGTTATAGTTTTAACATCGAGCAACTTTCTCAATTTTGCAGATGCAGCTATTTGGCGGCATTCGTTATATTCTGTCATCTTCCTCATTATCGCACATTTTCTGCGAACAACGATACGTCAGATCTCGTGACGCGTGACACCCTCTTCGAGTTCGTCCCGTCGTTCTCGAAACGCACGTTCATGGAACTAACGATTCTCCTCATTAGGTTTATTATACAAAAGTTTGTTTTGCCACACACGCAAGAATTTAAACGACTGGATATATTTTGGATGATAGCGTAGCGTACGCATTATGTTAATATTTACGAGAGACGTATATATTTTATTAAAATATACCCTTAAAGTTTAATAAGCTCTTATATCGACAAAATTTTTACACCAATAATAACTTAATTAATATCAATCAATTTTTAGATATATAATATTATTGATATATATAATATTTTCTATATATAATATTATTGAGACGTGTGATTTGATCATGTAATGTATTCAAGTTTAAAATATACGATAAAATTAAAAAGACATGTATAAATTTTCGTATTTATATGATGTATAAATAGAACCTACAGATAAATTATAGGATATATTGATAATTATGATATCCTATAATTTTATATCCAATTGGTTTCTTCAAATTTCTGTTTGCTATAATAGTCCCGCAGCTCCAACCGAAATTTTCCCACGCGATATAACACTAGAAATTTGCAGTATTTTTTGTTATATTTAATAGGTGTCGCGTGAGAACCAAGTTAGTTATTTGCAATTTTAGTGCTTCGAATTTGTCTTCGTTCCGCTTCGTAAAAACCTTTGTAAAAGGTTCGAAAAAGAATTGAATTTTTGAAGATTGTCGACGATTCTACGATATCTATAATTTGGACCTCTTGATAAATAATTCCTCTTTTTATGATTCTGATAAAAAAAATCTCGTACCAAATGCACGTCGCTGACAGATAATGCCTCGAAGATAAAAGGCCCGGTCAAGCGAAAGATTTCATCAAGATAAATAACAAACTACCCGACGCCGGACGAGCGACGTTTGCCAAACATAATTGGTTTTATGACATATTTTACGTAGAAAACATTAACCGAAGGCTCCAAGGAAACTGGGGGATTCGCATATAAAAATTCCGAGAGATATGCAACAATGATACGAGCCCCATGATAAGATACATTTCGTTCTTATGCAATCTAAAACCTATCATCTTTAGAAGATAATATTATATATCATAGATAGCGAAATATCGCGGTCAAATTATATTTCTATAATTTTCAAATGTCCAAAATTTGTAAAAATCTTGTGTTTCATTGTACGAATTAATATCGTGTCAAATAATTTGAAATAAAATGTGATAAAAATTAATAGCTCAAAATACTGTTCTTATGAGGCTCGACGAGTATTTTAGAATGTTTCACTCGACGAGTATTTTAGAATATTTCACTGTACGAATTAATATCGGGTCAAATAATTTGAAATAAAATGTGATAAAAATTAATAGCTCAAAATACTGTTGTTATGAGGCTCGACGAGTATTTTAGAAAAAAAAAAAACGCTTGGAAAACGACTATGTGCGAATTCATTATCGCGAAGGTAGAGAGACCGTTTCGTTGTCGCATCATTTCCGTGCGGAATTTATGTTCGGCGTAAAGGCGAAGGTTAAACGACACCGATACGTTAATCGTATCAAGAACGTAGGACAGCGAGCGATGAAACTCTGCAAACTCACCTTGTATGGATTCTGGCGAGGCTGGCTCCTCCTTATCGATTCGACCGAGCGCGTCGCTGCCTGCAACAAAAAGTGCAACGAGGCCCTCGTTAGTGACGCCGTGCTATAAACCGATCGAGAAAATCTTCGTTTCCCGTAAGAATGACGCGCGCGATGACCAAATGCTTCTTGTTTTTCGATTGAATTGCCAAGCGCGCGCGTATGCGCATTATATATAGTTTTATCTTAATTACATTAGGGCTACTTGTGTACCTGCTTTCGCCTTTTTTTCGAGAATAAAAGAGGATGCGCGACCGAAGAAACGACGATAACGAAGACATTGATTTAATACTTTTGCGCAAGCTTCTCTCTCGTCTTCATTGATTTTATTAGAATTATAAAAGAATATAGCAAGAAGTGCATACAAGAGTGCAAGGCGGCGCAGGGAGCGATCGTCAAAAGAATCTCGATACAGATTCGAGATAATCAGATACAGGCCGAATAATGTACTTCTTGCTGTATTCATTATCATTTTAATAATATCGAACTTTGCGAATCTGGTTTATTGTTCGAATTCCGTATATACATATGAGATTTACTTTTGCCGACAGTTGCACACTGTCCTTCTTAATGTTCCTGACGATACGTGACGAATATTGCATATTTTTACTCGGAGAAAATTCACATCTGCCCTGATTAAAAGCGGGGATCAATCGGACTGAACGGTAGAGATAGCATCAGAATACGCATTTATCAATCAGGCTCTGCGGGTCGAATTATGCTAAAACACGGGCGATTATCGTGACGCATAGAGAAGTATATGCCAATCGCAATTTCCCGAAAATAGGGCGACGGCGCGCCCTCATTTCGCCGCGAATGCGATCGATCGATATTCAAATAATCTATTTGACGGACCCTTTTCGAGAGAGGAGACGAGAAAGGGAAGATGACGGTAATTCGGCGCGAGGATGACCGCCATACGTCACTCGGCGAGAGGGACAAGTTTGTGGGGGTCCGGCAGACTCCAGGGGCGACCACCTACTACCCCCTAGGGGGTCGCAACTCACCCCTGAAACGACTGTATTCAGATAATCCCACCTCTCTTTCCTCTTTTCTTTCCTTTCCTCCGTCGTATTTGTGACCAGGACGACATTTCAATACATACTCTTGCCGGATAACCCGCCACAAATATAGGCGGATATACGTGTCCACTGTGTGGAAAATAGTAGCCGGAATAACGACCACGTAGCACATAGATAGTTCTCAAGTAAAAGGAATGATAAGGATTTCGGAGTCGTGACTCTCGCATTCGGAGCAACACATGTATTGAAAGATTAGCGAGTTTTCTTTATATATCCAGAGTTGACTACAATATATAATGTATATTTTAGTCAGTTCTTTATTCTTCAAGGTGTGCACATGAGCATTTAATTATGTGACAATGAAAAAATGTGTCCTTGCACATAAATTGTTTCTTGAATTGATTGTCTTGATCTTTCCTTAGCGCCTTAAATATCAAGGTATCGACGATTTTTAAATTATAAGTAATTAAACAGAAACAAGATTGTATATACTAAACTTGAAGAAGCTTGATGAAGATAATAAAACTGCATTCCTGAGTTAATTTCAAGTGAAATTTAATAAAACTTTGAGATTTAATTATAAAGATAATATCAAGAATTGCAAAGTTATATAATAAATAATAATTTTCGTTAATAATCTTCCTAAGAAAAAAATTAATTTTGAATTAATTATACAAGGAAACTGTCAGGTAAAAAAACATTTCATGATTTTGAGACTGTGTATATCTGTCGTTTGCTAACGAGTCACATGCAATTCCAGATATCCAGGTCGATGCAAAATTAAACAATGCGAGTTCCTTGACGAGATCAATTCATTATCGAGCGAAGGACTGCTTCTGGAAAGTAGTACGCGCTTACATTAAATATGAAGAGCGACCTCGCGCAAATATCCAGCTAGAATTTGTCTCGTGCCGAGGCTCCTCTTTTCCTCGTGCACAAATATAATAATGCCCCAGGCAATCTTTCTTTCGTAAAAAAGTATCACGGGAGAAGAGTATCAAGCGATGCATAATTCATCAATAGCGATTGATCGATTGATTGTTGGTTCGATATCGGAGAACATCGATGATACGATCCTGTCGCGGAAAGACACAAAGATGTATTTTTTGTCCTTTCAACAACGATTACACTTTTATGCGTGTGTAAATTTTACAATATAAAAAAAATGTAGAGATAAAAAGTACAGATTTTTTTAACGTATCTTAATAGCTCGAGATCAATTTTTCTGCCTTCGCGCGATTCTTTTACCGATACGAATGTCTCGCAAAATTCTCGTTTAATGGTAAACGTCAGCAGGTACGACAATTTATCAAAATGAAATACCGACTGTCGAAGAGCCGCCCGCCGCCTTTAAATAGGAATGAACGGAGATAAGTACGATGCACCTTCGCCTCGTTCGGCGACTCTCCAGAGGACCATAAAGAAGTTACGGTTTGCACATGCACTTTTTTTATCTCATTGCACGTATCACGCGAACGAATGCAGTCCTATATATTTTCGCGCTTTCTCCTTTCTTCTCTATTTCACTTCATGTCGAAAAATGTAAATTACACCTAGTATCCATATACATAATATTATATAATCATGGATAATTTCTATCGCGTTCCAGCTTCGCAAAAGTTCCTCCAACGATAACATATATTTGCTTCGACATAATTTTTTCACACAAATACAAAAGAACTTGGAATGTATAAAAATATACTAAACAAAGAGGAGCACCATTTTATTTTATTTTAGTGACATTTGACAATCTATGGACTGGCGTAATTGAATTTTTCATAAACTTTATATTTCGCTTGTTCCCAAAAGAATCGCTCCGGAAATAAAATACATCTCTTTCCCTTTCTCCCCGATTCCTCGAGCGATCAATGCCGCTTCACGCGACCAACGTTGCGTCGTCGACTGAGATTTCCGCGGCCGGACATCAATTCTGGAGTACGTCACGGCATTGTCGGCGCTCACTTTTTCACTTATTAATTCGACACGTCCGCAGCCGGGGAATCGCGTGTCTGCGGTTACCGCCCCGAATATTCCCCGCACCTTCGTATTCATAAAGGGCATGGGCGGTTTTATATACCTCGTACAAGTGCTTTTCGTGCGCGCACACCCATCAAGAGCGATCCCACTCAGCGCGATGTATATATCCACGCGTGACACCTGTAACTGATAACTCGAATAGCGCGGACAGGTGCCTGTTCGAAGCGCGGCCGCGGAAGACGGAAGCGTGTCGAGTCCGTTATTATCCCACGATTACGATCTCCTTTCGCCGAAGGCCGATTATCGATCGGCTGGATCTCTTTTCTTTTTCTTCGGCGCGACGGATTAATCGACGTGCGCTTATTAGAATTTAAATATATATATATCTGCTGTAAGAAAATTTTGTTGACAAGTTGCGCTCTTTGCTCGAATAAAATTTTCAAACTTTCGAATCGATTTCTCAGAGGATACGAGCAACCCGTCGAAGGATAGGATCGCGAGGATATTTTCGAGTGAGTCGATTAATAAAACTCGATCAATCCGGCGCGTGGCCGTATATACGTTGCCGTGGACGGAAACGAGATTTTAATATTTAAGCCCGCGGCACGATACAATAAGTATAATAAGCATAGAAGAGCGACCGCTGGTCGGCGGTTGCAAGAGACGGTTGCAATATTAATGCTGACATTTCAGTGCTTTGCGGTAGTTTAACCGCACTCCGGCCCCTCGCTTTAATGGATGCGGCTTTCCGACAGGGACGCTGCGCACGACTTTGCCAATCTTGTCATATGTAGTTTTATATATATATATGTACATATTCCTCAAAATAAAATAACAATTGATTTCTTAATTAAATACACCCTGCGCGTACTTCATGAATTATTTATCAACCAGAGATTTAATCTCATAACATGCAGAATTATTTATGTTGATTTGGATATCATAAAAGAAATTACATTTTTTTCAAACGATATAGATTATCAGCACACTTGTAATAAAGTCACGTTCGCATCTACTCTTATGTGTAATCGATACTCGAATGCAAAATTTGTCCGGCAAAGATGAACGAGTGCGATGCTTGACGTTCAATCTGCTTCCTATGAATCGTGAGCCACGTGATGTAAAGCGACGAAATAGGATCGCGAGGAATGATTCATCTCCGTGAACGAGTAGAACGCATTGGGTGCTTTCCATTTAGTGACACAAGTCGACACAAATGTCATTCTATCTTTGTTTATTGTATTCATTGAAAACAGATAAAATGATGCTTGTGTCGATTTGTGTCTCTAAATGGAAAGCACCCGTTGTGTTTTAGCACGACGTGGATTCTTGGCGACGCGTCGCGTCCCTGCCCGTGCAATACTTGATTTTTCCATATTTTTTTTCGCCCTCGGTCCACCGCTCCCCTCCCGTATCGTCCAACGCCGCGAGCGATCATGAATACGAGATGCGGCACCTGGATACATCTAGTTCTCGCGTGTGGCGGCAGTCCGGCCCTCTCATCAATTTTTGAGAACCCGCGCTCGGACGATATGTATGCACCGCCACCCCGACGCCGATAACTGATATGGAAACCACGTTCCGGTCGACCGACGCAAACCAACGACCGGCCACCATGGAAAATCATACGCCGTCCTGCAACGCGCGTGAATAGTGATGAGAAATCGCGGCAAAGTACTCACGCCGAAAGCCGATTGGACGACCACACGATGCCCGCACGTGATCCTGAGATCTTCGATTCAGCGCCGTTATTTCGAGAGCAAGAGAGAGAGAGAGAGAGAGAGAGAGCGCACGATAGGACTACGAATATTCTTAACGCGAAGCTGTACATATGCATCGCCGCGGAAATATGAAACGCCACGATTGGAAACATCGATTTTTCAAAATCGACGTTCGCAGATATTCAAGTATTTATGATGCTGGAAGAAGGAAGGGCTCCTCGGAAATTTCCACCGCTCGCGAAGAGACCTTGTCAATTTGCAAAAACGCGCAATTACACGACTATACCAACTTCCGAACATTCAATCGCGAGAATAGTTTTTGCACGCGTTTCTGAAAAAAAAAATCCACAGGTTAGATGGGACTTTAAATTCGAAACTTTTCAAGCGGAAGAGGAAAGAAACCGGCTGGGAACATCGCGGAAAAGGAAGAAAGGGAAAGAGAAAGAGAGAGAGAGAAGGAAAGAAAGAGAAAGAGAAACGAGGAGAAGAAAGTTCGCTTATACGCGAGCCGAGACTTTTTCCAATTACAAACGGCGCCATTCGCGAGCTGGTCGGCGGCGATTATTTTTGAAACAAGAATATTCCTCTCCGCCCCGGGACATAATGAGGAAGCGGGAGGCACGGTCGGAGGGCGCGATAATGGCGGCCGTTATGAAGAAATCAACCCACCCCGGCGCATAGCCATCCCCGTCTCACCCCGCCGGGCGAGCCACGCTGGTAACCCACTTGATCTTCCGTTTCCATAGCAACCGCCTTGTCCAACGAACCCCCGCCGACTCGGACCGACGGGGGTGGCAGTGGCCGATGGTGGAGGTGGTTGCGAGCCTTCTCTCTTATTATGAGAGTTGCTCCACCCGGGCGGAAGGGTTGGGATGTCGCTCTCTTTCTCTCTTTCTCTCTCTCTCTCTTTCTTTCTTTCTCCTCTTTTTGGCCCCCTTCAACTGCTGAGCACTTTCAGAACGCACATTTAATGATAACTCGATAAGTCGAAAGCAGGAGGCGTTAAAAACGAACAAAGTTATGTGAGGCCCTTAAACGCTGATGTCCTTTAGTCGCAGTTTATACTTAGCTTTAAAAGAATTTTAAAAGTAAAATTTAAGACGCGAAATACATCGAGAAACGATTTGCATCTGATGGAAGACTAAATACTTTGTATTAATGTAGAAATAAAGAAATATTCTTCTCGATCACGTAATTCGATTAAATGTAACAAGTATCATTCTTCTTAATAAAGAGAGAGATATACCAAAGTACACACTTATTTATTGCATGTGTATATAACTATGTAATATAATAATGCAATATAATATTTATTTAGTGTCCGAGTATATAAAAAATAAAAATATCGGTGTAATCAAAGAGTAAGAAACGTACATTTACCAATCGATCAAATTTCTGCGACGCAGATAACAGCGCTTTTCTCTCTCTTCTTTCTGTTTCAATTACTACCTACGCGTTTCGTGCACGTGTAATGTTTTCATATAAAATAATTACACTTTCTTTCGAGACATTTCCGGGAATCTGCGTCAATCTCCGATGTAGCCTCTGATATTTGGATGTCTTGAATGCCATGCGGACATCGAGTGCATCGAATGCATTTTTCCTAGGATTAAAACATCTCAATTAGAGCGAGGCCATTTGGATAAGTCGACACTAATTTTCAATTTTCCTTCTTTAAACTGTTAAATCATCATTCTAAACAAAAATATAAACATTCAAAAATTTATTTTATCGTATCAAACAAACTAATAATATAACAAATATAACGTTAATTAATACTTATGCGATAAATACTTAATATTATGCTAAAAATGTCCGCTATCCAAATTGCCTCATCCTACATAGAATATTATATAATGGATGTCCGACGGATTAAATCGATCCATGCGATAATCAAATGCACTTAATCTCGCGAAAGGAACTGATAGATTTCGAAATAACTGCCGTCAGTAAGAAGGGGGTTAGCAGAAGGGCGCTGCAATTGCGCCCTAGGTGAATGATGGACGGTGATGCATACGGGGTGTCGCGAATAAACGAAGGAGGTAAACGAGAGGACGGTCGTGCACGGGAGAGAGAAGCGATTTGAAATTGATGAGTCCGTCGCGACTTGGAAGAGTTGGGGTCGCGTGCCACACCTCGAATGCATAAAAGGTCCACGACCCCTTTCTTTTATCGCGCTTTAACCCCCGAGACGCCCTTCCATGCCCCTCGTTGTTTTGTTACGCACAATGGCACACCAGAATGATGCACATTCGCGAATTGGAGAGATCCATCAGTGATGAATCAAGAAGCTAAATCGTTAGACAATTGAATTTCTGTCTTAATTTGTCTTATTAACAATAATAATGCGGTGCATGATTTCATACGCATCTTACTTTTACCGTCTTTTCGTTCAAATCTTCGTGATAATGCACAGATACGTTCAGGGGATAGCGCCGGTTTCGTTGCACGTCCGTTGGAGAACGAGAGGCCATTAACAGGGACGCGTATACCAACATGTCACCCATGGGGGTGGTTTTCCATGAGCCCGAAGGGGGAATGCAGACTGTATTCCGCGAAGAGGAGGGGAAAAGGAAAGTGCTTCACGTGGCGAAGTAATGGAAGCAGACATTCCTCCGAGGAGAAAACTCCTCGGTTAGGAACAATCGAGCTGTTCAGCGACAAGGACGGTGAAATATTCCAAGCATCGAGAGCGACAAAAGAAGAGCAAAAACGATACCACGATTGATTTATTCGCGAGATGGAAAATTTCCTTCGGACATTGCAATGACTGAGAACACGCGAAGTCGTTTAAATATTTTTCATATTTTTTTATTTTCAAAAAAATTCTAATTTCTTTCTTCGATGCATACTTGAACTAAATGAACGAAAGAAACCGAGTATACTTGATACGCTAATTTAAGTCTCTTGAAAAATTATATATACCACATATTAATCTCCATCTATTATACAGATTCGACGTCACGATATTTTGATCACCAGCTGTAAAACGCCGTAAATTGTGGCAGATTGTGATTAACGAGCTTTAAATAGATCTTGCAGCATACGCTAATATCGAAAGCATACAATGCCGCGTCTGTAGCAACATGCCGGTGTGTCTGCTTTCTTTGGAATATTCAAAAAAATCTATTCAATAACATGATGACGACATGTTCAAATAATTTTTAACATGATCATCAATGTACTTGTCAATAAAATACGCAGAATGACATTATAATAATTAAAGGAAATTAATTAAGCGTTTGAAATAGAGATGAACAGTTAATCGATGCGATAAACCTCCAAATAAAGCAAAGTAATAAGTCGTCAAATATTCCGCCTTTTCATCGAGACTTTTGCTGAACGACGATGTTGCGTTTATCTTACCATCAGATAAGTCAATCGATTCGTGTTCAAGCGATTTTAATTAATGGACGTGGCGTGTCGATTAAATGGGCGATCCGCGCGGATGAAATATTCATCGAATGCAAAACGCACGACGCGTGTATAAACCACTTGAGAAAAAATAATAGCGACGGAAATTTGCCTTAATTGGCACAATAGCCAACTCGCGCCGCGTCGGCGCGAGGGATACGCTCCTCGTATACAATCCTGACAATTAAGCGACATGCGGGAGATCCTGTGTGCGTATACAAGCCTATCTCGCGCTCGCGCGACTGCGACCGCTGTTGTTGCTGCTGCTGCTGCTGCTGCTGCTCATAATTACGCGGTAATTAGAGAGGTTTGTCGGCAATTAACATCTTGAATATCATCGCGTCGCCGCGCGGTATCGGCCGGTATCGCCGCCGTTTCCCCTTTGATCCGCCGGATACTCGCTCTGGCGCCGTTTCTCTCGAGGACAAAGGTTTTAACCCTCCCTGCCCTCCCTTTTGTAGATCTCGTATCAAGGCAGATTCCTCCGAGCCTACTTTGTACGGCGCAGTTGCAGAAATAAAATGCACGTTATAATTAACGTATCATAATTAATTTAGCTTCTGGTTTGGCTTATCATTTTCCTCGAAACTGTATATTTATTTATTTATTAGTTGAATATATATTTATTCCCCGAGAAATTTTCCTTCTTTTTATCCCGTCATGTCTAATTTTAGAATGATAAACTGTATTCACTCGTTGATCAAGCTTTAAGACAGTTCTAACATAAAACTAAATTTAAAATAAAATTTGGAATAATAAATAATAAATTTTATGAAAGGATAATTGGAAAATAATATAATCGACCAAAACTAGCAAAATTTGTTTATTGATTACGACGTTTCGACCATATGGTTGTGGTTCTTTTCAAGTATGTGCGATCAAAGGATAGATGTAAACCAAAATATTGTAAACTGCACAGGTCTCACTAGCAGGAACGTTACATTTTACTATGATTGAAATCGAGAAATAAATTATGTTACAATTCATAGGATCAAATTCAAGAGATATTTATCTCTTGAATTAGATAAATATCTCTTGAATTTGATCCAATGAATTGTAACATAATTTATTTCTCGATTTCAATCATAGTGAAATGTAACGTTTTTGCTAATGAGACCTGTGCAGTTTACAATATTTTGGTTTACATCTATCCTTTGATCGCACATACTTGAAAAGGACCACATATGATCGAAAACGTCGTAATCAATAAACAAATTTTGCTAGTTTCGGTCGATTATATTATTTTCCAATTATTCTTTGATTAATTGACTAGCGTTACTAAGACAATTATCATTTAATAAATTTTATCTAACATAAATCTTTAATTAAACATACGCAAATAAATAAATGCATTCTCAAAATCGACGTCCATAACTTATTCGAGCGCCTTCATCTCTCGCTCAAGGCACATAGGCAGAAGGATATCTCAAAGTTTCCGATCCAGAAGACCCTTAACTCGGTCGTTAATTGTTCCATCGACCGGAAATCCGCGCGCGTGGAAGCTTCCCCTCTTCCCTCCCCTCTCCCTCTATTTCGTCTCGCGCGCGCGCACGCGGCAACAAAAGAAATCGAATATCCCGCCGTCGTTTCTCTCGCCTGTCTCTCCCTTTTCCCACCCCCCGCCTCGTCTATTTCTCGCCCCTTCCCTCTCCACTTCCCGCGACCGAGATATAATTTCCCGGGGCAAGAAGTTTCTAATGACGGAAAATCTAATATATATCGCTTCGAGAGCCGGCGGTTCCGCCGGCGTTCTCTCTACGAGCAGCTTTTCTTGTAATTAAGTTATAACTAAGGGCGAGCGTGGGCGTAGCACGACGGAGATGGTTCCTCCGAGGGTGGCCGGAAAACCTGGATTGGGGTAGGGATAGTGGCAGAGTGTGTTTCGCTCTCCTCGCGCAAGAGTGGAAAACAATAAGGGCTCGCTGCTAATCCGCACCATACATTACAGCCGCCGAGAGTTTCTGTTTCTGGCGCCAACCGGAAGCTACGTGGCGTGTATGATTCAGTTTCGAAAGACGGAATTCTACGATGTGTTTATCGCATAAAGGAGTTTGCGGTAGCTTTCGTATTGTCTTCGATGAAATTAAGGGTCCGTTACAATATCCAGCGGAAGAATAACGAGTGCAATTGAGGAAAGTCTGGAAAAATAGGCAGTTTAGAAAACTGCAATTCCAAAAAAAAAACCACGTGTTGCTTACACCATGAATTATGGTGCGAGTACCATAATGCGGTTTGCAACACCGCGGGGTGTAAAACGACAGCCGCTGAAGAGAGAGATGTAAGAAAATGATGGTCCATCGTTAGATTCCATCACGGCCAGATATGGTATCGCGCGGTTCATATCGTGCACTTTTCTCAGACAGCACCGACATCATGCGATCGCGTACATATTCACACACACACACATACTCGTATATAGTAATATACATATAATGAAGTATGCGTAGGGCACCTGTTTGCTACTGCAAAAAGAATATCTGAAGGGAAAAGGAAGTCATTAGATAATAGAGTCTGATTTTCTTTTATCAGAACTATTATTTAGACACACATCGTGTGCGGTAATTTTCTTGTCGCATTCGCGCCGATTAGACGATTCGTTCACCTCGAACGGCGATTTAATCGAAATATCTCATTACACTTGTTCATTGAAGTTAATGATGACTTTATAATACCGTACATAATTTATTTATTTATTTATTTTATTAAAATAACTAAATAATATATGATTTATTTGTAAATATACACAAGCATATGTTTTAAGTAGAAATTAATGTTACTATATAATTTAAATATATTTCATATATTTCTATATTTTAAGAAAAAAAAAAAAGATTTGAAATATACAGTTTATTATAAAAGTCTTTAAGAAATTGTCTACATGTAAAAAATTATCATTACTAATTTTCATTCCTCGATAGTATAATACATCGAGACTTAACATCTGGCGATGCCGAGGAAATATCGTTTGAAAAGCGGAAGGGCGAGAGTAGAGGAATGGGAGATGGAATAGAGCCGCGAATGAAATTGGTCGATAATTATCGTAGCGTGCAAATATCGATAATAACCCGATGTGAAAGAGGAAAACGGGAGGAGGGCGAAGGGTAAGACGCGGTGGGCTGGGCTCCGCGCCTGGAAAGGAACAACTCAATTGCGCGAAATCGAGTTAGGTACTAGCGCGCCGGCGGGGATGTAATTAATTAATTCGAGAACGCCATCTTGCTACTGACGGCCGAACGGAGAAATATTATTTTCAGAGTGCGAGACGCTTGGCAGAGCGGAAAGGTAAGTAGAAAATTAAGCGTTCCCTCTTAATTCGTACCTTTGCAGAAAACTGCTCGCCATAATTCATTCTTTTTGCGACGATGACATTAGATTCTCGACATGTGCTTTTTTCCCCCAATCCTTATATGCATGGCAATTGCTTGTCAATAAAATTCATTCAATGTTAGCGATACGTCAAAAAGTTTATTCCTATTTTGCGTGTGTATATGTGTGCGTGCGCACTACCTTTGTAACTAACTACCTGTCCGAAGCATACAGAGAATATAGTCTTTCGTTAACGAGGAGTTCAACTCATAACGCTTAATTAAGGTGCTCTACAAAGTAAGAAAGAGAATCGGAGAAGCGAGAGGAGAGCCGGAGGCAATCGGGCCTCGATCGTGACCGGCCCAGGGGCAGGAACGCGTTCAGATCCCCTGATAACGATCTGATAAACTGCCCTCCCAAGATCGCGAGCAGACTACGTGCGCCATAAAGGGAAAGATGCAAACTTCACACGGTGTTACGAATAAATTCTGGAGCCAAATTAACTCGGACCTTATTAAAAGAGATTTTATGTAATAATATAATATAAACGTTTTTAAATAAATAAGTTTAAGAAATGAAATATACTTACAGTTATACAATAAATGTAAACCTATTAATATTAGAAAAATAAATTGCAAAGAATAATATTTAAAATAATCAAAGTAAAAATAGAACATCTTTTAATTAAATCCTTCCCAATTATAAGATAATTTATATGTCAAGAATCTTGTTTAATAAAGAACAAAGTATTATTATTAAAGTAGAAAATCTATATGTATAAAATTTCCAGTTCTTTTCAAGTACGCATGCACCGACTTTTAATTTTATAATCTCTTTTCGCTTCAAAGAATCAATAAATGCACGAGAAATACGCTAATAATATAAAGCATGATTGACACATTCGACCTTTTCCTTTCTTCGTCTATCCCGATATAATCCTATCATATTTCTAAGCCTATCTTGGAATCACTTCAAGTGCTTGATACCTTTTATAAATTTAAAAAATTACTAATTTTATGCTGGTATTTGGAAAAATAAATTAATTTTAAATTTCTTACAACAGCAAATTCAATTCCTTAATGAAGTGATCTACATCTATATTTTTTTATTTGTTACATAAAGCTTGGGATTAAATCAAGTAAGTGTACGTGACACAATCGAGGATGATGAAACGAAGAATATTTTTGAAAGGCACTATCGCAAGAGCCGATCTCGTCGACGAGAGTGACGAGAACTCGAATAATTCAAGTGCATCTACAGATTATCCAGAGCGGATTGGGGGACGACCGGAGTTCGAAGCAATAGAAAACGTAGGGAAGCTATACGTTTAAAATAGCGAGATCGTCCCCCCCACAACCTAAAAGCAACCCCAATTGCCGCACGCCGCTCTAATCACAGAAAGGGGGTTGGTTTTGCATTTTAAATCGTGCTGGCACAATTATTGACCACGTAATGATATCTACCACAAGATTAAGCTCTTAATATCTCAGTCTGAAAGAATATTAAAACTATTTGTAATACAATTTTAGAATGAATCATACGTATATTATTATTTTTCCAGATGAAACATGATGAAAAATATATATTAGATTATAAATGAAACGCTATAATACGACAAAATTTTGGCGAGTCGAAGAACCAATAAGGATTGAACATATAATATATGCTCACTGGGGATACATACGAAACTGATGTCGCATGGCGAGATGAAGAGGGGAAGGAATGATGGCAGTTATAGACGACCCAAAGCATACCATAATGTGGGCATCGGGGTTGAATTCTAGAAATTTTTGTATAGATACGTTAAAAATTTCTGTGAAAAGAGGCGATTATGGCTAATTTGAAACGACACATGCGGGAGAGGCAATTTTTTTTTATTAAAATTCACCCGAACCAGCGAGGCAATTTGAATTATGCTGGTAGCATTGCTCAGTATAATCGACATGGAAATTAATTGACTTGAGAAATTAGTGTAACTGATAGTTTTCAATTACATTTGTCTAAAGATTTTTTACAAGCTTAAAAAAGATAAAATTTTATACAGAGTTTAAAAATAATTATAGACAGTATTTACAAGACAAAAATATTATTAATAAGGTTTAATTTTAAGTATAAGTTCATTTTTAAGTATAAGATTAATTTTAATATTAAAACGTTAATTAAATATATATTTCAATTTAAATAAATTTGATTTTAACTGAATATAAAGATTCGCCAACAGAATAATCAGAGTAATTTCTTCAAATATAATATATTTTAAATTTTATTAGAGATATTATATTTTTTTATGATTAAAAATTATCCTTACTACTTATCCTCAAGAATGATTTTCCTTCGCCGTACATTATCTTCATTAATCGAAATCCAAGGTAAAACTTCTTCTCCGATGTCAATAGAAAGCCTTTCAAGTTTCCCTTTTTGGAATTTGTAACAACACTTGACCAGTGGCTTACTCGTCACTTGTTTATAGTACAATCAAAAGCTCGCTTACACTCAATGATCAAATTTCTTTATAATATTTGAAAAATGTATTTTTTCACGTAGTGTTATTTAATATAAGTTACGCAGATGACACTCAATTACTTTATTTTATGAAGAAATAAAAAGAATCGGTGAATTTTATATTATAAAGTATCTTTGTGAATATACGCACTTTGGACAACATTAGTGCTCCTGATTGTACAATTAATGCTGCGTATTCCTAATCGAATATTTTGGTTTGTTAATATAAAAGAATCAAATAACAATATCGATCGTTCACTCAATCAATATCTTTACTTGACCTTGTTAAAACTGAGTTAAAAAACTGAGTTAAAAAACTGAGAAAAAAAATATTTCGCGTATATTAACCTTGTTCGTTGAGTGACACTTAAAACTTAAAGCAATATTTACAAGATTCATTAATCCTACGTATTAATCCTGTAATAATCGTATACCTCTTAATTAATGCTCGTTAAACACGAATTTACAACGGCAGAAAACTAGTACTTTCTTTTGTTTTTAAATAGGGAAGCCTCAAGTTAACTTGCCGGAGGCAACTTTACTACTGGGGTATACCAAGAGTAGCCCGATCGGTCAGCACAGCCCCTCCTCTCATCTGGTCTGCAGAGTCCACCCCCGCAGATCCTCAATAGTGCGAAAAAGAGAGAAAGAGAAAGAGAGTGAGAAAATGTGAGAAGAAGATAGAGAGACATGGATCCCCTACGTGCTTCTCAAACTCTCGCCTTCTTCCTGCTCGTGCAGCCAAGGGTACATACATTATCCACCCCTGATCCCCGATCCCGCTCAACCAACGTTTCGAGAGGTACCTCACTGAATTATAGAAACGTTTCTCCTATCTCTCTCTTTTGATAGCGCACATCGATAGACACGAGCTTTTAATTTCGCTGACTAGCAATTTGGAAAATTTTCTTCTTTGAAGCAACAATTAGATCAATGTTTCTTATATATATATTATTTTTTTAAATTGTTATTTTTATGATGTGATTTTTTTTTAATTATTTTTTTACTAAAAATTTTTTTTGCTTATTTAATAAGTTATAAGCTAAAAAATTAAGATAGCTGCATTTTTCAATTATAATAATTTTCTTCAATAATTATTTTAATTTCGTCGTTAGTTTATTTTACAAATTATATAATTTCGTAATATTAGAAAGATACTTTTCAATTTTTAGTAATGATTATATGCGGTATTGTACAAAGATATCTATCCTTTTTTGTATGTTCTGGATTCTAATTTCTAATGCGAAAAAAATTTAAAAGAAATACAAAGAAGGATCTTATAAAAAGTAGTTATTTCAGTCCTTTCGGCTAGATAAAAGAGCATAAGAATATCCATTTAAAGAATTACGTCCTAAATATACAAAATTTCCGATGAAAAAATTATGTCATAAATATATAATTCTAACATAAAAAAATATATTTCTACGAAACAGAAAATTTAAAAATGCTGTATTATTTTTAATTATTAAAAAGTCAATGTAATGTATATTAAAAATTATGGTTGTAAATATGAAAAATCGAAGAATAAGGTTTAGGTAAGCGGTAAGTGTTTAGAGAAAAAATACATTTCCTTTTTTTCAGTATATAGTTTCAGAAACAATAGAGAAGAGATTTTTTTTTAGGCATATATTTCTCTCTTAAGAACATATTGTCACCTTATGTTGTGCGCGTGAAATCTTATGCATGCTTATATGTGACAAATAGCTTTATGACGCCATAATTGTGTGTTTCAAACCGAGCATAACATCGAACATCTAAAATAAGTTCCCTGCGACTTGCATGCTCGTAATAATAATTGCGAATGTCGATTAAGCAATTGCGATGGAATTAGCTTTATCGTGGGTTACAATATAAATAAAAAGCCTGCTTGTAAAAGAAGCGATACGTCGGAGCTCAATTACTTTTACGCCCGGATCGATCTGCAGATTATCTAATTCGGTTAATTAATCAATTGTCTTAATTAATGCCAGCCGGGCTCGATAATACGAGTACGCAGAAGGGCTTTTACCGTTCTCGATGTGCCGCCTGAATATAATCGAATTTATTATTGATTGGTCGAATGGTTTCTTCTGGCGGCTCTGATCGTTATTAATTTGTCGTTTCATGTTTTTCCAAGACACATCATGCAAACAGAAAATTTTCCACTCCACGTTATATAATTCGAAGAAAATGTATACATGTTATATATTTTTTTATGCGTATTTAATAATGTATTATACACATGTCATATTTTAATTTTGTCGTTTTAACTGAGTAAAATTATAATTTGCGATAATTAAACATTAATTATTTCTCAATCTGACTTAAGCAAATTGAAAAGAATATTATTTAAGTTATATTATGACAGAAATTCGATAGAGCTTGAGATTTTTCTCAAACGAGTTTTGAAATATGTAGCACTACATTATTAGCTACAACGGGAAATAATACGAGGGAAGTAACTCCAGCGAGGAGAATGTATGTACATACATTCTGCAGAGGAGAGAGAGAGAAAAGAGATGCAGAACGAGGGAGAATTGTATAAACAGGGAAACAGATGCAGCCGGCCCCGATGGAGCCTACAATCTGCCCCAAACGTGAACCTTCGGTCAATGATGGATCGTTCTTGTTGACGACACGCACGACTTGCAAATTCTTGCTCCGTTTCAAAATAGTAAGTGAGCATCGTTAAGCATCTTATCGACGATAAACGAAATTTTTCTTTACGGAAAATCCGTGTAAACGTCAAAATTTCGGGGGATATAATAGGCGCGCCCGATTTTCCTTACGTGAGTATAAAAGCAAGCGAAAGAGTTACAGGATAATCGCGTATATAACGGCGTGCACGTGGAAAATAATTGATCCGAGAAAATATATCTGCGTATATCGCGCACGGAGGGTAAAAGATATCGCTCCAATGCACCGTATATTATACGTTACGATGAGTATAATAATTAAACGCCCATCCCTCATTATTCATACGCCTGAGAGCGTGTAATGGCAGACTCGTGCATCAAGCCGAGAGCGAGCGTTCGTGCTATTCATTTTAACGTATGCGCGGTAAATCTGCAAAAGAGTATACAAAAACAGTAATTACTCGAATAAGACGGCTTATCACGTTTACTGGCGCGCAATGTGTATCAGCGGATATCGCAATGCGTGTTTCTGTATATTCTTTTATCCTCTATATCGTCTGATCAACGTGTGACTAATGGCTTTCGTATTAAGCAAATTCTTTCAAGAGGCTCTAGCAAGGCATGTTCGCGTCTGATCGTTATTTAATTATAATGGCAAAATTATAGTTGAGAATAAACTCTTACAAATGTGCATTAATTGTATATATGCACTTCCTTACAATTATTTAGCTTCTATAAATCTGTACTTTCGAAGAGAAATTATATCATCTTTAAAATGATCCTTCAATGAATCGTAATATAATTAATATTATTATTAATAATAATGATTATATTATATATACGTATTTTGCGATAATATTATTTACTACCTTTGTCGTGGGAAGTTTGGGTAAAGGCACCCGCACGAAAACCGTCACCTCGACTGAAAAGCGGTCTGTGCGTCTCACCCACGCTTTTTAGAGTCAGAGGTCGTCTCTGATCTTCCCTATTTTACAACCACCCCTTCTCGTCAACAGCAGTGCATTTGACCAGAGCATTGTCCGGAGGAATAGGCCATTGTCGGATTGAATCATCGGGACACAGGGTGAAATATTCATGGCCAAGATGGTCAGTGGCCATTATTGTTACCTACGCATGTGAGGGCCGCGTCGGCTCGCCATCACCGTAATCGACGTTGGGTTCGACCAGGGAAAATGGACACACTCGAAAATGTGGAGCGCAGACACTTTGTCCTTTCATCCGGCCTGTGCCAGATCGGCCTCTGTGCGATCCCTCACCTCTGCCAGGCGGGAAGGGGGCGGGTGAATTATTGGCTTTAATTGTGCGCACGGTAATAGGCAGAGTGGACAAATTTCCGGGCGGGAAACGTTCCGCGATTCTAGATGGACTAGCGAGGGGACATCGCCACGCGCGACCCAAACACACACATCCGCCAATTAAAATCGATTGAATGTTTTCAGGGAGTCGCCTTAATGTCGTATTGAGAATAGCGTCCATTGAGAGCAAAAATATATCTTACGATTTGCAACTCCCACATTAAAATATATGATATTGCCAATAATTTTATTTTGAATTATTAAAGAAATTGTAGTAGAGAGAGAGAGAGAGATTTGTTCAAGGATTTTATATATTTAAGAGAAATTATATATTTAATAATACAACATATAAAACGAATTATACACGTATATATAAAAAATTTATATTATATATTTTATTATTTATTATTTAACACATTTTTATAAAATTCTTGTGATATATATAATAATGGATAATCCTAGACACGCGTAATGTTTGATACAAATGCATTTTCCAAGGGAGAAACCGTATGTTGTCCAGCGACAAAGCGAAAGATCGAGGGTCAAGCTAGATCGGTCTAGGGTGCAGTGGACTGCGTCATTGTACGTTGTATAATGATATTGCTCATATGTCGCGTGTGTCGCGATTGTCAGAGGTCAGCCGGATCAGAGGTCGCCTTTTCGATGATTCGTTTTGGGGGCAGTTTATACGCCTCATTATGATAAACTTAAAAGCGCGAACCGCAGGAGGTTCAAAGAACGAAAATTGCAACTAATAAATGTAGCTTTATCTATTGTGATTGTGTTGAGTTATATGATTTTTTAAATTGTATCAAATTAATGCAAAATGCTATTATTTTGTCAATTATTTAAATTTTAATTATTCTATGTTTATCTTCAGCAACAGCAGTAATACTGTGAAAGAAATATAGAAAAAAAGTTTTTGCTTTCTTCATTTTTTTCAAATAAAATCGTAAAGTTTCCTAAAGAGAAGTCTCTCTCAAAGGTAGCTTCTATTTTTTATACCCATTAGCCTGTCGATTTCGTAATTGAGTTTTCGACATGTTAATATGCAAAACAACTGTAAATCCTTAAAAGGAAAAGATTCTTCTTTTCCGAGAAAAGGAATCTTTTAATATTCAGTCTCACGTTTTCGACAGATTCCTATTTCCGAAATTCTATGACTCGCAAATGGAGCAAAACCATCAGTCGCTTTACTGATTCTGATGAAAGGCAGATTTACACAAACCTTATGACATTCGAGTAACAAAAACTGCAGGTAGCTTATTCTCAGTATCTTTACATCTTTATTAAACTGTCGGCACATTTTACATTCCCGGAAGAAATTTTACAACCTCAGAATATATATTTCAAACATCTGTTATGTAAAATAATTCATGCGTGGAAAATTATTTAAATAAACTATTGCAACTTTAGCTTGAAATAAAATTATAATATATATTATAATCGTATACAATCATTTATACGATTACGAAAGAGAGAAAATATACAAAGATAAATTCGATATACCAAAGGTGCATAAAGTACATAATATTTCTCTCAATATTATTATTAAAATATTTCTGTGCATATACCTAATTTATTTAAAATGTAGTCATTATTAATTTCTTTTGCTCAACGATGTGATTGTCTATCAATAACTCTTTAAACTGAAACTAAAAAAATGCATATATCTACACACAATATACATACAAATGAATTAATTTAGTTTGATTTAATCATCTATCTGAAAAATAATACCAATATTTTACAATCGAATCTTTAGCAACCAATTTAATTATTTTGATATAACAAAAATATTTGCATATTATGCTATTATATTATACATTTCACATTATAAAATAAAAATTAAAATATTTTTTCAATATTTTTTTCAATATTTTTTCCATTTTCAACAAAAATATAAAACGATAATATAAAAATATAAAACGGTAATATAAATATAAAAAAATATAAATAGGAAACGTTAAAAATATTACATGTATAATAAAAATACTAGCAGGAGAGTGTTACGGAAACATCTACGTCAACTACAAAATTTACAAAGGGTCGGGCACAGACATAATCAAAGATGAAATCGATGATGAAAATGCACACGCGCTTCCGATTAATGCCGAAACGAGTTCCACAACGAAAAGATGCCGATAGGTCGAACGCATAAACCGCATTCCATATGCCCAGGTCGACTTCGCGTTTACCGAAGGCGACTGCGGGTCCGCGACCCAGGAAGTAGGTAGTAATTTCGAGCATAGGGCCCGGCGAAATTAGCAGGCAAAGAGCCGAGAGATGATTTTCCAAAATAACACGTCCCTCGTACAATGGGGAGGCAATTTCCCGGGGACCAGCTGCCGCCACCTATCTGATTTATCATCTCGCGTTGCCGACGAAGAGAAGGGCTCTCCTCCCAACCTTCGACTGCCCCGCAGGAACACCCTGTTTGCCGCCGCGCGAGTTTCTTTTCTTAAAGAAACTGGCCGCGAGGAAAAGAGAGGAGAGAAAAAGAGAAAGAAACTTCTCGTCGGTAATTATTGTGCGCCAGGTCATCGTGGAACCTCTCCTGGCACTCGAACGCCGCGCGAGAAACAAAAAGCAGGAAAAATACGATTTTCGTGGGCAGATTAAAGTATCAGTTAATTGAATCTCTTTTGACGAGAGAAATTCGCCTACGTACTCGGGGTTGCAAAAGCGTTCGAGGAAGCACTTGTTTTTGTTATGTCTTGACATCTTTACTTCCCTTTTTTTCCCAAACGCAGATATAATACAACAATGTTCGACTTTCAACGTTTTTCTTCACTTTATCATTATATACTTTATCTTTATGTTAACGATTCATATTTAAAATAATTGCATTGTACGAGCATAAGCAAAAACATTATTTCCGATAATTTTTTGAAATTAAAATTTCATTTTCTCGCAAACTAAGTGATTGTGAACGATGATAAACTTCGCATCTGTACTGCGAAACGCGAAATTGGTTGGCTGTTAGTTCGCTGGAATGCTATGGGGAAGACAGATGGGGGTGGGATGGGGTGGGGTTTGTTCAATCGGTTATTGATTGGAAATGTAAGCCGGAGAGCGTGCACAGAGAAAAAGAGAGGGAGAGAAAGAGAGAGAGAGAGAGGTCGCAGGACGGCTTAAGCGAAGAAGGGAAGACGACGTTGGGACGATGAGGGGCGGGTGGAAAACAGGACATCAGCGCTGGTACGGACCGACAGATGGCCGCTGGTCAGCACGACGGTCAGCGTGGAGAAACTCGCCAATTGGGAAAACTGCTTTCCGTTTGAGCCACACGCCGAGACTCGCCACCTTATGTACTCCGGCCGTCTCCGCTGATTGCAGCCTTAACTTAACACCTGTCTAAGGTGCCGGTCACGTTCTAACTCTCTTTACACCGCGAGTTATTTTTATGTGCGCTCTCTCCGCCGCTTCAGAATTAGCTTCGTGTACGGTTTAAATAAACGTTAATGTCGCAAGTTTTCAACATCTCGCGCGAACATAAGGCAAGATTTTCTTACCACTTCATTGCATATATCATCAGATCTGTGTAATACATACTCGATTATCTTTTATTCCAACCCATGATTAGAGTTATTAGGCGTATTCAAGAATCGGCGTTTCACGATCAAACTGTATATATTTTCATTACACGTGACACATAATCGCGCGATTTTCTCGAACAAGCGAGGCAAGGAAATCGATGGAAAGAGAGATTCCTAATCGTTGTCAGAAGCGATGCATCGAGGGACGGGCATAGGTGCGAGAAGATAGTTCAAAGATCGTACGACTGGGTGCTTAACGCCATTGTAGGCGCGATATCGGCGTGATCATTTATCTAATAAGTACATCCCGTGCGAGATTACGTGTCGCTCGACACGATACGCGATGTTCTGTTGGCGCAAACGTGCGACGATCTTCCTGGACGATCTTCCTCGGTCAACCTCTCCGCCTCATCCTCCATGAGACTTCGGCGGCCAGCAACTACTACCACCACTACCAGACACGACGACAAGCACCGCCCGGCTCCCTCGCATCCCTCGGGCAATCTTTTCAATTTAAAGTCAAGTATTATGGCTTAAATTGCATTATGGTTTCCTTCCCCAAGAGGTAGGGCCCGAGAGGAGCAACGAAGGGCGGCTCCTTGTAAGCAAGACTCAATCACGCCGCTTAACCTCTGACTCCGAGCCCACGAGACGCGCGCGCGCGCAGACACACACTCACACGCACACATATATACGCACACGGGCAACCTCACGTGCCGCGGAGAAGAAACCGATCGTCGCGCTTCCCTCGATGAAATTAGCCACGAAAACCTGTCGAGACGCGCGAACACACCCGGCCGTCCCTCTGGAGAAGTCCGGATGCCCCGTGGGACTTAACGACTTCACCTTGGAACGCGCTCTCGAGCACCTATATTTGCTGTCAGCGTAACGACATCATTACGTACGGCCCGATTCGAGGATGCCGGTCGCAGCACATCTCATCCATCCACATATGGAGACGCGAGATCGGTAGGCACTACTCGTGACTTACGCAAGATTTGCAAGTAATTTACGACGCGACTCTGTATCGCGTTGAGTATACTTCTTCAAGAGGATACTTAAACTAACGCGCGGTTCCTGAGACGCGCATACATATTATACTCGATATAGTATGAATTACTCATTTGTCAGATATGTAGCGGATAGCGCATCTCTCTCTCTCTCTCTCTCGTTATGCACACATTCGATCCGAAAGCAATCACGCATCTGCGGCTCCGCGAGCGTGTTCGGAAGATCGAGACGCTGGATTATTAAGATCTACCTGCGTACGTGCGGCGTGTTGCACGGTCCGACTGACTCTACACGCATACTTTTCACACGAATGAATGAAACGACCCGGGCCCAACCCTGACCTTGAACCCGCTCTCGTCGAGGGAGAGAAAAAAAGGCGCGATTCCTCCCGTACCGCCCCTCCGACTGTAATAACGCGTTCCGCGCTGTCCATAAGGCATGTAACAGATACTCCTCGGCGAGGTGGTGCGCGTCCTCTTGCTTTTCCCTTTTTCCCGTATTACGTTATCGGTTACACTCCCCGGACTCGCGGTTCTATTTCTCTTCCTCTCACACGCGTGCGTTGGTGCGTGCATTTATCACGTGCGCGCAACCGCGGCGCGATAAGTATCGATAATTTTCATAGATCACTGATGCACGCGGCGTTATGCGTCTCGTAAAGAGAGAAAGAGAGAGAAAGAGAGAGAGAGCACACACGGATAATTCCGTAATGTTGTTCTTGCGGAGAATTACCGACGCCGTTAACACGATCAACGTTATCTTAACCTAAGCGATTTTTCACGGTCTGTAAATCTTTCTATTTAGCAAACACTCTTTTCCATTTTTAAAGATTTTTTTCGTTTTTATCGTACAACGAGAATCATGCTCGACATCATAATACAATTCATGAAAAATCTGACTGTAAAATTCTTTTTTTTTTTTTTCAACACGCGTCTGATAAATCAAGCGAAACCTTGATGAAAATAATTGGAATGTAGTTAAGATTTTTACTGTTCAAAGGTAACTCTGTGTGATCTACGTCGCTTTCATAATTCACTCGTAACGAACTATCCCAAAGTAATGAGCACGCTCTTAGAAATTACATGCTGGGCTTCTCGCCTACCGCGCGAAAGTTAATAGGAACACGCTCGCGAGAATCGAGATAATGATCCACGATGAAAATGCAATATCGTGATAAAGGAGTCCGAAATCTTTTTTTTTTAAATTAAGAACTTTTAACTGCGCAAGATTTTAAATTCTAAATTGAGATAATGAAATTAAACGAGGAAGAAAGTAATATCGTAAACACGAGAGAATTTCCGCGTCGAAGACTTTCCGCGATCGCGATAGCGCGCAAACGAATGGATTCCGCTCGATTAAAGCGAATATGTAAAGAATGTCGAAGCAGAATCCCCGACAATGCAATCCCTCCGTAATAAAAGCAATCGTCGAGCGCGAAACTTCCATTATACTCGCCTTCGTAACGAATCTCATCCCGAAATAACACCACATCCCCCGGGGGAGTAAATTGCGGTCCGCGCAGTTTCCTCGCTACTTGAGCGCAGCGCGATCCAGCGGTGGTTTCCTCAAAAATCGGCGAAATGAATCCCGATAATGTTCGACGCGTACCGTATATGTAAGGGAGTCGAGAGATCGCGCGACCACGAAAAATAGTTGCGCCGGCTCGTTTCCTTAGCGCGCGCGCGCGCGCGCTCACACACACGCTGCTCCTCTAAGTAATATATTTCTCAGGGATAATTGCAGGCACACAGCGATTTCGTGCAGCTCGTTCTGATGCCGGCAGATACCGCGGACCGTACGGCGAAGCGTGTATTGCACGTGCAGGTAGTGGAGAGCACGCGGTGAAGAGAAACCGACCTTGCGGAGAGAGACAGCGATGACGCGCGATGAAGCGAGATGGAAGGAATACCGCACGTATGTCGGTAGATTACACGCGTATAGGTAGGCACTTACCTATCCACGTAGATAGGTAGACACACTCGTGCTTAAGGGAGGCTAGGGAGGGAGGAGAGACGCGAGAGACGAGAAGGTAACGCGAGAGACGCGATAAGAGGTTGAAGGGAGAGAGAGGAAGAGAGAGAGCGAACACTCTTTGATAGAGCGTAACTGACTTCTTGGCCGGTGCATATTACCGGGCTGTTAGAGGGCGGAGCCGGCTGATGAGTTAGCAACGTATTGACTTTATAATAATCACGTTAGCCGGTCCACCGTGATCCCTTGGTATTACGCGGTGCCTCGCGCGAATTCACATACCGGGTGACGCCGAGCGTCCCGCGTGCTTTCCAAAATGCGAGGAATCGATTTAAATTCGATCACGCAATTTATATTTTCACACTGATCTTGTAATTTACTCAAGTAACATTTATTGTTAGAAAGAAGAATTTAAATTTAAATTAAAACTCGAGCTTTTTTATTGTTTATTCAATGTTTGAAAGATTAATTTGGCGCTAAGATCAATTTTCCTCTCGAGAATTAATGATGCGTAACGTTCCAAAAGTCATACAAATTAATAATAATCATAATCTGCTAATAATCTGCTACTTTACGCCGTATATATACGCACGACTACGTCACATCAAATCCGTTCGCATTCCAATCTCGGATACAACGCAGCTGCGCAATTTCTTATACGCAGAGTATATGGATTCCGCACTGACCGTAAATATTTTTTTCGCGCAATACGTATCGTACGCGGCGTATACAGATCGCGATCTCGCTCGAGGAGATGCAAACCGACCGCGTATATACGAGAGAGACGTCGGTTGACATTTGGCCGAGCGGGCTGGCTGGCTGCACGAGAAGAAGCTGTTACACGCTGGAGCGTATGAGATGCGTGGCCTAGAACACGGCGTGGAGTTCTTGCCTGGCCTCTCCCCCTTAATTAGCGGTTCGGTTTATCTTAATCGTTCCCTCGACTCCTCTCGGAACCCGCGAGCCCATGAAAGAGATGAGGAAGCACGTGAGAGCGAGGCGCGCAAGTCGTTACGTATTCACATGCAGCCGCCAAGAGATAACGGCGATCTCTCTTTCTCCCTCTCTCTTTCTCTCTTAGAAGTAAAATAAGAGATCGAGCGAAAGACATGTGACCCATCTCGATTTTTTGCGTCTGCTTTGCACGCGTTATTAATATTTTCCTGATCCTGGTGTCAATGACATTGATGGATGATACGGCCATTACCTCTGCACTTCGTAAAATATAGCGTCCAGGATCGTTTATTATCAGACGAGAGGAATTATCAACTGTCGAAGCAGATTAACCGAATATGTTTCGGAAAACATTCCGAGTACGTGAGTTCCTTTAATTAGAGAGATTCTTCAGTTAGGCGTGTTTCTCCAACTAGCCTAGACGATAGTAGACTTTGAGTTTTCTACACGAGGATATTCTCTCATATTGACGTCGGCGTTTTCGCACGAAAAGCAGGATCGCGATTTCTCATAATGATTTCCTAATGGGATTTTCGTAATTACAATGGACAGTAATTACAAAGTGGCTGCTCGTTAAGTAGATAGTTAACAACTGAATAGGATCCGTATAATAGACTCGTGCTCCTATCTCTTTCCCGCTGTAACTTTCACGCAATTGATCAAGCAAATATTATTTCTGGCAATACGTATCTGACGGATTCCGACCTTGCGAAAAATGTAAATAACATAAGCGGCATTGACGAAAATGCCGAATCTACGTGACGAAGAGAGATCTATTGTATCGAATCAAACTATCAAATTAGAGAAATATTGCGACGCGCAATCTCTGTAAAAATCGACACGTGTCGACAGCGTGCACGAAATCGTAACTTGTTCTTTTTATCACTGTTGCTCTCTAAGATACATCAGGATTGGATGTAATCCACCTACCAGCTACCACCTTTGGAAGAAATTTACCGCGTCTCGACTGTGGTCTTTTCTCGCAACAAGTCAGTGATGCTAGCTTTGCCATTTACGCGCGCACGTATGTGTGTATGTGTGTATGTGCAATCGAGAAGATCCTCTTAATTCTCGTTTTCACGCATCGCGCCCTTCCTTAGACTCAGATCGCGCGCGGATAGCAAGCTGCTAGCTTTACAAACCGTTTTTGTAACTGTCCTGGCAACGCGAACAGCGGCGATGCGGTAACGGCTGGTGCAATCCTGACCTCCAATCTCACCTCAATTTGCCTACACGCCGCCATTTGCCTCAGCGAGAACGGAGAGAGAAGGAACGGCCTATCTAAAATTATGATCTGAAAAAGTGCCCGATCGTTCGTGCACGCGTGTACGTGTATGCATATACATACGTATGCATATTCATACGTGTGTGTTGTACGCGAGAGGTCGGAGGCGCGCGCACAACCGATTAATTATAACAAATTGCGTATTATTATAAATTTCGCGGCTAATTGGTACCCTTTTTAGCCACGCAAGCTATCCCTTTTATTTTTAAATCCTCGAAGCGCCGCTCATTACGTTTCTTACGAATGAATTTATTTATCGCAAAATTCTTCTACGTAAAAGCTGTAATAAAAAAAATTAATAATAAAATTAATAAAAATTAATAATAATTAATCTATAATATAATATAAATTTTAATATGAACATGAAAAATTCTCTCTCAAACTTTGTAACATCGCACGTTAGTCTTATTTTTTTATACTTGACGCGTCCACGATTTAATGAATCCTTTAAAACAGGTTGACGAGCCACAAGGTATTTTCGCCGCAATGAATTTCGGAGGGCATGAACACCTGAACGCTGATGACAAATGAGCGTTTCCGACGCGCGGGCACTCGACCCACGAATGGATTTTGATCGGAGCGGTTGACTTTAATGCGAGATAATTAGCTCTTCAATTATCGCGCCCAAGCCGCCGGAACGGTGAATCGTCCGTGAATGAAGCGTTTACAGCTCGATGCTAATTTGCGGTACACCTGCTTTTTGGCGAATGCGGCGAGGGCGCGCGAATGTTCTCTCTGCTCGGTTATCGCTGCAATTACTCCACGTTGCTTAAACGCGCTCGTTCGTTCTCAGTTATGGTCGAGGGCACGCCTTTATTGCGGATGAGCGATTTCTCCAAGCCGATCAGTACGATATTTCACTATAATTGGCATATATTGAAAGAGTAAACTAGCTACATTGAAAAAGAGCATTCGACTAGAACATAAGTAAAATATTAACTTTATATTAAAAAATTTTTTATAAGAATTAGCGATTATAAAAGATTAACAATAATGCATTTAGGTAAAAGTCAACAATGTTTTATGTAGACCAGGTAAAAATAATACTACAAGTTCCGAAAAAATTTTTTTCCTTCCATGACGCAAAATTACCGATATATTTGTCTTTAAAGTTAAAATTTAAAAAGCATTTTTTAAAAATAATTTTTATATTATTTTGTAAATCTTAATAATTTGTAATTATTATATATTTTTATATTCAATAAAAGTCTTTAAAGTAGCGTGACAGATTTCTTGATCACATCGGAGAGCCAAAGATAGATCTTACTTACATATATAGACTTTTTAACTTACAAAACTTTTAAGTTGGTAAGTAATTTTTATTCACCTTTTTTTTCAAAAAAAGGTAACTTTGTTTTATTTCACCAAAACTATTTTCGAGAAAAACATTTGATCAATAAAAAATATATGATGATAATAAAATGTATTTATTTATTATATAAATGAGAAACAAATCTCTTTAGTACGAAATAATTGTAAATTACTGCAAAAAGCATAGAAAAATTTAATGAAGACAATAAGATAATGAACAAAAAGATCAAAAAGACATCTGAAAGAATGCAATCAGAGACTTCATTTGTCATTAAGCATACTCGGTTAAGAAGCTTGAATTTATTGTAGAAAGTATGATGCGTGCAATTCCTCATGAAAAATTAAATTAGTTCTAAGAAGAAACCTAGCACGAATATATAATTTTATGTGTTTCAATAAATCACGTAGTAATACGCCTACTAATCAATTTAGAGAGAAAAAAAATTAAAAGAAAGTTTTCTACTCTTTCCAATGTTATTAATTCAAACTTATTTTAACAAGAAATCATATAATTAGAATAATACATTGCTCGTAAAAAAACTAACTTTACAAAGAAAGCAATGTTAGATTCTCTTAATTATACAATTAATTTAATTTAATACGGATGTATCAAGAAAAATGATGAATTGCATAAAAGATGTGTAAAAAATTTTTATAAGAATTTAGAGTTATTTTTAGTCTGCTCTACATATCCACGAGAAATTGCCTATTTTTACTGAAATATGTACATAAAAACATTAGAATTTAATAACAAATATGTAACAACATCCGGGAAAATTTCTGAAATGAATTCGTGGGCTTATTGAAGCAACTGCGCAAATGCAAAGGTATCGATTGCACGCAATAAAACGGCGCTTGGACCGTCTCGTTGAACATATTTACGGCGTTTATGTTGCATTTTACAATCGGCCGGCGTATTCATTCGTCCGCCGAGAAGAAACAACGCGCGACGCCACAGTTACACCCTGATCGATTTAACGCCAAATGTCGCCGTGTTTTACACGCGACAATAATGGTCGAAATCTATGTAGTCAATATTTCAAGCCACCCTTTCTCGTCCCCAACCCTCACGTGGATGGCGCAGCGTTCGTACACCAGCGACACGTAGCCTCTTAGTTATTGGTCCGCATATGGACACCGTTCGATATTTCATATTCCAGCGAAATGAAAATATAAACGCAATCGCAGCCGGCGTGTTTCAAAAAGCGCTATTAATTTCCGTGCCATGTGAGTAACACGAATAAATTTTAATTACACGAAGTAAATGATGACGTGACAGAATTTCGAGTAAAACTTTCAGATTTTTTCAGATGACGAATATTTATTTATTAAGAAAGCAAGATGTAAATTATTCGCCCAAAAATAATAAAACATTATAGATTTTATAATTAATTTTTTGTATTTATAAACATCAGTGCGTTTCTCAATGGTATTCAGATACGTGAAATGACTTCAGGAGGTCGAATTTACATACTTGGAGGGAAGAGGGCGATCCGATGTAGAAAAGTGATAGTCTCAAGGGAGAAATACGATTTCTTCTTGTCATTCGACAAAAAAAATTCTTCTGTAATCTAGTAATTTACGTATATAGTAATTTACGTATAGACTAGTAATTTACGTGAGAATAGTGTAGTTACGCGAATACAATAATTTGAAAAACTAATCTTTAAGATATCTGCTATTCCTCCCGTTTTCATATTATATACAATTTTTATAGTTAACAAAAAAACTTAACGTACTTTTACAAAATTTATTTTGTTAACACTTAAGATGTTTATTATCCTTGATCTAAATATAATTTTGTGAAAAGTATATTGAAAAGTATATTTATATATTACACGAGTGAAAAGTATATTTATATATTAGACATAAATGTATTAAGTATTGATCATTTATAAAAAGAAAATACGACATAATTAACATATCTTTCGGGAATGTAAATACTCTTTTGGATTACGTGTATTCAATTTTAACTACAAATTTCTCGATATCACATATCAGGATAAATCGTAATTTTCCAATAATTTAATTTTTAACATTAAAAATATCTGCATAATTAATTTTCCGGTGGAAATTCCGTTAAAGTTTATTTAAAATTGAACAAGAAATAATCGAGAAATGCGTTATATCGGCTGGTGTCATTCGAGCAAATGATTTATGCTTTATCGATTGTTTTCCTATTATGTATTAAACTTATATTTAAGGGTTGCCGTATCATTTTTAGGGAAAGACACGTCGTTGTAACATGTGTGTCTTTACGAGAGTATGTTCACAAGCCTGTAATATTTTAGGGAGAGCCCTCTCGGCCCTCGTCCTTTAAAAACTAGCCGGTGCATATGTCGGCGCAGGCGACATAATGTTATCAAGCTGTCCAGAAAGAGTCGCTGCCGATCGCCGCCACGTAAGGCCGAGGTCCTCGGGGGACCGCGTCCTCGCTCTCGCCCACTTCGTCCTTATTGATATACCAAATAAACACACTTGGCAGCTAGGCCAGGACGGCTTTGCGAGGCAAATAGCTTCGGTAGGACCCTATGTCCGGGAAAAGATCCTTCCTTCCTTAAAGTTGACGCTATGCTCGATGCTGATAACAGCGTTTGCGACAAGAGTTAAGTCTCCCTTCGAATCGTTCAAAGAAAAGATAAATTGATTTTTTCTTGATGAATTATTTTCATATAAAATGATAAAAAATAAAATACATTTAAATATATATGTTCTATGCATTACATTAATTATTAGATTATTGATAAATGAAAACGAGTATAATTTTAATGCCACCATCTGACTTAATTTTTACTATAAAAATTGCTGTTTTCTCAAACTACTAAGTCATAATGAAATTATTTCATTAGTTTTGATTGTACAATAAAATAAGCTTTTTTAATTCAGTATCTTAGAAAGTAATTAACAAATTTTAAGTCTCAGCATCATTGATACTGATTCATGACTTTCATGGATTAATGATTTTAAACTCTAATTTTTATTATAACACAAAATATAATTTACCGACTTTAAATATAATTCAGATATTTTTTCTCATATATAATATTAAGTATTTTATTCGTCATCATCAATGTGAATTTTTGTTTTTCTGAAAATCATTATCGTGATACGATGCAAGAAATAATCCTGAAATAATCTTAATATTATAGAAAAATGTTAATGTTAATTCTTTCACGCTGCGAAACGCATTCGGTCAAGACTCGCACGCGGTCGAAACATCATTTACCTCCTAAAATCGCTTCTGGAATCTCATTCAGTCTCCGGTTTCACCCTCGTGGCTTTTAAGTTTCGACCCTTATCGACCGCGTCGTGGACTTAACGCATCTCGTCGAGCGCGGCGGTTATCCAGTAAATAAAGATGAGTAGTTTCCCCGTCATCGCTCTCTCGCACACACGATCTCGGCATGCAGCAGCGAGAGACGGTTTTAAATTCCGCGAGTCAAAGCGATGTTTGACATGGAAATGTTGAGCGATGCATTAAACATGCCGCGCCGAGTGCTTCCTTCCCCCTCCCGCGAAATTGCAACTCCCCTGCTTGTCTCGAAAAGAGACGAGAAGCGTTCTTCTTCGAGGTCTAGGATCCGATCGTATAACCAATGCCAGCTTCGGGCCCTGGACAGCGCGATTCCCCTCGTTGTCCGAGCTGTATTTATTTAGGCAAATGAAAGGAACCGCCGTTCCGTACTTCTCAACCTTCACGAGATAACTTCCGAAACAAAGTTCTAATCGATAGCCGTCATGATGTCGCGACGATAGATACTTCTATTCTTTTGTTTTTGAAAATGATAAGAAGATGTCTTTTGCCACATTATCTTCTTATCGTTCTTATATCATGTGTTTCCGGGAAATTATTAAAAAAATATAATTTAACATAACACCTATATTATATTAAGCAATTAGTTTCTCTCTATATTTTATTGAGCGTCGAGGAAAAGAATAATTTTAAAAATAATTGGTAAAGAATATTAATAACGCATAATAATATAATCATTCTGAATTATCCTATTTAAACACTCACTCAACATTTCGTCATAAATAAATATAGAATCATATAGTAATAATTCAAGTAGTTTAACTACTTGAATTATTGATATATTGTGTGAAGCTGCCATGTTATTTCTTGATATCGAATGCAATTGCAGATTTTTTTTGTAATTTTATCTTATCTTAAGATGCAAAGTAATACCCGGTAATCATTATATTGTGGGCGAGTTGTAAGATGCAGAAAAACAAGCGTTGTGAATTTTCATGTCAAAGCTTGTTCAGGGTCGGAAATGTACGCATCTTCAAAAGACAATTTTACTGGAGCTTTTCCGTAAAAAGAATTCCTTCCCCTTCCCTTCACCTTTTCTCTTGATTGTCCGGCAAATAACATCAAGCTTATTGTATTATTTAAAGAGCCTCGCTTTAGGAACTACTTTAAGCCACTGACCCTCGATAGTCAGAGTGCTGGCAAGGACAGCACAAAGTAGGTTTCTCACGGATGAGCCGCGAGGGTGCGAATTCGTTATTTCTTCAAGACGTGACGTCGAATGAAAGTAGAAAACGCTACGAAATTTTCCCGTTAAATGTTTCGTTAAATTTTAGCGTAAATATACGTTTTGCGAATATTGCACAAAATATTCTTTCGCAAAATTATAATATATTGGAGATTTGTATTCCTCGCGGAATTATTTTTACTCACCAGGTGAGATGCCGAGCTTCGCGTGCATGCTACTGGGGCTTCTATGATCGGGGGTGGTAATAGGGGCAGCTACGGGTGGCGACAGGTGGGGATGTGTCAGTGGCCCGCCACCTGTCGTCGTCGTAGTAGTAGTTGTGGCACAGGGATTTAAGGGTGATGTCCTCTTGAAAGACTGGTCCGTCCGCCACGCGACCTCATTGTCGCCAATCCAGACTTTACCTGCGCAGAAATCGGAACAGAAATTAGATAAATACAATATAACAGAATGTGTCACGCAAGATTATTAAATTTAAAATAATAATTATATATTGTGTGTGAATATATATTATTTTCCTGTAAATACAGGGTGTCCCGCAACTATTGCTCCATATTTTAAATGTAGATTCTCTGACCAATTTAAAAACGATTTTTCCTCAGCGAAAATGCCAAAGAAGATCATTATTTTTTGCATATTCCTAATTTTTGTCATGATGTATCTTTCTAACTAAGCCTTAAATTAAAATTCTATTAAAGTAAACTCTACCTAAAATTAACTAAAGAATGTGACTTTATTAATATTTTATTCCCATAAGGCTTAGTTTGCGAAAAACCCTTTATTTTCAATCATTTATAACTCGAAAACTATTGGTGCCTCGACATTTTCGCTGAGGAAAAATCGTTTTGAAATTGGCCAGAGAATCTACCTTTAAAATATTGAGCTGGTAGCTGCGGACACCCTGTATATTATAATTATATGTAAATAAATAAATACTTTTTGTTTTATATATATATATATAAAACAAAATTCATTTTATTATTTTTTTGTTTTATATATATATATATATATATAAATATATAATAAAAGAACTAAAATATAAAATAAATGAACTAAATACTACTTTTCATAAATGTGAGAGAAAAGTATGCGCCATTTCATTTCATCGAGAATGGAAGATCAAATTGCAAAAGAGAAGAGACTCTCGAGATAAATTCTATGCCCCGCGCGTATATTAATATAACGTACACAGACGCGATTATGCGTGTGCAGAAAATGGCTTCTCTCCCCCGAACAAACTCGTCGTAATTAGCGACCCTCCCTAAATCCCCTATCCTTGCCAGCTTTCCCGGTTTTCCCCCGTTTCCCTTAATTTCTGGGAACAATGCCCAGCTCTGGATGTTGTTCCAGGCTGCAGTGTCTAATTACACGGGGGCATACCGAGCTCTTCCTTTTCTTCCCAAATTTGTAAGAGCGATATATAGGATGCGCTAAAGTTTGTAAATGCGCCATGAAACATTTATCAACGCAATCGCAAAGCAAACAAGAAGACTACGTTATAGAAACGATTTATCAACTTACATATTATTAATAATTATATGCCTTATTTAGGAAAAATTTACATCTAGCAATCATTAAAAAGACTGTTTAAAATATTATTTTTACTATTTATTGTTTAAGCGATATGTTAATATTTATAAATAAGTTTTATAAATATTATTAATTATTTGAAGAGGTTTAAATTGAAGTATATAGATTTTTGATCTACATATCGAGATGGTTTGCAAATAAATGATGTCTTATTAATATTTTGTCGCGTGCGAAATCCCGGATGTCTATCTCGTGTCTTTTCAAGCTCCCCGTAAGTGGCGGGATCTCGGATTTATGGAACACGCGAATACCGTATCGCCCCCGCATGCGTGAGACGTGACTCAGACTCGGTATTATTTGCTTGACGAATGATTTAGCTCGAGATACTTAGCTAGCTTTCCCCCATCGCTCCCCCCTACCTCCCCCTTTCTACTTTCTCGCACCCCCCGGTGCAATATTCTCTCTTGGTTCTCTTCTATCTGCCTGCTAACGACGACCAGTGAAGCCCACGTTGTTGCAGAGACAGAAATACAGTAACCAGAAAACGGAAAGAGAATAGGGATGAGCAGAGGGGGGAAGGGCAGTGTGGAGTTCAACAGCATGCAGGAGAGCGACGAAGATAGAGCAAGGATAGTAACCGGAGTCTGTGGTTACGTGAGAAAAAGAGAGAACGTTTTTCCTATCGAGAGGAAAAAGGGAGGCGAGAGAAGAACGGTGGGGCTGAAGAAAGTGTAGCCGGCGCTAACTAAGGGCGTCGGCTAATCAATATCATCAGAGAATGGCCGCTGACCTCCATCTACCCCGCTAGATCGACCATTGTCCGGTATTCCGCGCCTCGAACAAGCTTCGAGAACGTATACGAACCATTTCGATTTTTCTTCCTGTCGCGAGAAAACTTAATTGCGAAATAAGAATGCATACGCGACAAAAACGTGTCACGATAAAAATAAAATTAACATACTGTTTAATTGTTGGTAAAAAAAACACGTACGTAAAAATAAGTGTGAATTATTATTAATAAAACTACTTATTATTACTTAACTATTACTAAGTATTATTTTGAGATCTCTTTGATTAATAATTAGATAATATTATATGCTTCGAAATAATATAAAATTCGAATTAAATGACTTATCAATATTTCGAGTTGTAATCTTTTGAAGAATATTAAATGTCACCTCGATATCACTTCCATAAGAATGGCTTGCCCGAGGCAAAAACGTGAATCACAATACGAAGCCCCCTTTTAATCTCGTGGTGTTTGCATGGCCGCCCGATTTCGTTCAACCCGATGCAGACAAGTGAAAGTAGCGCAGCCTAAAGAAACGGTGAGCTCAACGTAAAATCGCGTGCGACTTTACGGAAAATGTAATTATGCGTGTTCGAAAAAATAAAGGAAAGAGAAAAAATTATGCAAGCAGTGTCCAATTATTGCTATTTTGTCGACTGGATAATTATAAAATTAATCTTTTTAAATTACATCATTTCTTGACGAAATATCATTCGAAGGTAAAGGGACACAATCAGTCTCTCTCTCGCCCGTCTATAGACTCCATGATGTTCATCGGCCTCATTTACGCGTCCCCAGTGTCGTTTCTTGCTTTCTCGCCCAATGAGGGTCGCGCGGCTACGTCCGAATAGAAACCAGTCTGCATAAACAGAGCCATCCATTCCGCGATTCGTCCCTTTTACCCCTCCACCACTCTGCCATATAAACCTCGCAACGAACCATTTCCCTTCAGCCCTCGCATTTCTCCTCGTCCTTCGTTCGAATCCGGCGCGAACTCCATTCACGGGTTTATCACTGTCCAGATAACAACGATTTACCTACACGCAAACTTCTGCGGGTTGGGGCTCCGAGCGGGTGGAAGGCCGCGTCTGGAGATGGGGCTGATAGAGGGGAGAGACGGGGTAAACCCCATGACGGGGTCGCCGAAGAAGGCGAGCGAGACGGGCAGCCACCTTGCATTCGGGAGTATTTCACTTTAACGGCTCTCCGGGGGATTGGCTGACCCCGACCGGAGACCCTTCACCGTTTCGGCATAATGGACCTCTACATTACTTATTCGTCCTGGCCAATGTCCTGCTAGCGGCTCGCTCCGTTCCCGACGAGAGATCGGCGAGAAGCCGCTCGTTTTCCACGTCCTACCATTCACGCGCCCGATTAATCGCATGTCGCGGAAACAAGGATATCGAAATGGAAATGTCGTAGTAAAGAATATTGACAATTTAACGAAAAATAAAATGATTAGATATATAGATTTATTATGTATTAATTTTGAAATTATACGCATTAATAATATAAACATAAATTACACACGTCAGAGAAAAGATATTCAAAATTCTATTGAGAAATATCATTTTTCGGTGTCTGACATTTTTCTATGTAATCGTATTGCTATCTCTCTTTTAACAACTAAGACACCTTGCTGATTTCAGCTTCCGGGTACCAGCCAGTAGCACGGAAGAACAACACGCCCCAAGCAAACTGCTCGTGGTACTTGAAAGAATTGAAAATTCCTGCTCGTCTAAGAGTTGAGGAGGTCGAGACTGGAGTGGGTGATGGCTAGGGAAGACAGGGAAAAGGAAGAAGGGACGAAGAAGCGAAACGCGGAGATAAAGCGTTCGATATAAGATTAATGCTGGAGGCCGCCGACCAGTTCCGCGCATGTCGAGGGCCGTTCAGCCATATACGACGGCAATGGTGATTCCTCTTTGAAGGTAGAATCGTGGGCAGTGGCCAAATTGAATCCTGCTTAGGATAGAGGAAGCGTCGAGAGAAAGAAAGAGAGAGGGGTGCCAGCCCCGGAGCCCTTTCTCCAATAAATAAATCGCCGGCCGTCTGTGGGTCTCCGATTTTCAGCTCGAACGTACGGATTAAAATCGACCGGCCGATTTGTAGCGACGAACGCCGGAAGTAATTGCGCGATTATCTTGTTTCTGTATTTTCACCCGATTTCGTCTTATTCGAGCGAAATACGAAGCAGCTAAAGTATAAATATCTCTGCTGCAATTATCTTGCTTATACATATCTATGTTAGAACTTTACATGCATTTTTATATAAGTGTTTTTTCTTTTTAATAATAAAATAATATAAGATATAAATGAGAATTATAAATAAAATGATAAATTCTTACATTTTTAACGTACTAATCATATCTTTCATGTCCTTATTGCTTTCTTATCACAATTTCAAAGATATAAATGTAATCATATAAATATATTATCTACTATCAATTAATAAATATTACTAGTTTTACTTTTCAAAGTTTCGAATTACGTTATACAGGCGAATGATTAAAAAATTCATTAGTTTTATATAATTTCTCTCTCTTGAATTATTAAATATCCGAGAAATATGAAGAAAATTTTATAAATTACATAAAAAATACATTCTCTTGCAGTCGAGCTTGCAGTATTTACTATATAGTTGGAAAATAACAAATTAGATATAAATATTAGAGTATTTACTACATTATTATAAAAAATATAAATTCAACGATTACATTTATTTTGTGCATCAAAATATTCTAATTATAATAATCCTTTGTAAAATGTAAAATATAATATTATTCAATAGAAATATTGTGATTTTTCTTGTACATGTGTTCGTATGTTCTACAATTACAAAAGTTGCAATTTTTACTACAATATTTTCTTTGTGTACTTTTTGTGTAAAGAGCTAAATTTAGAATGCCTATGCTTTTTGATTCATAAATAAAATATATCACATGTCATGCAGTGAATAATCTTTAATCATTGCTTATTATCAAGTATCAAATATTGTGATACCTTTGTTGTTGACTTGAGCTGTTCTTTCGTAATGCTAATGAGTAATATTAATAATCTATCATATGCAACTAAGTCATTGGAAGAGATACAAACAATATTACACGCACACACACACATACACACATATATATATAGTATATATACACATTATATAAAAAAAAAATTTATATCTGTGTAGATACATTTCTTCTTACAAATAAGGAGAAGGATTTCTTCTTACAAGTAAGTTTCTACGTTATTAAAGATATTTAATATTAATAACAAAATATTTTATATTTATTATATTTTAGCTATTTCATGTTTCTTTTCTTGCCTTTACAAAAAAATAAAATGATAAGATGTAGCAATACACTTACTGATGCATACATATATATGATGTCACGATATGGAAAATTTATATTATTTGTTCTCATTAAAGTGTTTTTATCTATATAAATAACTCTCAATGTTATCATATTTTTTCCTCAGACATATGATACAAGTGATTTATTTTCAAGGAATTATGAAAAGCATATACTTGAAATGTATATGTATATCGTTATAATACATTATCATGAACCGTATGTCGTATGTGTGAAATTTTTCTTGATCTAACACGTATTTGTGATAAAGTTCGAGCAAAGTCCAATGTTAAGTTAGACTTAGCCAATATCACTAGTTAGTGACACGTGCACGTAACTATAATTTCTATAAATTGTTGCTGAGATAATTATCGAAGCGAATAATACAAGGTATGCGAGTATGATATTAATGTCTCTCTAATATTCTGTACAATTCACGCAATTACCTCTCTTTATTTCTTTTATTTCTTTTACTCGGAATTATTCTTTTAACTCCTTGCTCACTTTTCTGATGGAAACTCAATGCCTGTGAGGGAAAAAGACAAAGGATCAGCATTCGTTGAGAGTTTCCCTATTTCTTGCTGGTTGCCCTTGTCGGAACCACGATCGATAAAACCGACCCCCCTATCTCCCCCACGCACTCTGAGTACCTTAACACCCTCATAAGTTTAGGGTGTCTCAAAATTCGTACTCATATTTAATGTAGTGAGATTTTTATATTGACTTAACTTAAGATTAATATCTTTTTTTAATAACATGTAATTGAGTACCACCTCTTCTCAATCTTCTTTATAATTCAAGATTCCAAACTGCGATGACTAAATGGCCATTAAATATTAAAATTTAAGTAAAATTTACTTGGAATTATATGAAAAATAAGCTTTTGATTTGACATTTCATTCCTCTTTATCGATCGCCATGTTATATGAGATACCTGGCCTTGCCTCGTCCAATAAAAAAACGTGAATAATAAAAAGGATCATCCGTCGAGGCAGAAGGGGCTGAAGAAACGCGGCAAGGGTTGTGAGCGCAAGCGCGAAACCGCCCCGCGAACGAAGGATGTCGGATACCACCCTTCGGCATAACTCCTTTCCACCGACACCCAGCCAATCTGCATGTAACTCGCGGGACGAACCGCCATTTTGAACGAGATTTACAATCCAAGGGGTGGAACTGCGCAACCCTTTGCTTCGATATATCGTAAATAGAGATGAAGAGAATTGAAATAAATGAAAGAACATAAGATAATGTTACTATAAAATTGCAAAACAGAATAAATTATTGGTCAGACTTTAAATTGGACTGTTACTTATAAAAGCAAGGCGTGAGTTCTGTACTGTTCAATTTTTCGTGCAGAAAGATATAGCGCGGAGCTCTGTGAGCACAGCTGAATGCCATGGATCGAAAACGATACTGCGTGTCGGATATCTTTCTTCACAGCATGAAGCCGTTCAAACAAGCTTAATAAAGCTTTAGAACATATGCTTCTTCATCTAAATGAAAAGAGAAAATTTTTCTTTCTTTACATCAATATTTTCTCAAATATTAATATTCTTTCTCTTTCTCTCTTTGTCTTTTTAAAGTTGTTTATTTAAAAAATTAAGAATTTAATTACTTAAAAAATATCATTTTAAAGATATCAAGAGATATCCTCTTCTGTGCTCAGCAAATAATCATCTCGTAAAGATATTAATCTAAAGTCTAATCTAATAATTAAACAAATCTAATAATTAAACATCTAATCTAATAATTAAACAAATGATTAGATTGTTCGACCGCGCGTTACAAGACATATCACGCGAAAAAAATGGATTTAATAATCGTGTCGATTCTCGACTCGCTCGAAGCAGATTCGCCGTCATCGCGACGCAACCAAGGGGTGAAAACCTCGAAGTCCCCGAAACATAGGTGGAGTTTTAACGAGGGATAGGGGCGGACGGCGCGGCGGTCGGGGTAGCGATTTTAAAATCACAATGGTAGACGCACACGTCGCCAGCGTTTATCCATCCGTTTTCATCCCCCCGTCCCCTTCCCGTCAGCCACCGGCTGGCGTCGCTCCTGCCGGTTGCATCTGCGTTTGCCGCGCATCTAAACGCTCCGATCGTCGATGCCTGCGTCGGAGACACGAGCCCTAGAGGCCCTCGAGCGCGTGCGTGAGTGCGTGAGTGCGTGAGAGTCGCACACGGACACGCATCGTGCGTGCGTGGCACGGACGTAGCACGCGTTTCCGAAGGAGTACAACCCCTGCACCTTTCGTGACGCGCCCGCGATGAGGAGGGGACCCTGATCTCTCGGCCACCCCTTCCTCAAACATTCTAAACTTTTTTTCCGACCCCCCTCTGCTTTGTAACGACGCCTAGCAAGTTTGAGCGTCCAAAAGGGCTACGATCCGAGGAGTCGCTTATGCTAGTCTACCGTTATGATATTTCTCTCTCTCTCTTTTTTTGATAGATTATGCCGAATTGGCACGGCAAAGTTACCCCTCGTTGCGGGTGATTTCTAGTATCGAAATAAGCGATTTGTGCTGGAGATTGTATCTGTTTGGTTTTCGATTGCTCGATAATTGTCTCTTTCCTGTAATGTTTGTGTAACTCGCGTTGAAAATTACAACTTGGCCAAAATGTATCTTATTTATATTATATTTATTTGTATTTAATTATATTATATTTGTATGTTTTTATACGTGCACTGAGAAAAAAACCGATGAAAAAGTAACGAACGGATATTATATCGATCACTTTAATCGGAAAAAAAAGAAACCGATCAGATATCCAATCAAAAATATCGATTGATCAGAAAGTTCAAAATTCGGAATTTTCCGATCAGATATCCGATTAAAATGATCGGTATAATATCCGTTCGTTACCTTTTTATCGGACATTTCTTTCATTTTTCTCAGTGTGTATATCGAAATTTTACTCATTTTAAGATTGCAAATTGATATCGTAGAATTGCAACAAGAGATACTTATTACGTCTCTCGATACCTATTTATTACGTTTCTCGATACCTATTTATTTCTCTATATGCAAAACGACAGGAAACTGTGTTTCTGGAATAGTTAACATTCATTAGTCTAATTGGTAACTATGTATCCGACAGCGCAGCTCAAAACAACTATTAATGAGTAATGAGAATTGCAATTGTTACCGGCGAGTGATTAACTATGATAATTTCATGGATATTTGGAATTTCAATCTTGATAACTATAATGGAACTTCCTGCTGAGAAATTGGAACTTATTAATGGCGAGATGACAGAAATATAATACATCGTCAAAGACTAATGGCTGCTTGATCCAGTCTTTGCGACGCAATACTTTCACCCTTGGAATGTCTTTCCTCGATCGTTGCCAATTAATTGGCACAATTATATAACGCATTAAGACTTTTTTATAACGACATCGCTTTTAAATTCCTCTATTTTTTTATTGCGTATTTTTCAAAATACTCACTTCTTTAAATTCATTTTTTTATTGAAGCAAAATTACACATTTTCAATATTGCGTTTGACGATTCGACACCTCGAATTAGAGCCAAGCCATATAATAACATATGTTAATCATGGGTGGTGTTTTCCCATTTTTCTCTTCATAGCGAACGAACCGTGCGCGTTCCTGGAAAACCACCATCGTTTTAATTGGCAGCGGCGTCGCTTGCCTGCGTATGCATCGCGAAACGATCGTTTAATGAGAGTCCCGGTGATTAACTATGGTAATACGAATACTCTGTTTCGGTCGAAACGCGAGCAAGTCCCGCTTTTCCTCCCGCCTCACCACAGATAGAGACTCCCCCAAGTCATAATATACATACCATACCCAAGTGTATGCGTGCACCCGAGATGAAATCATATCTGCGGGCGAAACAACAAGCGTATATTCGCGATACGCATTTATTACGCATCCGCATCCTGGAATAAACGCAAAGAGTGCACGTGGGAATCGTCGATAGCGCGGATGTGGGGGGTTCTATTAAATTCCTCCCGGCTCTCTCCGCTCGGCCAATCGCCGATGATCATCTAGGGGCCCTCTCGGTTCTTCCCTCTTTCTGCTCGGTGGCTAATTAATCTCTCTCGCCGTCGTTCGGGTTTGCGCGGCATATTAATCAGTGGCACCGAGGGGACCGCGCACCCACCCCTCGATGGAATCGATGGACCCGCGAGAGATCGCGCGAGCGAGATCGTCTTCTCGAGGAGCGAACGCCGGCGATAAACGTGCGATAAACGCTCCTCCTTTCCGCCGACGCGACGTCAGAGGCGAGCGAGCACATCGCTGATAATCGGCCGCATCATTTGTAAGTCAAATATGGGATACATACTTTATAATATTCTCCGATCGACGTTGCGCGAGCATCACGCGAGATGCCTTCGATTTCGCTACCGTGATACACGCGAAGCGATAAGATGCACGGCCAATTTGTTATCTACACGCTGTATCTGATTTATTCATGATTTACGCAAACAGCTTGAAAAATTACGATGGAAAGGAAGGAAACGCGATAACGAGACGCGTTCCCTCCTTTTCCTCTTCAATTCCATCGCGGGCAGATCGCGATCGAGAGAAATTCACGTTTTCAGAAAAATAAAATCATAAAAATAAATTACTCGTTTCACACTTCTTGAATCAAGCAATGCATCTCGAGACAAAAATTGCGGTAATAATTCTTAGCTCCTCGCAGCCCCTGTTAACACTCCCTTCGCTTTCCGATCCCGTTTCGATCTCCAACAAGAACAGCTGCGTCTCCCGAGCCAGACACTGCAACTCGTAGAAAGAGGAGACGAAGGACGAGCTGACGGACGGGCAAACGCGAAGGGAAGCCGAGGGACGAGAAGAGGAGAGAAGGAAAAGGAGAGGAAAGGCGAAAAAAGAGGAGAAAAGGAAAAAAAAAGGAGAAAAATCAACGCGAGGAGATCTTTAAAGCAAACTGCTCGCCTCGAAGAAGCTCGGCACGACCTGGAGGGGTGAATTCGTCGCCCGATAACCCGATTGGCTGGCCGCGCCGCCAATGCAACCGCGCTCTCTCCGCGAATGCATTCGCTGCACACACTGCATGCATCTCGTCGCTCTACCGACTCGCTCGTATATGCGTGCGTGCGTGCGTACATACGTGCGTGAGCGCGTACGTACGCACGCGAAAGCGAGAGAGCGCGACGAGATTGTCCTCGCGCGAAACGCAACGGCGGCGTGCATGCGTAATGCCGTTGCGTGTAGGTGTGCGTCAATGTGTGGGTGCGTAGCATGCGTGCACGCGTGTATGCGGTCCCCGCGGGACCGTCGCAAAAACTGGTAGCCGGTCACCGGTCGCCGACATTGCCATTGCGAGTCCGTTCTCCTCTCTCCCAACGACTTCTCTCGATCCTGTTGCACTTGTGTATTCGAGGGGGTGAGGTTGAATGAGGAGGGATAAGGGGAGATGAAGGACTAGTCCGTCCGATGTCGCGATCGAGGGAGGATGGATTTTTCTCACGGTTCCGAAGGAGAAAGAAGGAGGCGAAGAAAACGACCGGATGGAAGAAGACGTTTTCTTGGGATGCTTGGGAGCGAGTCCTCTTTTCAGGTGATCCTGAAGAGACGGTACGTATGTCAAAGTTTCTCATTTTCGCATCGTTAATTCCTTTGTACTTTTGTACCTTGCTATCTCGGATAAGATTTACGGTAGACTTTGAATTAGATTTTAATAATAATGCGGAATATTTTTTTTTTCGCAGAGATCTTGTTAGCACCAGCTGCGTGATTTCTGTTGCAACGCGTAAAGTTAATAATGAATCTCGCCATTTCCTGGAAATCATTCGCTTTTTCCGAAGCACTTTCTCCTTGTGCGCTAGAATTTTCTGTTGATTTGCATAAGCCGTAAATATAATCTCTTTTTCTCAATAACTCTCGCAATATTTCACGTATTTAAATTAATTAAAATAAAGAAATGTAAAAAGAATTAATAAAATTAAAACTAACAAGTTAATTAAACTAGAAATTCTTCCAATGCTGAATTTGATTTTGCATATAATCAACGTACGATTTGTGTCATAAAGTTAATTATCAGATTCCGAAACAATGATTTCGTCCATATTCTCTGCATATTCTCGTCCATCCTGAGAGGTAATTGCCGTGACGTCGACATTATATCACGAAAGATAAAAGATTCATGAAACTCAACGTTATTTATTCATTTTCATGCACACGAGATTTCAAATATGATAGTCAAGCAACGTCTCGAACATTTCGATGTCACAACATATGTCGCAAGCGCGGTAGACAAGATATCCAGAATACATATGAATAATATTGATACGAAAATTCCTCGTGCTTTAGAATCCACTCCAAGAAGCGTCAATTTCGTCATCCACGTCAGTCGAAAGGTCCGTAAACTCTGATGATCTAAATTGAGAAATCGCGCATATTTATGCATTGCGTCGGTCTTTAGCGTCGAATTATCATGTGTCGATTCTCCGGCGAGATAACGACGCGACGTTGAAGGTGCGCCTCGGTTTTACATGTTTACATATTTAACTTCAATAAGATTATCGCTCTGAACGACACCGACTCAAATCAAACATCACTGCGCAAGTAAACCCACGTTCATTGATAACCTCGATAAACGGGAAAAACGCGTCAGGAATTCTCGGTTTAAAAGAAAGAGATCTCTTATCCCACAAAATATATTAACTTTAATCGCAAATAATTAAACAATTATTATCACTTTAAGATTGAAAAAATATTTTTCTTAACTTGATATGATTGTAGTAAATAGAGTAAAATATATACACGATATCCCCTTGTCTTTTCTCTCTTTTTCTTAAATCTTACACAAAATACTAAAGTGCAATATTTTTAAATAACTCTGCGAAATTGATAACGTTAAGCTGGTGAATAAGCATACGCATAACTTTACTTACATCGTCATAAATTCATTGTTTAACTTGGATTGTCGAATTAACTATCATCATCTTCGGAGAGCTATTTCCGCAATCTTATGATTTATAAATCTGTAATCTATTAATCTCATTTGCAATCTCCATCGCACGTTATCTCTGTCAGTGATCAATCGCTGCGATTAAACGATCCATGCAATTCGACGAGTACAATATTCTCGGATTTCAATCAAATTGTTAGCATGCCAGAATTGAACGCGATATCAATCGATATCGAAAAGTTACCCCAGCGCCTGCCTAGATTGCTCCCTGCTCGATTTTAAACGACTATCGGTGTGTCACTTTTTTTTATTACTTTCGCGCATAGTCCTTCTCGTATCAATGGCTGATACATCGGTTAATCGAAGGGTGAGTTACACGAACAAAAGTTTTATTTAGCGACCGCACAGTGTGGCCACAGTGGAACAAAGGCGAAAAAAGTGGAAACATCTCAGGGGTATTGGTACATGATCGCCCTAATCTTGCATTTCGGCGAGCGATGCTTTTTTATTTGATTGCAAATTTTCTTTAGGATTATAGCCTTAATTTAAAATCGATCCCTGATAAAAATAATCGATCAACAAAGAACAAAATCCATGAAATTCAATATTTCACAATAAAAATCAAAAGACTATAAAAAATATTATTAATACTCTCTCTTTTTTGCTTTTCAAATTTCCAAGATATATTGCTTATTAAAGTTGCATCATTTTCTCTTCACGATTTCTAAGAATTAAAAATAATCGCCAACCTCAATTTATAAATAATTCGACCAAGTACATATTTCGAAGGATGAGTCGTCAAACATGAGAATTTTCGTTACGTTCGAAAAACTACTATCTCGTGGCATCGCGGCGTTTTAAAAGGCGCGCGACCCCCTTTTTCCGAAGCTCGAACCCCCCCGCTGGGACAAATGCGCAAAAACTGTGTGAAAAAGCGTTATTTCGGGGTGAAATCCGACGCTGCGCGTTCGTTTTTTTCTTCTCGCGAACAGCAACCCCTATTTGAAAAAAAGGCGCGAAGCTACGGGGTCGTCGCGAAAGCATGGCGGGGTGCAGGTAAATTTTCTCGTGATTCTGGAAGATCATCGTTTGACGCACACATACGCGAAGCGAGAGGGATCTGCGTATCCTGCATATTCACCGGATTTTTGTAAATCGCAGGGTACCGTGGAGAGGAAAAAAAAAACGGAGAAGAAGCCATTCACCCTAAAAAGTTGAAAAGGGGGAGGTTAAGAAGGGTCCGCAACGGGTAAAACCGTCTGTTTTTTGAACGCAAATCCGACGATCCTTTAGAATTCCCGATTTCTGGGTCATGGGAAGGTATCGCGATCAATGCATCGCGTTGCCCCGATCTTGGAAACTGATTTTTTTCTTTCTTCTCTCAACATCTTCCCTCCCCTCTCCCCCGTTCTGCTTCTATCCCGTCGCTGCGCTTTCAGAATCTTCTTCATCGTTGCGCGATCTCACCCCACCTGTGCTCGTTCGATCGATTAATGCGCGGCCCGTATCCCGAAAAGGGTTCCTTTCTCGGAAAGTGGAAATTTCTAAAAGTAGAGCAGTAGATTCGTGGCGATTGCGCGCAGAATATCGAATCTCTCTAAGGAAGTTTCGCAGAGCGATGAAACATTGCGTATAAAAGCGTCCGTACACACGTGGAATTTCGAGTGCATCTCAAGGAAAAGTTTTGCATTTTTGTGTTCTTTCTCTACCAGAGTGAATATTCGATGTGAGAAGAATCTCGATGATATCTACAAGAAGGAGCAATGTATAAAAAATGGTGAATGAACTTGAAAAATAGCAAATTTTTCTGATCTCGCAAGGAAAAATTTATGCAAATCTCCGACGCTTCTTTGCGCGATTGAAATGCGTGGAACAGCATCACGACGAATAATTTAACGTACAATCGACACTTGGATCCGCCAACTATGTAAACTACATATTCATGCATGCATTCGCGTGCAATCCGGGCGCGATAACGATCGACACATTGTGCGCAACGAGGAACTACGTATTGTGAATTCAAAATTGTCCCCGGCGAGGCGCTATATTATATACCTGTATTATAATTAGACGCACATTTGGCGCGGTGTCAGTTAATTACGCCGTGAGATTATTACCATGATTACCATGACAGCAAATACGGAAACTACGCGAGCAGCAAGATCGTGCCCGGGATAAGCCCGCCGTAATTACTCCAAAGACACAATGCGGAGAGAAATTCGCAATTATTTTATAGAACCCCATAATTGCCACCCTCGATAATAATTGGTTGCTATCCGCGAAAATATAAATATGTCAAAAGATTTAACTGCGTTTCGCGCAAATTCTATTTCGGACGCTCTAGGATGGCAATTTTCTTCAAACACCGTGTACTGTCATTTGCTGCGAGTAAAAATATCCGTAAGTGTATAATCATACCGATGCTGATATGGAACTTTCATGCGAGGATATAATGACATTAATTAGACGCGTATCGAGCGCGACGGATGCGTCCTCGAGAGGCTCTTGGATCGTAAGGATCGCGCTTCCGGAGCGTCCTGGAATCATCGATTACATCATGCCGAATGTAAATATCGCTTCCCCGATCGTTCTTCGAACCTCACAGGAATCTCTCTGCGCGTGGAAAAAGAAATTCGAGCCTTTCCCCCCCTAGATTCCGTAAGTGCATTGAAAGTGCAACTGAGCTCTTTCCCCGAGCGTACATATTGAATCGTCATAAAGCATTCGCGTGCATCAGACCGAGCTCATTGTCCTGTCATTCACTCGTCATCCCCCGCCTTTTCTATTGCCCGGCTTTATATGTATATGTATACATATATGCACGCATACGCGGCCGCGAGCGGCTCTCTTGCCTCACAAAAAAAAAAAAAAAAAAATAAACCACCCCTAATTCACGTTTTCCTCCCTTGGCGCGGTACGCGGTCTAAGCCAGGATCAAGACGAATGCCCCGCTCGCCCTCCCCTTCGCCGTTTTCTTTATACGAAACTGTTGCGTTTAAGGCTCGTAGAGATTAAAGACGCGGGATTTGAAATCGAGGAATCTTCGCCGAGGATTCGTTCCACGGGCCGCTTGCGATGCAACGCCATGCACATCGTGTGCAGCGACTTGAACAAGTATTCTCGGTCGGTCGTAAACTGCGAAGCTACGGATAACAATTGATATTTATAAAATATGAAATGTCAGTCACATTTAAAGCGATCAAAAACTTATCGAGGTCTTTCGAAATCTTTGTAAATGTTAAAAGTTTTCGTCAAAAACTTACATAAACAAGATTTTTATTTTACGAAAGTATAATCGGATAAAATTTTCAAAGATTTTGATTAGTCTGAATTAAGTAAAATTGTAAATGGAAAGTATTAAAAGGGAAACGATGGAAAAAATTTTATACCGCGCGTCCGATGATAAATCCCCTTTTTCATGCCTAAAAAAATCGCAATCAACATAGCACGTGCTAGCGAGCGGCAAACGTAAATGTGACTTTTCAAAATTCAGTTAGGGTGAATTCAGCGACGAACAATGGATCGCTCCATGCAGCTGTCCCATCATTACCGGCTTCGTCACCATAACTCTTGCAAGCCGGAACTGTACAATAAACTAACGTAGTAAAAGCGTAGAATAGTTTTTTCTCTGTAGTATACATGTCATTTTTCTAAACATTTTTACAACAACTAAAGCAGACAGTTAAAGTCATTTGATTATTTCGAAAGTACGACTTTTTTTTCTTCCCATAACGAGGAAGTAAAGCAAAAGGTCGGTGAAATCAATTTCCAGCCAATTTACAGAGTCTTTGAGCGCAAGGGGATGACGCCTTAAAAGTGCGTAAATAAATAGATTCGGACGTGGGCGTAGCCCACAGATGAGGGCCGAGGGTGAGGTTCCTGGAAACGAGACAATAAGCCCGGAGGGTCGTCGTCGGGAACTCAAAGAGTGCCCATGCTGCGACACTCGTCCGATAATCTAATAAAGGGGTTGTCTCCACTTTTCGCGTCCCCTCCCGGACGTTCAGTGGACATGCATTCCTTTTAGTTTCATTCTCTTTTCTCTCTCGGCATTTCCATCGTAGATGATTTGAAGGTAAATATTACTTCAAAAGATTTCGATAGCCGGCTGCAAATGGGCAATTTCTCGACCGCTCTTATATTCGCACGAGACTAGATCTTCGACTTCACAATGGGATGAGAGGTGAGAGATTTTCTCACTTGACTTTTTGCAAAATACGAGCTTTCTTCTTGTTTAAAAAAAGAGGATAAGATCTAGATGTGAATAATAGAATTATTATAGATAATATTATAGATTTATAATAGATAACAATCACTCTTTTCTTTAATAATAGAATCTCGAGCTAAGTTCCATAAAATTTTAATTCACATGAAAATATTTGTAATGTCAAAATATACACATAAAATTTAAAAAATTTTTAAACCTGCTAAGAATTGCTCAAAGTTCCGAACAAAACTAGAAATCATTTTAATTTTCCTTCCTGTCGCGAGCTTAAAAAACTTAATTCTCTGAAAAATGCATTCAATAACATGATAAAAATCAAATTAATACATGTTATTATTCATTTTAGGAAAAATGACGCCCAAAGATTTTGATGACAAAGGATGAATTTCAATTGCCAAGAATTATAAGCCATTCATAAAATGTCTCTGTTTTAATCTCTTATTTTTTTGAAATTTTTCTTTTGCAGGAAAAATATGGACATACATATTTTACATACACTATAAATTTTTCAGACAGCACTGGATGTCACACATGCTTTCAAAAAATGCCTCTTTCGGATATCTGATTCTGGTGGCTATTGACATCATTTCGAACGTGTTGCACGAGACTGACCTCGTCCGCTGCAGGACTTGTCAGAAGACTGCGGAACCTCTTTCCACGCCAGACTGCCACCAACCCCCTCGAGTGCGGCCACGACGTGTAATTGAATTGGGTTCTGGCTTATTCCAAGCAAATACACGGCGCGCCTTCCGCTCTCCTTCTTGGATACAATCTTGGATACGCGCGGAAATTTTCCGACAAGATCGAGAGCAAAATATATTTATTAAAGAGGAATCTGACGACGATTAAAATTACGTACGCGCGAAAAAGTAAAAGTATCAAAGTGTATTAAGCAACGTTTTTTAGAATTTTAAATAATTTCCTAATTTATATTTAATTTATGGAGGACAAATTTTTAGATAGATTTACGATAGTATAAACGTAACTTTTGAAGATGCAATATTTCGAGACACTTATTTCACAAAAAGTTGCTTCTAAATCTTGCTTTTATCGATATTATTTACGCGATGGTTACGTCAGAATTAGCGCAACTTAAAAACGGTAAGAGCGGACGCCGCCATGCGAAACAAATTCTCGCGAGATGGAAACAGACGCGACGTGTACGTGCGCACGAGATACAAGCAGGAGGAAGGGAAGGCAAAGAGGTCTTTCAGGAACGAGAGCTATTTGCGAGACTCAATGGAAGAGGGTCCTCGAAAGAAGGGGGGAGGGAGGGAGACGATGGGCGGCCGCGCCCTCCCGCTATATCGACCGGCGCTCCGCTCGGCTATTCCGCATTTTAAAGGGAAAATTTCCGTTTATTCGGGCCGGCTTCTCTCCCGCGGAATTATTCGAAGGAGCTCGCCTCGCGGATAGCAGCTCAGATGGAAAATAACGTGACCTTTTGCTCGTGGCAGGTCTCCCGGGAGCCTGGCGGAGCGTTTCTCTTCTCTCCTTCGTTTTCCTTCGCCTCTCTCATTTCCGCTGGAAATTTCGGCGTGTCCTGAAAGCCGAGTGCACACACAGGACAGAATCGGACCGTCGGAATTCGCCAATCTTGAATTTGAGCGAGTAAAACGCGTTTTCCGTCGTATTCGACGGGATATCCTCCTACGTCTCCTGGAATACCTCTTTGTCTACGATATACCTCGAGGATGCTCCCTGCGAACGTTGACTTTCGGAGCATGAAATCTTTGTCACGTCACGATGAGAGATATATCGAGCATAGATACATTTCCAATGTATCCTTCAGGTGATATATATGACTTTGCCAGAATTCAAATTTGTTAATAATATAATAATTTTTTCATCCAAGAGAGTCATTCAAGCTAATTAAAATTCGTGTGCACTAAAAGCATAAATGTAAAAGTAAAAATATATCTCAGAAATAGCTGGAAGATGAATGGACATCCCTAGACTTACAAGTAGAAGGCGATATCAAATGTTACATCGCGGATGGAAATATCGTAGGAATAGCCTGCGATCGAACGAGAGGGATGACGGAAGGCAGGGTAAACAAACGAGACCTCTTCATCAGACAGCGAATTCTGAAGTTGTTTGCTCGCGTTGAACTTTGTGCGCGGCGACAGAGAAGGAAGATCACGAGATGAACGAGGGAGAGAAAAAAAAAAGAAAGGCGATCACAGAGAAAGCGACTGCCAACAGTCCCGCACGTGACGTCCTTTCCGGCCTCTCGTCCTGCGTCCTCCTATTCCTCCTTCCGTCTCGTGTGTTGGTCCCGCCTCGCGTTTGCTATTTATTCTAGTTATTTTATCACACGCCCGAGAAACGGGAACACCTCGCAAACTTCCGTTCGTTTAACCAGCCTTCGATTTGATGCGTCGGGTTTCGATAAAGCTTAAAAAAATTGGCATATTGCAAATGATGAACGCGAGGCGAAAATCGAGCTTATAAAAAGTTAAATCATACGTTTTTCGCAATCCATGATATTCCTAATTAACATTATTTTAAGCGAAATATGGGAAAGTTGGCTGTACGATGCCCAGGATTTGGAAATCCGTTTATCACACTTGATATCGCCTGGTGTTTTGTAACGTTGTAATGAAATCAATGAATATTATACGAAGTACGTTCATTACCGGGAAGTGTAATGCGTGTCGAATAGAGAGAGAAAGAGATTTTTGATTAATTAATTATGCAAATTCGCTAATTAATTGAGTAAGCTTAGCGTGAAATATTGCGTTTTGTGCATTTGCGAAACTTCCCCAACTTTTACCAGGGGGGGAAAGGGAACCGGGGGAACGAAGGAGGAGATATTTGCCTCATAATTCGCCGCAAGCGATTTCCTATATAATGAGCGGTGCCCGATTCTAATTAGCATGCGGCATAAAAATCGCGTTCTAGCGTAACGATATTGTGCAACGATTTTGTGCACCTCGCTCGACGCAAACGTCACATACAATCCGCGAAGGCGTTAATTATCCACAGGCGACGTCTAACCGGTGACTTATAAGTGTGCATTTCGCTCAAGGTACTATAAAAGTGCATCGCTCAATCTCGTGGAATTTCGTATCTTTTCTCTTACCGCGATGACGTTACTCGCAATTAATGTGCATGCATTGAATCTGCGCATACTGTTAGATTCGTAATACAATTAGCAGGCTAATAATTGCTACATACGACGCTGAATAATGAACATCAAAATATTGTGCAACAAGAATAACAGAAGTTATTCCTAGAAATCGCGTTATTATAGTTTCACATTCTGTCGTAATTACGCTTTGCTACGTAATATCGTATTTTAATTACGCTACAATTAATAATAAAAGTCCCGCAGTATATCCTATAAAAAATTCACGGATTATATAAATTATTATACTAATTTCTTAATTTGCTTGTTATATATCGCTCAAATTAGCTTCGTAATTAATTACGTCGTAACTTGAAAAGGAAAACTCTTATAAAAATTACCAGACTGTATAATTAATTTAATGATATATTTTAATGGCATTAGATATATCATTAAAATAATTATTTATATTCAACTGAACACTTTATTCTCATTGTTTCATTGTAAATAGGAAAAAAAAACACAATCGAATTTATTGAAAAATAATCGGCGATTACAAGGAGAAAAAAATCGACTTTGACCACCCACGGAACAATTATTTATCCGATCCCGTAAAAGCAAAAAATCCTCGAACCGGCATAATTACGCGAATATAAGAATATAAGAAAGTACAAGAAAGATAATACGATAACAAGTTAACAAGATGATCGAATTTACTTGCGCTTTGCATCAATCCATCGTAATTACAAGAGCGCAGGGCCGCATCTCTCGTCGAAAGTGGGGATAACTATATGATTCAACCGCGCGATCGTGTATCCAGATCGCGAATAAATCAACGTCAATACAAAAGCCGACGATTAATTAATTAGCCAGCACCAAGCCATGTAAATCCTCGCGAATACCAATGGTTTCGCGTGTCCGTTCAAAAGTGAAATCTCCCATTAAGCTTGATAAAACGATCGATAAACGTGCGCATAAATGATGGCGATATCACACACGACTGAGCGCAAATTCTTTTTTTTTACAATCGAATCGTGCGCGACAAAATCGTCGCGAGAAGATGAACTCGTATTCGAAGGAGAAACGAGCGATAAAGGCTTGATCGCGTTCGCGCAAAGGTGGACGGATTACGCGATCGCGGGCAAAGACGAGAAAGGATCCGAGGAAGGATGCTTCTCGTCCTGCTTTACGGTCGGCCAATCGCCGCCTCATATCTCCGACGCCTCGAGACCATCCATCAAGCTCCGGGAGCGAACAACCTACGTTCCCGACCTCGTCTGTCCTCCTACGAGTGTCATAACCTTCGCGAGCGTCACGACCTTACGTCGATGCCTCCGCGGGGTTACCTGTTCTCGAAATAGCCTTATGGCGGCGGCGGCTCCCTTCATCGATTCCCCGCCGATGTATCTCATGATTTGTCGGGAATACGATTTGATCTCGAGGTCGTTACCACCTCTGGAATTGTATGGCTACTTGGTTATTATCCTTGTCGGCTTCGTGACGCGTTTGGAGTGATCCTTTTTCCTTTCTAATTTATTTTCCAGATCAGCGATTACACGCTTTGCAGAAGAGCGATAATATATATAAAATCAAGGAGTTAAATGTACGATTTTTATAAAAGATCATTCCACTCGAGCTCTAAGATGTCAAGAGAAATCGCTTTCTGTTTAATTATAAATTTAACTTGATCAATATAATCGTTTCTTGTTGTAATTGATTAATAATTTAATAAGAGAAACTATTAAAGATAAAACGGAGATAAGGTTTGTCTTTAAAAGATTTAGATTTTTAATTCTGTTAAATTCCAAGAGAGAATTATTATTTTATCTTACCTAATATTTTTTTGTATAATTACGTGTGCATATTTATTTATTTAAATTATTTACAATATATATATAATATATAATAACGTGGAAACCTTTGATTTCTCGTTAAATCAACTCGAATATAAAATGTGAAAGTTTCAATAATATTATAATTTCCATCAAATAAATCTAACCGCTGTTAGTTACATTTTAAGGCTTCGATGACTCAGATAATTATAGGCAAGAGTTATAATTACAAGATACCGATAATGTAGCTGTTGCATGTAACAACATATGCAAGGTGCCTGGGTTTTATTGTTTTCCGGTGTTCCGCGATAAACAGCGAACAGGAGTTCGACGACTCTGCGGACTTTGCATGCCGGCTCGCGAGAGTACGCGAGCCGTGTTTATTTGCCAAGGTAATTTGATGATGCTGCTTTATTATCTGTTTATTCGTTTCCGCGAAACGAGTCAGCACCTTCTTAATTGGACTACGCGATGGTCGCGATAATGTCTTCGAATGCCGGTCACGCGACCTCATTTTCGTCAAATAAATCGCTCCCGCTTTTTAACAATGCACTTAAATCGCTACCCCAACAGGAAATACGAAGCCTTTACGTAGTGCCTTACGTTTATGTTGCACGCACCATTGCAAAGCGCCGCATACGCTCTTTCTTTCTTTCTTTCTCTCTCTCTCTCTCTCTCTTTCGGTATCGTAAAAGTCACAGCTGCCTTAGATCTGCTTCCTTGCGGAAAACTTTACAATCATTAATTTTTATATTTCACTTTCTCTCTCTCACACATATACATAGCAATATTAATATTATAATAATTTTTAATAATAAACAATTTTAATAATAAATTGAAATTTTTGTACTGTATTTATATTATTAATTCTGTAAGTTTTGTTTCTCATTAAAATTGCAACATTTGTTTAATAAATGATTGCAGACAAAAAAGTAATTATTTACTTCGTATATGATATAAGGAGAGAGAGATTATGATTTTATACAATGTGAGAGTGCATGGGCAATTTGGCGAGTTTAGTGATTCAATATGGTTGCACTTGTAATCTGAAAAATTGTATTATTGCCAGGTAATAACCATCATTACCTAGATCTGATTCTTGATGCGCTTACTCTCATGCTGAACGAAATGTTTGTTAATAATGTTTTATACGCGATATTATCAAAGATAACATAACGAGAACATAATAAGTAATTACGTGACTGGATTTTACGTTTAATCATGAAAGACGCGAACTAAAACTTGAAATTTAGAACGAATCTAAAAACATATTAACACGCAACAATGTCTGGTTTAAACTGTATAATTTATAATACATATCGGAATAAATAAATGAAAATTATATAATATTATAATAAAACTGCTATTTAAAGATAAAAAAAATAAAAAATTGTAAGATTATCAAAGCTACAATCACTGTCTTCCAGCTAAAAATATTTTGTGAATTTAATTTGCATAAATTTTCATGACTTTGCAAAAATAACTCATGAGAGTATCAAGGCTGATCATCGTTTTCGAGCTAAAAATATTCCATGAGCTTATTCTGCATAAATTTTCATAATTTTGCGAATTTAAATTAAGTATTTTTAGAACAGCATTATTCAACAAGAATATTGCAGAGCAAGCAAAAGTGTACCAATTCGAAATGACTGTTTGATCGCGAGAGGAATTACCGTTGTTTCTTCTGTCCCTTCCCCTACGCACGAGGACGTCTCAATAATACAGGTACCGAAGCGCGAGTAGTACTCCGAGTGGTGCCAAGAGCCCGTAATATATGGCCCTTAAATCATCAGGCAAGAGTGAATGTATGGTGGCTTTACTGTCTAACCACCGCGCGGTAACCGCCCCGGAAACATATCAATCAGCAAGTTATATGCGTTCCCAAAGAATCCCACAGCCACCCTCGTTAATACAATATCCTTTTGATATTCGTCATCAACGAATAATCAAATCTCAGTATTGAATATCGCCTGTTATCGCTTCTCCCTTTATAATACAAGACAGAACATTATAACTGCAAAGTTTTCGCGTTTAATTAATATGTTCATTAGAATAATAAATAATACAAAAATAAGTATATGCAATAAATACGTTTTAGCAGTCATTATTTTGTCTTTGATATGATCAATGACATATGAATCTTTTATCAATAGAATGTGTATGGAAGAATGATATAAAATTTCTCAAGCGCTAAGAAAAAAATAAAATTTTAGATACAATTAAATAAAATATTTGCTTAGGTAAATAAACAACATTTATAAAAAGACAGAGAATCTGTTGGAAAAGTGAAGTCCCGAACAACTAAGGTAAAAAAAAATGAAAAGAAAGAACAGACGATTCGCGAAAGATTCCACGCGATTTGACACAGATCTACTTCTAAGAGATGTCAAAGTCAAGTGGCATTTCGTTTGACGAAGAAGCTCTCTGACGTTGTTTCGGCCTCGAATCCTTGTTAGGGCATTCGCGTTAGTGGCGAAAAGTGCACGACGCGGTTCACGAACGAGCGACGAAGAAAAAAAAAACGGCCGGCGAGCGAAGCGAGACGCACGCAACGCTGTGTCGGCGATTCTGCAACGCGCTGCAAAACGCGGATTATGATACCGCGGCATACTACACCAGTATCGCGTGCGTCCGGTTAATTCCCCGAAGGACGTAAAAATAATAATAATGTGACGTATGTAGAAACTAGAAACAGAATGCCGCAAATTAATCAGCGAATATTGCTCTTTCAAGACTTTTATAAATTTAACGATATTTTATATAGATATATGTATATAAAGATGAGAGAGAGAGAGAGAGAGAGAAAGAGAGAGAAATAACGATACATATGTATATCTGACAAAAATAATAATATAAGCAATATAATTAATTAAAATTTACATGCATAATAAAGGACAAAGCAGCAATTTAAAAAAAATGAAGAGATGGAACAAATTAAAATATTTGCGCAATAAACAAGACAATTTAAATAAAGAATTTGATATTTTATACATATGAATCTTTAATCAATTAAAACGTTTATACAGAGTGTTTCATAAGTGGTGGGCAAAATTTCAGGAATGATTCCTCATGCTTAGAGAAGAAAAAAAGTTGAAGGTCCGGAAATGATTAGTTTTTGAGTTATTAAGATTTTTGTAATACAAAATTTTGTCTCATTTCTTATCTTAGAAGTCCTTTTACAGGCATCAACAATGTTTCTCAGGCCGCCAAACTTGAAAATATTGTTGATACCTGTAAAAGGTCTTTTAAGACGGGAAATGAGACAAAATTTTGTATTACAAAAATCTTAATAACTCAAAAACTAATCATTTCTGAATCTATGTTGATTAACTTTTTTTTTTCTTCTCTAAGCATGAGGAATCCATTCTTGAAATTTTGCCCACCATTTAACACTCTGTACAATGATATAAAATTTCCTACATGCTAAAAAAGAAGAAATATATAAATTTTGAATACGATTGAATAAAATATTTGCTTAGGCAAATAAACATTTGCAAAAAGATACAGCTTGATAAAAAGAGCAGAATTACAAGTTGCTTAAACCTTAATACGACGCTCAAAGAAAAATGCATGAATATCAAGAAATATTAATAAATAAAACTAATAAATGAATATTAAAAATAAAAAATCATTCGTAAGATGTTTTCTAATTCTCTTCGTTTGGTGCGTATGAAACGTTAACCAACTTTAATATGTCGGACGACTTCCTGCGCAAAATTCCACGGGTGGCTACGCGAATTAAGGATAATTTGCGGTAATCCGTTGATGTATATTTTCGCGAACATTCTTCTTCCTCTCCGTGATCGCAAATAACACCGGTAGACAGTTAACAGTTGATGGTAATCTAATTTACAAAGTCGGACACGAGCAGTTGCCTCTCCCTTCTCTCCCCCCCTCCCCCGTCCACCCAGAACGAGATGCATGGAAATGCACGATCATTTGTATAGAGCGCTCCTGGATAATTTCCACGGTTCAATTACCAACGAAATCGAGATTGCCAGCGAGAACCGTGCGTATATCTCCCGCTGCACGATGCAGTAATGATTTCATATCCGCGGCCGAAAGCCGTTGCCGTTGCCGTTCCTGCAGATTATCACGGTAATCAGGCGGTACTGACAGGCGCTTGAGTGGTAGCAGCGTTGGCCGCATGGCAGGGAGATGAAGTCGTATCGCGGGTAGTGGTAACAATGAGCGCAATGATAATGCGTCCCGCGCCTTCGTGAATGAACGAAGAAGACGAGAGAGGAGAGATGAGGACGAGATGAAGAGAGAAGGGAGGAAAGGAGGGAAGAGAGAGAAAGAGAGAGAGAAAGAGAGAAGGAGGGGAAGGGGGATGAAGATGCGCCAAGGATGCCCCAGGAGATCATTAGTCCACCTGGCTGCGCGGCCTCGGGTAACACTTAACAGCTTGACAAGCGTTGCGAGCCGTTATCGGTTTGCCTCTAATTATGCACACGTGACTACACGTAATAAGTATCTGCCCATCCTTCGTTCCCTCGTCGTTTAACGCGACTGAACTGGAATTCATCAAATTACCGAAAATCTTCTCTTTCGTAATTCAATATTCTCTTTCGTAATTAAATCTTCTCTTTCATAATTCAATATTATTATATACAATTTGGAATTCTTATATGCGATAGTTGAGTAAGTAACTGTGTTCGTCCAATATCGCCGAGCAAAATTGCGAAACGGAAAAGTATAGATCGCGATGTGTTTCCCGAGAGCTACGATTAAAATGTCTGCCATTGTCATCCTCGTATCGCGACCCCGGGATGCCTATCGATCCTCGGTTGCGGAGGGAATGCATGGGACTACGTTTGATTTATACCGAGCCCGTATGCACGCGTGTGCGTATACGCAGGAAAAAAACGTGGCAGAGAACGAGATATGAGAGAACAGAAGTATGGCAAATCTTAAATATGTCAAGGTAGAATGCGCGGGATCCGAGTCGCAGTAAGAAATGTGATAAAAAGGATCGTGTCTAAAGCATCGCGAGTTTTTCACAAACTATGTATGTATAGTTGAGACAATAAAGTTAATAATAATGAATAATTTATAACAGTTTAAACAATATTTCAAGATAAAAATTATGATGAAAACTGATATTTGAAATTTTGATTTGTCGATGCTGTCACAAATTTAAAAATAATAAATAACCATTATATTAATATAGAATATTTTACTCTATCTTAATGTGAATTATTATTTGCATAGCGATATGTAAATTTCTGTACCTTAAATGTGATGATATTGTACAGGAAAAAGATAACAGTATTGCGTGAATAGGGAACTGTGAGGCAAAAGAAGGATGAAATCTCGCGAAAGTGAATCCAGTGTAGCGTGTACCAAACGCCTCGGAATCAACTTAATCGTGATTAATATCGCGAGCTCATATCGCATGTCGGTGATTATCTACACGTGTTTTACCGAGTCGAACCGATCGTAAGCTTCCACGTGTGGGAAGATGACTGGGATTTATTCTCGTCTCTACATTTTCTACCATTTTTTGCTCTATATCGTCGTTTGATTCATTCGTTTTGAATTTTCATTTCTTGTTTTAAAATATTCAATCTGCATACATTTATAACCTAGGAAGAAAAGATCTAATTCTTATGCATTATCTTATGCGCTTTCTAATTCTTATGCATTTGGCATGAAAAAATTATTTCTTCCGAGTGTTACGTGGGCGCTAAAAAGCAGCAAGGGACTTAACCGTGACAACCGATACAATAGAAACAAACCCATTGTAATCGCAAATTTGCATGCACACACATACACGACACACACTGTATGTATATATCTTATTCAGAATTGCAAAGCGCATCTTCGATCTATGTTAAGGCTTCGCGGAATGCTGTCATATTTTTCCCCTGATATTTCAATAATAACAAAGCTTTTGCGCGCGCGATATTAAAAAATTTTGACATTAACATCTCTGATATTAAGATAAATCTACCTTGTTATATTTAAGCTGCTTTAATTGTAAGCATCGTGTCGCAGATAATCTTAACCGCGGTTTTACATATCTTCAGCTAGTATCGGTATACTTTATATAGTTATCGCACTATCAGTACAGAGCAAAGGACAGGCAGGGGCGATTCACAAGGAGGAAGGTCGGGATGAGCGGATCAGGAAAAATGAATCGATAGGGTGGGAGGTAAGAACTCTCGGCAAATGCACCAGAGTGGATATTATCATAGCAGCGTGACTCCGAAAGCGCCCGCGCGGCTCTTCATCTGAATAAATATCGTATTATAATTAAAGGAATCGTTTGATCCATAAATCAATGAAGTCGGTTTATATATCAGGCCTCCCCCTCTCCTCCTTCCCTATGTAATGTGTATTGGTAAGGAGGGCCCAGCGGGCTCTGAACTCGCCGTGGGGGGTCCCCCTATGCTAATGGTGCCCTCTCACGAAGACTAGAGGGAGGGAAAGAAGGAAAGAAAGAGAGAGAGAAAGGGATAAGACACACACTATCTGTATCCGCGCGGTACGTTCGGCCCTGACCCGAACCTTCATGAAATACAACCCCCCTCGGCCCCTTTCTTTCACTAGCAGGCCTCTGATCTTCGCCGACCGCAACTGCTTATCAATTTGTTACCGAACGCTGTTTGTTAAATCAAATCAAGGGCTCGTACGCCGAGCCAATAAATAATCCTGCTTAATATGTGCTTCGAATCTCTTAACGCGTTCATTTTCAGTACAAGTATTTAGATCGTATGATAATAAAAATTATAAATTTTTTCAAAAGATTCTCAGCTGTGAATTAAATGCATGTGAAAAAAAGGCCTATAATATAAAAATATTATATTTATATATTATTGCAATGTTTCAACTCGAGGAGATTCCGACAGCTTAATGATCGTCCGTCTGACGATTCTCTCGATCCTTGCTCGACGTTAACCTCCGGTATCCGGTGCATTATCCTTTCGGATCACGCCGCGCGCGTTCCGGACTTCCTCGGTGCGAGAGAAAGAGGGAGGAAAAAAAGGAACGATGCGTGTCCCCTTTGTCCCCTTTACGTTTATTATGACGACTCCGGACGGAGCGTGGACGTACGGTAGTTTATTTGGGCGGTGAGCGAGATGGGGCCCCGGTTTGCGAGCCCGAACGAATTAACGGCGCGGCCGCGATTAACAAAGGGCGATACAAATTAGATTAAATCGCCGTAGGGGGCGGCATCGCGGTAGAGGAAAGGCGAATGATGATACTGCTTGATAAATAGACGAACGTCATGCGATGCCTAAACGGAGACTTGGTTCGGCTCCGAAATGGAATGCCGACGCCGACGGGATGCGCCGGCTATATCTCTGCCTCTGCGAGAGAATATTTTTCCTACCAACGCGAAAAAGCGACCGTAATTAACATTATTAACGTCGAGAAGATGCACGCGCTTGGTAATTTAATATTTTTCCAATATCTAATTAATTAAGGGAACACGAAGAAAGGAGAGCCGCCGTACGTCATTTTCGAGCGCTTTTCCCGCGGTCCTTTAATTAGAGGCTCAACAATTTCCTATTCGGCAGAGCTTCGGGAAATAAATCAATGAACGTAGTTTCGTGCCTGGGCATACCAAGTCCCCTCGAGAAGAACCAACGAAATGTCGGTGTCCGTGTCTACCTACCTACCCATCTACCTACCGGTGGCTGCAACCACCCACCTTCTTGCGTCCACATAAATTTCAGACACGCCATTCGGCACTATCATTATGTTTCCTCCACTGACGAGAAGCGTCGCCGTAATTTTAACAAGTTCGTAGAAGTCTCGCAATTAAGGAAACGCGAGCATCACTTGCTTTCCGGCGCTAGTGCACGCGGCGTTTCCTTGCGAAGGCCATCTTTTATTTATACATCGCTCTGACTATCCGCGCACGAAACAGAAACCACAAATTATTCTCATAAGACGAGAGCGTATGATCAAATATAATTGACATAGATACGTCGTAACAATATACGATTCTCAGGATTTAATGCGCTGTCTTTCAATACGGTTTGTTACCGTCAGAGAGATATACGTGATTAAAAAAATACTTATTTCCTGCAAGAATAATTATTATTAAAATTATCTCGCGAGAGGAGCATCGTTCGAAAATTTCCTCTCTGCCATCATTCATGAGAATTTTAACATAAATGTAACGATAATATTTTCTCCAATTAAATATTTCATATTCATTAATACAAACAAAAATGTTAATTAAAATGTAACTTTCATTTCCTACATGAGGAGAAAGTATGTTAATTTGGATTGTAAAAAAAACCCAACTTGCTTCAATCGTGAAAGGGAAGGCGTCCTGATCTTTCTCACCCGAAACGGATTCGCGTCGCGACGCAAGGTGCTCCTTTGAGAAGAAACGAGGGACGGGGGGAAGAGAAGGAAGAAGCGGCATTCGGGCAGAGAGACAAAGTAGGAACAACGGGACGAAGAAGGCGAATACGAGCAAAGGGTCCAACGAACACACCCCCTTAAAACGCTCGGTCGGGCCAGCCGGGCGGCCGGGGCCGCGGCCAATATTTAATTACGGATAATTACCGGTTATAATGCGCGGCAGATCGGCGGCCTGCCGTTTAATTGATCGGCTTTACGGCCTGATTTGTGTATCTGCCTTCGTGCGATCCGCCGTTAAAGCCGAGACCGATTCTTAATCCTGCCGGGTCTCCTGGTCCTGTGCGCGCAACATGCCTGCCGAAGAGAATCGCGTCCGATCATTATTCAAAACTGCATTACGCAATCCACCCACCTCGTTGCCGCGTAGCTTTATTGCGCGCGTCCCGATTTATTCGAATTAACCGTCAAGCGAGTAAAAGGAATCATCAAAGGGAAAGTTACGAGAAAAAAAGACGTCAAGTACGTTCTCGCTCTTGCACCGTGAGAAAGTGCCGGCGACGAACGTGCGGAAAAATTTGTTCCACGTTAACATCTTGTAAACGCGAATAATCTGTCGTCATCGCGAATCAATCGACTCCTCTAATCGATAACCCAAAGATCGCATCGCATTATTATCGTCGTTGATTATGATTTATTAATTTAATAATTCTTTTCTGTTAAATTCAATAATATTATTATCTCATTCTTGTAATTTATCTTATGATCTTTATTTATCTAATGATCTCTATTTTTATTCCAAATATTATATTTTCAAAATTGTTTTAAATGTTTGAAAAGTATATTTACATACACAAAAATCACAAAATAATAAATATAAAATTGGAAGCCATCCAAAATAGAACAGATTAAGGAATAAATAAATAAATAATAATTTCTTTCTAATAAATTATATAAAAATGCATCTTTCTATCTTGTAAATAAAAATAATTTCAGAGAAATACGTTAGAGGAGTCGCAGATTCGCTTCTTGTTTTGCTTCTCTAAAAAAAATTAACACGAAAAATTAATACAGATATAATTGAATGTGCGGTCTCTACATAAATGTATCGGGACAAGGGGCAACATTGCCCCGAGTAACATTGAGAATCTCTGCCTCGATAAATAGCCGGCAGATCGGTGGATGTTCTGCATCTCCGCGCGGAGGTGGAGCCGATATACCTTCTGCGGAAGGAGAGAATAAGCGCGCCGGGAGGAGGAAAACGAGGAGGTCCCTCGCGCGCGCGGTATCTCGATTCGATCCTCTCTCTATTGCGTTATTATCGCATTATATTGAAACGTGGATCTCTCGCGAACTGTGTGTGCCGGGCCTCTCCTTTCCCTTCCCCCTCACCGCGCGTTCGATCCTGCCATTCCGCCCGTACACGCGGAACACGCGTAAAAATCTCGCCGGTAATGCACGGAAAGTTCGGGCACGGTCGGCTCCCTTTGCCGAGGTCGGAGCATGCAGATCCGACACGAAATATCATTAATAGTCGTTTGCCGGATGACCGAGCCCGGTAATCGGCCGCTCTGCGGTTCGGGATCGGATCGCCCGAAAACCGCAACACGTCGGCGATGCCGCGACGGCGGCGCCGACCAAGAGCTCCGAGAGAGAACGAGAGAGCCCCGTTCGCGTCGTAATTTATGTTCATGAACTCCACCTTGCGCTAACTGCGAATAAAGCTAGCGCTAGACTATGCGCGTTTTCGCGAATCGTGATGCGTGATTCGTTTAACGTTCGCGAATAATGTGGAGGGAAAATTCGTCGATTCGTCATGCGCGATTCGTCATTCGCACTGATTCGCTAACCGAGCGGTTTTTTGACGAAACTCAAAGGAGACGAATCGTTCCATTCGTGTCGCGCTACACTATGCGTAATTAGTTCGTGTTTCTCTTTGATAGGTTATTGCATCAATTATAATGAAAAGAGAGACAATGGAGAGGTAGACAAATAATCGCGTGCTTGAACTTGTAGAAGACATAAGAGAACATAGATGTTTATGGGATCCAAAAGATAAATATGATAAAAAAAATTGGTCGAAGTAACGCGAACTAAGAAACGACGAATTACGAATTACGAATGATATAGAGCGAATCGCGAATAGTGTGGAAGGTTTACACTGACGAATAATGAATCTCCTTGAATGTCCAACGAATTTCTATGAATCACGAATTACGAATCGCGCATAGTCTGGCGCTAACTTAATGTGGCTCGATGAGAATATTCCTCTCGGTATCGCGAGTATCGAGAAATGACTAATTCTTTCTACATGCGCCGAGAATTAAATATGCGCACGATATATTATTTGCGTCCGTAAATCATAAAAGAAGTCGATTAATTTGGCGAATCACAGAAAGACGTATCACGATTGTGCGACAAGATCCGTCGAGGGAAGAATTAGCGAAGACATCGGGCGAAAGAAACGCACGAGAGGGATGGACGAGGTCGCGCAGAGGAGCTCGAAGGGAGAATCAGTTAAGGGCCCATTCTCGGCTCTCGGGTGGTGCGTCGAATTTTTTGTCGCGGATTTAATAAGGCGTCGGATGTGACGGGCGTGCAAAAAGAAGAAAGGATCGGGCGGAGGGAGAGGGTGCGGATAAGAAAGCGGAGAGAGAGGGTGCGGATGAGAGAACGGGAGAGAAGGGGAGTCGGTAGGGGCTCTTACGAGTGTTCTCACGTGAGAGAGGAGGATTTGCCGCGGCTAAGCTTTTTTACGACGTTTCTGGCAAGTCGTAAATACGGTCATCCGACGCAATAACGCGAAACACAGCCATGCGTCGCGACTTTTCGATGCTGCAGCGTGCATTGAGGGGATCGTAACGACTCTCGCATTCGCGCGGGATCTCTTTTCGATTTCCTCTTTCGCGGCTTTCGACTCGACTCGCGGACTCCGGACCCACCTGGTCCCACAAAGAGAGAAGAGAGAGAAGGAGAGAAGGAGGGAGACTAGGCGGCGCGGGCCGGAAGCTAATCCTACGCACAATGTCCATCGCGAGTCGACGCGACGCGTGAAGTTACCTCCAGCGTCGGTGTCATTGTTCGCTTGATTGCTTCTGGGCAGCTCTACGGGACCGCTCGCTTATGCGACTTTGCCTTTTATCGGGCCGCGATTAGACTCGCCGCGCACAAGAGCTACAAGCGAGAGCGATTCTCTTGTGGCTCGCTTTCGAGGCACCTGTACCGTGAAAATGTACTTCGAATACAAAACAAGAACAAAAAAAGAATTTGAAATTCTCCTAAAATATTAAATATACGAAATAATAAGATTACCGGGAAGAAATATATGTATATGAAGACTTTTTGTAAATTTAAGTCATTTAAAAAAAAATTGTATTAATTAAATTCTTTTCTCTTTTATAATTTAGTCATTTTATCAAAAATTTTATTAACTAAAATTAAAAATAAGAATGTGTATATGATTTAAATATTCCTGCGCGAGAGAAATTTCTCGACATCGCTGCTTATGACTACGCAAATAACATAATGCATAAATCGAAGCACGAATTTAATAGTGTCGACTATTTCAAAATATATACTCGATGAGGAGCAAAGTCCTGTCGACACGTCGGACAATTTCAGTCGTCGTGCTAATAGAGAGAAAGAGAAAGAGAAAGAAAGAGAGAGAGAGAGAGAAGTCGAATTACGGTAATAAAGTGTCCTAGCGAGGCGAAAGTGGCGTCCATTAGTTACGTTCGAGGGTCTTGGAGAGAAGAAACGAACCTGCTCCAGATCCGCCGGGAGTCGGAACGCGGACTTGCTCTTTGCAGCGTCATCGCTCGCCTCGATACAAAGAGATACAACGCCGCCGCCGCGAGGGGAACGACGACCCGAGAAAAAGTAGCTATGCTAAATAATAGTGCTTCCGTCGAACCATCCGTGCGCTCTCGCCGCATAGTTCATTCATGAATCCCCGGATTCGGCATGCCTTCGGAGCGACGAGATGCAGCCATGCACGGACGCGATCGAGAATCGAACGAGGAATAATGGATGAAAGAATTCCTCGATACAGTCACGCGCTAGATCGAATCTCGCGCGGAACCAAATTAAATTCACTGGTTAATCACTTTCCTTTTATACACAACGCAGCACAATCTCGTTGATGAGCGAGAGAGAGATCGTTGATAATAATCGGAAAAGATAACAATAAATCTCTGAAATAATCTCGTATCAAAGATTATCTATTATTTGAACATTTAGCGATTTAAATAGAAAGAAATGTATTTTTTTTGCAACGTTTTAGGTGAAATTATTTTTTGCATCGTTTAGCGAAGATCCTCGCACGCTCGGGAAAGAGATGTGTAGGTGTAACGTCGCGCGATCAACTTACGATTGCACGAGCTGAAATTTTATCCTCACTCTCGGGCAGTCAATTTTGCGCGATAAAGCTTCGCCTATCGAACGGCATGCTTGTTCATGAATCGATTGGATGAAACGAGGTGCCATTCCATCAGCAGTACTCGAAGAAAGAAAATTGTCTTTCCCATCTCCGTTTAGCAACGCATCTCCCTCTCTCTTTCTCTCTCTCAGCAAGAAAATAACCGACGCAAATGCGCCTATACCTGTGTTCTCAGGTCTGTTTCCAAAAGGCACGGCAATCTACGAATTTGCGTAGAACATAGAAAATTATTGTGGCGGGAACTACCGCGATTGTCGAATCATCCTCTTCTGTCCCTTCTATCTTTTTTTCAGAAGGGACACGGGTACCGTCTGGACTCTTTAATGGGGGCCCGAGAGTGCCTGAATGGCGCCACCGTTTTCGCGGCAAAGTGACGACGGACCCAACATCGTCCGCAGGTGCCGGGCACAGCCCCCGAACTACGTCATGATGCGTTTCCTGACGTGAGGTGACGAAGGTGAATGGACATCGGCCTCGCCAGAGATGGGCCGGATAAAACGGACGGCGACGTCGTTTCTCATATTCGCTCGTTAACAGATTCCGGAAACTCTAACATTCCTCCGCCGCTATTCGAGAGATTGAATAACGCGTCTCTGCAGTCACGTATGCAAATTCGTACGAATAAGAGAGGGGATAATTACGGAAATTATAGCTCTCGTTTTCAAGTATTCCGTTGCAGTTTTCAACTTGACGCATCTGTGCGAGAGCATAATATGCGATAGAATCGACCATCGAACCTTTCTGAATAAAAAGTGCACTCCATTAATTAACACGGCCATCTTCGTTTCGAACATTAGACTCGATAAAATCTGTATTCGCGATAAATCTCGTCAATCCTGAAACGGGATTCGATTACACGAGCCTCCGACTCGTTGAACTTTCTTGACCATCTTAAAGAGGGAAAAAGGACGCGTAGAGGGCCTCTAAGACTATCTAGAGTGACATCAACGTTTCTTGCCCTTGTCTCTCGAACGAGTTCGCGATAGACCGGTGCGTTTGCGGAGGAAAGAAAGAATCTCGTAACGGGATAAACGGGCGATCGGGCATCATCCTGGTACAGTCGCATTCCGATACGTAACGGCGAGAAGAGTGTATATCTCGCATCCTGAACGGCACATACTGTGAATAGGCAACGACGGGCGGTTATATAAAATTTCTCGGAAACGCTCTCGTGAAACGTGCATACAGTTTTTGAGAAAGGCAAGCGGCTCTACCGGTGCTTCATGCGTGGAATTACTATTCGCGGAAGAGATTTCTTTGATCGCGCTTGTATACGAGAACCATAACGGATTCTTTGCAAGGATCCCGCTCCTTCGCGCGCTCTTCGCAAATTAAATCGAAGGACTTCCGCTCGATGCTAGTTTTTCGAATTATCCGGCTCCACTTGATGTTTAAATTCTCTTTCCGAGGATCCACAGGTTGAGAATCCACGCGCCGATTCCCCTGTTTGTATTCCAATTATTCAGCAACGTGTCCTGAAACTCTCTCAATTCTTCGTGAATCCTGACCTCGGACCTTTCCTCCCCTTTTTTTACCCCACATCTGCTCCGCGTTCTCCTTACCAAACTTCGCATAGATAATGAACCATGAAAAAGGAAGCAAATCAACTGCACAACGAATAAAAAAAAACTTTGCTTTCAACCCTCACCAACGCCATTTTCTGCTCGAGATCCATAATCATTATTATTCGCAACGAAATAGTGGTACTCCCTCTTTCTTTCTCACGTATCAATTAATCTTCTCATCTCAAAAATATTAAGATGTAGATGAAAATATGACATTTAAAAAATTATCTTTTATAATAACGAGTCGCGACGATATAAAAATATAAACGTATAAAACAGAGTAATATTTTTAATAATTTTGAAGATTTTTCTAAAAGATGATATATATGTGATATATTAAATGTGAAACTTGTATAAATATTTCCATTATTTTTCTAGATATATTCTAGAAAGATACTGCAAGATATTACATAAAATGACATTGTTGTATAAAGACGGAACTCTCTCTAATTTCGAAGAGAAACGACAAAGAATAGGATGATTGCAATGCACACCGAATGCAAAGTACCGGCGAGGTCGCGATTCGTAAAGCGAACTCGGAGCTGCTGCTCCGTCACCTTCGCAGGTAGTTGGTAGACGAAAGCGTCGAGAGAAAAGGACTCGCGGATACCAACAGGAGAAAGGGAGACGAGAATATATAGAGGCGAGAGAAGCGAGAAGGGCATACTTTGTCAGAGATAGGAGGAAAAGAGACATGGAAGTGGCAGGGCGAAGAAGAGAAGAGTAAAGGCCCCGGGCGAGGTCACCCACCGCCCCCGCCCCCCTCACTCCCCCACACACCCTGATTATCCGCCGCCGGGGGCGGGACGCTCTGTAATGAGCATCGAAGAGGTGCTCAACCTCTGACTGGTTGATAAATTTTCTTGTCCGACATCAAAAACAATTCTAGAATCTTTTAATGATATCTCTTTCTCTCGCGATCCAAGTATTTTTTAAATAATATTAGAATCTACGAATAATTAAAAAATAATTTTATACGTACTTTTTTAAAAATATAAAAAGAAAAATATATATATAAAATTATTTTTTATAAAGTATTCCAAATATATGTTTGTTCAATTTTGCTAACAAACAAGTTGCAAAACAAATAGTATAGTTTATTACATGATTTATGACAAATAAAAAAAACTGTTGTATATCCGCCTTAAAATAGCAGATGATTTAATTTCTTTCTATAATTTTTTAATGAAAAACAAATTTCAATGTAATAACTAATGTATAATATATGCGTAAAAGTGTTCGAGGACAGTTTTATTCGCGAATAAAATACTCGCTGATGGTCCACTAGGGTAGAATAGCGGCAAGGTGATGGGATGGTAAGCGTTTGAATGACGGAGCACGACGTCGTCGGCTGTCTGTGAAGACACCCGGATGATCGAGCGATGTTATTTTAAGTTTTCCATGGGGGCCTCCCTCCCGCCTTGCCCTAATCGGCTGTCAGCCATCCCCGTAGCCTGGGGTAGCCGGACCACCCCCGCAACGTTTAATACATACGTACGCGCGTAGCACACGCGCGCGATTTCACCGATCAGGAGAGGAGCTGCCTGACACGACCCCCCACGGACAAGATTCGCCCTTTTTTTCCTCCTACATCGAGATTCGCGCCCGAGGATTCATGCCCCTCTCACGAGGGGTCAGATTCAAAACGCTTTACACTCTCATAACCGGGACCTGTTGATTCGACAACCCCCGAAAATCTCGACTACCTCGACTCAATCCGCCGAAACGCGTGCTACGAGAGTCCTTTAAAGCGCGTGCTTGCCTCAGTGACACAAGGGCGAATTTAATTTCAATTTTAGGCGAAGATAAAATTTATTATTTAAAAAAAATGTGTTGTAAAAAAATAACAAATAAAGGAAACAAAATTTTTCAAAAATACTCTACCTCACTAGAATATAAACGACCCAAAGAGCCTTGTGGGCATTCCGACACCATTAGCAACGCAACACCTAGTCGACTACTGCGACTTGGTGTTCTCAAACGTACGATAGACCGTGAAGATGGAGTCGCTTCAGGAAAGTTAGAATGCCCTCCGCGGGGCTGCGCGGTCCGTTTGATGGCCTTCTCTTCCTCCGTCCTGGACCATCCACGTGTTTCCACTGGATGGCCGTTTACACCATCAGGTTTGGTGGCACATATTATATACCAGAGAAGGAAAACAGAAGAAGAGAAGGTTAAGAAGGACGAGGACGAACGCGGCTAAAGGTAGAGCCCGAGCGGCGAAGAGAGAGGGAGAAAGAGATAGAGAGAAAGATAGACCGTTGCTTTCTTGGGCTCCGGCGTGCTTATTGCGTGATATTAGCCACGGTGGCTGCCGCCACTGCTGGGATAATCATAATCTCGAAAGGGGGACAAAACACAGGCCCCGAATCGCATAATGCTGAATTTTATGACTTCTGGCATAGAGGAGACGCGAGACCGGATGCAACGCGACTTTTTATATCCTTCTAACAGCCCCCCTCCCTGACTTGATATCACGCCCAGAGATGGACGGCTTTTCGAAACGTCTCTTCAACCATCGTCGGATTCGCTTGTCGGATTCGCCGTCATTGAACTCGAGTAAGTGTCGACGAACGAAGATACCGAAAGAGAGAGAAAAGAACGAGTCGTCGGCGGAACCAAAAATTAAGCCGCAAAAATCGTGAAAAAAATTTTGATCCGCTAATGAAAATGACGTTATAAAAAAGAAATTGCTTCAATATTAAAAGGAGACTTATACATACTTCTCACGCGTTAAGTTATATAAATAAATGGAAGAAAAGCCGCGGCGGTTCGTGAAACACGTGTAGCCTATTACAATCGAAAACACTCTTGCCTCTCTTTTTGCCCGAATTGATATATACCTGCGATATCAAGCTAGTCGGCCACCGGATACTTTCTGTTTGAAGTAATTGTTCCGGGAATTCGATCTAATTTGCGCGTTTGCATAGGCGATCGAGCCGGTGCACGCTATAAAAGAAGCAAAAAGAGAGGAAAGAAAGACAGAGAAAGGAGAGAGAGAGAGAGAGAGAACGGGCATCCAGCGGCGTTACATCGCGTTTCGCAATGCCGTATGAAATCAACGGCGAATGAGGCACCTGAATGGAAGCGAATTGCACGAGTAGTCGACGGCGAGTCAAGTCAACGCGATTCGAGAAGCGCATAGACTGCGTAATAGGAGAGGGTAATTTTTTTCACGGATGATACTGAATAGAAGGTTCCGCGACGATTTTTACAGCGATGTAAATACGGTCTCGTATAATCTCTGGGAAATTGAGATCGTGAGTCACTCACCGTAAGGTCGCTCCGCAACGGGTTCGCACGAGTCTGCAACAGAAAACATTCGCATTCGATTAGCTATAGTGCTGTAACCACAAGCGAGACGATTAATTATTCGTATTCGATACCAGAGCTGGCCTTCTGGGTATCTCTTGGGTCTGCGATTTAAATGGAACGTCGCATAATAAAGCGAGAACATGCGTTTCGCGGTTATTAATTAAATTTAATAAATGATACGGTATCATAATAATACATAATATATAAGATTATGCGCTCTGATATTATAAAAAGAAATTTTTTTTCAAAATAAAATGTTTTAATTAAGTACCACGTGTCGGAAAAAAAAATATTCTCCCAGTTTTCATTCTATTTTATTCCATAATAATAACAATTGCGTGATAGGCGTAAACTCGATGATCTATCACGGGACGTGATACACACGGAATCGTCATTACGGTTTCCAATTGTCGACATAATTTGAAACAATTACTGCCAATAGTAATAACTAACTCTATCTCATTTCGAGAGAATTAACCGGCAAGGTTGAATGCATATCGACAGTTACGCGAGTGAATTCACATCGAAGGAAACAATGTGTATTAAAATTACACGCGTCACGTCGCGTAGAGGAAGCCACCTCGGCGGATAATTTTGCCGTTCATTTTCAATTCTCATCCGCTCAATGACACAGGTTACGCACATCGATATGCTCGTTCATCCGTGACGATCGTGATTCATATATACGCGATATAATCGACGCAATCTTACGACGCAATCACGCTCTCTCTCTGCCTTCCCGCTCCCGGATTCCGTGTAATTTGCATACGTTGAGAGAAAATCTCCCGCGATAATCTATCCGACCGCAGGTCTCGCTGGCAAAGGAGCCGATCGTCATAAGTGATTTTTAACCGACCGCGAGAGAGCGAGTCGTTTGTAATCCGCGGCCGCAGCAACCGGGGAATCTTACGTAACGTCGGAGATCCTCGCTTAATGCGCCGAGCCGGCTAATAGCGTCGTCGCGTCTCAGGATCGGGCCCGAAGGCACGCGTCGTTGCGCCGCGGTACAGCGTAAAAGCGAGGAAGTTTTAAATGGTACCTTCTTCGACGGCACCTGCGTCAAAGACGAGAAAGAAAGAGCGAGAGAGACAGAGAGAGATCGGCTCGGCGGGAGCCGGCAAATGTCTCACTCAACCACGCTCGTACGCGGCTCTAATGGAAGCGGCTAGGTAGGTAGGTAGGTAGGTCATCGGCTGTCATAAACGCTCGACCGTCCAAGTTTCCTCGGCGGCGCGAAGCGTGTTAATAGCCTCATTAGATGTCACGGCAGTAACGTATATACCGCGATCGAACGGCCATCGAGGACCCATAATTATTCCGTGTAAGGCTGACTGTGAGGTTTCACACATTTTAGTCTTGTAACGCATAAATTTCCTTTTTTTCCGATCACCGAGTGGATGATGTATATCGGGTCTGCTGATTCTATCGTTAAATTTATTTGATTAGAAAATCGTAAACGTGCGGTAGATTAATTTTTTTTTCAGGTCGAAGCAAAATGTGTAAGTTGAATGGATAAAGCGTGAAATGAGACGACGTATTTGCGTAATTATGTCATAACCGTTTCTTCTGACGTCGCGTTCTTCAAACAGGATACCAGCATTATCTTTTTTTTCTCTCAATTATGACATCGACTTCTACAGTCATTAGCCTCGGCATTAGCGCCAATGGGACACGGTCTTCCCAGGCTGTCAACCATTCAAGCATTGACCGTATCAAATGTTGCTTAAGTTTGTTAATTAACTCTTCAACTCCGCCACCTCCGTGAATTCAGTAATGTGTGACCATTTTGACAGCGCTATCATTATTCTACGGATATCTGTGTGATTCATTTATACACATGTGTCGCTTTGCATGATTTCGTCTATTATAAAAAAGTGTACAGAGAAATTATCATAATATCATAGATATAAAATATTTTTAGAAATACCAAATATAAAATAAATTTAAAATAAATATAAAATAATTTTAAATATTTTTTTGGAGAGAAATTAATATTGTTAAAAATAAGATGACCCGAATCAAAAGTGTAACTAAGAGAACTTGTCGATCAAACAGAGAGGTTCGAAAGTGAGCGCTGGTGGCTTATTATTTTCACTCTAATCGACGTCCTTGACAATTATACACACACCATTTGCCACGCATTTGCCAAAACATCGCGATCTTTATTTATCTCATTCACATCGAGCTGACATCGAGGTTTCTCATCCAGATAAGCAGCTAATAAAATTCTCTCGCTAAACATTCTTCGCGACAATTTTCCAAGAACCTTTATCGTCAATGTTAGAATTAGCTGTCACGGCGCGTTGAACGTGTTAAGTTATATCAGTTACCACATAAACCTGCCTGCGTTCGACAATGTGCGTATGGTCGACGACACCCGTCCATCTGCGATCGAACGCGCAGATTACATTCGATGGGACGAAACGTCCTGCATCTGGAATTCCGGCGCGGCCCATCCCGCCGAGAGATCCCGCGAGACGTTGACAGTCGCGGATAAAAATAAAAATAAAAAAAAGAAGAAGAAGAATACCCGTCCGTTTATCCGTCACTAATCGACGACCGCGTGACGTCTCGTATTCTAATATTTTCCGTGAAGCGTCGCGCGCGCCAACATGAATTCTGATTGAGCGAGGATCCGAAGACCGGTTGGTTGCCTGCCGGTGCGTGCGGGCCCCGAAGATGCCAACGGGGTCGAGAGCGATGGTCGATAAATATTAAACGACTTTCCACCTGTCGCGTCGTCATCGTCATCATCGTCGTCGTCGGCGGGGCGAGGGCAACACTTCCGAGAGGGAGATGACTGAATGTTAATTAGCGAGGCGTGACAAGTGTTAAGTAATCCATCCATCTACCTATACCCCGGGAGGGAGGAGCCTGTCTAACGCTCGGTAATTAACGCGACACTCTCGGGGCCTCGGCCACGCACCATCGACGGGGAACCAACGCGGCTCTCTTCTTGCGAGCGCAATTAACTGGCGATTTAACAGTTAACCTCGGCCTAATAGGTGGGAGGACATTCGCGCGAAACAAACTCGTTGTACTTTATGAGAATACCAGAAATCTTTTTTCCTTTTGGCATTTTGTACGATATTACATGCGATATTTATGTCTCGAAGGCACGACGTTACGTCACCATATAATCATACGAAACAATGTAATGAAAATTTTAAATTGTAGATTGTTCTGCATTTTAACGTGATAAAGACGTTTCCATATTTATAAATCATCGATAAATTTATTATTTTTATGAGCAAATAATTTCTGCGAAAATTGTCCTTCACAAAAAAATTGTAAGAACTAAAAATTTTTAATAATATATATACAAGTATATCGAGATTCATATTATCGTCGACGAAATAATGTCTGTAGAAATATATTATCAACAATATATATGTATATCGCGTGTACAAACATGTAATAACGGATGAATTTACTTACGAAGAGGTCCGCAGGATTGCAATGTCATCAATCGTTCCATTATCCACAATCGAGTCCACAATACAAATCGAATATATGACTATATAGGTCTATAAAATTATATTCCTAAAGAGCTCGACGATATCTTCGCTAACGCTATTTCAATAATACTGATTAAGCTCGAGTTTTATCGACAGTACGAGCGAATATTCATGTATATATATATAATATAAACATTCACTGACCTATACATTGACTGATTTTCGTCTGTATTTCTTCTCGCCAAATATTTTCATTCAATTAATATAAATATTACTTTGATACACGCGTTTCAATACATGCCTTTGTATATCCAATCGCACAGGCACGAAATAAATTTATTACTCTTATATATAATAGAGAAAATAATTTTCTGTTCTAAGGAAATTTTTCTTTAAAAAAATTATAAGAAATAAAAATCTCTGATGCACATGCAAATAAGTTAATGTGTGTTCCTCAATATTCATATCAATATTGAAAATATATCATCTTTATTGATAATAAATGTATATTTGTCAATATCAATATAACCTGTGGAACTTGACACTCGCGCAAATACAATTCAATCGAGAAAATTCCAAAGGCAATTACAATCTTGCGAATTAATTTGCAGAAGGGACTTAACAGACTGTCCGATTAAATTTGCGCGCGGAGAATATACGCTCTCGCGTATAAATGTCATAACGTCGATTCTCGTTTCGTACCACGTTCGTAATGAAACCGGTCGCCGTGACGCGTCGACTTGTATTAATTAGAATGCCGGATCCCCGAGAGATGCCCGGCGCAGATAAACGGAGCGGTGCAACGTTACAATGTTACCAAACAATGCCGCCGTATCTCTAGACTGTCGACCGGTACAGCGCCGCCGATATCTGCATTAAAGGAACATTTACATCTCGAGAGCGAGGCCCGGTCAAATCGCCGAATCATAACCCGTGCCCGATTCTCGCTTGTCGATTAGATGTATCAGTGTAATTAACAACAAACAATGGCCGCGAGGGAGACGCGCGGGTTCGATATCGCGTATTAATCGATTACCCTCGCCGGTCGGGCCCCGGAGATATGCGTCGGGCCCGGCTGTTAATCATCACCGCGGGTGCGTTTGTACCACCGACGTCTGTCCTTTTTTTTTTCTTCCCATCGTGAGAGAGAAAGAGAGAAATACCAATAGGCTTGAATGTACGTAGCCCTGAGGACCTCTTCCGCTAACTACCTTTGTAACACGTCATTCGATTCTCCCCCTTTACTCCTTCTCCCTCCCGCCCGCACACGAAATAGCAGAAACAATGTAACGATCTCGTTCGCCCGACGCGAATTCCGCTTCTCATGGCGTATCATGCGCCCATCTATCGATTAACCGATTACTTGCATTATTCGACGAGTAGCGAGTTACAAAACAGTCCTTCATGCCTTGAAAACGCGTGAGTGGATACTCTAACAAAGTATAAGAAAACATTTTAATATCTATTCAAAGTAGTTGCAAAGTATCTTTGAATGATTTATATGTTTCTGTCAATTAATATTAATATTTCGACAAAAGATTTCTTATCCGCACAAAGAAAAATATCATTCTACTGCCAAGAAAAGCGATTACTCAGCTTATTTTTCTTTTTTTAAGTAATAATTTTCTTCAACAAAGAATATATTCTTGATAATAATCTTAAAATATACTCATCACAAGTGTTAGAAAATCTAGTTATTATGTATTACAATAAAAAAAGAATTTATTTTCTCTTCAAGAATATTGTAAAGTTGTATCAAAGAAAAATGAAACTTACTTTACGTCACCTCTTGTAATAAGCAACCCAAATTTTTGTTTTAATTTAATATTCTTGAATAAAATATTGCACTTAAAATTCAGAATATATTCAATTAAATTTAATGCTTGTGGTAAACTTATAATATATTTGCGGATATGCAAACTTATGATATACTTAAAATAAATAAATAATATTTACTTGAATACAGTATACATTTTTCTCTGTGCGGATATAAAAATTAAAAATATTGCTTCCATTATATAATTCACTTATTAAATTACAAAACAAAAATAATAAAGAGAGTAAACGCGATAATATAAACATAACGTGAACAAAAATAACAATTGACATCTATTCCATATTGTAATAAACTCATGTATCTCGCCAAACTAGGCCGTGAAAGGCGTGAGAGTCCAAATTCGGTACCGTTAAAGGAACAGAGAAATATCCATGTGCCGGAGGATCGATATGAAATATCGATCATCGCACGCTTGCGTATACTTGGAGATGTTCACGCGCTCGAAAAAGAGATAGAGGGAGAAAGAGAGAGATGGAGAGTAGCAAGAGGATTGTTTCGCGCGGTAACTGCCCCTCAGCAGTGCGCTAGAGATCGGAATCATTAGCGATTATCGATGACCATCAATGTGGAACAGTTTGCGAGCTATCATCAATTAAAGTTAAATAATAGTCCGCGTTGTCCATCCGTTAGTTCATTCGCCGCCGACTCCACTTCCGGGAGCATCGACTACTCTTTTCTGTGACTTATTGCGGTTACACCGAGGCCAATCTCGATTCTCCCACTCGATAATGGGAAACTCTCGTTCCCGCGATTTTATGTTTTCTTCCGATGAGCAAACATGTCGCACGACTATCCATCATCAGGATCGTCAGTTTTGACGGAAATATATACGATACTTTTATATCGTTACTGTGTACAAATTTTATTGGCCTCAATAAACTGTCTTGAGAAAAGAAATACCAAGTTTCACGTTATATTAGGTCTGTAAAATTACATTTTTTAACTCTCCATATCCCCATGCTGGGGAAAATGTATTAACTATTGATTTTTATGTGGTACGGTGGCAACATACACGCATACAAACACGCGTTTCCCTGTATCTAACCGTAACAAATAGAGAATGTCCAACTGCGCGGCGGTCTTTCGACGCTTCACGATTCCGTTCACGGTACGCTTTACAGCACGAATCGACAAGACCGGACGATCGGTCACGTACGATTCTACGATTAGCTAGACAAGTTCCACGAGAGATTTTATTCGACCAAACACGAAAGAGCAAGTGACAACGCGTTTCGCGTTCGTGATTCTTCATCACGTATAATTTACAAGTGACGTTACTTAATAAGAAATATAAGACAGGTGATCAAATGGGTGCTCCTGCATAATTTATGTTTTATTTATTATTTTATAATTTAATTTAATTTAATTATTTCATTTATTTAATTTAATTTAATTATTTAATTAATTTAATTTAATTTAATTATTTTATTTATTTCTTTCATTATATTTCAATTAAGTCAAATAGATTTTCTCAGATCGCAAGCGTTCGACTTTTATAAATCAACGAATCCTAAAAAATGGACATTTATGGTGGCAATAAAAATTAATCGCGGCGATATTCGGCCGGAAGATGAAATCACATTGCGTTCCGTGCGCTCGTAGACACACAAAATCCGCCGCGAATTACGAGGCACTTCCGCCGCGATCCTAAGGACAGAAGAGTGCCAACTATCAGACCCGCCCCCGGCTAACAATCCGTCACTGTACCCTTCTTCGTCTAGCGGCGAGGCCCGGACGTCACGGAAGCGCAACATGAACGAGCGAGCGAGTGAGTCACTATATCGACGGAAGGAGCACGTGGGATGGAAGATGCGAGATTTAACGTATGCGCACATGGTCCGAGAGAGAAAGAGCGACGACATCGCTGAGAAAGGTAATCAACGAGCGAGAGCGAAAGAGAGAGAGAGAGAGACGGAAGGCTGAGAGGAAGGGAAAGAGAGAGCGGGCGAGAGAAGAGATGAGGTCTCGGTAGTAAAGTCAACGGTTGCCGCCCCGACAAAAAACTCAAATTGATCAAAATGAGAGTTACGTGGGCAAAAAAGTAAGCGACCGCGGTGGTGGGCACGCATTTTCGTGCCAGGAAAGAGTTTAGGTAGCGACCGTTTCGAGAGAAACAGAGAAGGAAGGATCGTCGAAGGAGAGAGAGAAAGAAGGAGAGAGTTGGACAATGGGCCGGCCCGCCCATCGAGACGCGAACAAAAGCTTCGAACGACGGTCGATCTTGAGATACGACGAGATCCGCGAGACGCCGACTTCCTCTCGGCGCGCATAAAGAGAGAGAGAGACAGAGAAACACGCCGCGCGCGGAAGTAGTAATCATTATCGCGTCGGCTTATGCGCGCAAAATAGTAAACTTTTACGACCGCTCGCGACTCGTAAACCACGACCGAATCCCCGGGTCTCGCACGCGTGCGTGGCATTCTTATTCCTGGTGAATCGGGCCCCCTTTTTGCGGAGAGAGCAGAGGGACTTCCTATCTGAGTCCGTCATTTTTACCAACACTTTATAATCCTTGCTGACAGAAAAGAAGACCTTCCTCCGGCATCATTGACGTTAAAGTTGCAGCAAACTCGATGATTCGAATTCGAGAGAAATACATTTTAAGCGAGGAAAAACAATATAACTGTATTAATCTATGATCGAATCACGAATATAGAAAAAAGAAACTATTACCGAGTGAAAGAATGTATTACGTCACGCTTCATAATGAAGAATGATGTTGTAAATTTGGATATAGAGCCGTTACACTATTTAAATCCATCCAACTCAAGGGACCTGAATACTCCAATTTTTTTTATAACGTGCTATAAGTTTATTAAAATTTATCTCGTACAGAGACGCGAGCTCCTACGGTGTAGATCGACGAGAAGTATTAACACACTCGAGTGACGCAAATTGCTTCACCCGACCTTTGCGCGTTTAAGACACGCGCTCGCGGCCACTTGGGTGTTCACGCCGACAAAAAGCCGTGTTCTCAGGATTAATTTCCTCTCTGTGTTGCGCGCGACAAGCCGCGGCACGATGAGAACAAACGTGAAAAGAAGGATGTACGCTGAGGTTTTCCTGCATCGCGCAAATCGGCGCTAGTTCCAACTACAATTTAAGAGAAGAGGGAAAGGGAAAGGTTTATGACATTTCGCGGAAGTGTCAACGATCGATATTAGAATCCAACGGATCCTCATTGTTGACGATTAAGCTACGATTAAGATCGAGAAAAAAAACTGATCGAGAAGCGGCCGAGAATTTGTTCGATTATTTCGATATCGATTCGACGGCCGATAATACAATGTCATTTTCAGATGCGAAAAGAGATATCATTTCGAGATTCGAACAGCAGATATTTTCTGAAGAAACACTTACGATTGTGGAATTTAAATAAAATGCATATTAAATATTCGAAGCGGTTTTGTTTAGCGCTCAATACTCGAATCACATGATTAATTTTTCAAGTTAAATGTCAAATGTTAATTTGATTACGCAATCAACGACACTAAATCATTTGTTAGATTTAATTCAACGATAAAATTATGCGGAGGAGAGATATAAATAACACTACAATAGAATATAAATAATTTTTTTACATTCATTTGAATATAAATAATACTACAACAGAATAAAAAAAACTGCATAAAACAGACTTCTACTTTTCTGCATAATAAATTTACCATACACATGCTAAATATCTTAATTCAAATCAAAGAGTATCGTTTTTACATCTTTGTTACATATAAGGCGTAAGTAAAATAAATAGGCTTATGAATAAACAAAGTGTGTACGCTAAGGATTAATGTAATGAGTCACGAGCAAGCACCCTTTCCTTATTTTCCTTTCCATCATTCCGCACATGTGACCCCTTTTCCGTGGAAATTCTGCATAAAGCGCCGTCCCGGTGCAACGTTCCGAGCTGGAATGCCCGGCTACCCTGTATTATTCTCACGCGCAGCGTACGCATGCAGTTAGTCGATGAATCATCCGCTTGGAACGACTTATACCATCGACCATCGAGCGGATGTAAACATCATGAGGCCTCGCGGAAAACGCAAATTGAACAAAAGGTGATTCCGCGTGTCGTAAAATAAGATGTTTATCTAATTGATACGTTTCATCAACGATATTTCGCTTGATGATTAGACAATTAAAATTAGAGGAATACGCGATGTCACTGCTGAAAATTTTGAACCAGCCGCGATTCGACCTTTGCCCTCGATGAGCTAACGACCGCGACCTCGCGTATATACCCGGAGGGATAAAAAAGGAAAGCGAGAGAAGACGTCGGAATGAAATCAACGACGTGATGAAGCCGTACGGTCGATTAAGAAGTCACCGGCAAGACATGTGCAAGTGGACCTTAAAATATCGCCGCTCACGAGGCGCGGGGGTTAATTACTTCTGTCTTTCTGTACGCGCCCGGTACAATAATGCATTAACGCGTTTAGGCACGGCCAGTTAATCCCAAGGAACTGCTCAACGCGCCGTTAAGCACGCTTGACTCGTTAAAAATCGCCTAATATGTACCACTATACGGGAGATATTATCCTTAAGTGTGATCACACATCGCCCAGAGGAACGTCCTTGCGCGCGTGTTCTCGCCGCATCCTAATTACCAGAGTCCGTTCTCTTAAAATATAATTAACATTCGATTTCTCGCGACGACCACAGGCCGTTAGCGATCGTTAGGTGTGATTGGATCGCTACTCGTGCCGGGTGTGAACCTCGGATACCTTTAGTTCAGTATATGTGTAAACGCGTAATTAGGCAATTCGTATTCTTCTCTCTAAAAAAAAACGTAAGTACTCTTAACAGCTCGTGCACATTTTACTTATCCGCGATTGAAGTTATGTATAATGTGACCGAGATTTTAGAACGTCGATCCATATCATTTACGAGTAGATCGCTTATAAATGGTCGGCTCGAGATATCGTGATAAAAGGAGATAATCGTAAAAGATAATGCTACGCTTCAAGTAATGACTTAAACATGTTCTAATGGCTAATGCAAGGTCGGAGTATATGTCATTTGTAAATTTAATTTTGCAAATATCAAAGAAAGAAATTATGTAAATAATATTTCGATTTTTATATAATTTCCCATCATAAAAGTATTTTTTGTAGAAATTATTTTTAAATTAATTTAATTATATTTAAAAAATATGAAAAATATTTTAGAGATGCGT